>CM077477.1:10989582-12189582 GCA_039654755.1 Calcarius lapponicus
ACAACGAGGCTTGGATGGGGTGGTCAAAGCACATGTGCCAGAGTAAGATGTGGGGAGCTTTGGGCAACAGTGGATGAGATGGGCACCCTGTGGCTGCTAACTCAGTCTGACTTCAAACAAGCTCTTCCATGCTCTCAGCTATTTTCCCCTTCCCTTTTTGCATCCTGTGGAGATTAAACCAAAGGGAATATTCTAGGTTGCATGTGAAGTCAGAGAAAATAGGAAAGAATGTGCAAGTTCAAAAGAAATACAATGGTTGCATGTACCATTGCCTGACTTTACTTGAAGATGACTTTTGCACCTACCATAGTGAATCAACAGTTTGATGTGTTGTTAAAACCATATTTTTTAGGTAATTTCCATTCTTTTGGCTATAAATGAGGATTTTCTATGGTTTGGGACCCAATTTGTCCCACAAATGTTTCTATTTCTTTTTTCAAGTGAAGGTCACCTTCTGTATTTCTCTGGGATAAAACCCATATTTATTATCAATACAACTAGGAATGAAGGAAATTTTTCATAAGTCCCTGGATATTTGGTGTCATTGTATATAATATAGTACAGTAGATGTATACACATGCATTTTTTTACAGTTCTGTAATGGAGCACGTCTGCATTTTTAATGTTACCCACAGCTTGAATTTTCTTTAAAAAAATATTTGGTTTACAAATATTTTTGTTTACAAATATTTATTTGGTTACATACTACTATGTTTATTACCTCAATACAGCAGTTTCATAGATGCAATTGTCAAAAGAAATTAGCATTTCCCCAGATCCAGGCATTTAAATGTGTCTGGTTATATCCTCCTCAGAACAGCAAAATTGAGTTGCTCCCATTGAAGTAGAAAGAATATCAGAAATGATGATACCAGAATGTCATCAGCTTTGGCAGTGTTCTTCTGTTAATCCCTGTGTTCTTGATAGGACCTGGTGACCTCACTGGGGTGGTTCCAGGTGCTCCCTGTGACAGGGATGCAGATGCCAGGGGTGGCTGCAGAGGGATGTGCCTTGGGGTCAAGATCTGCCTTCTCCCAGCATCCTGCCCCAGGTGGTTTGGGATCTGCTGCCCTCCTGACCGCACAAATGCCACCCACATTTCCCTTATTGACGTGTGGAATAGGCAGACGGTCGGAACATTTTCCACTTCTGAAATCCCTGGCATACCTTGGCACGTTTGCTGTTTGTCTGAGTGCCTGGGCTGGCTGGGATCCTCCCCATTCCAGATGGCCACCTCCATGCTGTACTCAGGGCTGTGACGACACCGTGTAAGCTCACGTAAGCCAGCACACGCTGCTGGCACTGCCACTCAGCACCCACCCCTGACAATTAAACTGGTTTCTTTATAGAAACAATAGATTGTTTCTATAAAGAAACAATCTATAAATTGCTATTTCTATAAATTGCTCCCCTGGGGCTGAACTAGCTTTTCTTCTGAAGGCTTTGTCCACTGTGTTTTGGTAAAATTTCATACTAGAAATATATATATGCAGTATTCATATATATAATTCCCATTGATTTAAATGTGAATTCCTACTTCCCTTGAGATACTTTGAATTTCCTAATTTAAGTGAGTAGAGATTTGACATTTCTGCCTCCTACATTAAAGTTCAGTAAAACATCTTGGCTTATAAACAGGATGAAAAGAAAAGTGCAAAGGTCATGTGCTTATAGGCTTCCCAAAATAGGAATGGATATAAATCAGTTCTTTGGGAATTTTTGGGATTAATTTTTCAAGTTTTTAGAAGACAGAATGTAGGTAACAATTTAAAAAATTTTAAGGGCCTGAGTCCTCTTATTGTACTGTTAATTCCCACCATTTTTCTTGCAAAAGAAATATTTGAACAGTCTTGTGATTATGTTGCCATTTGTTTAGCTTAAGCAGCTCAAGAATTATTAAAATGCATTAGGTTATAAATTATGTGGATTTCTAGCTCATTATATTATCTGTCATCAGATAAAACATGTAATTAGATCTCTGGATCGAAAGTAGTTAAACATCTGAGGAAGAAAACACTAGACTCAAAAATATTTAAATCATAAACCTCCTTCTGGTGATCTGGAAATGGAAAGAAATGTGGGTTAATTTAGAAATGGATATTTTATAATAGTAAATAAGCTGGAAATTTTCATGTGCGGTGGGGTTATGCTTTCTTAAAAGTACCCAACAGTTGGCAGGAAAAAATAGTTACTTCTAATGGAAAATAGTTATTTCTAATGGAAATCCTTATTAAAAATGGGGTTTGGTCTGGCTCCAGTGGAAGCCTGGGTAAAGGCTTTTACAATGGCTTTTCAATGTATAAGAGCACAGGAGTCTTCTCTTTGGGAAGATACAGAAATGACATTGTGATATTTTGGTTATTGGTCAGATGTGTAGGTGTGAGTGTGCATTAGGGGGGGTTTTTGGGTTTGTTTGTTTGGTTGATTTTTTTTAAATAATTTTTTATATACTTCAAATGGGTCCTGGTTGCAAATAGAGTATCTAGTTGCTGTTCTGGCTGAAACAGAAATGCTGGATGTCAAATTGCGGTGCATGGAGCACCAGGTGATAGATGGTGTTAACTGATGACACCCAGTCTGTATAAAGCAGTTACCTATCAAAATAATGTTACCCTTATTTCTCTTTACCACTGTGCATTTCCTCATTTCATGCAATTGCTAATAAATTTTAAAGTACAAAACCCCAAACTAACTGTCCTGGCCATGTAACCTCCCAGTACCTGTGTCCCAGCCCATTTAATATTGGCTTAATATTCTTCAAGCACCATCAAGCAGCTCTGAGCAGCCTGTGGCTCTTGCCTTGCAGGTGGGGAAGTGGGAGAACAACTCGCTGAGCCTCAAGTACTCGGTGTGGGCCGAGGTTCAGCTCCTTCGCGGACAGCGACCCCGATGACAACCACCTGAGCATCGTCACCCTGGAGGTGGCTCCCTTTGTCATCGTGGAGGATGTGGATCCTCTCATGGAGAGCTGCCAAAAAAACAAACCCGTGCCGTGCCGGAAATTTGTCAAACTGAAGTGAGTCAATACACAATGTTCCCTTTTCTTTTCCTGACTGCAAAATATAGCCCCACCTTTTTTCCCCCTTCCCCCCCCCCCCCCACTTTCAACCCCCCTTTTCCCCCCCTTTCCCCCCCCTTTTCCCCCCCTTTTCCCCCCCTTTTCCCCCCTTTTCCCCCCTTTTCCCCCCCTTTTCCCCCCTTTTTCCCCCCTTTTTCCCCCCTTTCCCTCCCTTTTCCTCCTTTTTTTCCGCCTTTTTCCCTCCCTTTTCCCTCCTTTTTCCCTCCTTTTTTCCTCCTTTTCCCCCCCTTTTCCCCCCCTTTTCCCCCCCTTTTCCCCCCCTTTTCCCCCCCTTTTCCCCTCCTTTTTCCCTCCTTTTCCCCTCCTTTTTCCCTCCTTTTTCCCTCCTTTTTCCCTCCTTTTTCCCTCCTTTTTCCCTCCTTTTTTCCTCCTTTTTTCCTCCTTGTTTCCTCCTTTTTTTCCTCTTTCCCCCCCTTTTTTCCTCTTTTCCCTCCCTTTTCCTCCTTGTTTCCTCCTTTTTTCCTCCTTTTCCTCTCCCTCCCTTTTCCTCCTTTTTTCCCCCTTTTTTTCCTCCTTTTCCCCCCCTTTTTCCCTCTTTTCCCTCCCTTTTCCTCCTTGTTTCCTCCTTGTTTCCTCCTTGTTTCCTCCTTGTTTCCTCCTTGTGTCCTCCCTGTTTCCTCCCTGTTTCCTCCCTGTTTCCTCCCTGTTTCCTCCCCTGTTTCCTCCCTGTTTCCTCCCTGTTTCCTCCCTGTTTCCTCCTTGTTTCCTCCTTGTTTCCTCCTTGTTTCCCCTTTTTTCCCCCCCGTTTTCCTCCTTTTTTCCTCCTTTTTTCCTCCTTTTTTCCTCCTTTTTTTCCTCCTTTTTTCCTCCTTTTTTCCTCCTTTTTTCCTCCTTTTTTCCTCCTTTTTTTCCTCCTTTTTTCCCTCCTTTTTCCCTCCCTGTTTCCTCCCTGTTTCCCCTTTTTCCCCCTTTTTCCCCCTTTTTTCCCCCTTTTTCCCCTTCCCCTTTTTCCTCCCCTTTTTCCTCCTTTTTTCCTCCTTTTTTCCCTCCTTTTTTCCTCTTTGTTTCCTCCTTGTTTCCTCCTTGTTTCCTCCTTGTTTCCTCCTTGTTTCCTCCTTGTTTCCTCCTTGTTTCCTCCCTGTTTCCTCCCTGTTTCCTCCCTGTTTCCTCCCTGTTTCCTCCCTGTTTCCTCCCTGTTTCCTCCCTGTTTCCTCCTTGTTTCCTCCTTGTTTCCTCCTTGTTTCCTCCTTTCTTCCGTTCTTTTTTCCTCCTTTTTTCCCCCTTTTTCCCCCTTTTTCCCCCTTCCCCCCCCCTTTTCTCTTCCCCCCCTTTCCCCCCCCTTTTCCCCCCCCTTTTCCCCCCCCCTTTTCCCCCCCCTTTTCCCCCCCCTTTTCCCCCCCCTTTTCCCCCCCCTTTTCCCCCCCCTTTTCCCCCCCCTTTTCCCCCCCCTTTTCCCCCCCCCTTTTCCCCCCCCTTTTCCCCCCCCTTTTCCCCCCCCTTTTCCCCCCCCTTTTCCCCCTTCCCTTTTCCCCTCCCCCTTTTTCCCCCTTTTTCCCCCTTTTTCCCCCTTTTCCCCCCCCTTTTCCCCCCCCTTTCTTCCCCCCCCCTTTTCCCCCCCCTTTTCCCCCCCCTTTTCCCCCCCTTCCCCCCTTTTCCCCCCTTTTTCCCTTTTCCCCTCCCTTTTCCCCCCTTTTTCCCCCTTTTCCCCCCTTTTCCCCCCTTTTCCCCCCCTTTTCCCCCCTTTTCCCCCCTTTTCCCCCCTTTTCCCCCCTTTTCCCCCCCTTTTCCCCCCTTTTTCCCCCTTTTTCCCCCTTTTTCCCCCCTTTTCCCCCTTTTCCCCCCTTTTCCCCCCTTTTCCCCCCTTTTTCCCCCTTTCCTCCCCCTTTCCCCCCCTTTCCCCCCCTTTTCCCCCTTTTTTCCCCTTCCCCCCCCCTTTTCCCCCTTCTTTTCCTCATGGTATGTTCTTTGCACATCCTCCTTTTTAAAAAGTTTTGAGTTTCTGGTTATACACGTGTAAGTCACATTGAGTTATTAACAAGGTAGTACGTTTATAGTAAATTCCAAGTCAATGCGAATCAGCCCATTTCAGTCACATGGAAGAAGATTGTGTTCCAAAATGGGACTGTTTTAATGAGTCCTCTTTGAGTTGTTTCCAGCTATGTTGAGATATGCCTGCTTTCATTAGTCTGTAACAATTTGAAAATGTCTCCTAATGAAAATGTAAGTTTATGCTGAAATTTGGTATAGAATAAACTACTCCAGCATAAAATATCACTGTGACTTATTATCAAGAGAAAAGTCCCCTTCTTTCAGTGCTCCATAACTTCAGAGCAGTCATTAGAAATCACTGGAAGAGTTTCCACTGTACATTTGTCAGTGATGTTTCACCTGCTCTATGCCTTGATCTGTGTATTTTATGAACTGAATATAACAGGATTTTTACTGATCAGGTGTGAGGGAATATGATGCATGTTTCTGAAGATTTCAAGAGGCTGCTAAATGATTGTGCACATGCTTCCTGAAGTCCAGAGAAATTTATTTTTTTAGTTAAGTTCTAAACTAGTTTTGTTTTAATTTTGAAATTTTCCAAAGGCTGTAAGGTACTGCCTTGCCTTCTGAAAATGCATTTACTAAAAGGTTCTAGAGGTCCTAAAATGAACATTTTAATAAAAAAAGATGAAGAGAAAACTTGCATCCTTGCACTTAAAGGCGGCCTGAAGTTCACCTTCTCCTAGTGCAGGGAAAGGTGCACTTTGAGAAGATGCATCCATTTCCAGCAGGGTGAACTGCTGTGCCTTTTTATAGCTTACATGTTCTTTAGTTACTAAATGACATGTAGGCTGATGTCTTGAGAGTAAAAGTAATAAAAGTTTAATCTAATCCTAAGAGAGAGATTAGTAAGAGCAGGCTGCATGTCTTGATGGAGCAGTGCAGAGCGTGAGGCTGGATCCTGGACTAGAAGGATGTCATGTGAGGTAATGTTGTTTCTGTCTCACCAAGCAACTCTGTCATGATTAGCAGGAGCTGCAAACACCATATAGCTATAAAAGCATCCTGTGGGTTATTTTTGCCTTGATTCAGAAAAACATGGTCATTCACAAGAGTGGCAAAATGTTGTTTCACAGTGTGCTGTATCTTGCTGTTGTGCTGCCTCTGTTTTTCCCAGCAGGAATATTTATGTGTGTCTTCTCTGTTGACAGCAACAAAACTAATGAGGGAACGAACGTAAAGAAGTGCTGCAAAGGATTCTGCATCGATATCTTGAAGAAGTTGTCTAAAACTGTCAAGTTCACATATGACCTGTACTTGGTGACGAATGGGAAGCACGGCAAAAAGGTCAATAACGTGTGGAACGGAATGATCGGTGAAGTAAGTTCTCTTTTAGGTAGAAGAGTTCCTAAGGACTCAGTGATGTCTGGTTGAGCTCTTTGGAGCAGGGAGGCGTTCTGTGCTGACCCTGGTGTGTGCTGTCCCTGTGATCAGGTGGTGTACCACCGGGCGGTCATGGCTGTGGGCTCGCTCACCATCAACGAGGAGCGCTCGGAAGTCGTTGACTTTTCGGTGCCGTTCGTGGAGACGGGGATCAGTGTCATGGTGTCACGGAGCAACGGCACAGTGTCACCATCTGCTTTCCTAGGTATGGTCTCCAGCCCATCCAGATAGCCTAACTGCATTTCTGTGGAGTTGGGTAGATTTAATTGTGTGTTAAGATATGTAGTACATTAGCACAGTTCTGTTGAGCTTTGAATTTTACATTAAGAAGTTTGTGCTGTGTTGATGTGCTGATCAACATGACCATTAACACATGGACACGGTGCTGTTGGTTTTGGATGCTGAAAGTGAAAACCAAAGACAGTGATTTCAGTATGAAAAGGAATCCCCTAAAACCTTCAGTTAGAAAAATTACATCCTCAACCCCGCTTCCTTACATGCTAACTTATGCTTGTTTAGCCCATCATAATTTGCTTAATATCTTTTTAATAGTAACAAAATAATTGAAAAACCCATTGTAGAGTTGAAGAGCAACTTCCTTATCTTTAGATATAATTTAAAGCTAGTTTGGGAACAGCTACCTCTGGCTTCTGAACACCACACTACTGCACTGGAAAGCTGAGTGTTGTCTCCATTGATGCATCTGAACAGTGGAGATACAGCAAAGAAATGAAAGGCTGGGCAGACTGGAGGTGGGATATAAAAGAAGCAAAGACTCTGAGCTTCTTTTCTTGCATGCTTGTGCATTTTTCCTTTCATTATTTCCCTCTCCTTTTTTAGTATTTATAGTTTTTTTTAATGTTTGGCCTGAATTTACCTGAAGCTGAAAAGAGAATGAGCCATGAGGTGGTTCAAAAATGCTGTTATGTTCTTCATGATGTATTTGGGCCTACTATTTTTAAAGATACCTTGTACTTAAAATACAAGATACCTTTAAGTAAAGATACCTTGTACTTAAAACCATTAGGTGGAAAAATAAATAATCAGTATATTCCAGATATCTTAGGACACAGTTTAGAATCTTCAAGTCCATTGGGTCAGTAGTGAGACCAGTCCTAAACTGCTAAGTGGAAGTTCTTCACTCCCCCTGAAGCTGCTCACAGACATGGAAGAGCAGATTAGTGGTGTAATATCAGATACAAGCAGGCAAATAATTGAATTTTCTTACACAAATTATCACTTAACCACAGAGCTTATTTCTCATATCTGTTCCATAAAAGCACATTACGGAGATGATGCAAGTAAATATGACACAGTGAGTAATCAAATAATTTCCCAAATGCGGTGATATCTAAGTAGATTTTGCTGATGTTTGATATGAATGAAAGGCTTTAAGTGAAATTGCAAGAAACTCAAAATAAAAATACTCAGAGTATCTTTATTTCTTTGAGTCATTGAGTTGTAAAGTTCATTTTTTAAATTGCAGTTGCAGCATGTTGAAATGACCATTGGAAATGAAAATCGGGGTGTTTCCTAAACTGCAAGTGCAGTTGATTTTTTACTTCTCCCTTAAAAACCTGTTTACAGCCACCATCAAAAGAGAAGCTGCTTTTGCATTTTTCACAAGCAACAGAGTTATTAGATTTCTAAAATGCATTTAATGTTATTGGTTTAGTTGGATGTGTATATAATTCAAAAGAAACAAAAAAAGAACTCCTTCTCATAAAGCTCTCTAAAATAGCTCTACTTTTGAAGAAATCTGATTTTACTGCACCAATAAATCAAGTCTGTGCTCTCAGAAGTGTGCTCTGTTTTTTTCAGGCACAGATCAAGCTGCCAGTTTGCTGGAATTGACTGTATTTTGATGAGGTGTGCGTAGTAGTAAAATGTTTTGCCTTGCAAAATACTATCAAGCAGATAACTGAATTTATTCACAGACTGATTTTGTTTCAATTAAGTGAATGTCTGAGAATAGAGTCTCCTTACGTAAGACTTTTAAAAGATTTTTTTAAAAATCTGTCAAATATAGTACTATTTTTACTAAATAGCACTTGATTACAGTTCCTGAAATATCTGGGTTTGTGAATTGTTTCTATGAATGTGGACAAGTACAGGATTTTGTGTGACTAGATTTTTCCAGTCAGTTGTTGTGTCCAGTAGATCTGAGTAACTGATGGGCTGTGACAGCCTCGTCCTCGTTATCTGCTGTGTTCTGATTCTGATGTGTCTCCTTCAAATGAGAATTTTATCCATGTTAAAACATTTTCACATTGTACTAGAGATAATATATGCTAGATCTACAAATACTTTTTTAATGATTCTGTGGAGTTTTGGTTCAACTCCATTTAAACAACCAAATAAATAAAGGGAAACCTTACATCTCCATTTCTATATTTTTCAGAGGGAGAGTTCATAGGTGAGGTCAGTTTTCTTTTCTGGGGGGCATTGATGGAATAGAAAATCTATGCCCCTCTTTATTTAATGTATTCCTTAAGTTTGATTTTGGTGGTGGGAGGTAGGACTCAAAGACATCTTTTCCTTGCTTGTTATTCTCTGTTTTCAGTCATTTGAAATATACACTAACAAGTCATATATTAGTTTTTTTCTGCTATATTATAGCTTTACCGAAAATTCCTTTAAAACCTGCTGCTTTCCTGAGGGAAGTTCCATTCCTGTTCTTTGAGAATCAAAGCACAGTGCTGCATGTGTAATTGGATCTGATATGACAGGAAGATCGACTTCGTTATTCAGTTGATTTTGTACTTGCTCAATCTTACTGCTTGCTATCCCAAATAGCTTTTTGTTTTCCTATTGCTTCTATTAATTCACCACCTCATTACCAGACTCCTTAAATTATTAAAGGGAATTCTGCTTAAACTCCTGTTTATAGCTCACTTTTGTACATTGGCTTGTTTTGCCCTTTGCCTTCTTTAGATTTTGACAAATTACCATTGCTGTTTCTACACTGTTGCTTTTGGTGAGGGTTTTATCAACCTTGCTTTCTTCTGTGTGTGTGCTGTCAAAATTTGATAGTAGTTCTACATGAATTCCAATTTAATCCAGCTACTAACTGAATTCAGGAAATATTTTTTAGACTGTATTTGGCTAAATTATGTCCCTTCCCTGGCTACATCTACATAGATCTTTCTCTGCCTTTCTGTTATTTTCCTAACTTACCATTCTCTCCCAAACAAATAATTACAGTACTTGAATGAACCTCATACCCTGTCTTAAAAATAAAATAATTAATTGAAAATATACTGCTCCTTTGCAAGTGGAAAACAGTTTGGTTTAAAATGTCCCTGCTCTGCCTTAGTTACCATCCAAAAGCACCAGTGGGGCTATTTGTTATTTGGTCTTGTCTAAGTCACAGATTTCTGAAGAAATCATAGCAAAGACAAAAGATCTCATGGGTTTTCTATGCTTGGGCACAAATTATTACATTTCCTTCTATTCTGGGTGAATCATCTGAATTTGGGCAAGGCTCAGATTGGGCTGTTGGGCTTGGAACACCTCAGCTCTCAGTCATTGTCCTCTCCTGCAATGAGGGAAGAAGTTTCAGTGATTCTAATCTTAAATTCAAAGAATGAAAAAGCTACAAGAGAGGAACTTCTTGGGCTTTCAAAAATAGGCAAAATATTTTAACACACTAATTTCCTGTAATTTCAATTGTTTCTTGATTCTGTTCTAATTAAAAATAGTATACTAAGATTTGTTTTCTCACACTTCAGAGCAGGCTCACACTGGCTTTATTTGTACAAGTTATGATGTGAAGTGCCCCAAATAAATTGGCCTGATTAAGAGAAATTAGTTTGCCGTGCTAATCTTTTTTACAGATATCCTTGTACCAAAGCAGCTACCAGAGGGACTCCTGAAATGACAGAATCTTCGGTTGGGAAAGATGATATTTGATATTGATATTGAGTCCTTTTAAAAAGTTGGTGCTTAGTCTGGTATTTGAAACTGCTTTTAGTTTCATGCTCCAACCCACTTCTTTTACGTAATTATTGTTGTACTGTCTTTCAAACTGACATCCAATTTTCCATAAACCCTTTTGATTTCAGTAATTTGCTCCCAGATGAGAATGAGACATTCAAAAGGATGTGGTTGCAATTGATAAAAATATCATCTTTATTGCTGTTAAATGAAAGTAAACACAGAGAGAAAAGAATCCTTAAACAAAAGCATTTAGTTTGAGTGCAAGTATTTCTTTCCTCCTCTAACACTTTTTGTTGGATAGAAAATGAGAGAGAAGTCTACTTCCCTGAATTACCAAATGTATTAAACAGATGCTTAATTGCTTTTGCTTTGCAGAAACACAGTCACAGTGGTTGGACCATTCTGCTGATAAATTTCTGTAATACAGAATGAATAGACACAGCAACCTGATTGTGGACTGAATAAGCAGCGAGTCAAACCAATTATGGGCCACTCAATGTCAAAGAAAAGTGTGCAGCCTTTTGTTTTTAATTACAACTTGCATTTCAGCTTTTGACTTTATGGATTTTGTCTATATATATACTAACAGCAGTTCATTATATATGGCTTAGTTATTTGCTGGCATTTTTGTTGGGAAAAGCTAATGTAGAGGAAGCTGCTGGGCTTGCCTGGTGAGGACATTAGAATTCTTGTGCTGTGACTGGTTTAATGAACTGTATTTCTGTTTCTCCTGTTTTGCTGCAGAGCCTTTTAGTGCTTCTGTCTGGGTGATGATGTTTGTGATGCTTCTCATCGTGTCTGCCATGGCTGTCTTTATATTTGAGTACTTTAGTCCTGTAGGATACAACAGGAACTTAGCACAAGGGAGAGGTAAGATTTGCATTTTATTCAACTCCATGTTTATAAAAAAAATCATGTATTTCCCATCCCTGGGTCTCCATCTTTTCAAATAAACATAACATAGGAATAATGAAATTAGCTAGTAATCTGTTTATATTCTTCATTTAAATTATGATTTCTTGAAGGCTTATATGCTCATGTTTATAATTTCAATTCAATGGAATGCAGACAGGGAGCAGGGTAAGTGGTATCAGAGTTTTATTCAGGCAGTGTTTGGTTAGTACATGGCATCAGTCATAAAGTGTCAGCAGTGAAATATGTTCTACTCCTGGCTATTACAAATTGATGACCAGTTCAGAGAAAGTTACCTAAAATCCTGTGCTCTGCTGGGCAGTTTGAAAAATAGCAGTTACATTGTCCATAGTTCTGTACAGTCCCTGTAAATATCAGAACTCTTAGCCTTGAAATGAGGCCCCTGGCAGAAGGGCATCTCTCCTTTCTGTGTAGCACCCTCAGTTATAGAAACTTCATTTTCAAAAAGACAAGCTTTGTATTAACTCTTTCTCAGTGAAAGCTGCACTTTGACTCTAGGGTGAGGATTCCATATCTCACAATGCCTTCATCCTCCCATTTCTTCAGTGACATTTGAGAGTGCAGCCTTTGTTAAAATTTCTAACTCTAATTTCTTGCCTTGTTTCATAACAAGAGATCTTCCAGCTTGGTGAACACAGTTCTGGGCACTATTAAAAGCAAATAATTTCTTCTAGATAATGGCTGGCTTGTTCCCTGAAAAAGTGGATTATTGATGATGTTCAGATGATGTTATCATTTTAATAAGATGGTAAATGTGTAACCTCTGTCTGAAATAAACACTGTGTTAAAAGAGAAGTCAAAGGTGAATATAGACACTGGGGATCCAGGGGCTTGGCTGTTCTATTCTGTGCCTGAATTGGTTATTTATTATTTAGTGCATTTACAGCTACAAAGACCTGTTATGGCACTAGACCATCCCAACTTACCTCTCAAGATTTGCCACAAATCCAGCTGCCATTAATTTCAAACCTGGAATAGTAAAAAAATAAAATGTTTATCATCTCTCATTTCCCTAGGCATTTTTTGCAGGATGAATCTCAGTGGTAAAACAATCTCCATGGCATAAACAGAACTTTAGATTGCTCCCTTGGCATATAATTTCTGTAACACTGTTGCTCAGAGAAATGCACATTATCCCTGTATCAGCTCAGTCCTTAATATTCTAGAAGGTAGTTGCATAAACTACCTTCAGTCAGCTCCATTGTGTTTATTTTACTGTCTATTTTCCTAGTGCTGCTGCAGAATAGGAGCATAATCTGAGATGTAGAGTTTGGCTGCATTGTGAAATATTTGCACTGCACTAGAGAGCATTTCTACTGAAATGAGATCACGCACTGCATATGCCCACTTAGGGTTTTATTATTTTAAGAATCACTGAATTATTATTAAAATAAATTATAGTTTAATGAATAGTTAAATCTATATTTGTAATGTGCATCCCCTTGGATAAAGGGATGGGGCAGGGAAGGAGATAAAGTTACAGATTTCTGCATCAGAGCTTATTGACTAAATTGCAATTGAACTGAAAAAAGCATAATTATAAGTAGGCCAAATGAGTCACAGTCAGGGGAGGCCTGTTTCTCTGCACTGAGGGTGCAGGGAGTCTGGATGATGAGCAATGTGTGATTGCATTGTGCTTACCTAGGGCTGGGGGAGAATAACTGCCCTTGGTTCTCTCAGGGCTCCATAAATGGGGCCTTTGGAGTGGACAATGACACTGTTAATTCACTTTTGCCCCGGGTAGCATGCTGCCCAGTCCCAGCTTTGGGGTGAATTAAAAGATGACCCAAAATAGAAATAACAAAAATTACGGAATGGCTTAGCTGGGACAGAATTTTACCTGGAATGTCAACACATTTGGAGCCACAGAACTGACTCTGAACATGTGAGGCAGCCAGAGCCTGGCTTGCTCTAAATTCCCTGTCTGTAGAGGTAGCTCCTTTGTTCTGTCTTTCTGATTCATGCTCTGAGTACAAAGGTGCTTAAAAGTAGGTGACACATTCACACACTTTGATCTTAAAAATGCTTACATAATGTTCAAAAAGCATAATGTTGGATGACTGGAGATGATAAAAATAATTTGGGTAAGAAAAGTACTAGAATTGAATCATTAAGACTTAAACCTCCAGTTTTCCATTTCACATGTTTGCTGGCACAGAAGACTGACAGGGCAACACTGTGGCACATTTCTTCCTGCAGGAGACACACCAGCCTGCTTCTCCTCCAGACCTATCCTTTCCATTTTCATCTTCAAAATTTTGAGCCATATGCCACGTAGAAAAACGTTGAATTATGTTTTAAAAATGTGGAACTCATTGTCATTGCAATGGAGGGTTGGAGTACAGTGAATATATATACCAAAATATTTCCTAACCATGTCTCTGGCACTAATGGGTTTTCCCTGCATGGTACATTGGCAAGGTTTAATTTAACTGCAGCTGAACTAAGTGCTCTTTGAACTTGCAGATCCCCATGGGCCATCCTTCACCATTGGGAAGGCAGTGTGGTTACTGTGGGGCTTGGTCTTCAACAACTCTGTGCCTGTGCAGAACCCCAAGGGGACCACGAGCAAGATCATGGTGTCAGTCTGGGCTTTCTTTGCTGTCATTTTCCTGGCCAGCTACACTGCCAACTTAGCTGCCTTTATGATTCAAGAGGAATTTGTTGACCAAGTGACTGGGCTGAGTGATAAAAAGGTAGGTATTCAGCTCAAGAGATGTCAGTCTGCATTCTCCATAATCCTTCTACAAATTTGTACTTCCTGATAAAAACTCTGTGCAAGATAATGAACTAAAACTGGATTATTTCCTTCTGAGGGCAAGTGCAAGCTTTACTAACAAACCTAAGACACAAAGCATGAAAATTTCAATCTGTTTTCAAAATCTCTGTGTTGCCTGTTCAAAAGTAGCTACATTAACTGGAAATTACCTTTATTTTAAGATAGAAATCAATTAGTGCTTGGTTAAAAAGAATGCCTCACCAAAATAAAAAGCTTGAAAATTTTTGTGGGAGATTATATTAATAGAAAAAAGTCCATTTGCAAAATTATTGTGATGGATATGCACAAGAAACCTGAAGGGCAGACTTTTGTTAAGTCTGTGCCCAGTTGTTTGAAAATGAAACTAAATATTGGCATTAAGAAGAAATATTTAAATACAGTATAGCCCAGGGGACAACTTCACAAAGGGTTTTTTTCTCAAAGGACAGAAAATAAAGGAAATTGTTATTAAAAACAAACCAAAAAGGCAACATCTCAGCCTTGTCTGTTTTTTTTTTTTTTTTTTTTTTTAACTTCTTTTTATGACCAGCCTTTGATTGATTGCTTGGTATATCAAAGCAACCATGGCTAGAGGAAAGATAAAAAGAAACAAAAAATGCTAATAGTTTTGTTTTCATTTAGTTGTCTTGTCACACAACCTTTGAAAGAGCATGAAGATTGTTAAATATCCCTCTATTTTAAGATAATATTCTTAGAAGAGACAGATAAATGGCATTTTCTCTTGGGGATAAAAAAAAGAAGATTTGAGAAATGTCTTTCTGCTGTTGGTGAGAAAGAACAGAGCATTTGGTGAGAAAGAACAGAGCATTTTCCTGGGCCCTGGTTTTGGCAGGCTCTGCCTTCACCTGGCCCAGCAGTGGGCTCAGGTGTGAGTGACCCTCACCTTCCCTCCTCGCTGGCTCTTTGCCCCAGGGCTGGAAATGTCAGCTCCTGTTCTGTGGCTTTTGGATAATAACTTCCTTAGCTTTGTCATTTTTTCTATTCTGACTGCTAAGTAGGATTTCGTTTCCACAAAAAGCAAAATAAAAATAGAAAAATACTTGAATCAGAAAATACCATCTGTTCTTGTGTGGTCTGCTGATCATTTATTTGATCTGCCACCTTTGTTTCTATTTTTTGGTTCTTCAAACTTTGCCTGAAGCACATAGATATAAGGCAGGGAAGCCATGCCTTTTCTGATTAAATTAAAATAGTTAGAACTCCAGAAGAGCAATGAAATGCTCTTCATGAAAAATGAACTATTTCAGAACATTCTTCTTGTCACATACAGGTTTTGCCTCCTCCTCAATCCTGAGGTTTCTTGCATTTTGAAAAACCAAATAATTTAGGATAATTTATGGGAATGTAATCTGATTGATGTTAAATTATTTTTTCCCCTCTTTGCCATGTTTATATAGTTCAGTACAGAACTCTGACCCCTGCAGGAAGCGAAAGAGTAACAGGCAAGGGCCAGAAATGTGGGTATAATCAGTTTTGAATAATTGACACCTAAAAGTTCACTGTTTTTTTTACAAAAAATTAAAAAACCCAAACCCCGCTGCTGGGCTGGTAAATCAGTTTGTTATTCTTCTCTCCCACTTTTCCCACTGCCATACCTGAAGAGTCAAGCTCTTCTGTCAATGCTGTACTGCCAGTGCGACAAAGTGTTTCCAGTTAGAGATGCTGGGGTGTGATGGAAAAATCATGAAAAACCCCCTCTCTCTGAGCAGCCACCCCTGACCCTCAGCACTCAGTGTTGTCCCATTCAGGAATTTTGTTGCACTCTATCAGCTGGTTCACCAGATTTACTGACGTGATGATAATGTGTTATTTACCCCTTGATGCTCTAAGACCTCTTTACGGTTTCCTCATCCCTTGAAATGTTGCTAATGAAATTTGTGAATGCCACGTCATCAGAGTGTCACCCAGAAATCCATGGCACAGCCTGTTCTGGAGTTAGGAGGGGGTGGGTGTTCATAAACTCAAATGATTTAGCAAATGAGAGGAAAATTATATTTTGACAGTCTTGTGTATATAATAGATGTTCAAAAGCTTTGTCTTCATCAGAAGGTACAGAAAATGAGTCCAAAGTATCCAGCAAAGACTGAAATTCGTGGCTTTTGTATTTGTGAGACCTTTTGTGCCTATTTAATGCAATGAAAGAGGAAAAAATTGCTGGAGGAGGGTAGGCAGCTGTGCACAGAGCTGTCTCACAGAGGGTTGTGCTGCCTCACATACACATGGTCCTGGAGCTTCTCTTCAGCTTTAACAGGAAACCGTAATGGTGCCACTGACAGGCAGGAGATTATTTACTGTTTTCTAGTATTTTAGTAGCATTTCCTACAGTTCCCTTAAAAAACTCCAGAACAATAACAAACAGCTGCTCTCAACACCAGCCTTTTCAGGCAAGCAAGTAAATCTTTAAATTAAGTCAGTATTTAATGTTTCTGGAAGATCACTTTGCTGACGTAATGAAATTGCCAGTTTTATTAAGGCATATAGAAAAAATAAAATAAAAGCAAAGGACTGGAGTTGTGTTGCCATGTGCTGCAGTTCTGTAGGGTGGCAGAGCAGGGGGAGACAAGAATGGATTGGTCACTCTTCAGAGTAACAGTAGATTTCTCCACTATGACTCAAACAAGGGCCTTGTGCATTCAGCTCAAGAATTCTGTCCATGATTTAAAAGATCAGCATTTCATGAAATGTCTAGGAAGAAAATTATTTCCTAGCAAACATGACATATTTTGTTTCTCATCATGGGGCTTTAGGGAAAATGAATGCATGTAGAGCCTTGATTTTTTTTTTATTTTCTTATCTCTTGCCTGGCACACTGATCTTTGCTACAGTCACAGACAGTGACAGTCCTGTGTGCTTCTCCAGGACGTGGCAGTTCATAGAATATAAGTTTAATATTATTGATGAAAACTTTATTCATCTCAGATATGAGTGCAGTGTTAGAAAAAAGATTTAAACCTTGTTCTTCTTTACAAGTAGTCTGTGAGCAGGCAGTATAGTAGCAGATGATGGTTTCAAAAATAATCTCCTCGTGAGTGATAAAATTTGTTGAATGGTGCCAAGAAATTCCAGGCTGTAGATGGGGTTTGGAACTATTGATCTGCTTTTTAACTCTGTGACTTTTGAATGAACTTGGGCTTTTTATTCATCCTTGTATTCTGCAGAAATATTTTTGTCTTCCATGAAAGTTCAATTTGAACAGATGTGTTAATTCTTTCAACTGTTCCTATGAGAGGAAATGCCTGCCAACATCCTAGATTCATATTAATGTTTTTGAAAAGTGAGACTATTTAAAAACAAACTCCATTTTGAAATCACCAGAATACTCCACCATAATGCCCCTGTCCCCCCAAATCCCCCCCCAGTTCCCCTGCCATACTGGGATATGAGCTTGCAGAATGCTCACCACAGCTGAATTTCCAAAAAATCCTGGCAATATAAGGAGCAGCAAGTCTTACAGGTCCTGAAATTGGCAGTTCTATTTTTTCCAGTTCTATTGACTGGCAAATTTAGGAGACACATGAAGCCATCTCAACACATCAGAGACACATTATCTCTAGATTTAAATAAAGTTCATAGCAAGCTACATTTATATCAGTAGAATCTCTGGACATATATTTAAAAGCAGGGTTTGTTTTAGTGCTGCATAATAAACTCAGAAAGGGAGATAGCAAATATAGACTAAGAATCATGAGTAGTGTACAGTGTAATTTTGGTGCATGGGTCAATTACTATGTGTAAAAGTAGTAGCAAAGTTATAATTTAAACAGTAAAGCTCTGAAAAGGGAAAATGAGGAAAGTAAGACATCTGTTAGCTAAACAAATAGAGAAAAATAGAGTTCATTCCTTTATGCTTTGTCAAAATATGCTTAATTAAAATGAAGTATTTAATTGTAGTTCTGTAACAAGAAAATGGTGTTGCAGCAATAATTTCACAGTCAAGGTTTGATGGAATTGAAAATACTCCCAGGTTTTGTATAAACCCATTTGTATTCTCTCTGCAAATTGGCACTGGATCTTGGGAATTCTTGATGCCCTGAGACCAAATGTTAAAAAGAGAAATATTTCATATGGAGCCCCAAAGGAATCAGCAGCTGTATAAATATTAGGCATCTCTTGCAGCACAGGATATATGGATTGCTCTTCTAACTTCAGCAATAAAAACAAAGTGCATTTAGAGTGGAATTCATGGGTGACTGCTTTTATCAATGCTCAATTCAATTTCCTCATTAGCCAATAGTTCCTCTAATCTGAGTGACCTTTTCCATTTGTTTCTTAAAGAGACATTTTCATCCTAAATTGTCACTTGGGTTTTAAAGGAAGACGTTGAAAAGGTGCATATAAAATTTTCAGACCTGTTAACAAAAAATTTATGTGAGATTATTTGAAGGATTGCCAGGTGGGAAGCCTGCATGTGCCCTGAGCTATTGCCATTCCTTTGCAGATCCCCCCTGGCTGGTTCATCTGTGCTGATGCAATAATGATAGAGAGAGGAAAATTGTAGAATAAACCTGTATGTCCTCAAGCAAATGGTTCATAGTTTTAAACAGTAGGGTTGAACAGGGACTAGGATTACAGGTGTGGGAGCTCCAGAAACCCTTCTCATATCAATCTATGAGTTCTGAGCCCCTGTGGAAACTGCAAGAGCTTTTATTCCCCTCCAGTGATGAGTGGAAGGAAACTCCCTCACTCTGTCTCTCCCTGGCACCCTCCAGGACTGAGGCTCCCTGCTGAGTAATGTGGATGATCCTTTTCCCATCTTCCTAAAGGGGAATCACACTGTCCCAGCTGAGGTGGAAGTGTCAAATATCAACAAAATACTCTTTTCCTTTGGCTGCAGTTTGCCAGTGTGTTTGGGTTCCCTAGAGAGATGTTGGCAGATGGGATCTACTCCATTGCAAAGCATGGGAGAAAGTCACATTTGAGTGGCAAAATGGAGCTGGTTTTGCCTTGGATGTAGATTATGTTAAGTTAGTGTGAAGATAGTTTCTGGTTTAATAGACTTGAATTGACCCACAGCATTTGCCTAAAAAGAAATTTGAGGCAATTTACACAACTTGTCTTTTTCAACCTGAAATTGTCCCTCTTCACATTTTGGATGTCTGAAATGCTTTGTTTATTCCCTTTATTTCTAGTTTCAAAGGCCACATGATTATTCACCTCCTTTTCGGTTTGGGACGGTCCCAAATGGAAGCACTGAGAGGAATATCCGGAACAACTACCCTGACATGCACCTCTACATGACCAAGTTTAACCAGAAAGGAGTCGAGGATGCCTTGGTCAGCTTGAAAACTGGGTGAGTTTTTTTTCCCACGTTTTTCACATGCTGTAAACTTTTCAGAAACAGAGAACTATTGATCTGTACTTTCTGTGGTACTGAACGGACTGATGGCAGGCTGCTGTGTGCTTGGTGCTTTCTTTCCCCTCCAACTGCACTGTACAGTTATCAAAAAGGAAAATGATTGACTGTGATATCTGTGATTGTTTTAAAATTACATGGTAGCTTCAATGTCCTGTGAGAAGTAGTTTCAAAGGGCAGAATTAATGTTTCTTGAATTTGAAGACAGTACAGTCCCGTGTTATCTTTGCAGTGCTGCCTAATCCTGCTTCTGACAATCCTGGTAAATATTCTGGTAAATATTATTGTCCTTCCTTCTTAAGATCTGAGAATTTAGTCTTGAGTGCGATCCATCCTTTTCTGTCTGAAGTAGCCCAATCTGAATGTTTGGGCAAAGAGACAAATTTTCATTCTTAATCCTCCAAAGATATGAGAGTGACTCATTGCTCATATCATTATTCATCTGGGTGACAGGAATCTGCAGCTCTAAACATTTAGGCTTGATAGCAACATGATTATATTTGTTAATAATACAGTAATAATATTAATTTCTCAATATAGGCTTTTTAGGTTTTGTTTTGAGGTGAGAAGTTACTTTAGTGGGTTTATGTACTCTAGGGGCTGTTTCAAGGAACATCTCTCCTTATTTATGGTGAACACAGGACATGTTTCTTCCTATACTAAAATACCCTGTTTTGGGGAACTGCTTGTCCTTTTAATTTTTACTCCCCTTCTGCCAAACCTGTATGGGACTATAATGTATTAATTAAGCAAAACACCTTGAAATCCCGAAATCTGTCCTTAGAATGAAGACTCCCTTCTTAAAAAAGTTATCCTTCCAGCTGCTTCCTTCTCTTCTGTCCCCTGGCTGCTGTCTGGACTCTGGGTGCCCTCATTTCTGCAGGCATTCTCAGCTGGCACTGCCCAGCCTGGTTTGTGCCATGCCAGCCCAGATGTGTGACACTGCGTGAGAGCAGCCTTGCCCAGGGGCTGCCAGACTGCAGCTCCTGCTCTGACCCAGCCTGGGCAGGTCACATTTCCTGGGTGACAGCTGAATTATGCATCAGAGATAGACAGCTGGATCCTACCTTTCCTGCTGGGAATTTCTGAAGAAGGAGATGTCCTGATTTCAGCCATTTGTAGGACTTGTTCTGTTGGATGGACAGTTTATTTAGGGGATGTATATTGCTTGTACTTTTCACCAACCATTTGTGCTACTGCAAAACTGCTGTTAGCTTGAAAATCAGGCCACTCCTCAGACACTTAAGTGTGAAAACAGGGGGGCCAGCCTGACTGCAGGGCTGTTCAGGATGCTCACTGAAACTCAGGCTGGCTGCTCTGGGCCAGCTGATGGTCCTTCTCAAGAGCTTTGCTCCTTTTGACAGCATCAGCTATTCATTTTTGACAGATTCCTTTTCCCCTGCTGAAGTTTCTTTCCTCTTCTGAGTGATTTCTCTGTGTGGATACCCCCAGGTGTCTGCCTTGCTACCCTTGACTGATATTTCTGTAGCAGATGGTACAAATAAACTTCTGGGTCAATACAAGTAACTGCTGCCACCAGCTGTGCTCCTTGGGATTTTGTCTGGTGGCACCTGCAGAAGGATTGAACAGCAGGTTGTCAGCTGCTTTCAGACTCATACTCTTCAAAAACAAGTCTTCATTTTTTTCTGCCAAATTTTCTGTTCCTCAGCATACAGAATTGTATCTTCTTTCTCTCCTCCTCATGATTTCGTTGACCAAATTCTTTTTCTCTTCCATGTAAAATTTGCCCTTTCATCTTTAATTAAACTCAGTGAAGTCTAGTTGAGACATCTTTAGCTTCCTTCCCTCCCTGATTCACTGGATTCCATGATATTTAGTACATCTGGTCCCATGGAGTCTGTGTTTCTATGGCTCTTTTGAGGATGACTCATCTCTTCTTCCTCAAACTGCTTCTGCTTCCAAACAAATTTATAATTTCTACTTTCCTCTTCAATGTTTGTGTTCTGCTCACCTCATTACAGCTAATTTGTCTCTTATCATCTTTATCTCTTTCCAAAACTATTCCTGTACTTTTATCTTTTTTTTTTTTTTTTCATTCTCATCCTTGGGGATATAACAAGCAACTTCCCTTGTCCATGGTAAGACTTGCTGCTTCTGCACAGCTTTTTGAAAATGAGCTATCTGATAATTTTATTCATAGTCTATAGACTAAGAAGGACTTGCAAAGAATCTGGTTGATAATTGCTGCTGTGAGTTAAAATAAATATAAACTGTGTTATCCCTGAAGAGTGTTTGTATAACCTGTATTTCCAATCTCACTTTATAAACTACTTTTGCTTAATTGGAGACATGAGGTTTAGTCCCTTTTAATTACTTTTGTATAGTGTTTGATTCTAATTTCAAGATGGAGCAAAAAATACCAGCAGTGAAGCAATGCTAATGACTGCATAATGCCATACATGTGGCCCTTGTGATCCAAATAAAATGAAATTATAAAGTAGCATCTTGTCACTGTTCAGTCTGATTTTCCTGTGTCTCAAACAAAGTCTTTTGATCAACTTTACTTAGCATTAACATCTTGAGATGTATTGGAAATATCTTGATCTTTGAGATCATTGTGTTTAATACATAATGTTACTGAGTTGAGCTAGAAGGAGAAAGCAGAAAGAAGACAAACATAAAATTTCAGATGCACAGATTTCTGAAAACAAATTTAAAACCAAACTGCTGTGGTTTTTTGTTTGGTTTGGGTTTTTTTTGATCTTGCTTTCTTTCAAGAAGTGGAAAATCAGCTGCTTCAATCCACTTGCTAATGTGGGCAGAAAAAGCCTAGGGAGGGAGAAATATGGATAGAAATATGTATAGAAATATGTATAAAATAAATGGTATTCCTGCCTTTATTTCCTGGTCAGGTGTAAGGGTTAGGTAAGACATGTGTTGGAGCATTGCTATACATGCAGAGGTATGCACATGCTCACACCTGTGTCTGGGAAGCCTTGAAAAAACCCAGCCCCTTTCTGCTTTCATCTTTGAGAGGTGAGGCTGGTACTGTTTCAGAAATTAATGTACAAGGAAAGCATCTGCCATTGTTTTTTTTAATTAGAACAAGCAACTTCATTGCATGGCCAATAGGCTTGGACCTATCTTGTTCAATTAGCATCAAAAATGTTTGAGATCATCACCTGGGGAATGCTGCAAATCAAAGTGGCAATGAGATTTTTGTGTTAGCCTGACATTGACATTTTACCTACTCCCTCAAGTGAATCCCCATAGGGGTTCACTGTAGCTTGTTGCCATCAGGGGTGAAGGCAAAGTTATCAGTTTTATTGGTTTTTCCTCTTTGATACGAAATCAACCTTTGTTTCTGAAAAGATCTTAAAAAAATTCTGTAAAGACTCAGTAATGTCCATCTCTTGTCACTAGGGTCTTATTTCTGAGATTCACAGATGTGTTTCTCAGGAAGCTGCTGAAATACCATTTGAACAACCGCAGAAATTTATTAATTTAATGTGTCAGTTTGCAACCAGGCTTGTTAAAAAGGAAGATCTTGTTATTGAAGTACTACTTAATAATCTTCAAAATGACAAAATATTGTCCCTCCCTTAATGCAGTTTGTTACTGAAAGCAACCTTGATCTTAGAAGCTTGTCAAAACCTGTACTTGTGTTTCTCACTAAATTTCATGCATTTAAGGGATCAGGTGGTCCACATGTGCTGTGCTACGTGCAGAGCTTGGCATTGTTCCTTAGGCAGGACCAAGCAGCTCAGCCTTCTGCAGGGTTTTGCTCCTTAATGAGAAGAGAAATGGCAGTTGCTGCCCTGAGCATTGCTCAGGAGAGCAGGGTCTGTAAGGCATCGGCTAATGCGCTCGTGGTGGGAGTGCCCAGCTCTGCCAGAGCCATGGAGGCTCCTCTGAGCTCTTGAGATGTTTATTGATCAAGTACAGCCTTGAAAATGCATTGCAAGCATTTCTGTCCATGCTGCATTTAATTGATCTACATTTCTCAAGCCCTCTGTACCAGGGAGACAGGTCCTATTGATTGTGCTTTTGAAGGGAGAATAAATTCCCAAATAGGAAGTCATTAATTATTGCATTATTTTTGCAGTGGCTCTTTGGGTGTGCTTACCTCTGTTTGCCTGGCTATATTTTTCCTAAGAGATTTGAGTTAAAGAATTCCATCTTTTTGCAGGCAAAGCATCCTTCCAGTGGCAGCTCTCTGGTGTGGGCTGTATGAGCTCATAGCTCTTGAGTTTGCACGCAGTGTTTCTATTTGTGGCTGTAAAACTGTCAAGAGGAGAAATTGCAATGGCAATAAACTGGAAATGCATTTCACGTTCTCACCTTTGCCCCAGCACATCTACAGTGGCATATAGTCTGGGATTTAACTGCTAATGGCTGAAATGAGAAAATTTAATTGGGAGAGGCTCTTTTTACTGTAGGGATAAAATGGGAAATGTTTGCTTGCCTGTTGCCCGTCACTTCCTTTCCAGGGAGCTGCAGGAACGAGTCCCTGGTGTTCCCCAGGCAAGCAGCTGCAGATCCCCTGGCTGTCATGAGTGCTTTACAGCTTTTATTGCCAGCCACAGCTGTGACTGTGCGCTCAGGGATTTGATGCTAAAGTTTGCTTGGGACTTCATCTGCTTTCTGTTAAAGACAGCAGTGCTTGTGCTGATTCACATCAGTTGGACACCTTATTCCCACGTCCTCTGTGATATGCTGATGGAATTACAGAGCTGCTGGGTAAGGCCACAGCAGGGATGGCCTCAGCTGTGCTGGGTTATCAGATGTGAAGGGTTACATCCCCGTGATTTATGAGCTGCCCCTGAGGAGCTGCTCTCAGCCTGCAGGCTGTCCTGAGCTGTCGCTTTGACAGGGACACATGATGGTTGTGTCCTCAGCATCCTTTAATGACAAGGTATAATGCCAGCACAAACACCTGGAAGCAGTGCAAATGGCATGAGGAGTTATTTAATCCCTGCAAGCCCACTCTCCCATGTGAAAAGAAGATGATTATTAACATGTTTTATAGGATCTTATGGCACTAAGCAGAGAGAGTACATGAGAAGACCCCAGAAGGCCCCAATGGCCTTTTAACCCCATCTGTGAGTTTATCGGCCTGAATTGGATTTTTGTTGCTCTCACAGTGATTATAAATTATCCAATTCACAGCCTCACACACTCTGTTATCTGTTGAACAAATACAAGCAGGTCAGAGGCTGAGCTGGCAGCCTCTGCAGCGTGGCACAGGCATAACCAGGAGGCAAACATCCTGATTCCATCAGCTGCAGCACAGCTGGGATTGTGCCCAGCAGGTGCTGCTGCTAATTAGGACTGCCAATTAAGTAGTGATGTGCCTAAAGTTTAAAGTCAAACCCAACTTGTCTGTTAGGCAGCCAGCTGACATCTCTCCACTTCAATGCAAAACCAATTTCAGTATTTTTGTTTTATTTTTACAGGAAAAATATCATCAAAATTTTCACCAAAGGAAAAACGTTCTAGCTTTTGTTCTTTCATACCTTTTCACCTTAAAAGAGGAGGGCAAGCTGTGAGAGAAGTTGGGTGTTTGAAAGAAAAATTATATATTTTAATTTTTCATTAAAATATATTCACAAATATATTTCACAAATTCTTCATTGTTCTCATGGGAATACAATAGCAGCTTACAACCAGAACTCACAGAAATGTCCAAATCTTTAACCAAATTTTTAAGGATTTACCAGAGATGGTTAACTCTGTTAAAAGCCAATTTTGAACAGGAGTGGTTAACTCTGAAGAGTGTTTGAGGGAGAAAGAAAATGTCCTGTAGGCAGCATAAAATATCTGTAGTCATAATAATTTATTGCTTGCAACCCTCCAGGATAGCTGCTATGATGCATGAAGAGAGAGCCCCATGTATGGGTGCTCTCATCATAAAAACACAGAAAACATCAAAGAGCACTGAACAAAGATCCTGAACTACCTGGGACAGGCAGATGTTTGCTGTGCTCCTGGGTGTCCATTTACCACTATCAGTTTTGACAATAAGCACTAAATTATTGTACAAATACACTTTCCTTAAAACTGTCTGAGGGAGCTAAAATGCAAATAACTGTTTCCTTCCTGACCTTCTGTGAAAAAACATCTCTGCTAAACTATTTGGCCCATTCAGGATTTTCTGTCCTGGCTGACCAAGTTCAGACAACTTCTGCAATCAATAACTTCATTTAATTTGGCATCAGATGGCTGGGGTAACTTAATTTCAATTTACATGATGATGCTTTCTGTGGCGGGTTAATCTAATACGTGTTTCAGTGTTCACTCTAGTGCTCATTTTGGCATTGTGCTCTGCAGGGAATGATTTCCAATGGATGTTCCAGCTGTAGCCACACAAGCTAAGAATTGGAAAACTGGTTTGCAACTGGGCAACTGCTGTCTGTGCCAGAGGGCTGCAGAGATGTGAAAACAGTTAAATTTTCTCTTCCATCTAGGAATATTTTTCAGAAGGATCTCTTCAGTATCAATTCTGAAATCTAGTATCTTAAAAGAAATGTGTGGCTGAATGAGCACAGCTTTCATTTCACTGCTGAAGTGAGCAGAGTTCAGCACTGCAAGCTGCCAGCTCAGACTTAAAGACTCCTATGGCATTTCCACTCATGGCAGGATTTTCTGGCATCAGTTTTTCTAATGGCTGATTCCTCCTTCCCCATAACTTGCTGTCCTTTCAGGAAATGCAGTTATTCTCATATTCTTGTAATTCTTACATTTTCAGGAATTTCTTCCTGGCCAGAAGATTGCTTCTTTTGCAACTTGTTTTAAAAGAAATAGAAACAAACAACCCTGTTTCTCCTGTTCACCTGGTGCATAGAAACTTGCCTCTATGAAAAAATAATTTTTAGGAATTTATTTCCAATTCTTTTATTCAGTACCTGAGTGCTCTTCTGGAGTTTTTTTGATTGTAGTTTTTGTATTTTTTTTTAAGATTACTTCCTTTAAGATTCCTTCTGCAATATAACTTTTTTAGGTAATGCTGTTATCTAATATCTCTAAATATTACATGTAGCCTGGAAATAAAATGAACAGGTGGAAGTAGCTGTGTGCCATCTAACCCCTATTCTTTTCAGAAGCTATTCTGAGTATTAGTCTTCATTTCATTTGGGGCTGAGATCAGGTACTTGGTGAGCTGTGCTGAATTTATCCTTCATTATGCTATTGTAACTGGGACAAAATCTTTAATCTAAAAATATATTCCCCCCACTCAGCTCTTCAAGTTTTGTGTTTTGATAAACTGATGCGTTGCAAAAACTTCTTGGCTTGGCTTCTGAGATGTGAAGTGGGACAGTCTTCCATTGTATAAATTAATCATAAAGGCACACTAAATTTTCCATTATTCTGTTGCTAAGGGAAATGTTACAGGGGCTGGGAAGGTGTTTGGGCAGAGGGGTGGTGGATGGGAGCTCCTGTGAGTGAGGAGGGTGAACGTGCCCATTCAGGTAACCACAGCCAAGGGAGGCTCTCCGTGGATTTCCTGGCACCTGGGATTGCCCTGACAGGTGAAGTGAAGCCTCCACAACCTCTCATGCTGGTGTTAATGTCTGTCAGAACCTGCTCTTTCAAATCCGGCCTGTGTTTCCTGTGTGCAGATTGAAGTGAGGATAGTTTGAGCAGGGAGAAAAGCTGAAAGCTGGTTCTGTGCTCATGAGTTCATCATTTAACTGGGTTATACTTTGCTGACCTGCGTTGTTGCAGGGGGTGGTTGTTCAATTTTCCCCTAATGAATTGGCAATATCAAGATGTCAAGAAATCCACTCAGTGTGTGTGAAGTTCAGTTCTGTGAGGAGCCATTTGAATGTGCACTGAAAGATAAAGTCACTGCTGGTGATGAAGTGCATCAGATAAGCTGAAATGCATTTTACTCAAAACTGTGTCAGAGGAATCAACAGTCCTTCATGTTAAAGGTTAAATATCTGCTTTTGCTCCAGCAGTATCAAAGTGTCACTTTAGAGACTTTCATGGGAGCCTCATCTTCAGAGCAGCATTCTTTCCCTTTGATTGCTGTGCCATTCCACAGTGACCTTTCAGCACTGGCTCCCCAGGACACAGAGACACAAATGATGCTCTCCCTCATTGTTCACTCTTGACACACTTTCTTTTATCTCTTCTGTGGAGAAAGAAGGGATGAAATGAAAGTTTATGACGTAAACCCATCAGGTCTTACAGACAGTATATTTGTACTTGCTGCCTTCCCAACACTGCTATTGATGATTTCCAAAACCTTAACTTAATCTGGCCTTAAGTGGACACCAGTTTTTTTTTTTTGTTTTTTTTTGTTTGGTTTTTTTTTTTTTTTTTGGTTTTCCTTTTTTTTGCCTAATGTCATTGTGGCTCCAGAACTACTGAGCAGATTGACATTTTAGATTTTTACTTCTCATTCCATCAAGAGAACAAAGTCATTGAAGGATCATGTAGCTGGTTAAGGAAGCAAAGGAAGTTTTTTTCAATTGTGTTATAATTCTGTTGTAAGGGAGAAGTGACTAATAAAGGAGCATTTACCTTGTCTTCCTTTTCAGTTTTCATCATAGGAATTTTATGAAAAGTTGTGTCAATAATAAAGATGGGGAAAATTATAGAGAAGCATTTTCAACTTTTCTGAAATTGCTTTTCTGTACCTCTTTCTCTAACTTAAATTTTCTCTACAAAGGCAATTTTGCATGTGTGCAGCAATACTTGAGAATGAATTTTTGCTATAGCTATTCTGATTTTTCAACTCTATTCTTCTTGATGAATCATAAATTTTTAGTTATGGGATTGTCCACACTTATTTTTCACATATCTCCCACTTCAAATTACTACATTCAGTAAAGCCCTTTTGGGTTTTTCTAGAGCTATTCCAGTTCATTATTTCATACCACCTGATGTTCTCTGATGCTGTGAGATAAAATTCTCCCCATTGCCTTTTCTCTTGGTGCTTGCTCGATGAAGGACATTTGCCTTTGTAGTCACTGTTATATAAATATTCTAAACTGCTTATTTTTTTCTGCTGGCCAGGATTATTGCAGTAGCTGTGAGGAGGTTTGCAGGTCTGCCTGTAGCTCAGATGAGCCACAGCTCTGTGGTCCTGCTCCCCTGCACTGGCTGGAGGTGCCTGGCCAGTCTGACCAGTCCATGGCAGTTATGAACCTTTGTCATTCCAGCTTTGGCAGTTCTCTCTCAGCTCTCTAGTATCTCTTACCAGTTTATTTAAACCTGCACAATGTGACAGAGCTGTTCACTCCCTGGTGAGGCTGCACTGAGCTGACAATTGTGAATTTGTGTGCGGCTGAGGCTTGCAGGGGGCTCTGAGCCTCTCTGGGTGCGGGGTCTGTGCTTGGTGTGCGGAGGCTGCTCTGTCCTCAGGGTGTAACCCCAGTGGCAGCGTGCTCAGCTGGCAGCACTCTGCAGCTTTCCTGCCACAAGAATCAGCACCTGGGGCTTGCCAGTCTCTGCAGAAAGAACAGGGAGGGCTGGAGGTCCAGGCTTCCCAGTCCTGCCTGGAGAAGGACAAGACAAGGCCGGGCTCCTGTGTCCAGCAGTCCCGCCATGCACCCAGCCTGGTGTTCCATCAGAGCCCAGCAAAACAGCAGCTGTGCCTTTCCCCACACAGACATGGCAGGAAGGAAAGTCCTCTGTGTTCCCAGCAGCCTTCTGGCCTGTACACATCCCTGCTTTGTCTTCCTCCTGGGCTGATCTAGCTGCCAGTTTTGCAAACTGCTCAGAAAGGGTCACATTTTTGGATTTGCCCAGATTTTGCTGTCTCCGTTTTTGGAAACACTAATTGAAAAATGTTTATAGTTATCTGAAAGTTCTTAAAATTTTTGGAATGCCAGAAATTCACCTCCTAGTGATGGAAGAGTTGGGTGCCCTAAAATCTGAGCTCTTCAGTTGGGGCTTGTTCCTCCCTGCCCACGCTGCAGGGGTACAGCGTGTTCTGGAGCTTTGCAGGAACAGTACTTCTGTAATCAGCACGATGAAGAGATGATTAAGACTTGAGAGGTTATAAGAGTTATATTGGAAATGCAGAAAATATATTGTGAATATAAGTTTGTGTTTGTGGACACCAAGAGTTTTTCAAGGCAATCAATTTTTGATTTACAGTTAAGAAATTGGGCAGCGACTGAGAGCAGAACCTTCAGCTCTCAGCATCTGTCAGGAAAATACCTCATGTTTTTAAATTGATTCGTGTAATGGGATTTGTTGTGACCTTATAGAAGTAGAATAGAAAAAGTCCTCAAAAGTAAAGCCTTCTGCATCCTCAGAACCTGTTCCATGTGTGAGCACTGCACTGATCCCACACTCCTGGGAAGCTGGGGAGGCACTTCCACAGTGAGTGAGTGAAACTCTGGCTGTGCTTTGTCTTTCTGTCCCAAGGTTTTACTGCAGTGCTCAGTAACTAAGGAGGCAAACTGCATGTGAAGAGTGTAATTTCAGAGGCAGCACAAGGCTTTTGCCCTGGAGTCTTTAGCAAAGAGATCTTCTTCCTTTGTATTTCTGACTGAGGCTGTTTTGACAGAAGAATAGCTGACTCTTTATATTTTCTCTGTGTTTAGAAGCATGTGTTTTATGTGCTTGCATTGCACAACTATAAATCCCAGAATAAACAGACTACAAATTCCAGAGTGTGTTTGAAGTTGTCTGGTTGCAGCAGTGTCTGTACCCACGGAGAGAGCAACACCTCCCAGTCCCTGAGCCGCGAGCATCCTCTGGGAGGGAAAGAGTCCTTCCTTCCTTCCCTCCCTCCTTCCTTCCTTCCCCACAGATAACTGCAGATGGCAGCCAGTGAGGCTGGGCTGTATTGATTTTGATAATTGTCTGCTGTAGATCAGAAAAGCTACAACGTCCTGAGGGTGCAGCAAGCGGGTTTGTGAGGTTTTTTCCCACTGTGAGCCTACCCAAAGGACACAGAGTTTTGTTGTTGCTCTCCATACAAGGAAAGATTGTCTCTGAAGTGCTGCATCAAAGCTCATCATTTAGAAAATTCTGATCTTATGTTGAGGGCTGCAGGCTTGGGCAGTGTCCCAGCACCCTCTTGACTCTTTCCAATTTAATTACCCCCAGTGCCAGGTAGCCATCCATGTTTTATTTATGGATTGTCTGGTAGACATTGCCTACCAGATGTTTAGTGATTTTCTGCATATTAAATTATCCATTTAAAGGAAGGAGGAAACCAGATTTTGAGCATTGGTGGAACTAATCTGACCTTTAAACTGAAGGTTGCACCAACTGAATTTTAGGGAAGAGGGGAAAAGCAAGAGAACTGATGGCCCAAGTATTTTTTTTAGTGGTTGCATGGGCCACCTCTACTCTGAATTAACCACTTCACTAAATTTCAATTAGATGACTTGAATGGTGACTGTTGGGATAAATATCCTGGAAGGAAAGCAATAAAAAATAGTAATTAATGGCAGGAAGTTCCCTTTTTCATGACAGCAGATATAATACAACAACTTAATTCTCTCTTGATATTTCTCTTGGTTTAATGTGAGATAGACACAGGTTTCTTCAGTGCTACATTCTTGGTACCTGATTTAGAGTTCTGAAAAAGTGAGGGTTCTGTTGATTGATTATTTATGAATAAACTTTGAATTATGATATGCATGAAAGCATGTTGGGGCTTTTTTCTGTTAGTAGTCAAAATGTGATATGTCTAGGTCCTTCTCCATTCTGTGGGGAATGAAAAATGAAAAGCTTTATCAACATAAACTGATTTAAGCTTAGCAGCAAGCGTGACTCCAAAACTTCATAGCAACAGAATTCACAACTGGTGCATCCTGATATAATGTAATTGAAGCTGATACTGTTGTACCTGTTTGTGCCACAGTACATTTATTTTTATAGCTGCCTTTCCATGGAGACAGGCCCCAACTGTTGGTGGGCAGTGTTGTGCCAAGCTGTGTCAGCTGCAGCCCATCAGAGGGTTCCAGCAGTGCTGCAGGTGCTGCTCTGTGCTTCTGCAGAGGCTCAGCAGGCAGAGCTGGCAGTGCCTGGGGCTCACAGCCCCTGGGGGAGGCAGGGGGGAGACTCACACATCATCCAGCAAAGCCAAGTGTCCTTCCTGCTCCTCTGACTCCCTACAGGACCAGAAAGATGCTGAGAAGGGAGGGTGTGTTCCTGGGAATGCGGTGGCTTTGGTTTTGTGTGGCTTTGGTTTTGTGTGTCATTCAGGTGAGGCTGGAGCTGAGGCCCCAACAACTTCTTCCTCTTGCTGTTGTAGGCTGCTGCTCTTCTGCAAGTAGTAAACATCTTAAAAGGTTTTGGTTGCAGATGAGGGCAGTAATACAAAATAAAGCTTTATCTGTTTCTTTCTGAAGTTTGCCTGTGAAATTTCTGACAGTCTTTTCTTTGACTGGGATCTGCTGCTGTCAAGTGATTGTCCTTCCAAATGGCCTCCTCCTCTTGTATGTGCATTTTCACTGCCTTCACTTGTGAAACATCCATGCACCTACCTTCTAACTTGCTTTACAGTGCTTCTGAGGAAGTATCCCTGGAGGACATTGCTTCTTTTCCTTTCTTTACTGGATTTGTTTTCCACTCCTATTGTGTTCCCTGTATTCTTTAGAGAATGGGATTATCCTATTCTTCTATTTTTAGGTAGATGAGGTAAAAGGCCTAAACTTTTTCACAAGTTCTTTTCTTCCTGCTGTGCTCCAGATACACAAATAGTATGTTTGGAACTGTGAATCATAAAGAAATCATATTTCAGTGGGATTTAGGTAGCTCTGTGACATATGCTCCAGTATATCAAGGACTTTGACATACTGGAGCATACCAAGGACTTTGTCGTATCAAGGACTTAACCTCCACCTTCACTGTTTATTTTTGGGAAGAGAAGTAAAATAAGGGTGTGTATGTAAAACTGGTGAATATTTTCAATCTCCTTCAGCATTATTTGAAATATACTAATTGCCTATTTTTGTTTCAATTCTAAGTTCTCTATTGTAATTTCTGTTGGTTTTGGAGACCATTTTTCATGTCAAGACAATTATTGCCCATACCAAGAGCAAAGATACAAAGATATCAGGGCAAGACATTTTGTAGATTGGTTTCTCCTGCTCAGTATTTTTTAACAGCATCCCTTAAAATAGAAATGCAAAACTATGTGTCCTACTTTCCCCCACTAAAATAGATGCCTTTTGTTAATTTTAGATACAGCAGAGCAGGATATGTAATTAATGATATCAAAGAATCCATATGATATTCAACAGGGTCCTAACATCAAGGACAAAAGAAGTCTGACAACAGCTGTCCCTAATGATTTGGTTTGTAAAATGTTTTCTTTTATTTCAGGAAGTTGGATGCTTTCATCTATGATGCAGCAGTGCTGAATTACAAGGCTGGAAGAGATGAAGGCTGCAAACTTGTCACAATAGGCAGTGGGTACATCTTTGCCACTACTGGCTATGGGATTGCTCTCCAGAAAGGATCACCTTGGAAGAGACAAATTGATCTTGCCCTCCTTCAGTTTGTGGGAGATGGTAAGGACCAAGCTTTTTCCTTTCTTTTCTTCCTCTGTGTATGCACAGTTAATTCAGTTTTAGTAGCTCTGAGCCTGCTAGTATTGTTCTCTCAAAGTCTTTAAAATACAACAAAAAAGGTAAAACAGAGCAAAATTACTTCTTGGTGCTGAGACAGGAGTTCTCTTACACTCACCTAACTCACCTCACCTCCAAGGACATCAGCCTCTATTTTCAGAAAGTGTTTTCATATGCATCACAAAGTAAAGCTGGCCTAAGTGTTAGAGAGCATTTATCCATTTATTTATTTCCTTTGGTTTTGTCTCTGAGCAATTCCTTAGTAGAAGAGTTATCTTTCAGCATGACTGTTCTGCTATTGAAAAGTGTTTAGCTCAGTTCTGAGCTGATGTGAGTGATCCTTAATCCAGGATGGTTTCATTCAAACTTCTGGTGAAAGAATGCCTATGAAATTGAATTAGGGTGACTCGTTTCATTGTACTTCAAACACATATTTTTTATTCTAACATGAAATAGAAGAACTGTAGGTCCTCTTGGCACTTCTGCCCTGCAGTAGAAAACTTGCTGCACATCTTTGATATCTTTGAAAACAGCAATGATGACTCAGTCTCCACAGAGGGTATGAACTCCTTTTTGATTGTAGAAAGCTTCATGTTTCACCTGTGGAAGCAAATAGAAATATGGTAATTAAAAGTTTTCTGTGGTGTGACTGATGAAATCCTCTATCAGATTGGAATATGGTGTGTATTACATAATCTTTATTTTGGTTTTTTACATAGTGTGTGTGTTGACTCTGCATTTCTCTATTAGTTAAAAGAGAGGGATTTATCAAAAGATAAATATGGATTTAATGTCACCAGTAACAAGCAATTGAGGGTAAAAATGGTGAAATTCAGTGTAATAACAATGGCAGAGAGCAGGGCTTAGCAGAGTGGCCTCCTGTTCCATAAACCACAGGACATTAATTTTCATGGGGCAGACAATGAGGGTGTAAGTCTTTCAGCACATGGATTTTACTCCTATTATAACATTAAACAACTGGAAGAGGTGTCATCATCACAACTGATGCATTTTGTCTGGTGTATATATGGAAATCATAGTGCCATCATATCCATCTGTTGGATTTAGAGAGGCTGGGGAAGAAACCTCTCTAACTTGGGTGAAGGAATGCCTGGATGACCTGCAATGGCTGCCTTTTAAACATTCACATATTCCTGAATATTATCTTCTGTTTGTGTAATACTGTTAAGAATTATTAGGTGCTATAATTCAGAGCCATTTTTAAATGAGGAATTTGAATCAGAGAAGTTGAGTTATTGGTCCCATACTAAAGAAGAAAAATCTTCTGTAGCCTGAGGGAGGATCTGAGTTGTGTTTCTCAGTGTGGGCTAACCCCTCTAGATATAGCCAGAGCAACACTTGGGTTTTCATTCCTTTCACTTGGCATTTCCTTCATGCTTACTCCTTCAGCAGTTTTGATACTTCTCATCCAAAACAAAAATTAAATCACAGAGAAAGATAATAAATGAAATAGAAAGGAAAGCACTTGAAGCTATTTAAGAAAAATCTCATCAAAATACTGAAGGTGCTGCATTTTTGTGCTTCACCTCAACTCTGAATATCAGGTGCAAAACAAAGTGGGTGGGAGCAAAGTGTGAAAAGTTTTACCCTGTGCTTACACTTTGACCTGTGGACTTCCATAGCATAGAAATCCTTATATCTTTAACCCATTTTTAGTTGCTTAAAATAATAAAAATGGATTGTCCACAAAACTCAATATTAAGACTTACAGAATAGCAATAGATAAAGGGAACACCCAGGTGAATGAAACCTCATTATGAAATGTCTGTGTCCTGCTCAGAAGAAAAGCAAACATGTGAAATGCACAAACCATGGGAATTGTGACTAAATTTATGGCATTTTTTCATTACTATTAGAAGTTACTCTGAACAACCCAGGAATGCTAAAACATTACTTTTCTCTTGTGAAGGATCCCTACATTTGTTCAGAAAATGGTGTGGGCTCCAGTAAAGAGAATAGTAGTTGAACATATAGGATGTGTAGAAATTCTTGTAGGCATGTTTCTTTTAGTCCCAGAACTGCCTCACTTGTCTCACTTTGTCTCACAGGTCTAGATGACCATTTTCAGGAAAAACAAGGCCCAACCACCATTGACTTTCCACGAAATGTGGGGAGAAAAAACAGGAAAAAAAATCAACAAAAAAGCCTTAATAATGAAATTTCTTCTATTGAGTTACAAAGTACATTGCAGGTGAACTGGAACTAAACACCAAGAAATTAAATGTAAAGAGTAATTGCCTGGAACTAGCTCGACCTGATTTTGTAATCCATGTCTAACTTCAGTAGTTCGATGGATAATCTTTTTAGCTGTGAACTTACATAATTCTGTTTTGGTGAGCTAGAAGGGATGAGCCCAGAGTTCAGACCAACATCACTTTGCTGTATCACTAAAAATCTCTTTGAAGTTCTCTAGACTAAAAGCAAGTACGGTTGGGGGGAAAGTTTCATCCTAAGAGAGTACTCCTGGGAAAGGCTCAGTGGAGCCTGAATGAGGTTGTTTAAATAAATAGGCAAACACAAACGAAGGCAGAAATCTTATTTCACATATATTGCTTCTGTAGAATATATTATTCTCAAAGACTAAGCTGTAAAACAGCAGAGCCCCAAGTAGGATTGAATTATTCTTCAGTATGTGTAATAGGGCATTCATCAGGGTATGGAATAATTTCAGTGAATGATTGTAAACCTAATGAGTTCTATAACCATAAGAAGGAAACATTCTAATGAGTTCAACAAACACAGTTTCTTTATATGAATAATATGTTAATAAGAGGAAAAACCTTGGATAAGACCAAGTAATTTGTGTAAAAGTATATCTGATTACACATACAAAAAGCCATGATCTCATTTCTTTTTTACATTTACCCAGTACTGAAATGGCCTTTTGAAATATATTTTAGAGCTTCCAATTTCCTCTGCACGTGTCTTTCTCCTGTGATTTTTCTCATTTGATTTTTTCCTTACTGCTTCTCTATCATTCTCCCATCTAAGCCAGTTCACTTACACATTGAAATGAATTTTTTGTGCAGTGAATAGGAACCTCTTCCCTCTTCCTTGCTGATGTAAAACATCCAGCTGAAGAATTAATTGCTTGTTCATGCAGGGGCATCTTTTCATACTCCTCAGAGCATGATGCTGTTTCTGCATTAAAGCCAATGACTTTGAACCTCTTTTTAATCTTATTGGCACTGGAAAAAGAGTTAACTAAATACAGAGGGATGTAGGCTTGTGTTAGGGATAACTTCAAGCTCTCACTGGTGGTTTATCTATATGTTTGTACATGAATAGTGTTCCCATCCTGAGGATAGCGCCACTGGGTGGACCAATTACACTGACAATGATCAATCACACTGTGGGAGCAGCTCTGAAGTCTCAGTGTAAGGAGCTGGCTACAAGATGCCAAATTTGTTACTCTAACAAGGAGGAAAAGAGACAGAGGAAAGAAGAATGGGAATGAGTTGCCGAGGAGTTTAAAGAATAGCTACTTAATTGTCTCAAAAGTATAATTGTGCTCAAAAGGTTTCATCCCTTGGTCTGTGCAAGTTCACATCCATAGCCCTGCTCATGGGAAGCTGAGATGAATGAGCAGTTGTTAGTGTAAGATTAATTGCTTTGGAACTCTGAATCTTTGTAGCAAAAAGAATTAGGGGTTGCTTTTTCTTGTGTAAGGGATGTGAGCAAAGTGCATTGTTAGTGAATTTCTGGCTTTGTTCATCTTGCTTTCTGTACAGCACATCTCATTATCTGCAAAAGCTTTGAGTTGATGATTAGCATCTGCAGCTTTGTTTAAGATAGTTGATCATTGGTATTATTCTCTAAAGCCCAGTGGTGCTTGTGTTGCTTTTTTTGTCTTGCTGCGGTCGCAAGATGAAACTTCCATTGTTTGTTAGCAGAGAAGTAAAAATATTTCTACTGAGACACAGAATCTCAATCTTCTGTTGAGAAATAGAAGCACCCAGGAGTTCAGAAGCAGCTAAGATGATACGGCTGCTAAGAAACAGCACCATCACTTTGTTTGGATCCTCCGCCCACGGCCGCAGGAATGTGTCAGAACAGAAATGCCGCGCGCTGGGGAATCGCATGATCCCTGCTTTGATTTCTGTTCTGAACCTCTGCAGGAGCAGCTGGGCAGGCTGATGTCCCCACAGCAGCGTGGCACCTGGCTCTGTCACTGCTGTGTGCACGCAGGGGGTGAGGTGCCAGCAGTGGCAGAGGGCTCGGGCACAGCCTGCAGTGCCGCAGCTCCGGACGCGGCGTTGGGAACGCAGCCCTGCTCCTCCAGGAACAGCAGGAGCTTCAGGCAGCTGTCTGCAGGCCCAGGTGTTGCTGATACCCCTCCGGCTTGGGCTGCACGTGCCATTTAAACAGTGGTACTTTTTCTAAAAATATCCCACTAAGTTATTTGGGAAGCATTATTTCTGAAACCCATAGCACTCTGTCCTTGGGATGTAGTCTAGAACCACTGGTGCATAGAAAGAGAGGAGAATTTAGCTTTCTCTTCCTCTCTTTTTCTTTCAGTCTTTCTCCCATCTCTCTTTGAGAAGATGAGATTACTGAACTACAAATGGCAAAACTGCTTCAGAATTAAGAGAGTAAGAGGGATGCTGAGTGTGAATGGGATGAAGAGAAAGACAGCAAGGATCCTTTAGCTCTGAGGGATGCAGCAGAATAGAGGGATAAAACACTCATGGCAGCAGAAGTGGTTGGATACAAGGAACAGAAAAAGCTGGGTAAAGAGTAGTTTTGGGGAGGAGTGTTGAATACCAGCCAGCTGGCCAGGTTATGCATTTACATGTCTGAAGAATTTGTAATGTATTGCACTACCTGCAGATTAAGAGCTTAGTTCAAAAGACAGTGTGGGAAGAGATCTCCAGGAAGAGGGCAGATGGTGTGGCTGTATTAAGCCCTTAACCCTTGAAGCTGAAACTTTAAAGCAATTAGAGACTCAGAGACATAAAGAAGAAAACTGGTTCTGGTCTGAATTTCCACAGAGTCTGTTATCCCTTCTTAATAACTTTCGGTTCTGGTTAATCTTCATGTGCTTTTAGGGCAGCTTAGTACACTAAGAATTGTTTTCCTGGGTGGATAATTGCTTCCCAGTCCTTACGGGTAATAGGTAACTGTGGAAATGAGATTTGCCCCCTTACATCTGGAAGGGGAAAGCTCTTTGCTATTTTGTTCATATTTTAGCATAAGCCTTCCAAATCACTGTCTAGATTATAAGGAAGTGTAGCAGTGTGACTCACACGGGCTGATAAAGCCCAAGAAGGAAATACGTATGTGATTATAAGGACATATTTTCAGTGTGCGCTGCTCAGGCAGAATACACCCACAATCACAGTGATTTTCTGTTTATATATTTAGTGTCCTCCTTAAGCAGTGGGTGGAACAAATGTGACTGAAGAGTGTGAGTGTATAAGTGGAGGGCGTTTGTGTAGCTGAACAAGAGTTAGAGGGATTGTAATATTGAAAGTCGTGCTTAGCAGTTCTGTTAATTCATCCTTAACTAATGGGGACATGCAGAGTGAAGTCATTAGCTCACAGTAAGTTTATTGCTGTCAGTCATCTGTATTCTTCTTGCTATTTTTACAGGGGGAAATAACTCAGAAAATAAGACTGAGAGAGATTGTTTTGGGGGATCCAGGCTGAATTTGAAAAGTTGCTGTGCTTTTATGTAATCTCTTCTCTGAAACATTCTGTATGGATCATATAACTGGGTCAAATTGGAATTGATGAGCTTATTGAACCAAATGCCCATCAAACCATTTGGCTGCTGACCCTGCTGTTCAGGGGGAAACACCCTTTTATTTTAGAGTCCCCAAGTGGTGGGGTGCTATCCTCCTCCTCTGTCACTTAGGGGGAGTTCTACCACAGTAAACATGGAACAGTCTGTCCCTAAATTTGAAAACTACCCTTTGTCCAGCCTGAGTAAGCAGGTGATCATGTTAGTGCCGCCAGGGTCTGTGAAGATGATGCCCTACATCTGACCAGTGTGGGTGGACATGTTTAACCCTCCTGCTCATCATCTCTACTGGGTACATGCCAGTTTGCTGTGCTGGCTGAACCTCAGGGTAGGGCATTGCACGAGAGCCCCTGACACTGTCACCAGCAGCCAGCTCCTCTGGCACCTTCTGCTGTGACACATGCACTGAGATCTCCTGCAGTGACCTGCTCCTGGCCCAGGCCTTATGCAAGTCCCAGGGAAGTGCTGACTCCAGAGGTCTGCTGTACTTAATCAGCAAAGCAGCAAGGGTGCTGAGCTGCAGCTCTGCTTTTCCCACCAGGACAGGGCATCCTTTCCTCCTGCAGGATGTGCAGGCTGCACAGAGCAGGCATGGCTGTGATGCATGACACAACACAACATAAGGAGAATTAACAACTCTCATTGATGCAAGGCAATGTTTTTTAGAGTCAGGGGTGGAATGTTGCTGATGCAGCTGCTGAAGGGCCTGGCAGTTTGGTGCAGGTGTAGCCAGCAGTGAGGGTTTCCACTGCTTAGGTGGTTGCAGGTGCCTCTGTGCCGCAGAAACAAGAGGAACCTGGGGGAGACCCCTTAAAAGAGTCCCAGAGAACTGGTGCATCTCAAGAGCCAGTGACACCGGCTGTGTGAGCGTCAGCTGGGCACCAGGGAGAGGTGGCACAGCCTGCAAAGCTGCTAAGGGCCCTGATGAGGAACAGCATGTAATTCTACCCTTTAGACTGTATATTTCTGTGTCTGGGGTAATGAAATTTTTATTGTGACAAAATTGTTCGGGGGGACACAAGTGGACAGTTTATCAGGGCTTCCCAGGATGAGAATGTGTGAAACAGGCCAGAGGAGTTTATGTAGAAAGGAAGGCCCCTTGTGGGATGTGCAGGCCAAATGGCTTGACTGGCACGTTTCTGTGCAAAGAGCAGCCAGAGCAGAGAGCTCCACAGCCACAGGAACAAAACCCAGGAGGAGCACAAAGGGAATGGGAGCACTGTTTGCAACTGTAGCCCAAACCCATTGTAAATAGTGCTGGACTACCAGTGAGAGAGCTGGACTGTTGCAATTTATTGGAGTGTTTTGAATGAATACTGCAGACAGTCAAGATTGCATGAACTATGGATTTTTAAAGCACTTGCTTATGCTCATTGAAGCAGATCTTTTATTATTACAGTGCTATAGAAATTTTTAAAATATCTCTTAGTGTAGGGAATCATGTAGTCATTTGTGAGGTTTTTCAGGTTAAATAGATTGTGGATGTGTTAAACAGAAAATAAATACTGTACTTTTTTTGTCAAATACACAGTGACACTTCATTTTCTGGTCTTTGCTAGTGCCACAATGTACTTTGCTGCTGAGATCTGCAGCTGTTCATTTTATACATTAATCTAGTCCACCCATGAATGAAGGTAGGAATAGGAAATTATTGTGGCATTAGTTTCCTTTATTAAGTGCACTGAAGTGGAAACAAAACCCCTTAAAATAAGTCTGATTAATATTTATGAGTAACTTGAGACCCCCCCCCCCCCCCCCCCCCCATTAGATGCAGACTTGAACTCCATTAACACTCAGTTCACTGAGGCCTGGCATTTATGGATATTGAGGTTGCTGACTTAGAATTTCAAGGTCTGTTTTATGGGATATTTGGAGCTCCCACTTGCTAATGAGTATTATGCACACACAGGGATGACTGAACTCTCCAGTGCCTGGTAATCACAAATTGCTGGCCTTTCAATTGCCCGAGGGTAATATATTGCCATAGGTGTCATCACCCTGCACATTCAGCTCACAAGCCAGACCACCCAAAAGGATTTGAAAAACAACATTCCTCCAAATGGACTTTGTTCTTTTAAATTAATTTATTTTCTGAACCAATTTATAACTAGCCTCAAAGTTCAATGTTTTGAATTCAAACTCCAGGCCAAGTTTGGAAGTGATAGATTTTAATAAGGAATGAATTAACACCACAGATAAAAAAGTTTCTCATGCCTGAGGATTTTGTAATAAAAATGTTATGGTTTCTGTGAATATCTGGTTTAAAGTGTAATGGGCAGGAAAAAGCAATAAGAAAATGGAATTTTTGACAGTTTTATAGGGTCAGCTATGCTGAAGTGTTTTTACAGTTAAATTATTGCCAGTTTTGTATGTGTTTCTGTGTGCACATACACACACACATGTAAATATTTATGCACATGTATAAAAATGTAAACTGGAAATGGCAACTGCTTTATATGGAGAGATCAGAATTATCAGCCTAATATGTCCATTCCCAGATAACAGCATTCCATAGGTGAGATAATCCAATGATTAACAGTGCTTTGCTGTCTTAAAAATATGGATTCCTTATGGGCATTAATTAACAGTGATTGCTGTCATTGTCTGATACTATGGAAGGAATATTGCAATAGCAGGATCTGCAAGGCTCTGGGATGCTTTGTTCTTCTTTACCTTGCCAGGGCACTGTCATTTATCTTGACTCAAAACAAGCTTAGTTCATTTCTGTCAGGATGTTTTTGGAAAGGTTGCTGGATTATCAATAGTTACTTTAGATGTACATGCCAAAGGGAAAGGAACACAGAGGAAACAGTAATAAAATAGAGGTTTAAATTCCTTCGTGAATTTTGTTATGAAACAGTGAAAGGGCACAGCAGTCAAATCAAATTGATGCCTGACAGTCATGGGAGATGTGAGTTTTCCTGTGGGAAGTGATGAGATCTGATTGGCAGAGCTTCAGCTAATGCACAGACCAGAAATATTGCTCTCTCTTTGGACTTGGGTGCTTTCCTCTTCCATAGCCTCTGTGAGTTTTATTCATAGACCTTGGGGAGGACTTGAAAGAGAGACGAGGGAAACAGTCCACTGAGGTTTAGCAGAACAGAAGAAATCCAAATGTTCTAAGATATGGAAATGCAATAATGAACCCCAATTATCTATGTGTGCAATATCTATACTGTTACAATTAATAATTTATTGTCCCAATGTCCTGGATTAGAAGATTTTTAAAGATTCATTAGGATTGACTTTCTTCTTTGGGATGCTCTTAGGTATTTTGAAGATTGAGCACTGTAATTTGGGAGAAGACACATTGCCTTTTGCAGATGTAGAGGTTCAATTCATGCTTCAAGCACAAAATTAAATTCAGAATTAGCTAGAGACCGAATAATCCCTCTTACAAATTTGCTAAATGCCTTTGCTAAAGTGCATCAGAACTTGTCCTTTCTACTTCAGTTTTTCATTCACATTCTCTGAGAAGCAATTTCTCCATCACAGTGTTGTGTTCCATTTCCAATTGGAAGTCACATCCAAATTATCTGTGGGCTGCAGCTTTCCTGGTGCCCTGGCACTCTATCCTGCAAAATGCTTTTTCACAGCAGGTCATTGATCTTCTAGTCTAGCTTGAAGGTAGCTGAAATGTCAATATAGCTTCTAGCCATTTTTTTTCTGTTCTTTTTTTTCCAGTGATGTATGAATTATAATAATACTGAAAATGTATTCCCTAATCACTGGCTAAGGATTAGGGATTTGGACCATGGAAATTCTTCCTCCATATGAAGCCGTATCTTAAATTGGGAAAACACACCAAGAAAGCTAATACTGTCCTTTTAATACTGTCCTTTTTGGCCCTCTACATTGCCTGCTGTATTTTCTATAAACAATGAAGTTTATGACATTAAAAATTATAAACTACTCAGATGACTATATCCCAAGAGAGTAAAAAGGCCCTGTATGCCCATGCAGTGCTTCAGTAAGAACAACACTAAATGTTTGAAAATGAGTCAATCATGCAAAATAATAATAATAATAATAAAAAAATTGGCAGGAAACAATGGCAGTTTCTTGCCCACCTCTGTCCATGCTGGCAGTAGCAAGCACTGCTAGGTGACAGTGTCCTTCATCTGAGGCCAAATCTCATCAGTGAAATATGGATTCAAAGTTAAGAGTACACAAGAGAGGGAGGGAGTGGATTTGCTTCCTCAGCTGTAAGTGAAGAGGTTTAATGGCAATGGGGATGTGGCACAGCCAGAACCAGGAATGCTCCATTTCAGGCGCAGGATGAAGCTGTTGGTGTTTCTGGTGCTGCCCAGGAATCTGGAATGCCAGCAGCACAAGGGAATAGATACCAGAGATGAATGCAGAGACCAGATGTGTCAGGAGAGCTTCAGCCACAAAATTGCAGCTTATTTGCAAAGAAGAAATAATAATCATGGATCAGATGGGAAAGAACAAACTTCTCATAGCACACTCTAAAAGAATTCACAAGAATTTGTGAAATTTGTCGTGTGTGATGTTAAAGGGAAGGGCCAGAGTGGATCAGGGAGGTACAAGTGCAGGGCAGTGGAGAGCAGGGGGCATGAAAGGGTGTGGTTGAGTGTCAGGATGCTCCTCTGATGAGTTGTCCCTCTGATCACTACAGCCTGTCCCAGCTCTTCACTAACTCGCTCCACTCTCTATAACAAGTCCTAATAGTTACAGCAAGAAATCTGAGGACATCTGAAACTAGGGTGCTGTGAGTTGAAATCTGCTATATTTGCAAACTCCTGGCTCGGGTAAGCCTGCAGTGCTCCACGAATGTGAAGCATTTAAATGGTGCTGTATTTTAAACTTGCAAAGATTTTCGAGAATTCTGTGAGCAGTGATTTTTGCATTTTAACTGATTTGACTCCTTGATCTCCCTAGGGGAAATTGGAAGAGTTAGAAAACCCTGTGGTCTGACTGGTATTTGTCACAATGAGAAGAATGAAGTCATGAGCAGCCAGCTGGACATCGACAACATGGCAGGAGTGTTTTACATGCTCGCAGCCAGCCATGGCACTCAGCTTAATAACCTTTGTCTGGGAGCACTTATTTTACTGGAAACTCAGATTCTGCTTCACTGGAGTCTGCTCAGATAGGCCAGGATTGCCTGTTCTCAATCAGCAGGGGTCAGTACTGCTTTCATTTTTCCCCTTTAGGAAACAGAAGGGATAAATGCTGCCCTCCTAAAATATTATCATTCATTTTTATTCCCACCTGAACATTTAAAATCCAGGGTTAGAGCAGCAGTATGGTGCTCTGGGGGTAGTCAATGGGCTTAGGATGTACTTGCACTCCTTGCGAAGTCTTAATCCATTGATTTTTTAGGGTCCTGAATTATCATATGCCAGGATAATCAGTAATGAATACTGAAAACAAACACAATAAGGGGAATTTTGATGAATAAATGGCAGGAAATGTATTAATTTCCACATTAAAAAATCAAAAACAAAATAAATACTAATTTGATAAGAGACATTAGCTGTCGGCTTTGTGCATTATTAAGCAAGAGAATTTTAAGTTATAAAAATACAATAGAATATTTTTGTAAGCTTTTTTTTTGATAAACCCTTGAATAAACTCTATGAGGAAAGGTCAAACACAGGTATCATTTATGTCTAGGTTGGACTCTAAGGCAAGGTTTGATGATAACTTTACCAGACCCAAAGGGGATTTACTTATGGCAAGAAACTGATACTTGTGAAAAAAAATGGAAATGTGGCTTATTCTATTATTTTGAACAAATTGGTTGGGTTTTTATTCTTTATATAGTTTTAAAACAGATAGGAACTTTCATTAGGTAATTGATTTTTTCTGGATTTTTTTTTACATAGCTGAGGAGAAACTGAAAAATGATACTAAAATGGCTAATTGCTTTAAAGTGTGCTGCAAATACCCTGTTGAGTAGATTGGAGCATTTTGGAACTGCATTAAAAAATAGTCTGCACTACCCTGTTGGGGATTGTCAAGAAACCACATGCACCTTAACCTCCACTTTTTATATTTAAACTTTATATTTCTGGCCTTTTTTATATGAAATTCTCCTAAGAATTGCAGGGGGAAAAGAAGTATTTATGCCAAAGGTAAATGTCTGATATTTGCTAGTTCACAGGGTTGGAAATGTCATTTGGGCTCACAGGAGTGTGACCAAAGAGGTTGAAGTGAGAAAATGGGCCTTCAGCCTTTTGCTCAAAAATTAACTCAGATGCAGCTTTAAAAAGAGCTGGGTTTTTTTGACATGTACTGAGATAAGGATCAGAAAAGCTAAAATATGATGGCTAGAAGCCTTTTTATTTCAGTACAAGAGAAGATACCTTAATCTCCAATAAAATAGTCCCACTACAGGCTTGTTTAAGAGGGGAAACTGAATCACTGGTTTAAAATATGAGGGAGTATCTATTTACTGAAGGTTAGTTTCATTTTGTGACAAGATTAGGGAAGCCTTTGGGGTACCTTCTAATCTTGTATTGTGGAATAAGCTGGCGGAGGCCAAGACAGACCACTGGTTTGTTGAAATACTGACAGCTTTTCTCCTTTGTTAGTTCTAATAGATATAGCAGAAAATATTCATCCAATTTCAATGCAAGGAAATGATAAAAAGTTGGAGATTGTACTTTTAATCTTTCCAGTAATGAGATAAGAAGCCTTTAATTTTTCTTTATTGCTAAATTAATACTAAAATAGAAATTGTAAAAATAGTTATACCTAGTGTTTTATTAATTTGTTCTTATATTACTCATATTACAGGGTTATTTACAGTTGCATATCATGGAGTACACATTGAAGAGAAGAAGAAGTCTCCTGATTTTTCTTTTGACCATATCACAAACCCAACATGTTATAACTAATCTGGCGAACAGCGAAAAACATGGACCAATATCAAACCCTTCACAAGAATTGACTCCCCCAAAAGAAACAGCTGATTTTTATTCAGAGGGGTTCTTTACTTATGGACATGGTCATTGGATAAGGGAAACTTGGTATTTTCTGATAACAGATCCTTTCAGACAAAGGACAACTTTTTTGGTGACAATATAAGTGAACTGCAGACACTTCCTGGCAATCGACACAAGGACAACCTGAACAATTATGTTTTCCAAGGGCAGCATCCTCTCACACTGAATGAATCCAATCCAAATACTGTAGAGGTTGCAGTAACAACAGAAGCAAAAGTGAACTCACGACCCCGGCAGCTTTGGATGAAATCTGTTGAATCTTTACGCCAAGATTCTGTACGTCAGGGCCAAGGTTCCCAGAGAGGAGGAAACGGGTCTGAGGAAAACAGGCAGCTTTCATTGAAAAAGCCAAAGATAACCTTCCTGAAGAGATTGTCCATTCAGATGTCTCAGAGACATCAAGCAGAGCTACTTGCCACATGGAAGCTGAAAAACAACAAACAAGCACTCACAAAACCAAGGACAATTTTAAAAAAAGGACAGTAGCATCCAAAATACCCCAAAAGACACTAGTGATGTGGGAACTGACATTTCTGAAAACCAAACAGGGCTCTCCACGGGATAAAATCTACACAATTGATGCTGACAAGGAGCCAGGATTCCGCTTGGACACACCTCAGTACATTGAAAACATTGTCCTTCCAGAACCTGTAGAGCTTCCTGATGTTTACCAAGATCACAACGACAACTACAGGAAAGCCGAGCACGCCAACAGGACTCCATCACATAATGAAGGACAGTCTTCCAAACAATGACCAGTATAAAACTCTATGGAAAGCACTAACACTCTCAAAGAAAAAAATACTTCCCTAGGTGACATGAACGATCGGTTCAGGCAGAATTCCACGCACTGCAGGAGCTGTCTCTCCAACATGCCCACCTACGCAGGGCACTACTCGACCAGATCTCCCTATAAATGCGATGCATTGCTTGCGGATGGGGAACCTCTATGACATTGAGGAAGATCAGATGCTGCAGGACACAACGAACTTATCACTTCCTGAAGAAATATATGAGCGTACTTGGTCACAAAGTAGTGCTCTGCAATATCATAAAAAGAATAAACTGAGGATTAGCAGGCAACACTCTTTTGATAATATCGCTGATAAGTCCAGGGAAATTGATATTGGAAGACCTTCTCCGTAGTATAAGCTTGAAAGAAAGAGAGAAATTTCTTCAAAGTAGTCCATATGCAAGCATGTTTAGTGTTCCCTCAAAGCAAACTGTTGAGCAACAAGGCCTCACTTTTAACTCATGCTCTGGAGGACAGTAAGAGGAGCAAGTCCCTGTACGCTGTTCACTCGGGATGATAACCCCTTCCTGCACTCCTATCGTGATTGACCAGCATTTATCTCTTAGGCGAAGTCCAGCTGACCTTTATAAACATTCATTGCCAACAAGAGGAAGAAATGATAATTATTTAAGGGTCATCCCATACAGTCTACAGCATCATACTCTTCCAGGGATGGTCCGGATCCATAATGACATGTACATTTCAGAGCATGTTTTGCCTTACGTTGCAAATAGGAATAGCTTGTACTCAACTCCAAGGTTTTTTAAATTCCTGTAGCAATACACGTTGTGTATAAGAAAAGGGCCTAGCATTGAATCAGATGTTTAAAATTTTCCATGAACACTTTATCTATAGGGAAATAATAGTTGCCACCATCTTAGAGGGAGAATTTTTCCTTTAACAGTATCCTGCTCTGGTAAATGATACGTAAACCTCTCCCTTTCCCAATGTACTTTTGTACATGAATAGATAAACTGGTATGCTCTGATCTATCCTTTTAAAATATGTCTTGTTTAAAAAGGATAAAAAATAGCCATTTATGTGTGCTTTATATAATAAATGGCAAGTTGTACTGAAATAGCCCCAATATATGTTGGCAACTATGCTGTTTTGTACCTAATTATTTTACTCTTTCGGTTATTCTAATTTATGTTGCTAAGTATCATTCAATGTACTTTTGTCCTTAGAAATGTTTAATGATTTTCTAGTACTGGATAAGCAATATGGTATGCATGTAGTATGACACAGACAAAAAGAAGTAGGGATGCATTTTGCACAGATTCAAAAGTAAAAGAGAAAAGAAAGCTAAGACTTCCAAAAATATATTTTAGCTTCTTAATCATTTTCAAAGCCAAATAATAATTAAAAAAAAAAAAACCCAAACCCCAAGACCTTAATAAATAAAAATACAATGTGTTAGCACAAAATTAGGGAGTTCCTTCTAGACTGACAGACAGTAGATGGGAAGGCAGTAACCCCAAACATGTGAACTGCTGTGTACCAAAAGGAAGCCCCATGGATATTGGTTAATGTTCATGTACAAATGCTTTTCTTATATTGCACATGCACTTACCATTACAAAGTAAGTTCATTGAAAAGTTTGCAGTAATTTTGTCAGAAATTTCACAGCTGCCTAATCCAGAGTATATATTTTTAGATATCACTATATGGCACTTACTATGGAGCTGTGGACTTTATTAGTAACCTTGAGGCCTAATGTGTTCATAAGTTTGCATTTGCCCCTTACTGGTGATTACTCAGGGCTGTATAGTATTTCTTTTATTCTTTCACTTCCCAAACCAAATCCCACCCCACTGTAGTTCTTTGTTCATAGTGTATTAGTGACAACTAATTAATTGTATATTAATAGTACTAAAGCTGTTAATACAGTATCAAACACCGACAGCCATAAGTTCAGTGTGGTCCGTGAGGAGCGTGGTACCATTTATTTCCATACACAGAGAAAGGTTAACACCTTTGGAAGGACTTCTTCCTTCCACAATATTGTGCATATTTGTTGAACATCAGACCATTTTTCTAACCTCTCCAATCAAGTCTGTTGTATAAAGTGAAAATATGCACATGTAACTGAGAAACAGTATCTTTATAATCACTTACTGATACACAAAGGTATTCACATAACAGAGATGCATTGTTATATGACTTTTCCTTCTATAGATGTCAATCAGATTATTTCACAAATAAAATGTCTGCTACACACCCCTCCATACCCTCACTGGAATAAAAAAACCTACTAGATTTTAACCATAAGGGAGCATGAAAGGGAAGAGAGGAAGCCTTTCAGAAGAATGTACAGCTGCAAATTTAATTTCAACTAAAGAAGGAAATATAATTACTAATACATTTAACTACTGAAAGTGTTCCAGAGGTGGTGCTCTCCCATTTTCCTGCTACTTTGAGAATTGCTTTAGGATTTTTATGTAGAGGAAATTTAGATTATTCAAGTGTTATTCCCTCCATTTCACTGAAGAACGATGAGCAGGGAAACCATTACCACTGTGAATTGGAAAGTGTGAATATTATCCTAACTTTTCTCTAAACTGAAACTCTTTTCAGCAGAATCGTGCCTGTCAGCTGTAATTGAAGGATCTGCATGCCAGAGGTGCAGTATGCAAGCTGTTTAATTTAGAACAGCATACTGCAGAGCAGAGTTGCAAATGAGAGATAATATAAATTGGAGATGTGTAGGGATAGTCAAAATAAAGTTTCTTGAATTTTGTTTACAGCTTTTTTTTTAATTAAACAGATTTAAACTGACTTTGGCTATCAAAGTCCAGAATGAGTTCTTGGTATTTGCAAATGTATTTGTACCTTCACCATGATGGTGAAGGATGAGATTTTTTAAGGAATGAAATGTAATGAAATTTGGGCTTCCGAGTCTCTTTCCAGCTTCCAATAATCTCAGTATACTTTATTATAGGTATGATCAGAAAGCATATCTATGGGTATCTCTATGCTGTTTGGGTAAAAATATGTTTTGGGTATTTTTTATTCAACATTTGGTCATAATTATTGGCCCTGATTCACATGGGATGCTTTCTGATTCCTCGCTGGAGGGAGTTTTTATAAACAGAAGTTCCTTACCTGCCCTTAGAGACATTTCTTAGGAAGAGTTGTGTGAGCTAAGCGGGGTTAGGATGTCTGTGGGATGAACACTTGTTATGAACCCAAACCTTTTCCCAAAGACACAATTATGCTTCGCTCCTATGTCTACAGGAAGGCATAACATTGCAATGACTAGAATAAAAGTATTTCAGCCAAATTTTAATATCCAGTCCAAATCATAGTATATTAACTAAAATCCAAAGTGTTTTCAACTATCTGGTGTGTTTCAGCAGATATGATATTTGCTGATGTTGTGCCAAATCCTCCCATGGAAGTTGCTGAGCATTTTACCCAGTAAATCATAAAACTGAGTGGTGGCTCTTGTCTTTCACATCATCATTAAGCTCTCAAGTATTTGTTGATTGCTCCAAGTCTTTTGTATCATCATCTCTATCTAACCAGACACACGTTATATTCAATATTTATACGAGTACTGTACGGGAAGCTGTGGGAAAGAAAAATTCCCATTTACATTTTTTCTCTTGAGATTCAGTTGTAAACATCCTCAACCCAGGTGGATTTATCTTTCTGTGAAATGTACAAGCAAATTAGCTACAACAAAATATATTGCAGTGTTTGCTTTTTCTGATTTGAGCAGATTTCTGGTGACTGTAGAGATTTATTATTATTATTATTATTATCTGCAATATGCAATGCAACCACCTGCCCTAAACCAAAATAACGAGACTGAGGGAAGACTTGATAATGTTGCACAGCAGTTGTTCACATGGAAATATAAGATGCTGCCTTAAAGAGGGAGAAAACCCCACCAGATACTGAAAGTAGAGGGAGTCAGAGTCTGCATGCTTTTGTTTTGATCTTGGCATAAATCTGAGTCAATGAAGGGGGAAGGAGAGCTGAGGCAGGGCTGAGGGCAGTACCAGTGTGCTTGCAGATGTGCTCGTGTAAAGAAGAAGCAGCTGAGAAGTTGAAGAAAAATCTTCAACAGAGCCACAAGCCACAGCTTGTGAGGCTCAGCCTAGAGCGCGTGGAATTCTGAATTTTGCCTGAGCTTTGTTGATATATTTGCACTGACTTTCAATTAAACCGAGATCAAGACTTTCTGTATTTCCCTCTCTCTCACTCTAGCTGCTGCTATACTTGAAGAGGAGAAAAGAATCTTCCTGCATAAGTGGCCATCCTTTCTGTACCTTTCTGGATGGTGCTGGTGACTTGTTACATTTTCCTGATTACAGCTCTAGCAGTTTGTTGGTCATTCCTATCACCACGATTTCCTGTGACTCCAGCTGGAACTGAATCAGGCTGGAAATGATATGGGCCATTCTTGGTAGCATGTCCTGTAGTGTTACACTGCTCCTGGACGACACCTTTTGTGGAGGCAGGATATTGAATTGCTGAGGAATGCAGTAGGTACATGGAGGTAAAAAACAGATATGTAGACATACCTGCCTCTTGCTTTTTTTCCTCTTTTAAAGATATTGTAGAATTTCTTCATGTTTTTGTCTTTCCCTTTTCACCACAGTAAATTTTCCTTTTTTCTCTCAAATAGATTTTGTGTTCTGCTTGTGTTTCTTAGAACAGTGTAGCCACCCACTAATTTAAAAGCATGGAAATAAGATATTTTAATATATAAGATAAAATTAAGGAAAATTAAGAGATTTTGCATTTTTAGAAAATTTCATTTAATGCTTTTGCTCAGAACTCATTACTCTGCTATCTAAGAAGCTTGGTTAGGAAAAAAAGAGTGCTGTGGACAAACAGAAATGAAGTCACCGCCAGCTCACTGTGTTTTGGCAGCATCTCATAAATACATGTCTCTTTATGGTCTTTCAGGAACACTTGAGAAGTGAAATAAGGCTCACAAGAGAAATCAGGTGTGGTTGTTTGTTTTTTTTTTTTCTGATGAAAGCAAATCTTTTTATACAGTTTTAAAGGAAGCAAAGGCTCGAGCTGTGAGAGTAGTGTTGGGTTTCTGTGCTGGAAGGATAAGCTCTGTTACCTGTGAGGGGGGAGAAAGAGAGAAAGCAAGTTCCCTGTGGATGGAAGTTCAGAGGACTGAAGGCTCTGGAGCAGTTATGTGAGGGATGTGTCCAGAAATATCTTGCTCTGTTGACTTTTTAGAAAGTATAGGCTCCTAACTCAGTTGGCTTAGTTAGGGGGGATTAGAAAAGCAATGGTCTATTTACCCCCAGCCTCAAAAATCTGCCAGTGAGTACCAGGTTCAGCCTTGGAGGTGTTATACGTTCCTGTGCTCATGAAAATAGGGTTTTTGTTGGGGTTTGCAATACCCCCTGCATAGTTGGGATAATAATTTGCTTCATACCATGTGACTACCCAGCACGGGAGAAAAGTGTCAGAATCTAATTCTTGTGTAATAAGTTGCTGCTTTCATATTTCTGCAGTGTAGCATGTGTACCTTAGAGATGGGGAAGATTTTGGTACTGTTCCCTCCCTTGCTGGGTTTATCAAACTAGAACAGAAATTGTGTCATAAATCTAAGGGTCTGAGAATCTGCCTGGATTTAGGAAGAATTCAAGAGGTGAAATTTTTTTGTTATTTCACATTGCATTTAAGATATTTGATATCTAAAACCTAGTGAAAACAGAATTTTTATGAAAAAAATCCTCTCCTACTTAATATAAAATAATAACTATCTTGTGGCTTGGCTAGATTGTGTCAAGTGTTAATCATCACATTCTGTGCTTCTTTCAAGATGAGTGTCATACATTCCCTTCTTTCCCAGCTCTGGTCCTATCTTAGCTCAAAAGTCCTTTTAAAGCAGATACTTTTCCTGAGTAGGACAGTCTGGTTTGCAACATAAAAACAGTTCTCCAGGGATAGACTTATTTTCTCAGCAATGATTTTTTTTTTTTTTGTTAATCTAAACTTCCTTTCTATTGAGAGCTGAGCCTTCCAAACTTAGCAGTACTGAAGGAACTTCTGAAAGAACATAAAGGCCTTTCAAAGTGTGACTTATGATACGAGCCATTACCCTGCCCAAACTCACCTGTACTGTCTTATTTAAATGTATTGGCAACATGTCAGCATTTGAGGGAGCTCAGTTTAATCACAGCTGTGTATTCCTTTGTGATGTTGGTATAAGCACAGACAGGAACGTGGTGTGATGGAAGAAAGGTTCGATGTGCTGTGGGAAGCTGTGGTTAAATGGGAGTAGCCTCAGGACTGTGCTGTCTCTTACATGTTTCTGGTCATGCAGAGTGTCTGTCTGATGTGCCCATGCTGTCCTGGTGTGAAGCTCCTGTCGAGTTCCTCAGCTGTCCTTGTGGAGCTGCCCCCATGCTCGCCCCATTCCCGTGTCACAGTGGTGTCTGTCAGAGGGGAGGTGGCTGCTTGTGCTCTCAAGGAGCTGCAATCCTGCCCTGCTTCTCCCTGCTCTGCTGGGGAGGGTTCCTGCACTCTCTGTAAATAAGCCCTTCATTTATTTCCCTCACTCAAGCTTTAACTTTCTTTTCCCCCTGCTTCTCTCGACCTGTGTACAGAGTATGCGCTCTAAAAATATGTGCTCTTCCAAAGTCCTGTGTCTTTGGAAGCCAGGAATACAGGTGTGCATCACCCTGCAATGCAGTGAAAATGCACTTGGTTCTCCTCGTGGGATCATCGGCTTTTTTGTTCCATACTGCAGAATGTATCTGCCATGGTTTAAACTGTTCTTTTTAAAAAAAGAAAATTCTGCCATTCTAACAGCTGTAAGAATCCACTGCTGATTTTGTGATGATTTTGTCATATCTATAATTTAAGAACCAGAAATAATATAAGTAAAAATAAGTTACCTCACTATTTACCAGGTTTTTGTTGTTTTGCTCTTAAATGACAGTTTTTACTCCTTTTGCTTAATTCTTTACCTGTATTGGAAACAAGGCTAAATTAGTAGAGAATATAGCCATGCTGTAACATTGTCATGCAATACCTTTATTAATAGATAACCACACTAAATATAGTATTACATATTTAAAAGAGAGATGGGTTCGACTCTCCAACTCTTAAAAAGTAGTGGTGATAAGCAGTTATACTACTAGATGTTTTGTCCTTTCCCTTTTGTATTAGTATTTGTTTTCACTAATATATTTCAAAAATTATATTTCTGTGCACGTTAGAAAACTGTGAAAATAAATACCAATAAATATTGTGATACTTATTCAGTGCACTGTAAAGTTCCAAGTGAGATGCTACTTTGCTTCTGGGAATTGATGAGAGTTTCCTCACTTCTCAGAAATGGTACTAAGCTTTAATGTGGGAAAATGGTAATATTTACAGTGACATGAAATTTTAATGGAGAATGTCTTGTTTTGCACTTCTGGTACTATTAGAAGAAATGATATGTTTTTCTCAGCAAATGCATTATGAGATTACATTTTTAAATTTGTTTTGTGCATTGCAGTACATAAGAATAACCGCTTTGAAGAGATTTGTGTTACTTCATTGCTACAGCATTCTTTTGTCTGATAATTTTTTTTCCTGAGCCCGTTGAATAATGGTATTTAATGGCAAAAACCTTTTTGGGAATGTATTTTGGCTTCTGTCTCACATTGCAAACCCTGAACTTGGACTCAGTGATGCAGTGGAAGGCCCTGGTGAGGCTGCTCTGCCTTTCTGCGCTCCTGGGGACGGGAACCTTCCTTGTTCCCAGCTGGGACCAGATTAGAGGAGTCCAGGACACTTTTGGAGGATGTGCTGTGCAACAATGCAAGTGTAAATGATCTTCAAAAGTGAAAATAAAAAGAAATTGGAGGTTCACAGTTGGCCACACTAGCTGGGGGGGTTGGTTTGTGACAGGGGACGGCAGTTTCTGGAGGAGATGATAATTTTTAACTGAAGTAATTTGAATTCTACTTAAGTTTCTAAAAGTAACTGAAAAAGCGGGAGTTTCCTTTTTCTTTTAAAGCCAAAGTCTTTCTGTTTTCATATGAGGTTTCACAGGAAAATGGGCCAAAGAATACAATTAAATATGCAAATGGTTAATCCTATGGAAAAGGGTATCCTGTTACCTTGATATGCACAAGCATATTAATGGTAATAGGAACAATGTGTGTAATTTTCCTGTATATTGCTATGTAGGTTGCACTATTTTGAATGACACAAGCCTGATATTTTAATTACCAAATACCATAAGATGCTGTTTATTAATAGTTTCAACTTGTTAACCTAAATATATATACAGTATACACAGGCGTGCGTGCATACACCTTCCAACCAGTCATGCGTGAGTAATCTCCCAAAGTTGTGGGACACATTTCAGCAGTGCTTTATTTTAAGTGGTTTTCTCCTTTCCAAACCTCCCACATCTAGAAATCCTCTAGCAGCTTTTATTGTAGTGTTTGATACTGGGTACAGAAGGGGCTAAAGGACTGGTTTGGGTCAGGATTGCTCTGTGCTAGGACACATGGGAAAATTCAGAGAGTTGCTGTCCAAAAGAGCTGGGATTGATGCTTGCTGTAATAACCAAACCATAGGAAAAGGATTTTTGGCTTTTCATGCTGGTTTAAAAATCTTGGCCAGAGAGGCTCTGTTGGCCTGGTGACTGACCTTAAACTCAGTCTGACCTTAAACTCGGTGTCAGCTCATGTGATCCACATCTGATCATCTGTTACTTTAGGCAGCTGAGGAAGGATCCTCCTGAACAAATCCCCAGGGAAGAGGAGCTGGTGTGTGCACCAGTGTTCTCCCATGCAGGCTGGGCAGGCTCCAAAATGGGTTTTGCATGCCAGGCAGGATTTAGCAGTGGTGGGTAAGGTGCAATCACATCTCTCCATGCACAGGCTTTTGTGCTTGCTAGTACTGGTGATGTGGAGATTTTCACTGAGGGCTAAGTATGGAAATGTCTTCTTTTTTAAATTTATACTGCTCTAACTAAAACTTAAAAACAAAACCTTGGAATCATTTGTTGGAAGTAATTACTGAGCTCTGTTTGAAAGAGAAAGTTGTATAATTACCAATTTTTTCCACATAACCAAGAAACAATAAATTCTGTAAGGTCAGATTTTATTTACTGCTCATTGCAAGTATGTTTTGGAGCAGAACTTGGTTTTAAGAAAATTTTTGCTTAGTCTAGGTTTGGATTCCAAATGTGGACAAAGCACCACTTAGATGGGGTGTTTGAGGGAGTGATGGGAGGGCAGATCCTGAGCGCAGTTCATGCTCAGGTTTTAAAAATCCCCATGTTTTAAAACCTCACGTTGCAAAGGTTTGGAAATTACATCATGTTAAATTGTGTGCAGCTAGGAAGGAAACCAGTGCAATTCCAGTTAGAGCTGTTAGCACTTTATACTTGATATCAGGTATAATATTTTGGAATAGTCTTGCTCATTTCAGAACATCCATTTTGCACCAATGATGAACAGCCTGATCTCTCTGTCTTCACACTCCCACCCACATGCACAGTGGATCTCGTGCCTTCCCTGCTAAAGCCAGGAGGCACAAACAGAATTCATTAATGTGTTAGGCAAACTCCTACCTGATTCTTAATCCATCACTGCATTTTATGCAAAATTTGCATCCATACATGTTAGGGTCTCACAAGCACTTCACCTGTGAGTTAATAATGTTGATTTTAATTCATCAGATTCAAATTCACACTAAACCTCAAGGGTATTTTGTGCTTCCTTTCATCCTGTTTTAGGATACTTGTGGGCTTAGATGAAACACTAATATTTCTGTGCTGCTATACAAAACCCACCAGAAATATTTTAAAATCTCAAATTACACTTTGAAAAACATTTTTTACCTGTTTACTTGAATAATGTCAATTTAATGTGTTGTCTTGATCAGATTTTGTACATATACATGTGTATATATATAAGCTATATATAAATATGTATATGTATAAAGTTTTTTGGGGAAAATGAGGGGCAAGACAGAAATCCAGAGTTGTGACAAAAATTCTATAAGAATTTATTAACAGTTTGAAGTAATGTATTGTTTTGAGTTTGATTAGAAGTTAATTTGCTTAGTCTAGGTTTGGATTTCATAGCAGTTGAGCTATGAAAAATGAAATGCAACAGAGAAAAAGAGAATTCACAATACTAACTTAGGATTTTTTTAACAAAGAAATTTAGTTACTAGTACAGTTGGAAGAATATTCTTTTTTTTTGATGGTTGAAAAGAACTCCAGGTGTAATAGTTTGTATCAATTACATGGAGCACTAACGTATGTTGCACTAGGAGAAATTTGCATGCCAAAAATAAAATTCTACCACAAATCTTGGAACCATACAATTCCATACACGGTAAACTAAAAATCCTGTCACTTCTGTTATTTCTTAGTACAATTTGCTGTAATAGTCTCAAAAGTGTCATACTTCAAACCAAAGTGTAAGTCACAAATTTCCGATTACTAGCAAAGAATAGTAGAGATTTGAAGAGCTCTTAACACCTGGGAAAACAAATCAGGATGTTAGAGTAGAAATAAAAGAATACTGGTAGAAGTGGAATCAACCATAAAATAATTATTTTTTTAGAGAATCCAGAATTTCATTATAAAATTCACAATCTAATGGATTCTTCAAAAGAAAGGGTTTGGGGAAAAAGCGAAGTTTTAAAATCTAGTTTTGACATTCCAATTACTGCCTGTTTTTTTAGCTAGGTTTAGCAAAGTGAAATGAATTAGAGCACACACAGTTTCAGCTGCTGTGTGGCACAGACACGTGAGCACCCTGCTCCCCCTGCAGCCTCTGCCCCTTCCTCTGAGGTCTGGGGGAGGCTGGAGCTGCCCCAGAGCAGCGTGGGGGAGCTGGGAGCCACGCTCCTCTCTCCTGTGTTCACATCCTGTCTCACTGCAGTTCACCCTGACCATATTCTAACCCAGTGCATGACTGAGTGCTAATACTGTATAAATATTTTGAAACATATCTTTAAAAAAAAAAGTTTGCTTCAAACTTTTTATGATAGAGAAATATATAATTATTATGGTTGTCTGACAAATTGTATTGTGTTCATTTTTTTTTTTTTTTGTTAAATATGTAGAAAAACATTAAGGGAATGGGGGACTTGAATGTCTGTGTGTACTGAAATGTATATAAGTATTTGGAAGAACACATGTGCCAAGTATAACATGATGTAAAAATTGTAAATATATGAAAAATTCATTTTTCTAATAAAGATAATTTCTGCCAATTAATATGAAAAGGAACAATGTTATCATTCTTGTCTGTCTTCCTTGTTAAATGGGGCAAGATGAGGCATCATCTATGAAGAAGGTTTACATGTGTTTTTTCCTTAGCCATTGATGTGATTTGAAGGGTGCTAACAGCCGCATGTTTTGAGACATCCTTTGCTGTTAGAAATTATCTGAAGGTGAAGATGCCTGAAGCTAAAGCTGACAGTATGTGATGGTGATCCCAATTTAATTTAATTCACAAAGAGGATCGAGACAATTAACTTATGGAGAATTCCTTTCTTGTGAGAATGATGCTTTGAGAGGCGCTCCCTGAGCAGAGGGAGCAGGAGGAGCTCAGTGAAGGACAGTCCCCTCACCTGGGGCACCATCCTCCCAAATCCCGAGAGGCGTCGGATGCACGAGGCATGGTGGGCCTGCAGGAGGAGATGATCTTGGCTACAGAAAGGCAGGAGCCCTTTAGGCCCTTGTGGAGGCAGCATCCAGCCTGAGAAGGAGGTGTCCTGCCAGGAATGATGCCACCCCTGAGGAGAGCTGGAGCTGTGGAGCTCAGCCAGGTGAGGATGGAGGAGAGCAAAGCAGGGGGTGAGAAAACAGCAGTGATGTCTCACATCTGCTATGACTTTTGGTACCCACAAACTTGTCTAATGTTCTGGTTAATCAAATTATAAATCAAAATAGCGGTTTGAGTGGAGCATTTAAAATGAGTTCTAAGTTTTGACTATTTGCCTGGCCATGGGAGCTAAAGAAGTGAGGTTCACACTGTGCTTTGAAGTGGTTCCATAGGACCCCATTTTCCATGATGTGTCATCAGCTAATTAAAATCTTTGAATCCACAGAATAGGCGGAAACAAACCTTTGGCAATTAGAATAATGTTCTTTGAGGCAATGGGAGGAAAGTTGTTACAAAAACACAAAATATCCTTTTGCTAAAGGGGCTTTGTGTTGGATGCAAATATAATGATGGGGGTGAAAGGTGGCTCATGGGTATCTCACAGCAGAACAATCTATTTGTTCCCAAGATGAACACGACCACATAGATAATATGAGAGATAGAAATTTGGACTTCTGTCCTTAATGAGGTTTTTAATGAGGAAAAAACTGCTGGGCTTATGGTCTTCTGCTAGAAGATTCTTTCAAAGGGACGCTGCCCTATTTGTATCTAAACATCTCCATTTCATGAAACAACATGAGATGTGCCCCATTTACTGAATCATTATAAATCATTATCTGAGCTTGAATCTTTGTTTTTATGTGATAATGGTGTTTGTATCCAGGCTGGTGTTGGCATCAGGGCTGCTCCTCCCAGCTCTACCTACCAGCAGAGCTGATTCTCTCTGTGTGTCTCTGAGTCAGCTCACCCTCAGCTTTGATTCCCTTTGGGATCTGGTTCAAAGACAGTCACATTCCCCCAGATCGTTCTTTTGAGGCTTTGCTGATGTGTCTATGGCAACTACCAGTCTTCTAAGACTTTGCTTGCTAAAAAATAATAAAGTTTAAGTGGTGACTGGGAAATAGAAGCTTTTTAAGTATGACATATTGTGCATGGCACTGCCAGCAGCATTCCCAGTGAACTGAGCAATGCACCCGGTACCAACATAAGTTTTTCCCTGTAATTTGGACTCAAAACCAGCTGTTCCAAGGCCAACTGCTGAAATCTCCTCATGTCTATATACAGAAACACAATTCAGCCTCCTTGTTGTGGTGAGTTTTCCCACTGATCATTCTAGCTGCTTGTTTCTCTGCTTCTTCCAGCAGCTTACAAACAGCATCAGCTTCCCCTTGCAGATTTGTTGCAGTACAAAAACCAACCCATGGCTTCCACAAATTGCATAATTGATCTACCCTATGATTCTCACAGTCACGCTGTGCTTCTCCCACTTCAGCAGGCACCTCCCCTTGTGCAGCACTCTGGTCCTGTTTTCCACTTGAGAAGGGAAGTTTCACAAGCTGAACAAGGGTCTGTGCATTGATTTTCATGTTTTCTCTATAGATGTTCCCCAAGAAGTTTTCAGGTGGGAGGGAGTATGGGGCTCTGTGTGTGTGTAGTTTACTGACTATTTATTTGTTTGCCACTAGTTAGCTTACACAGGATGATCATTGCAGATATTGACTGCCTTCTGTTCAAATCAACATGCTCAAATATTTTTAAAAATAATGTGTGTTTATAATGTAAACAGTGATTGTTCCTAATCGATGGCAGTAATGATTTTAATGCATGGAGGTTTCTCAGCTTTGCAGTAGTCAATAAGGGATACTAATACAGAATAGAATAGGGATTAGCATTGTTTAGACAAGGTTACTGCAAGGTCAGACATTCCAGGGGTTTCCATGCAGCTCCAGGTGTAATTTAATAGCAATAATCCTCAAAAAACTGTTGGCACTGCAAAAGCACATGGTGTTTTTAGAGTAGACCTCAGCCTGCTAGTTAGATGTGACCCACCTTATGAGATCATTGAACCCTTTCATAGTCCATAACTGCATAACATTTACACTGTCTGTAAAGAGCTATGAAAGATACAAAAAGCAAAAAATCTGAACACAAAACTCCAGAGACACAAAATACAATATTAACCAGGCTTGAAAATCTCAGGCCCTCTTGTTACAGAATTGTGCGGTTCCACTAATTACTTTGGGGACTGAAGCTGTTTGGCATTTCAGAGGCTTGGATGTGAGCAGCTGTCTCCTTCCATCCTGCATGGGGAAAAGCAAATTGAGTAGGAACCATAACAGGCATTTCTCTGTGCTCAAGGGAAAGCAGAGACCTTGGCTGGGTTTTCCTCCCAGTTCCTGAGATGGTGTAGTTTTATCAGTTAAGAGGTTTGCCAACTTAAGAAAAAGGTTCCTCAGTGTTATTACAATACCACAATGCTGATTTTACCCTCCTCTTTCCCAGAAAATGTGGGAAATTGCATAATTCTCATGGTAGCTGAAATGTCTCCCTTTTCTGCAGTTATAAAAGAAGAACCATTTCTATACCTTGGAGAAGATAAAAGTAGTAGGAGTGAGGATGACAAGAATAGCTGATTTTCCTCTAAGAACAAAACTGCTGTTGCATTGATTTGGCCACAGTGAGTGTTTCCCAATATGGGCTTCCAAAGCTGCAGAGCATGTTAATTCCTGTTACCCTTTTTATTTTATACGTAAATGTGCTAAAAGCTTATGTTTAAAAATAGGGGTGGGGATGATGCTGAGGGTTTTTGCTAGGGGGGAAACTTTCAAACAGGACTAGACAACTCAAAGTATCCTGCAAAAAATTGTGCAAATCTCTTTGAATATGCATCTTGCCAGTAAGAACTTCTAGCAGTGGCTCTTAACCAACCAAGAAAATAATTTATTTTTAATGAAACATCAAATCTCAAATTGTTAGGCCATTTAGATTTTTTACTTTAATTTGAAATGCTGAAATGATATTCAGGTCCTCTTTTCCTCACCTTTAAACCCGCTGCTGTTCTTTTCCATGGATGCACTATTATCTCAGCAAATGGGAGCAGCCAATGTGACCTTAATTATATTTGTACTTCTCTGAACTAAACAGCTGTGATCTTATCACCTTCCTTCTTATTTCCCATTCCTTCCATCTACTCCTAGCAGTTTTATTTATTTCTGTCCCTGTTAGATTGTGGAAGTGTGAGCTGCACCTGCATGGTCAGCACATTTCTGTGTGTTACAAGCATTGTCATCTCCATGTTCTTTTCTGTTCCTGTCTTTATAAAAACTAACATTTTGTTTATTTCTCAACTGCCACTCTGCAATGAGATTATTTCAGTATTCAGAGCATAATGGCATCCATAACCTTCTTTTTCAGATGTTGGTTTTTCACTCAAAACATTTGGATAGGTTGAACTATTTCTCCTTGTGTGGTTTTATTTTAATGACATTTCACTAACATACTCTTTTTCCCTAAATATTTGAGTCTGACAGGCCATTTCAGGCATGCTTCAAATTTGCTGAGCTTGGAATAGCAAAGAAATGCCAGAACATTTACAGACCAGGGCTTGGGTACGAGTTGTGTGTTGTAAGGGAGGTTGGACAGATTTGCATCCTCTGTGGCCTGAATGCCTGCATGTTGTGGTATTGCATCCTGTGTGCTGAGGACTTTCTGAAACAATGTTTAGCATTTAAAAAAGGCTGGTTATGTAATGTGATGTAATGGGTTAGACCATGAAATGCTTTGAAGTCAGAGAATGAGAAACCCACAGTTTAGGTGATCAAGAAAGGTATTAAATATTGATACCTTGAGAAAATGGCATGTGTCTTCAATTCTTTCACACTGCAATCTAAATAAATCACAAATTTATTTCTTTGGGGAGCTGGATGCAGGTAGCAGAAGCAGTTTTATAGAGAGAACTTGAGGCAATGGTGAAAATAGCCCTATTTAATCATAGTATTTTATGTATTTCTCAGAGCAGTGGGTGGGTACATTCGAGTGTATAAGAACCAGAGCTGCCAGCTCGTTGCACATCTGTGTATTCCCTGGTTCTGCGTATTTCTCTGGAAACCTTTCTTCTTCCTGAGGCTGGGGGTAAGTAGGATGTGATGTTATCTGCAGTGTGATGCTTGTACCCTCTTGCTCTCTGTGGGCTACAGCTTCACATTGGTTTAACAGCTGGACTCAATGAACTTGGCGGATTTTTCCAACCATAATCATTTTATATTTCTATAACTGTAAAGCCTCAATGCTGGAACTACAGAAGCCCATGATTTTAGATGGAAAGTTGAGAGGTAGTTATTTACACATAGGCAGCCCAAGAGGAATTATCTACAAATGAACTGCAGTGAACTGCAGACTCTTAGCCCCTGTGCCAGCAGTGGCTGTGGCTCTGCAGCCCGTGCACGAACAGCTGTGCTGATGTGCACAAAGACCAATTACCATCCCTCTAATTGCAAAGTGTTCCCACTGGCTTCATTGTGCTGGTGTAGCCCAGGGAAAACTTGGTTCTGGATTCTTGGTGTTCAGCAGACGCTGCAGAGCTTGAGCAGAAGGGGCATGGGGCTGTTCCCAAGTCAGGGCTGCTGTTTTTTCAGCGCTGTGTGTTTGTGTGCACACACTTGTGCATGAGTGTGCATTGTTTAAACAAACAGCCCCTCAAATCCTCTCTAGCATGACTGCAGTGCTTTGATCACAGACCCTTATTTGCTGATTTTAGCAGCAATAATGGGAATGATTTTTAGGGTGATGGATGACTCAGTGGTCATTAAGGCCAGAGAGACGCTGCCAGTGTGTGCCGAAGAGCCCCCATGCACTGAGGACAGCCTGTGCTGTGTGATTGCCATGTCCTGGGGAAGGTGGAAAACCTTGGCCCTGCTTGGAATGGGATTCTGTGAAAGTCCTGCTTCATTCTTGGTAGGGATCAAAACAGATTGCTGGACTGGGAATCTCAGGGTGGTTTCTAATGCTGGCCTGGCATTACCATGCCATGGGATCTTGTGAGCCCCTTCAGTTTGTAAGAAAGGCCTTTGCTGGAGTTAGTGTCTCTTGCCAGTATCTCATATGGAGCAGGCACTAAAGTCTTGGCAGAGACTCACTGGCTTTGCAGCAATAGAATAGTTGCTAATACTAAATTACTAATTTTTCTCCTAACCTGCAGTCTATTGGCATAACTTCACCGCATCTGCCCCTTTGTCAGCAGAAGCCTAAAGAACGGGAAGGTGTAAACAAGCAGAGAGTGTCACTGAGCCACCAACATTCAGGATGAAGTATAACAATGAAGGTAAGCCTCCAAAATAGTCTTATTCCACAATTACCTACAAGGCAAGCTATAAATCCTTGACAGGACTGACATCATATTTCTCTCCATACTGTGGAGACACATTTGCAGTGTGAGCAGACAAAGTACTGCTTTTAAAGCCGTGGACATGAAATTAATATCAACTCAAGGAAAATGCTGGGTTGTCTGACCTTTGTGGGATGCTTTTTCCTGAGCTTACACAGAAACTTCTTTTTCTTTTAACCTTATATAAGTTATGTTGTTACATCATGTTTTTAAAGACTTTTCCACATGGTATTTTCAGTGGACACTCTTGTGACATTTGCTGTTCATATGACCCCTGTGAACTCACTGAAGTGCCCTCAGGGAGTCATGAATATGAAAGTGTTTCCTTTTTTGGCTTCATTTTTCACTGTTTTTGCTGGCTGGTTGATTGTGTGCCGTGCAGAGCAGCTGTCCTGAATGTTATTGTTCTGTCCTCCTTACAAGGGGCACAAAGGAAAAGCCTTCTGGAGAAAGCAGCTTTGTTTCTGCTCAAGAACTTCAACATGAGAAAAATGTCAGAAAAAGAGGACTTAATGAAAGAACTTGAACTATTACAAGAGTGGTCAAAATATTTTTTTAATGAGATATGTTATAAAAAGAGAAGCAATGTAGTAATGGTTTTGGAGATTTAATCAGAAAAGTTGATTCAAATTCCAAAAATGATCTTTGCACTAGAGTTGCATCTTAATTAAGGGCCTGCATTTTAATGGTCCACCAATCAAACTAAAGATCTCTTTGTGGATATAAGATGGCGACAGTCCTATTTGATGTCGTGATGTCTTTTAATTGCCTTCCCTGCACAGTCTGTGCCCACACCCCACCACATCTGTCCATAGAGCCCTTTGTTAAACTGGCAGGTGAGAAGGAGGGACAAGAGGGACAGTGTCCCAGGGTAACTCAGTATATTGGCACAAGTGTCCATCCACTGGCAGAAAATAAAATATTAAATGGCAGTTTCAAAGGAAAACAAATGCCCAGTAGAAACTCTACTTCAGGAGCACTGAAACTGTGAATAAGGAGCTCTATTTGCAATTGAGCCTTGTTTGCCAGTGCAGAAAGAGGCAGAGTGAGAGAGTGACAGTGTTTGGGATGGGATGGAACAGCCACATGGCAGCTGCATCCAATGTAGCAATGCCCCACTCAAATTTCTCCATTAAATAAGAAAAATAGTACTCAGCCCATATAACAAGCAGAAGAAATCCCTCCTTATGCTGATAAATGCTTCCAACTGCTCAATAAAATGCTCATATTTTGAATAAGTGATGCAGCAGAATATTCAGGACAGCAACTTTGATTTAGGGCCTGAGCACTGGGAGGTGCAGCGCTGTCTTGCTCTGTGCCATTGAATTCAAGAGTGTTGCCCTCTGATTCAAATGAATCTCCTGAGTGTGAGAGAGCCAGTTTTCCATTCCCTGATGCACTGATGTAAGTGTTACACTTCCCAAAAGTGATATAATGCCCCCAAATATTTGGTGGATTTATTTTAATTCTTGTATTTATTTACATTTTAATTGCTACAGTTGGAATAAATTCTCTACTTTGAAGTTTTATTACATTAATGAAGCTGGCATAGTGTAGCCTAACTAATTTTGGAACCTCTCTTCCGCCTTTCCATTTCTTTGAAAGAGAATTTCAAGTAAAACACAATAAGGCCTGAGTAAGTTGTTCAACACATGGCACCCTGGTATCCTCAGAGGTGCAGAGGGAAAGAAAAAGACATGTATCAAATTTCATAGTCAGCAAGAATGTAGCCCTTAATAAAAGTGAGAGGGTGTTTTGGGCTTTTTTTAGGAACATGATTTATAATTAGTTATACTTATTTTTTCTTTCAATTTTTTCCTTTTAGTTTTTTTTTGTAATTTTTCCAGTACCTTTTCTCCTATGATATGTTCCCTCTTCCAAGAAATAAGCTCTGTGTATCCTGACAGACAGAGACAGAAGATATGTGCTTTTAGGAGCCGTGTGTATGTGCTGGACTCTGACAGAGCTGTCTCCAGGTATGTCATAGCCCTCTATGTGTGCACCCATTTTCAAATCCATTTTTCTGTTGTATTAAACCTCCAACAAGAGCTAATGAAATGCAGACCTGGTGAAAAGAGGCAGGTGGGAGTGCAAGACCCCCTTGGGGTTTGGCACAGATGACCTGACACTGAATTTCAGCCCTGTGAAGGGGACACAGCCCTCTCCTGTGACTGCCCTGGCAGCAGCAGGTTGTCCTAGTTGCAGCTGAGTGTCAGAAGAATTGGTTTCTGTTCAGCCATCCTTGATGTTGTGTCCTTTCATACCTATGAGAGAAACTGTCTACGCAGGTGCTGGTGCAGAAATACATCAGTTGAGCTGCGAACAATGAACTACATTCTTTCTTCTAAAACTAAATTCAGGTCTTGTTAAAAAAAAAAAAGGACAGGTTGCACAAGGAACAAGAACTTTCAGTTCAGACTGTGCCAGGGTAAGTAGTAAGTAAGTGCTGAGTTTGAAAGTCCTTGTCAGATTTCTGTTCAGCTGGTGTGTGCAGTGTCAGAAGGAGCAGGAGTGTGTGTATTGCACAGGCAGGCACTGAGGATGCTGCTGAGTCTCCTCACTCCTGTGCCAGCCTTTCCCCAGTGTGGATATCTTATCTGTTGAGTGTACCATGTACTAGACATTTTAAAATCCTTGTATTTTCCCACATGATTTCTTTTGGAATAAAGAGCAACTGCAAATGGATTTCCACTCTCTAATTTCCTTCCCTTGCAATGTGGCAACTTGAAGCTTGGCAAATGCAGTTTTTATAACCTATAACAAATGTGGTTATAACCTTGTACTTTAACATCAGCTGCTCACTATTCTTGCCTTAATCTGAAAAGCTTGATAATAAACATTCAGACAGGAAAAACTACTGAGACTATTGAGTGTCTGTTATAATAACTCTGATTCAGTATCTTGAAGGATTAAAATGAAATTGAACCTGATAACATCAATTTCCTGCAACCTGTCTTTTCTACCAGCTTTTAATCATTTTTCATAACAACTCTGCATTAACACCCTATTCTGGAAATGCATTCCTCTGTTGTTCTCTGGTATTACACACTCCTTGTTTTGCTTTTATAAATAATATTTCTCCCTCTCATTCATCTGTGCTCCCCACATATCACCAGGTAGATTTGATGGATTTCACCTCCTGAAAGCCATCTGCTCAGTGATGTTAGATAACATAAACCCATCCACCAAAATGCAGGCTGATAGAAGTTGCTGCTAAACCCAAGCATTTATTTATGATCTTTCTTTCCAACACTTGCCCGTGGCCAGGCCTTCCCAGCTAAAACCTTTCAGACAGTGCTTGGACTCAAGACATATTTTGGAATTGTCCAGTTGGGCATGGTAAATACTCCTGGGGCCTGCCTGGGGAGGCTGGCCTGAGTGCATGGAAAGAGGTGGATGAGCTGTCCTAAAAGAGAAGGAGTCACAGACTCACTGCTGATGTGGGTTATTGTGCCCAAAACAGAAGATGGATGAAACCGAGGACATAATTCAGAGACAGTGGAGAAAGTAGGGTAGACAGTGTGTTCTTGGAGCTGGGGGTTGGGTGACCCTAAGGAAGAGCAGCAGCAGGATGAGAGGCTCCTTTCTGGCACAGGGAAGTTCAGCTCCTGCTCTTCTGGCACAAACCCTTGTGCAGGCCACCAGAGAACTGGGTATGACGGTAAAGACCTTCACAATGGAAACAAAACTAAATAAAACTATGTGTTTCTTTTAATCAGGCCTTTCCCTGCCTTTTTTGCCCTGCACTAGGGCAGGAGGGGAGCTGCTTGTGCAAGGGGCCATGGCGTGTCCTCTGGGCTGTTGGATGGAAAATGCATCTGCCATAATGACCTCAAGCTGTGATAAAAGCCTGAAGGGCTCCAAGACATTCAATCAATTTTGTAAGAGCAATATAGTGGGTCTGTCATGCTCATGACTGAACAGTTGTATTTCCACTATGTTTTGACTGAAGAGATTTTCTGTTTGACCTGCCCATGTACAGAAGCACCCTGGCATGAACCAGATGAGCCCTACTCAGGCAAAAAAGGAAATATTTTTTACTTTTCCTCAGATATTTCCAGTCAGTCAGAGCTGGTGAGGTCACTGGTCAGCAGTACAGGGGTATGTGCCAGAGCAGCCCAAGCAGTGGATCAGGCAAGGGAGGTTTTTGGTCAGGGTGATGGGTGTCACCCTCAGGTGGCCATGAGCACCAGGTGCCCAGTTTTCCTCAGCCTGAAAAGACACTGAGATATTACACAGAGCCCAACAGCTACTGGCTGCATCCAGCTGCATGAAGAAGTGTCTACAGAGCTTCTCAAACATGCAAGTCGTGGTATGTGTAATTTTCACCACTTCCCACCATGGGAGAGGTGGGATTTCTCACTCAGAGGGAGGCATGTTGTACTGACTCTGGAGACTGAATATGTGCCTCCAAGAGGAATTTCACAGCCTGGACCTCCTCCTCAGAGCTCACAGGGCTTCTGGTTTCCTTTGGTAAGAGGCATGCCATGGAAAAAGTTACTCCTGGAGGGACTGAGTATTTCCTGGGCTAATTACCCTGCATTGTTTGCAATCCTTGAAGCATCAAAGTTGATATGCTGAGTACAAGAAGGGAAAAGTAGCTAGAACCTGTAATGTAGCTTAATGAAAACTAATGGAAGTTTAAATAAAAAGAAGCAAACAAGTCCCTAGTGAGATACCTGAGCTACAGTTCCACAAAATTTAATTAATCTTTCCTTTGTATTAAACATTATGTTGCAGGGAAGAATCTGTGCCGAGGACAGCAGTGACTAATTTCACAGCAAGGAGTAAACTTTTGTGTGTGATTTTGTCTCACCACATGCCTGGAAGTAGGTACAAAGGAATAACAACTGAGGACTTCAGGTACAGAGACAGCTGCTGGATGGACCAGGTCGTGAGCTGACATCATCAGGTAAATATAGACAGGAGGTGTTTGGGTTTTTTCAATCAAGAGGTAAAGGGAAATATTTTTAGTGCATGTTTGAAACACCTCTGCCTGCTCCAGATGAGCTCTGACCTCAGCCACTGGTAAAGTTTGGTTCTGCACAGCACTGGCCACAGGCTTGCAACCCTTTGGCCAAATGTCTCAGGAACACCAGGTATTTAGAGCTAGAGCTTTATATCTCACATGTTAACCACATAAGCCTCTCCAGAGGTTTAACACAACCATTTGCAGGGCAAGAACATTTAGTATGTCCTCACAACAGGCAGAAATTGTTCCTGAGGAGCCCTTACCCACAGCTGTTTGCTTCCATGTTGCAAATATATATAAATAATTCCTGGAGAGGTAAATATTTGTTTGCTCAGGAGATCCATACCAATATCTGCGAACTGGGTGAAGGTTTCCATTTCCCTTAGCCAGGATCGTGTTGACTGCCCCACTTTCAGACCTCCTGCCATAGCCTTAGAGAGAGTAAATATGCCTGAGATTTGCTGAATTCTGCTTTTTGTGTGCCTCTGCCTCTGGAATCAGCTTCCTGTGCTGGCAGGAGCACCTTCACAGGAGGAGGCAGCTCCTCAGTCCTGAGGAGAAGGACTTTGGTCTGAGAGCAGCTGGGGGATGCTGGCAGCTGCACCAGCTGCTGCTGCAGGCTTGCTCTGCACGATTTCCTTCTGGCAGCAGTCAATGCTCTCTTTTATCTTAAAAAAAAAAATTAAAAAAAATTCTCCTCCCACTGCTGCATGAATGGATTCCCTGTCCTGGAAAAGGAAAGTAGACCAGGAAAGTAAGAATCCTACCCCTAGTGCAGGCATTTTAGAGGGGGCTTGAAAGGCTGGAAGGTGATGCCTCAGCCCCAGCCCTCCCTTGGCCTGGTGTGGGGCAGCCCCAGTGAGCAGGGAGGGCAGGGAGTGAGGGCTCTTGGCCCCCAGAGTTGTAGGGTTTGAAGGGCACCATCTCACACACTTTGACAGTGCTGGGAGAAAAGCAGTTTACAAACTCTTACCACTGACTTTCCTTCTAACACCTCATCTGCTGTTTCTAACCTTAACCATTTTTGGTTATACCAGCAGTATTTCTGCCCCTGCATATGTTCCACAAATCACTAGAATCATTAAATATGCAGCTGCCGATGGAGACTGTGCCTCCCAGAGCTGGTGGTCAGCCAAAAGCACTGGATTTGCTCTAGGGAGTTAATATTTGTAGAGCTAAAGACCCAAAATAAGGATGAGGAAATCATGTGGCAGATTTCATGAGAGAAATGTCTGAACTTCTCTGATGAGTTTATTTTGCCTCTCTCTGATGCCACTAAGCTGACAAAAAGCAGGTGGTTGATTAAGTGCCACAGTCAGCCCCGTGGCACTGGTGATCCCAGGGAGGACACTCTGACAGGTAAAAGGAGCTGTGCTTCATCCTCTGCATGTCCTGCATGTAATTTGTTGCACAGACAGGGCACTGTGGGAGATGAGCAGCTCATCACTCCTTGGGTCTCTCCCTCGCCTTTCCCATCAGACATTTGATGTACAGTGTGTATTCCTGACCACTGCAGTGCCGGGAAATCTCTTGCCACAGAATTTTGATTGAGTTGGGTTTTTTACATGTTTTGAAAATATGATTTCACAAGAAACCCAGCATTGCTGCAGATCTTTCATTACCTGTTGGTGCATGACAAGAGGTTAGAATACTTACAGAAAAAAACTAAAATATTAACACAGGAAAATTAATAAATATATTTATAAGTTAATCCAGAGAAAATTACTCATGGCTGGGTTTTTCTAATGGGGATGGAAAAGCAGAAGAGCTGTCAATATTATTTCATGCCAAATAAGTAATGATAACAAGGTCAGTCTTTTCTAACACTCTCTTTTCTCTATTTGACTTATACTTGACTTATTGAAGCCAAAGACCTGCATTATTTCATAAATGCATTGGGCACAAATGCTCTGATGGGGAAGAAGTTAATTAGGATGAAGAGGGAATCTATGTTCCAGGTGCAGGAGCCATTAGTATTCTTCTGCTCCAGTTGCCTGAACTGCTGCATTTATTAACCTTTAGCCAGATCAGAGCTGATTTCTCCTGTTTCTTACATAATGTTGGAATTCTAATTGACAGTACTGATGAAAGGGAAAAGTCTCTCTGCAACTCAAATTTTTCTTGCTTTCATGTAGAGGGCTTTAGAACAAGAGTCTTATCAGCTGTGAATAATTGCATCTCATTAGCTGTGTACTGGAGTTATATGTATATGCATATTGGAGTCGTGTATATATTTGGCTGGGAAATGTTATGGCTTGCTTCAAGTGGCACTGGGGATGTGAAATTCAGTGTGCATGGCATGTTTATGTAACTGAGTGACATTGCTGAAGAGGCAGGAGATGATGGTTGCACATTTGGGTGTTTGCAGTGGTTTTCTCCGGTACCTCAATAGGTTTTGTGCTTCTAGGAAAATTTAGTTCTGTGCTGATCTTGTAAATCCAAATTCACAGAAAGTTTTGGAGTCTCTAACAGACAGAGAAAGCTGCCAAAAAAGTAATTTGCATGAGAATGCTGTTGTCTTAGCCCTCAAATCCTTTAAAACATTAGGAAATTCAAATAATCCATTTACAATCTTTTCATTGCACCCTGTATTTTGATGGGTTTTTTTTCTATATGGCTAGAAGAGGGTTCTTTTTAATAAAATGAGGTGGTTTATATGCAAGAGGGCAAGTCTCTTCTCCTTAAAGGGGCTAAGCACTTACTCAGAGATGATTTTCCATTGTGCAGAAGCTGCAGCTGCCTCATGGCTCTGTGATAGGGGCTCCCACCCCTGGGAATAACCTGGCTGCAGAGCAATCACTAATTGCTTTCTGGTACAAGGATTATCTTGTTATTGCTCATAGTTCAGAGACAATTCAACTCACACACACATATATTGGCATGAAGAAAATGCCAACTGCTCTTATTTCCAGCAAAACAGTGACATAATTGTCAAGCCGATGGAAAACAAAAGCTTCCTCCTAATTTATTTGTTATTAAACAAAGAAAAAAATCTGCTGCTTAACTAAGAATTGCTTTCCACACTTTGCAGGAAAAACAGCTAAAATTTAATGCTGGGACAATTCATGATGAAGTTGCTGAAATATGAGTGTTACATAAATCCTCATGGATTCTTTCTTTCCAAAATGCAAACTCCTGATTTCTTCTTGATCCTATTGGATTACAGATATTTAACCTAAGCAGAGCTTTCATGTATGGTTCATTTTATATTACTGTTTTCTCAAAATTACAAATACAGATTTCTTTATATGCAGCATAACATCGAATTATAGGAATATGCCTCACTTTAGGCTACTTTATGCTTTCTCTTAAAGAAGAAAAATAAAATATTATTTTTTATTTTTCTTATGATAACTTATGTTTGACATCTTTGTCTTTGATTTGACTGGAGGATTTCAGAAAGTTCTGTAAATCAGATTCCCAGTGCTGCCCAGCATGGAGCACAGCAAGGAGATAAGAGACCAGAAAAATCACATTTCCACTTGTTGTGTCGAGATGAACATTTGAAGGACAGGAATGCTGCTGACTGCAAATAGTGGAGCCTGCAGGACTTTTTCCAGAAACAAATTGAAGTATGTTCAGCAATATATTAATTAGCAGCTGGAAAAGAATATTGGGAAGGTTGTGATAGTGATGAATTGTTTTGCTTATTAAATTATTTTCCTAGCATATGATTTTTTTCTGCAGAAATACATTATTTTGAGTATTATAGCTCATGCTTTTGTGAGGAAAGAAGAAGGTATTTTTCTAAGATAGCAGAAGGATTTTCTCCTGTATTTTTAAGGAAAGTAATAATGAAGATCAACACTTGAGAACTGCCTGGAAGAAAATAGATAATTATAGACTTCATTATGCTTTCAAACAGGCAAGCAAAATTTTAAATAAGACCTTTAAAACCACAGAAGTGCAGGGGAAAAAAATTGTGAGGAGCACCAATTTTCTGATCAATCAACACTTGCAATGAAAAACCAGCATTACTTTCTTAGAGGCTTAGTGACTATTTTCCCTTCAAACTTAGGATTTTAATAAAGCACAAATGGAATTCCATGCATGAAACCTTCCAAACCATCAATCACAAGCAAAGGCTGGAGTTACAAATTCCAGGCTGGACATAAAACTGAGAAATTACATAAAACTGAGGCACAAAGATAAGCGAAGAAAGGAAACCAGACTGCATGAAACTTCAATTAATCCAAAGATTGGCTTCTAAACAATATAAACCCCCTTCCAAAAAAATTTAAGTCCCCCAGGCTGTTTCTAACATGGGGAAACCTTTCCAAAGGAGTCACTTCCCAGTGGGTCACAGGTACAAGGGGATGTTCTGTCCTATAGTTTTCTTCTAATGTTTGGTACACACTTCATTACCCATTAAAGTTTCACCTCGCCCCTGAAAACCAATGTAATTAATGCTTTCTCAGTAATCAGGACATAAAGACTCTCCTGCTGAAGCAGGTCATATTATGAGCATTTAGCTTTTCATTAGGGAGATTTCAGTGTAGCCTGTCCTTTTCAACTTTGTGATTTAGCAGGAGGAATAGACTAGCTGGAACAACTTGACACCTTCAGCTGTTACCACCTTCAAACTCCCAAATAAATTCCTAGCACAGGGGATATCCTGCAGCTTTGCAAAGCCCACATTACTGATTATTTTTATCTTCCTGAGCTTGGTAATGTGGCCACAGTGACTTGGGGACCTGCCTCTCCTTGACCCAGGTGCAAGGATGGGTCCTGGTCATGGAGTTGGCTCTTTAATGTCCTGCAGCTGTGTTTTACCCTCAGTCTGCAGTGAGGAAGAGTGACCCTCTTTTCAAGATGTGCTAAGAAATAATCATAACTTGGCTGAAGAGCCCTATAAAAAGCAACAATGTTTGGGCTTGCTGAGCTGGGCAGAAGAGCTCAGCACTACTGTAGCTTCATTTTGGAGTCCAAGGCACCCAGATGGATTGAGAAGGATGAGTCAGTGCCCATGCACTGGGTGTTAGAGCCTAACGGAGTGCTGAGTAAGGAACTCCTGCTGAGATGGAGGACACAGGAAACACAACTGGCTTGGTTCAATGTTAGCTAAACAGCTAACAACAGCCAGCAGCTCTGAGGTAGGACACACTTTTTAGACAGGTTTTACCTGTTTCATAATCCTGCTGAACCCTAGTATTGGCAACATCAGCGCATGCTTTCACTCTTCTGCTGTTGCTGTACTGAAAGGTGGAATATTTATCTTTAAGCTTCAATGAGAACAGAAAATCAGGCTAACTCATCTGATGGGAACCCTCCACCTGGCCATCTCTTCATGGGTGAAGCACTAGAGAATACTGTTCTTCTTCCAATAATATCATTTGGTTCAAGGTAGGCCAAGCAAAAAGTCATCTAAAATGTGTTCACACAGGTGGTGATATTGGTATAATTTTACCAGTTACTTTAATGCCCATGCAGACAAACTTAGAAGAAGAGGTCTTAATCAAAGATGAACTTAGATGACAGTTTAAGTGATCAGATTCATGCCTTTTTAAAATATGTGTCTAAAACAGGTATGTTGTTTCTGTTTTGGTCCTCTTTAGTGCTGTCTGTAATCATGCCCCTATTAAAATGATACTTTTAGGACTATTTATTTGATAGACTCTCAAGTATTCATTATCTTAATTATCCACTATAAATTACCCATGATACTCTATCCTTGTTTGGTGCAAAAATAATGACTTGTTGTCATTCAGGTGCTAATCACCAAATCTTAATCCTTTGCTAGTTTATTATGGATTTTCAGAGGACAAAAATGAAGGAGAATCTTAAATATGTCTGTTCTCTAACTTGTCTTTTAACAGCAGTGCATCCATTCTGCCTCTGGAGAACTTCAGCAGATGGTGTCAGGCTGCAGAGCCAGGGAATTGCCTGCCTGTGGTGCTGGAGGTGACAGGAGGGGTCTCCCTTTGCTGTGGGATGTGATGTGCTGGGTCAGTGGTGTCCACAGCCAGGGCAGGGCTGCAGAGCAAGTGCTTGGAGCATGAGCCTTGCAAGGCCCTGGATCTGGAAGGTGTGCAGGAAAGTGAGCACTGTCCTGTTCTTCAGGACATTTGCCATGTGCTCACAGAATATGAGAATGTGTGTGGGCAGAGCAGAATAACTGCACATTTATGAATTGGAAGAGCACCTTATTCTTGCTTAGATTTTTCTGTCCTGCAAGCATAGTTACAATATGGGACAACATCCTTCCTAGCCAGAAGGTCACACTTTGTCTTGGCACTACAAAATCTGCCCATTGCTGATGCCACATGCCCCTCACAACTGCAATCTTTGACCCTTCTTAGCCAGCCCATCTCAACCCAAACTCATTTATAGGCTAATATTAAAGTCCCTGTTGTTGCAAATGATTGCAAAGAATTTTCTTAAGGTCAACTATCAAAGAGCAGAAATGAAACCATCACTTAGGTTTTGCTCCTATGCTGTAATCACTAGGCTGCAGTGCTTCACCTGTACACAAAACCATACAATTAATCATATTGTAAGGATGTGGTGAAGACCAACAGCATAAAAATATGGAGAAGTTTCTCCATAGCTTGTTAGAATAGTGGAGGTTGTAGTGTCTATAGATGGTTCACTGTAATCTAACAGCTTGCCACATGCCAAAAGAAGCCCACAGCATTTTATTTCAGTAGTGTTATCACTGGGATTATTTATTAATGTTCCAGTCTTACTCTAGTGGAAGAGTCTTTTTCTTAAATCAGATTTAAGATATTTTTATCAGTGCTATTTCCAGCTGACATGATTTGTCATGGCAATTGGGTAAGCAAACATTTACACAGTATGATGTTCAAGGTCTGAAAAATTTCATATATGCCATGTTGTCTATAATGCTCAAAATAATCCTGATCAAAAGATGGTGTGAATTGTGTGGGAATTAATATTATCACACAAATGTATTTAAGTGTTAATTCTCTTTGATGTGACCATGTAGAAAAGCCTTAGGAATCAGCGAAGATTAGGGGAAAACTGACTATTTCTGGTTACTTGCTCATAATAATACGGACAGATTGTGCTAAATTGCTAAACCATTTTACCAGGCTCTTCAACGTCTTTTTATTTCTTGTCCATTTTTTTTTCAAACTTGATTTTATTCATATTTGCCTATCAAAATGTTGGGAGTAGAGAGGAAGAGAAAGTCTTCAAGGCAAATATATTTTATTATTACTATATGTAAACAGCACCTGATGTTGCACTCAGATTTGAATTTCCTTCTTCCAGAAATGTTAAAGAATTTTTATAGTCAATGGGTGAAGGGAAAGAAAGCTCTGCATTAATGTTCATTGGTCTTTAGAGATGTACAAGTCTCAAACTCTTGACTTCTACATGCCTGACATCTCCCAGGAACCCCTGCATGTGTAGGTCTTTTATTTCTAAAAGCCTTCTGGCTGAGAGAGACAATTGCCCATTTCATACCTGTCAGTAAGGCTTGGCATTGAGCCTGTTGTAAACTGACTAATATGTGTTTGGGTTTATGCCATTCTAGATACTTTAGAAGAAATTAGTTGGAAGTATTTCCAGTTTGTCATTGAAAAAAATTGAAGCAATTTCAAGATAAAACTGAAAGATAGGATGGTAAAGTGCTGATCGTTCTAAATGCCAGTTGAACACCTGATTTACATAATAACCTGATTTTTATGGCACCTGGCCAAATGAGAATGTAAATGATGGTACAGACAGGCTTTTATCTGAATTTCATTGCTTGGCTAGTGTGGCAGGACAAAGCTGAAATACTAGTGAAAAAGAAAATAACTTGTTGCATACATTTGCAAATGGCTTTTGATGATATATGCAAATATTCTCTGATCGACTCTTCTGATTCCATGAGTTGTACCTGTATGTTTCCTTCCCTCACATGCAACAGGGGTCTGCACTTGAAGACCTGCCTACTCCTCTTGGTTGAAACTGTAGTTTTTTATACTATGAGAACGCTTTCAAACCAGTGCACCTGTTTTTAATGGTACACTGTTCAATTCCTTGCAGCAATCAGTCATTTTACTGATATTTGTTGCTATGTGCCTTCAAATTTGTAGTGCTGCTGCTTAAATATGAATGCTACTAAAATTACATATTAACTAGCAAGCTGTTGGAATCTCTGTTACCAATAACTGCCAGGAAAAATAATTTCACGCTATAAACTTAATTTGGAATTCACTATAGGCCAAGAATTACTTACATCTGTCAGGGTTTCCCAACAGAAGACTGGAATAAAAGACAAGAATAAAATAAGTATTGTTTAAACGTTAAACTTTCTTTGAACAAATTTCTATACTAATATCTTGAATGTTTGCTGTCTGGTAAGAAATAAAATTTTCATGTATAAAAACATTGCAAGCTGAAATTGCTACTGATTACTCCATGGTGCATTGGACTGTGATGGAAGATCTGGTTAGTAAGGTCCTACTGGGTTTGGGCTCTATCCATATAATAAATTTCTTTTATTCTAGGAAGAGAAATTTCTCCTAGATAGTTCTTGTTTCTTGCAAATTAAATTCAATGGAGTGGGTTTCTTTGGCAGCAGCACTTGCTGAGGCCTGCAGGAGGAGCAGAGCAGCCCTGCTCCACACCTGAGCTGGGCTCTTGAGCATCCCCAGGGCCTGAGAGTGACCATGAGTGACGCTGATGGATCTGCTGCCAACTGCTGCACACTGGTGTTTTAGAAATCATCCCCCTTTCTGTGGTCAGGCCCAGAAAATTGAATTCCTATAAACTGTCTAAAATGTCATGGCTTTATTAAAATAAATCCCAGACACTGTGAAGGATGCACTTGAAGCTGCAAATGCATCAAGGTCCGTTGTGGCCACTGCTGAAGGCAGGAGATTGTGTTAAATGGAGTCTCAATCTGAAAAAGTGCAATATCCTCATATGCTTCTTAATTTCCAGCTGTGTATCTTGCTTAAATGACTTAGTGTAATTCAGTTAGTGGTTCTTTTCATTATTTGCTGCATTTCTGTGAGCCTGAAAAAGGCTTCAGTGTGTGGCACACATGCAATGGGTTTGGCTACTGATGTTGTTGCATTCTGGTTGTATGAATGATTGTAGGAGACCAGAAGAAAATGGGAAAGCTCAATGATTTTGGTTATAGTAAATATGACATTGAATCAGTGCTTGGGAGGAGACTCAGCAGGTCCTGTTCCCATTTCCACTCATTCCTACAGTGCTTTGTGTAGGCCCACTTGTATGGTCATGTATTGTGGGTGGGTATTTTGTGCAGGGTCTTAGATGAATCTTTTACTGGTGGCAAATGATAAGACATTATTTTACTGGGGAAAAAGAGGTTTTACATTCTAAGCATTTTTGCGTAGTTTCTTTTTTGCTTTTTCAAATAAAAGGGAAAAGCAGCGAAACTCTCTGCACTGTGCTCTCAGAAGCGGGAAAAGAAAAATTACATTGACATGAACAGGTATTCTTTTATCAGTATTCCCATATTATCTGAGCAACACATAACTTAGCACCTTTTTTTTTTTTAATTGCAAATTTTATGCAGCTTAGAAAGAACTTAGAAACTAAAGCTTCTAAAAATAATCTGATAGTCTCAGGTGCAAGGCCAGTGAGATAAGGGTACATTTGAGGCCACTCAGCTATGATTGCAAGTTTAACTTGATAAAGAAATTGTTAGAAAATTAGAAGGATAATCTTGAGTATGCTTAGTCCCAGCTTCTGGCCCTGGTTCCCTGGCCTGCCTAAGTATTTTTGTGAATCCATCCCTGGATAATGTGTACTGTCACTACGCTTGCAGCTGTCAACATTTCTCTGGTTTCAAACATGAAGAAATCCCTTTAGATGACCTATTCATGTCTTCTAAGTTTCATTCCTTCAGGCCATATTTCCATGGGGTTATCAAAGATTTTTATTATCCTTTCATGAGTGCATAGCATTTGAGTTTTAAAATGTGGTCTGGAATGAAATTCTGCTGGAAAGAATAGTTTTTCCTTTGTCCTTTAATTCTGTTGTTGTAGCAAAGCAAAAAATACTGCAGACAGTGCCATAAAATTTAAATAATGAATGTAAAAATCTTTTCCCAGCTGTGACAAGGCAATATCAGAATGTTCTGAATTGCTTATCTGTTTCTTAATGAGAAGTAAGGAGTATTCTAGATATTAAGAGATTCCCTAGGGCTAATATGTTTGAGAACTGTGTACTGAAAGTACTTAAGGTTTAATAAATACAAACTAGCAATGTTGGGAGACACAACACTTCACACAGAATTACAATAGTTATTTTCAAGGCAAGCAGAAAGCTGTGTGTCTGTATGGCTGGGAGGATTGGCAAGGGAAAACCACAGGGTAAGTGCTGCCTTTGCCACAAGGGCTAAACACAATAGTGCTGTTAGCTACAGCCCTTAGTACTTCCCCAGTCAAAAAGTAACAAAAAACAACAACAAAAAAAAAACCCTTAAAAAGATAAAATAGCAAAACCCTATAAAAATTGTGGCGAGGGGGTTTTAATTTGAAGTTTCTAGCACAAATTGTTGCATTTCAGGAGTAGAGGTTGTGCCAGGTTTACTGAAATTGCACTACTAGTGGCAAAATTATCAATTGATTACAGGTGTGTCTGCCTTAAAGAGGATTCAACTACACTTTAAAGGAAGCTAATAAATAATATTGGAAGCAGCTGGCTTTGCTGCTTCTTTAGAGTCCTGTCACACCCCTTCCTGGGAGAGAAGTTAATGCTCCTTTTATTTTTCTCTTGTCCTTGACACAAAACTGACTGAGCGTGGAATCAAATGCTTGATGGGGTGAGTTATGAGTACAAGTTTGTCTTCTCAGTGTGCTGTGACTTGATTATTTGGCAGTTCCTCCTTTCTTTAGATGGAGTATTCTTGAGATTCTGTAAAATGCTTGTAGTAATAAAAAAGAGGTTGGGAAAGGGAGGGACTTCCAGCCCTGAATTTCAGGAGAATAAGTGTGCTCAGTCCGCTGTAGATTTTAAAGTGACCCATGAAAATGGAGAAGTACATTTTGTAACTGGAAAAACACAGGTGGATTTTAATGTTTGGAGGAGTTTTCCTTTGTTTGGCAAAGAACAGGGATGTCTGGATGGCTGGTCTGGAAATTGCTTATTGGATGGAAATCTCTGCTGTGCCTTTGAATGGAGTCAGCCCCATAACAGCCACTGCTGTGGCCTCTCCCAGCTCCCACTGCCTGCTGCTGGCACAATTGTGGCTTTGAGCCCCTTCCCCCAGGACTGTGCTGGGCTCAGCTCCTCCAGGGAAAGAAGTTCCAGGGCTCTTGCCCTGTCTGCTCAGTGGTCCCTTGTCTCATTGCAAGCTCAGTTCTAGGGTGGAGGAGGAAAAAACCCTATGGCTGCCTCTAAAGGAATTCAGCTGTTAGTTCAATGCCTATTAAATTTAATAAAATCCATTTAGATTCTCATCCTCAAGAGCCAGTCTGATGCTTTACATAAATCTTAATTTATTTACCACAGTTGCTTTAAAAACTAACACCCCACCACATCAGAACAGACACAGCCCCTGCTAATTAGACCTTAAAGTACATTTAGATAACTTCGGACAGATTTGCCAATATTTTATTGCGCCAATTTTTGGCCAACATATTTTTAATGTGTGTAGGCCTGATAAACTGCAGTTTTTAGGCTTTTGGTTTACTAAACAGTGGCAAAAGGAGTTGGAAAGGCAGGCATGCAGTATGCTTTTTACACAAGCAAGAAGCAATAAACTCCTGGGACCTGAAAAAACCAGTTCTTCCTTCAGTTTGACAGAATGATATCTGTTCTAAACTGATACGTTAATTGAGTCTGGCAGCCTCCATTTAATTGTGACTCATTGCAAGTGATCGAGTTAGTCAGCTCCTCAGCTGCAGTTCTGGTTTTGTCATGAGAATAAAAGAAAATAAGTGGCATGCATAGTTTTACTTTCTTTTTGTTCCTAAAAAGCTCTGTAATTTTAAATATTTGTGAGGTTCTTGGGGTTTGTGTGGTTTGGGTTTTCATTGTTGTTGTTTTTGTTTGTTTGTTTTGGGTGGTTATTTTTGTTTTGTTTTTTTTTTTTGTCACTCTATTTTGCACATTTTGGACCATGATAATTTTAGGCTCTACCTGTGAAATTCCATCTCACTATTTGTTAGCTGTTATCACAACCATTCCAGATTTAAATGTACATGGGAAACAATTAAACCGAACTAAACTTATTTGACACAGTTATGCTGTAACAATAATGCCAGTAAATTTCAGCACTGGTTAGCAAAAAGAACAATGCTTGTTACAATGAGCAGCCCCAACATCTGAAATCAGCTTCACCACACTGTGGCTCACATGTGGCTTTATTGGGTTAGAACAAAAACCAAATGCTACAACTTCCTTCAACAAAGACACCCCTGTAGATCAACCTTGTGAGATATATCTGTCCTCTAAAGCTTTTTAGTCTGAGGAATGGTGCTAGAAAATAAGGAAATGATGAAGGACATTCCTTTCCTTACCTGCCTGTAGAAAGTAATTACTTGTTTTTATCTCCTGATTGGTTTTAAGCCTGTTGTTAAGAAAACTTAAGTTACTCTGAAGTCTTATTTTGCTAGGAGTCAACACTTTGTTTAATTGTACCTGTATCAGAAAGGCTTATAGTCCAAAGTAACCAAGCTGAGAAAAGAGAGGGTGGAAGGGAAAAGAGGGACAAAGGAATAATGATGCCTGCAAGGTCTTTGCAGAAGCAGAATAGTTCTAAATCCATTTGGTTACTACCAATTACCTGCAGACCTAAAGAACTGTTCTTTCTCACACCAACTTGCCACTGTAGTGTGGTTTATAAATGTTCAGCTATACAATGGCTTGGTTAAATACTCCAAGCATTTACCAGATTCTTCTTGACTTTTGTAAACTGGAGTCCTAAGGCACCTGTAAAATTCTGACCAAGGAGTAGAAACTCTTCTAATAGCTACATAATAATCAATGCTTTTAAAATGCTTTCCAAGAAGAGGGTAGAATTTTTTTTTTTTTTTAATTTTGAAAAGGAATGGGGGAGAAATTGGTGTCAGGAGCTCAGAGAGAATCTGCATTGGTGTGTTAACTCTTGAAAGGAAGAGCCTCTTACAGCCTCTGCTGTCATGGTCAGGGATTGAGTCCCAGAGCTTCTGATGGTGAACAGAATGTTTGAAATTGCTGTTTTGTGTGTGTATTCATATATTAACATACTATAAAGATGAATAAATAAATAATAATTCAGATAAAAATAACTTGATATCAGAACAGCTTAAAAAATACAGCATAAATTGGTATTGATGTGCAATGCTGATTACTTAAAAGTCTGTTACTCCCACATAAATATAGGGGGGGCAAAGTGAATTATCTTCATCTACATAATAGCTCATATAGAAATATAGGCTAGTAGGACCTGATTCTTTATTTGAGATTAAAAGTTTAATGCTTACATTCTGACATCATGTGGAGAGGCTAAAGCTTCCCTTTTCTCTGGGGTAAGACACTGCAATCACTAGGCTTTTATATGCAAAGGAGCTGTGTGTAACTTATGTGCTTCCAATGATTAATGTTGTAGTTATTTCTATTGTGCTAATTCATCATACTTCTTGCATTTGCTTTTGTGGGACAAACCTCCATCCATCAGTGGTGTGTTATCTTGCCAGTTTCTCCACTATTTTTATTTAGCTAATTCAACCATTGCATTACTTAAAAGGATCTAATTAATCATTATGTTAGTAATCTTGGCTTTTATTGAGACCACAGTTAATTAAGTTTACAAATTGACATGGCAAAATTTGATCCAGACAAATTACGTTGGAAGAGGATTTGTATCAATAAAAATCTCTGGACTGATAAATTGCTGGTTTTTCCAGCTGGTGACAAAGATCTGTCCTGGACTGGGGACGGCTCCTGAGTACAGCCACACAGTGCTGAACATTCCTCTGCAAATGAGAACTTGGAGATGTCAGGAGCTCTTCAAAAGCATTCTCTAGTGAGAAGAGGCTGATCTTGCAAGGCCTTCAACACCCACCTCCTGCCTGAGTCAAGGGCTTCTCTGAGTCTAGCAGGCACTTGCTGAGATAATGTGAATAAGGAGCTTTTCCTGCATTTCCCTGGGAATTGTGCAGCAGGAACAGGGTGTGCAGCTTTCCCTGCATTTCCCTGGGAATTGTGCAGCACTGCCAGGGACAGGCACCTCCATCTCTCAGAGCTGTGGGTGCTGAGGGCTGAGGATGGGGAGCACAGTGGAGCTGGGGCTGTGATGGTGAGGGGCCAGGAGCTGAGGGAATCAGGGACTGACAGGAGGATATTTATCCATGGAAACTCAGGGAGGCAGTGCCTGGCTCCTGTGGGAGGCAGCTCCTTCCCCAGCAGCTGCAGAAGGGGCTCAGTGCCGCAGGAGCTGCTGAGGGCCCCGAGCTGCACCCCAATGGCCCCTGTGCAGGGAGGGCTGTGCTGGGGCAGAGCCCCTCGGGGCCTGACTGCTCCAGGGGCTGTGGAGGTGTTTCTTTGGGGCCCAGGGGGCTGGGGAGAGGCTTTGTGTCCAGCCTGGGGCTGTTCCCCACTGTTTGTCCCTGGAAGTGTCAGTGGCAGGGCTGGAGGGGCCTGGGCAGGAGCCCTGCAGGGGTCTCCCCCTGATGGGATCCACCTGGACAAAATGGGGACGAGGCCCCGTTTTCCAGCCTGCTGAGGAGACATTGGAACTTGGGAGGCCACAGGGAATCGCAGAATCAATGAGGGTGGAAAAGACCTCTGAGATCATCGAGTCCCACCTGTGACCAAACAGCACCAGAGCAGACAGTGTCAGCCAGACCATGGCACTGAGGGCCACATCCAGTCCTTCCCTAAACATCTCCAGGGATGGTGACTCCATCCAATGTCCAATCACCCTCTCGGTGAAGAAGATATTCCAAATGTCCAACCTGAACCTCCCCTGGCACAGCTCAAGACTGTGACTTCTAGTCCTGTCGCTGGGTGCCTGGGAGAAGAGGCTGAGCCCCAGAGCAAGACAGGACTGAAAGGATGTGGTGACAGGGACAGGGGAAACCTCAGGAATAACAAAACAGGGACACGCCCGTTGTGTGTGCCTGCACAAACATGAGAAGTACCCTTGGAGTCACAGGGACCAGGCTGGGCAGCTCAGGAAAAGCAGGCAGGGAAGGGGAGGAGGAGGAGCAGGAGACATGAAGGGACATGTTGGATGTACAGGGAGAGGAGGAGCTCTCTTTGAGAGACTGTGGGGCTGGGGGAGAGGCCTTTGGGGTTGGGGTTTGTTCCTCTGGTCCCCAAACAGTTCAGTCCTGGTGTTTCCAGAGTCATAGGCCAAAGGAATAATTTGATGATTTTGTGTGTAAGGTGTTTGGGAATACATTATTGCAGTTAGAAACACATTAAGAATGCTGGACATTATTGCTGGGGGAAAAAAACCACCTGTAAAAGTCATAATTTACTGGATCTCTTATTTTTTTTCCCAATACAGTCAATGATGAATATATTTATAGATGTGTTTTCCCTGCACTACCTGCAGGCTGTGCCAATTAGATACAAGAACTCATTTAAAGTCTGTTGTCCTTTGCAGAGGCTGCATGAAGCACTGCAGGGGTTTTGTGTATTTACTGTGGCACTGTTGATTCCATTCCCATTGTTATCCTGAAGCATTTATTCATATTCATTCTCCACCTTGCTGCCTGCTCTTGTGGAGCTCAGCAGATGGCTCTGACCACTCCTTGAAGGGCTCTCAGGGTCCTGAGGTAGCTGTAAACCCCACTGCTGCTCCTGGGGCTGCAGAACACACTGATTTGGCACAGATAGATCTCTATGTTCCTGTTCAGCCCACTGCTGAATGGTCCTGGATGCCATTGGACCTGTAAAGAGCAGGATGTTCGATGTGTTCTGAGGCAGAAATGTGTCTTTTGGGCAGGTTTGAACATTTTAGTGCAGAATGGCTGAAGGAAGGCCTGAGTAGTTTGCTGAATGACAGCACAATGGTTCTGAAGCAATCGATGAGGTTGTTCCTTTGAAAGGCAGACAAGTGGGTGAATGCAGAAATTCAGGCAATGCTCACTGAAATGTGCTGTTTTGCTGATCTTTAGCTGTATTTTAGAAAGGGTGGAGGAATAAGAACTCCAGTGTTTTATGCTTTAAAGAATCTTAAAAGATTACTATATTGATTTTCCTTTTATTGATAGAAGCCTCCTAAGTATTTTGATTCTTAGTTTTTATGTATTTTGGTCTCCATCCTTAATTAAATGTTGAAAGAACTCACTGGGAAATAATTTACTGTTTTATTCTGTGTCAAGTGCTGTTTGAATCAGGGTGTTCTAAAATAAATTGGCTTTGTGTTTTATTGTTTTCTAGCTGTCCAGCAAACTAGAATATTGCTGATTCACCCAGCTTTTCCTTTCAGCTGTGTGCCAGGAATATTTATACATGTAAGTACTTTAAAAAAATCCTTAAACATTAGATATTTTTGCACATACTATGAAAATGGTTTTGAGAAAGAATTCTGAATTTAGAAGTATTGTTATCCTTTGCTATTTTTGAAAACAATAATAGGTAAAAATAAGCTTGCTTTTTAAACATTAGTTATTATGATATTTCAGTACAGAAGAGACCTCTGTGGTTATATTTTTCAGAGTAATGTGCCATTACTAGAAGTAAATTATTTATATGAAAAGAATGATTGATCAAACAGAAGCTACTATAATGTGAGGGTTGGAACAAGGTCAAACTTATTTTACAGGTGTACAGAAACTCATAAAATCATTAAATTGGACTTGCAGACAAATATTTGAATCCATGAATATAATTGTTTTCATTGTTATATTTTATAGCCTGTTTTTCTCCTCTTTCTCATAGACTGCAATGTGCATTTATTCATCCTGGCCTGTAAGCACTTTACCAAATCCTTTTTAATGGCAATTTTAAACCCCTGTCCTCAGTTATACACTCCTATAGCCCAGAAAAATTGATGTAAACTCCTTGCAGTTTTTGGACATATCAAGTAAAGATTACAATGGTTCAGTGATCTCTCTTCCAAGTACAAGCACTCTGCCCTCAGAGGTGGGTAATTCACAAAGAAATGTAAAGCCAACAGAATAATAATCATGAGTAGTTTATCTAGTGAATTTCCCAATCAGTTGTGATACAAATAATTGGTGTCTGAATTCCAGCATTGCATGCATTACCATTCCTTAGCAGTGATTATATCTTGGAGACTCTGGGCTCCAACTGTTTAATAAAGCCAGTGCAATTTAGGACAGGTCAGCCAGAGGCTTTGTTAAAAATGAGAGATCAGGGGGACAGCATCTCCCTCCTGGTGCCCTGTTCTCTGCCAAGAGGTTGCAGACCCAGCCTGTAAACTGGGATGGAGAAAGAGGCAGGGGAAACCCATGAAGTTCAAAGTCAGCACAGCCAGGGGTCCATCCCTGGGGAGGGTAGAATGCTGAAATATCTCCTTAACTGCCACTGTTTTGGGAATCAAACTTATGCAGTAAATAATATGGGCAATAAACCCAGTAAATGTCACAGCAAATATAATGGGCAGTAAATAATATGGGCAATATAGAGGGGTGGTGGTTCTTGATGGAGCCTAGACTGGTATTAGCTTAGCAAGGAGTTGGAAATAATCACAAACCATCAGCTTTTAGGTGAAGGGAATCTTCTTTTAGTAAAGACAACTTCTTAGCCTCAGTCATCAATATTAGCTCTTTTACCACCACAGCTGAATCTCAATCACACATACAGCAGGGAAAAACCCCAACAAAACAATTAAATGCTGTAAGAAGTGTATTGAAACAATATCATGCAACTTCCCTGACCACTCACACAGGCAGCACTGCTTAAATAATTAGAAAAAATTAATTATCTACACTGAAATCAACAGCAACGAAGAGCAAATATGAGAAATATGTTTGTATCTGACTCCTCCTGTGAGTTCATCCTTGAAACCAGAAGCCAGTCCTGGATATCATTTACTCCTTATTTCTGCTTATTGCTGTGACCTCTGCAACACATGGTTTATCAGTTGCTTGCAATTGCAAATCAATAAGATTTTTCAGGAGTGTAGATGTACTGGGATTTCTTCCTATTGTCTGAACTCAGAATAATAGGAGAAGAGTATTTTGAGAGAAGAGGTCAGATCAGGTGTGGGCTGTGTTCAGAAGCTGTCTAGAAGCAGCCAAGAAGTGATTTATTTAGTTTTATTGCAGTAAAGATCTGTGAATTTTCCATGCTCCTTATATTGAACTGAGGGAATTGTGTCTTCTCTATTTAGATTTTTGTTCATTGATTACAGCCTGTTGTGTTACTGCACTACCACATGGGGCTTGAATTCTTCCTGTTGATTGATTTACTTCAAATCTTAAAAAAAATCTTAAGAAAATTTTTACATCAGGTTTCATTGACTCATCTCTAGTCACCTGCAGTTACAGTTTAGATTTTACTATGACTTTAAAAAAAAATTGATTGCTGTAACAACTGTGTTGAAGTCTATTTACTGCCCATTATCTGAGACATGGCTGAGAATATTAGTGGTTTTACTTTTTTTTTTGGTGAATATTTTTATCAATCTCCCATTATTTTAGTCCCATAATAGGTCACTAAATTAATGTTTTAATTGTGCATTTAAGCTCTGCACTTCTCATCTCCTTATTTTAATTAATTTTTAGATCTTTTCATCAATGTACAAAGGCCTGATACAATTTCTTATGCTTACTGTCAAATAATATGATTAAAAATTAAGGGAATTTGTACAACAAATGAATTCATAACATGATTATTGAGCTAAATGACGGGTAACAAATTATGGATATTTGCAAGACTGAATCATGCTTTCTATCATGCATTTCTAAAAAAAATTAGGAATGATTATGACTAAAAATTTCAGTTTATTCAGTGTTCACTATTATAGTGAAGCCTCATGGATATGATTATTTTATGGCAGTCTCCCATACTGGATGTTGGAGAAAGAATTCACATCCAAAAAATGAAGGGGTGATAACCAGTGCAGCGCCAATTGTGCTATTATAAGATTTAAATTATCTGTAAAAATGAATATACCATGCTAAAATGGCTCTATTTGGGCAGCACCAAGCTTCACAGTACCAAGTTTAAAACACAATTTTGCCCCTGTTTTACCTGGAATAGCAGTTGAATATTCTGAACACCTCTGTGAGAGAAGCAGTGACATGAAAGTAATTTTGTTTGCAACACAGGTACTTCTTCTGACTGCTACCTCCTCACAAATCCAGGGAGCAGCTGGGTCAGGATTGGTTCCTTGGAGTGAGTGAGTAAGGCTCCTGTAGCCATGTTCAATATTTCATGATTTCAGACCCAGCTAAAATATACTTCATCACATAATTTCACTGCTCACATTTTTGATATATTTAAATAGAACTGAACAGGATGTTTTAGAAGAACATGCTTCATCTAGAAATGCCAATTTGTCAAAACCGGAATTGTGTGGGAAAGGGCTGAATCGATCTTTTTTTTTTTTTTAATTTTTGTGTAGAAAAAGCTTTAAGAAACAGATTTCAACTTCTGAGAGCACCTCATTTCAACATTTTCAACATGCAAGTGGCAGTTTTCTTGGCATGGAGAAATATTTAAACTATAATTAAATGCTATAAGAATAAAAACTGCAGAGAATTTTAAGAGAATGAACTAATCCTAGTGAAGTAAATCAGACTTAAAGCACTTAAGACTTTAATTAGACTTTTTGGCTCTGCATCCACATTGTATTCAGTACCCCTGTGCTGAGATGCAGCCAGCTCATATTTCTTAATTTTGCATGATGCAGCCTTAGCTGATGCTGCTTCCATTTGTACTAAAGAAAAACTGCTCTGGGATGAGGTGGGTTAGACTTTTGAGCAGTCAGTCCTGGCTCCTCTGGCAATTTGCCCCATGCAGAAGTTGGGTGCTGACTCCAGAGCTGCACTGCCATGAGCTGCCAATAACAGATAATATAAATATAATACAGAATATATATAAATATAGAAGTTTAGAATATATAATAAATAATATAACAACCCCAAAAATAAAACTACTGCTTAAATGATAATCTCACTGGGAAGACTGGAATACATTACACTATAATTTTGTGTGACCTTTTGGTGACGTTTGAGAATGTTTGAGATACCATATGATAAATGCAAAATTTTGTGCACCATTAATTATCAGAAGAGTTGGTGTTAAGAAATTCCACTTGCCTTCCCTTGGAATCACATCACAAGGGTTAAACCCAACAGGCTTCCATAGAAATAACCCTGAAATCAATAAGTTATTGGAATAATTTTGATTTTCAATTGGCAGAGAGTCAGACTACTGTGCACATTAAACCCCCCCCCCCCCCCCGCTAGACACTCACTTGGCCTTTGCATTTGGTGCCATTATATTATTATATATCCTCTTTTTTTTGTGTTTTATTAACAAAAATTAGATCAAACTATTAAAAAGTCACTGCTTTTGTTAAATTATACAGTGTTTAAAGGCTTGAGAATATTAATTAAATATTACTGGCATAATTTGGTTAAAAGAGAGCTCAGGGAATATAGGATTTTATTTTTTCATGCTGTGATTGACTGGAATGATTTTCTTTTTGGCCAGCTGAGTATTGTTAGAATTGATGTTATCATGTAAAACACTGCTTTGCTAGACGTTAAAGGTTCCTCTGTGGACCTGTAGAGAAAATGGCTGTGGAAGGTTATTTGTATGCCATGATCAACCTTCTCCCTATTCCACAGCAATTGTAAGAAGGAAAGGGTTGTTTAGGACAATCAGTGGCCTCACTGTCATTAACTGAATTACAAGATCTTATTATAATGTGAACCTCACAATACTGAGTCACTGGCTTTAGAACCTTGTGCTAAATGTAGATGTAATGCATGGTAGAAAAATAATAATGCACCAATGCCTGCATAATGACGAGCTGTACACACAGAGATTTTGAAATATTGGTAATTCCGTGAATATGTCAATCCTGAACTGCTTAGTAGTAAAATGTAAATACAGTCTTAGAAATTATTATGTGAACTTGAACACAAGTTTCATTCTGTTTCTTTTTGAATCATTCATACAGATGTAGATTCATGTGTGGAATGCAACACGTTTTTCTCATTCTCATCACCTCACAAAACAGAAGTAGAGAAGAGGGGTGGTGTATCTGGAATGAAAGAGATGGAGTGGCTTTCATGTGTGGGTAAAATGAAGGGATTCTAAACAGAGTTCTGAATAGGTCTTTGAAAGGATGGTGAATCTGTGTAAATTATAGCTGCCTCTAAAACCAAGAGTGGTGAATTGAACTGAGAACAGTACAGGGTTTAAAGCAAAAAAAGGTATTTCTTCATTTAATGCAAAATAAAAGTCATGGAACCACTCAGTGTAAAGAGCTGTGAAGGCAAATACACACGGATTCACAGTGGATTAGAGAAATCCACATTTAAGTGTATCAGAATAAGAGGTTTAGAAGAAACTTCTGGGTTCCAATACCTAAGTGAATCCAAACCAGAAATCCTGTCCTTTGACCTGTGAGAGGGTAGAAACCATTTGAATTATGGAGAAAACTCTTAAGATCATATTAGGTGTAGCATTCATACCACTGTGTGCAAATGAATGCACAAGGTCAGCAGCTTCTGGTGTTTGTGAGTGTATAGAGAAAGAGAGCTCTGTCCTCAGATGGGCACAGCTGGGGCCATGCACACCTACTGAGTTCCTCTGGTCATCACCTATTCCTGGGTATTATTTTCCAGGTGTTACAGGTTGTCCTGTACTTGTCAGTCATTGCCACTGTAAAACTGTGAGGTCTCTTTCTGCTCTGTATTAAGTGGAAGATTGTTTTTACCTCTCATTTGTGCTGTCATCTGTTAGAACTTGGCTTTGAAGCCTATTTGCTGTGGAGGACAGGATCATACAGCTTAACTACCCACTTGGATGGGAAGTGCAGTTTAGAAATAACATCTGTGCAGCTGCTGAGACATCCACAGCACTGCCAGACTGTGAATTCCCTGTGATTGCAACTTGCATGTCCTCTGCTGCTTTCCTGCTCTCAAATTTGAGATTGGAGATCCTGGATCCTCCCTGTAATAAAGATCTTACTTAAAGATCAAATTTGTTATTTGAGTTTGACTTGAGCCTTTCAGGGATTAGGTGTATTAAAAGGGTTGAGCATGCCCATGGGAAGGAGTGCTGTGTGTTGTTAATCTCTCTGAGATGCAAAGCACTGCTGGGCAGGGTGCAGAGAGCTTCAGGTTCTGTCTGGAGAGTGGTGGGGTCACAGTGATGCCAGGCTTTGGACGAGAAGTTGATTATAAAATGTTGTCCAGGGAGCAGGAGTGATTACACTGCCCCAGAGCAAGCTGAAAAACTTCTATTTAGCTCTAAATGCAGGCTGTGGTTTCAGAATTTGTGGTTTCTGGCACTTTCCAGGGTGTCATGTTCTTGGTTTTATATGGCCAGCTGAAATTAATGTCATAAAAGACTTGCAAGCTTAGAAAGGCTTTCATATATGTGGAACATAACAAAATGCAGGAAGATGCACTTGGAACTTTATAGATTTATGTCTTCATTAAAAAAGAAAAAAAGCTGTTTCTCACAAGGGATGTTTTTTTAAGAGGTTTAGGATGTTCTCTTTGACCAGTTTATGGGGAGGGAAAATGCATTGGGACAGAAACCTAAATGGAGACAAAAAAAAAAAAAGCCTTTTTTGAAACAAAATTCACCTTTGTAAATTAGAGATGGGAACAGAATTAACCTTTGTAAATTAGAGATGGGGAGCCTTGAAATTAAAAAAAATTAAAACAATTTTTACTTGAAGGGCTTTTAGCAAGGAAAGGATCTTTCTATGTCCAGGCCTAAAAAAGTCTTTAATGCTTGCAGCCCCATGGGCCCAGGCTCTGTCTGTGCCCAAAGACATGCAAGGCATGGGGTCCTTCTGTACCAAAACTGCAGGTTATTCACCAGAAAGGCTCTGCCCTCCTTCCTCCATCCTGAGAAGGTGAACATGGGGTGAGGAATTTGGGAGGGAGCCCAGAATGAGCCCCAGTCACCAGCACACACTGCTCAGCCTCACTGCTGGATCTCTGCAATCCCAGCAGCACCACAGGCACAGCCAGGGCTCTGAAAACCCACACCTAGGCTTGAATAGCAAGAGTCAGACTCAGTCTGCAGCCTGATCACAAATAAAAGAGAAAGTGCATGTTGGAAAAACAAGCTCTTAATCTGGTCTTGAATAGCAATTATGATGCATTTAGCATAAAATAATAGTTACGGGAAAAATTGGTTTTGTTTTCCATTTGCAGCAATGTGGTTCCCTGTGAGATTTAATTAATGGCTCTCATTTATTCTCTTATTTCTCCCTATTCTGTGAGTGCTGAGTATAAAGGAGCACATTTAATTTGGCTTCTAGGCAGCAAACAAGTTCATTTAATGTTGATATAGAAGCATTTCTGGATTTTAGAGGGAAAAGAGAGGAAGGGCCATGGAGAGGCAATGTGATTAGTACCATTGATATCATAGACAGCTTGAATGGCTTTAGCAATCAGGGGGAATTTTACTGAAAACCAAGTTTATATTACTGCACAACAATTCAGAGAATGGGGAATTATCTCCCATAGCACATTAGATAAATGGAGCCTGGAAGTTATAATCCACTTAACCTGGATGCAACATTTTGTCTTATGGGGGAAGTAGGATATGTTAGAGACACACACACCTATGCACTCTTTTATCTTTTTCAATTAAGAAAATAAAATTTCCTTTGGATAATGTTATCTTGGGGAATATATTTCAAGTTAAGCAAATCTTCCTATTGTAGAAGACAGGCTGTAGTACACATTTAAATGTAATATGGAAAGGGTCAGAGTGGGCAATCTGCAAAGTTCCTCCCACAGATGTGGAAACCAGGGAATGGGGAGGGTTTTGATTGATGGTTTGAGCAAGTCAGATAGAGGAGGACTGTATTCCTTAAACTGAGGGAAGCTTTGCTACCAACTTGCATTTATTTCAAGATCAAGGCTTCAGGCTTTCATTTCTCCCAAGCAGAGCCACTGGCATCCAGAACAGAAACCCAGTGCTATAAACTAACACCTGATTCTTTTACAAGAAAAATGCTGCTCCTTAAAGGCAGATTAACTTCTTTTGAGGAGTGTGTGGTTTGCAGGAGAGGCTGGAACTGAAAGGAGCAGCCTATTGTTTCACCTGGCAATTATTTCATGCTTTTGCTTGGTTCACAGGATCTGGAAAGATGATCAAAGTGAAAATGTTTTGTTTCTGTCTTGTGACAGAAAAGGGAATTAAAAGAATAATAAAGCCATGGAAGCATATGTTGGGGTAAAAATTTCTCCTGTTCCTTTGCAAAGGGCATCAGTAGGCAAGAGAGAATGCTGAGCAGGACATGGTGCCTAAAAGCAGTAACATTTCAATTTCCTGACTGTACATAATGTGAAGTTTGAATCCTGCTCAGTTGTGTCTAATATCATCTGCTCTTGATGTAGATCAGCCAGGATGGAAGCACAGGTATCTCTGCTTCTGATGACATGACTAATTTGTTAAAAAGATTTGGAATGGGAAATAGGGATTTATATTTTTGTCTGCTGTACTTGTGTCATTCATCAACTGCTTTTTTGCCTTTGGCAATGGACATATTGTCCTCTGGCACGAGTACTCATTTAGTTTATTTGGACTTTTGGTTTAATGGGAATTTTTTTCATATTTATTACTACTTAAAGATGTGGGACTCAGGCAATTTATGGATGCCGTAGGCTTGGGCTGTTTCTCGCCTCCTCTCCCTGTTCCCTTTTAAAAAATCCTCTTTATTATGTTTTCTGATGGAGTTCTAAAACCCAACAGTATTGGCAGGAGTGGCTGGCAGAGCTGAGCAGCCAAGGGCTTTTTGGCCTTTGTGCAGATCTCTCTGCCCTGTAATGCTGTGCAATTTTCACCACTCATTCTTCTCTCCAAATGTCCTCCCTGGTCTCTCCCAGCCCTGGGAAATGCACAATAGCAGCACATTTGCTCACCAGATGTTCTCCTATCTGGTCTTAGCTTTTGATATTTGACAGGAATACCATCAATGATTTGTCATTTCCCAACACCTTGGGTTGGAAATGGGTGCTCTTTATACTGGTGGGAGCAATCCAGAGTATGAAGACATTGGAGGGTTTTCCAGGCAATTTTTGAATGAGTTTGAGACATGAAATAGGCCATGATTTGACCTGCACCCTGTGAGGTGAAAGGCAATGCTGCTATTGACTCCTGAGTGGATATGCAGCTTTGTAAATAAAATGGTTAAATACAGCAACATTCTGAGCTCAACATTGTGTGCTCAGCTCTGTTATAGGAAGAAAGGAAGAAAAAATTTAGGGTGAGAATAAGCAGCTCCCTGCATGCATTTGTGGGCTGGATTCATGAGGCACCCAGCCTTGGAAGCACTTTGGATAGAACACTGTAGATGTGCTTTATTCATTGTGTTTTATGAACTGCATGTGGAGAGCATTATTTAGGATCAGAGAAGTTCTTTTTATTTTATTCCCTAACATAGTTCTCAGTTTTATTCCCAATTGGTTGAGTTATCTGACCTGGTACAATTTATTTTTATTTTTTTTTTTCCAAGAGAAAAACCACAGAGTTGCTCTGATTTGCATTGGCTTTCAGATTCATTTGGCTTGGTAGGAAGTGCCTAATACAAAATCAAAGCAACAGATGCTCCTTGCTGGCTTTCTCTAGAGCTCACACACCTGCAAGTGCTTGCCATAAACTTGCTATAGGGGCTGCTCTTGGCCATCCTCCTGTATTTTTAATGTCACTGTCCTTTGGTAATACATAGATCTTACTGAAACAAGATGTTTTTTTTCTCTCCAAGCTGTATGCATGTTTTTTCTGCAGTGTGCTGTGCATTTTAGGCAGGCTGTGAGCTAATGATAAGATTGCTAAGGTGAATTCCCAGATCACCATGTTTTCTGCCAGAGATGAAAGGCCATGTAAATATGCTTTTCTGGCTTCTTTCTCAGATATAATTTCCCTGTTCTCTCTTTTTCCTGTGTACTCTACTGGCAATAGGGGATTGTAATACCTGTGTTTGCCTGCATGACCTCCTGCAGAGTGTTATCTGGGTGCAATTATTAATTGAGCATTACATATTTTCACCAAAGTCCCAATTTATAGTTAAAACTTTCATCCAATTTGACTTTTATATTTCAATTTGTGCTAAATACTTCAAAATGTTATAATAAAATTAGCCTCCAAAAGTGTTAGATAATGCCTCTTCCAGAAGAAAAATATCTGTTTTAAGGGACTAAATCAGATGTTTTAGAATTTGCTATATCCTTGACCAAGCAAGGGCAGCCAAACTAACCTTACAAAGAGGGAAAAGTACTGAGAGCTCTGTTTTGAGCTGGGAATTCAAAGACTGCCAAGGCTCCTCTTCTACAGCTGGCAACCTAGAAGCTCAGGGCAGAGACAATTTGATGCTGAATGGCTGCAGTCCCATGCTAGGGCTGCTCTGTGGGACCTGGTGCCATTAGGGAATTCCTGCTCATCTGTCCCATAGACCCTGGATGTGTCAGGAATTTTACCATCTTACAGAATACAAGTGCCTAGCAAGTAAAATATACCTTAGCCCACTTTGATGGCAGTAGAAGTTGTGAATTTAAACAATTTCCTCGTTGAAAAGGAGTATTTAATTAGGCACAAAGAGCATATAGGCAGAAGGAAGAGGATGCTTGCTCATACTTTGGTTTTAAGGAACAATACAATTCCTTGGCATTCAACTGTAAATTCCAGTTTATGCAAGATCTGCAGCACATGTCCAAAGGCAAAACTGAGGTCCATTTGAAAATTTGAATCTAGTTAAATTCTTTCTGCAAACTCTTTGGTTGGGGTCAAGTGGTAGAAAGAACAATTTAACCCTTCTTCGTCCATATGCAGACAGACAGGTTATTGATGTTCCTATTATTTTAGCAAGTATTCAGAATATGTGTGACATGCACAGAACTGTGGCATTCCCTCATGGTAGGTCCTCAGGCACTGAAAGAGCTGATGACATTTTATAAAATGCAGTTATGTAAAGCATTGCTGGAGGCAAGACTGTGAAGCTGAAGCTTTACTGTTTCCAATGCAGAAAAAAGTTCTAATGTGTTTATCTGGTCTCAATTGTCATCAAAACTAGCCTAGGCTTATTAGTTACACTTAACAGGACTCTTCAGTTCAGCAACTGAAGGTATTTCTTAATTAGTGGAACAGGAAGGCAAAATTATTCTTCATATTTTAAGTTGGTTATACTCATTCATAGCTTATTGAACTAATTAGAATCCCCAGACAACCTCTTATTTTTATCTAAAATAATAATGTTCCACATCTCATCACTGATTTAGTATTTCTTTTTAACTGGAGTGCTATGGAATCTAAATTTAGACAGGAACTCTGAACAGGGACAGTTTTGGCATAGCTTACCAAGGAATTGCTCACGCATCATCCCACGACAGATTTGGATGAGTAATGCATTTTTGTAATGAGCAGTGCATCTTTGTCAATCTTCAGGTGTAATTGGGAATACATCAACTCTCTCTAATGCCACATGTAATACAGTTTTGGGGTCCTGTGTGATTAAAATGGGAATTACACATGTCAGTGACATTACACCTGTATTAACACTGTGGGCTGGAAAATAGCAGGTGTGAGCAAGGAAGGAAGAGATCTCCTTGCAATGATGCCTATCTAAAGGTGTACTAAATTTCTGCAACTTGAATCATTCCTCTTTAAATTTGGTAAAGTTATTGAACTTGATCAATGAAGGGCAGAATAGATCTTTTCATTTGTCATATTGATAACTTTTAAAACATTTTCTAGTCCTAATGCTTCTCTTGGTAACCCTGTTAGCTATGGTCAAGCAGTTCCTGTGAGTGCGATAAGATTGCAAGTGCATTCATCTGCTCAAGAATTAGGATTCTAATGGCTGACTTACTCATTTTTTTTACTTATTTTTTTAGAGGAAGATTCTCTAAAAGATTCTCCAATGGCAAGCTTCAGGAAGCCTGGGATTAGGTTTTATTCACTGTCACTGCCATATGGTGAAGTTGATTTGTGTTGACCATTTAGTTTTCAGAGTCTGTGTACCTCAAGGTGTGCAAATATTCTTTGAAAGCTACAGTAGATTCATGCTTGTAAATTGTTATAGCAGTTAATGAGTGACTAAGGGAGAGCAGAGAAGAAAATTATAAGCCAAACAAATGGATTGTGACAAGCAGTCTTTGTGTAAATTACTGTACATAACTGCACAGTATTTCCTGCAAATTGTGCTCTACAAGTTGAAGATGTAATTAATGAAGTACTTTAATAGATTAGTATTTGAGTCATTTTTCTTATTAGTAATTGCTAATGCCAGCTAGGAGAATTTTATTACCTTGCCTGGGCTTGGAGATTTATTTATGGAAGCTGTGGTCACAGACTAGTAGAGGTTTTGTGGGTGGGTTTTTTTTAGGGTTTTTTTTGACACTTCAGTCCAAAGTAATTATTAGTTAGGCTTGGTGTGAAATACCAACTTTTTCTTTCCCTAAGTCATTCTAGTACTTGGAGATTTCTAGGCTTGGAATAACATCTGCAGACACACACACACACACACACACACACACACACACACACATACTCATACTCATCTATCAGGCATTTTAGTTTCAGCAGAAACCCCTTGGAAAACCAAACTGGGAAATAGCTGCTGGCATGTAAAGATAATCATGTTTCACTGAGTACAGCAACCTTGTACTGATGTGGATGGAGAAGCCAGTGGCACAGATCAGTGACACAGTGCTTGGGAAGCTTTCACATGTGTCTGCTTGCAGTCATGAACTGGTTCATGCAGCAGAACATGATATTCCAAGCCAAGAGGTTGTATTTAGATGCATAAAAGTATGTGAATTTATCCTTGGCTTCTACTATTCCTTAAATCCTACTCTAACACCCATGAAATTATGGAGTAGTCTGCTGCAGCTTGAGTTTTGTGCTGGATCTCTTAAACATCCTACAAAGCAGTGGGGTACAGGAGCAGTGCTGCAGCTGAGCATGGATGGATTTGAACAGGACTTAGTGATTTATTGCATCAGGTGGAACAGCAGGGTACAAGGCAGCATGCTATGATTAGATTTAAGCAACATAACTCAATGTGATGTCTGACATGTCGAGAGGGGAAGGCATTCATTTTTTTGGTCAGCCAGTATTAATTCCCCTACCTGATGTCCAGCATAATTTTTCAAAGAATCAGAAGAGTGGGGGAAAGTTTACAGGGAGAGATAAATGTAGTTTTTCTGACCAAAGAACGTCATGAACAAAATGATTTATAATAGATGGATAATCTAAGTTTATATCTGGCTGTTTTAGCTGTAACTAGCAGTTAGATGGAATCCTTCAAGACCAAATCATCCCTAATCCTAGTTCAGAGCTTCTGTTCTTACAGCCCATCTGTTCACATGACAAATTTGTCAAATTTCAGAAGACTGTTGCTCTGTAATTTTACATACCCCAAAAATGCTGCTGCATAAATAAATCAAAGTGAAAACTGAAGAACTTTGGCTTGGGATAAAATATTTTGCCCATTATATTTTCAGATTTTTTTTTAATTCTCAATTATTTCATGATAACTCTGATATATTTATTTTTGTGACTGGTAAGGAAGACTCATTAATCTACTAAATTTTTTCTCACCAAATATTTCTGTTCCAAACTGTTTGCATGCAATTTTGCTAGTCTGTGCCTCCAACTCTAAAAGGTGAGATGCCTGAATCAATCCAGAAAAAAGAATCAAGGAATTCCTCAGATAAAAGATTATGCCTACTAAGCTAGTTAATTAGGACAGCTTTGTATTTAATTTATTTGGTTTTATTGATCTTTTTTTTTTGCCACAACAGAGGTTCTGGTACCAGGAAAAATGCCAGCAGAATTGCAGGGATGTTTTGTGTGGTGGGGACGGGGCAAGGCTGGGCTGTGCACCCAGAGCTGACTGTGCAGCCCAGCACCAGGGTGGGTTGTGCAGCTCCAGCTGAAGTGGGAACATGGGGGTGCATTTCCTGTGGTATTCACATGCCCTCTGAAGAGAGAGAGATTTAGCTTTCACTGAGAGAAGCTGTTAGAGAAGAAGGGAAAACAATTCTTCTCTCTGCTTGCTGCTTCTGCTGTTTTTCACATGTGGAACATGTTGGGAAGATTGTTTATCTGAAGGAATTTGGTAATTGGATCCTGGTGGAGGTTGTTTATGTTAATTAGCCTATCAGGTCCAAGCTGTGTGGACTGTGGGTCTGCAGACAGTCATGAGTTTTTCAGTAGTTAGTAGTAAGTATTCTTTGTAGTATAGATATAGTATAGTATAATATAATATAGTTTTAAGCGAGTGTTCAGCATTCTGAAACCTTGGAGTCGGATGCCAATCATTCCCAGATGTTGGGGGTCTCCTGTTTTGCTATAATTTCCTGCCTCCTCCACCTTGTGTAGCTCTTCTTTCTATGCTGCTGCTGGGGATAAGATACTGTAGATGTTTCTGCACCTTAGCAGCATCTGTGATTTCTCCATTGCATCCTTCTGTAGCCCTGGGCTCAGCCTCAGAGGCACCAAAGGCTACACATCGGTGTGAATCCCTGCTGGAACCTCCTTGTTTTCAGCCTGCCAAGAAACACTTGGAGAAGGACAATGAGAGGCTCTGCCTTTCAATGGCTGGGGTAGAATTTCCCTTCCTGCACTGTGGTGTGCATCTCTCATGTCCAAATTCAATCCAGGGTTAAAAAATGACTCAGGTTCAGCAATTCCTCAAGCATAGAATGAGCTTCATCTGAGATTTCTGGATTTAGCTTTCTCCCACATGGAAGTTCTGGGGAAGAGCCTCTTAGACCTTCCCCTCTTCTTGAGGCACAGGAGAGCTTCCACCACGTGGAAATGTATAAGGGTAATGAAAAATTTCTCTTAATGAGAATCTGAAGGAAGAACTGCACAGCACAGCAAAGATGAAGCTTATTAACTGATGAAACAAAATATCTCTTTAATGATTCTTTTCCTAATATTCTCCCTTGGGCAGTTTCTGAATTATTTCAGGTTTTTGTTTTTTGTTTTTTTTTCTCTGGCCAAATAAGGGCTAAGACGAGTAAGAGCCTTTTAAGAAATACTGGTAACAAAGGAAGCAATTTGTTTTGTGACTGAATAAAATAACCCCACAAATTTCAGGATAATGCATTATCAATATCTTAGAAGGTATCAGGAATTATCAATTTAAGCGCGTTCAGGTTTTTTCCAGGAAAGGATCTTGGTGACAAAGAGAACAAGTGGCTGAGGGGAGTTGATGTGATGTAGTTGCAAACCTCTAAAGGTTAATTTGATGGGTCTCATGAGATCCATCTCAGTTTTGTTCTTTGCCAGAGTGCTTGTTCTACCATGCTGTGAGTGTGTGCAAAGAAGGTTTTAAAGAGGAATGCAGCCTAATTGCTGGGATAAGTCATGTTTTGGTCTCCCATTTTAAGGCCACCAGAATTTAATATTCAATTAAGATGTAATTAATAATGGGTGGCCATTTAGAATAGGATTTTCTCAGCTAGTCATTGCAGCTTATTTGTTTTGCTGAGGAAAAAGTTCTCCATGCAAAGAGATCCAGGCTGCCCCTGAAGAGAGGTAATGAGGTGGTACATGGAAGTGTATTCCTGAGGTGTCCATCATGCCCACTGACACCTGCATGCATTTGCTGGTGCTGTCTTGATCAACTGAGCTGCTGAAAATTCCCTGAACCATTTCAAAAGGAAATGACTGTAGGTAGGTCATTTGTCCATGCCACTGAAACTGTATTCTCAGTAATGCATTGGTGTGCCAGGGTGCATCAAACAGGAATGATTCTTAGAGTGAGCAACCCTCATTTAGAGTGTATTGAGCACCAAACTATGTGAGGAATATCAGAACTTCACATCAGGTTCATCTGGGGTCAGAGAAGATTCAGTGTTTGACTACAGAGTTCAGGGAAGAAATTTCATCAGTGTGTTTCTGCTCCTTTGCATGTAAGGGATGCAGAGAATTCCAAAAAGAGAACATGCTCTCTGTTTTGAAGATCTTTCCTAGACACCCCCTGTCAGCCAGCTCTAGGCCTGTGGTCCCCATTTAGCACCAGTCCCTTCAAATGCACAGCTCTGCTCAAGCAATTTTTGATTCATTTTGTGCAGTGGTCTGTGCTCTGGAGTGACTCCTGGTTTCTGTGCTAAATATACCCATGGCCTCAGGGTGTGCAGGTGTTCCAGGTGCTGTCCCAGTGTGTCTCCCTGCTGGCTGGTGGGACGCTGAAGCAGCCGGTGGCTTGTGCTACAACCCACCCCCTGTGCCCCACCTGCCCAGAGGCTCAGGTGTCTCTGGCATTGCCAGCAGCCTGCTGGGCTTTATTCTACACAACTTGATCTTTAGTGCAGCAGCATGACCTTAATTCCTGCACCGTGATTGAATCTGTAGAAAATCTTGACTCTGTTCCTCTTTTGCCCCTCTCTCCCCCTCCTGCTGATATCTGTTTCTATTTCTATTTTCCTGCTCCCTCAAAAGAAGTTTTAATGCAAGATCTTCACAAGAAGGAAACGTCCAAGAGCTATTTCTCTGACAACCAGTGAAAAGTAGCAGCAGTGTGTGTTAATTTGTTAATGTTTGTTGGAAAAAAGCTCCAATTAATTTCTAAAAGTTTGGCTCCAAAAGAGATTTTACCTTTGTGTCTTAGGATGACTATTTCAGCTAAACCTTGTGACAAAATCTTAGAAGTGGCCTTATTTCTACTATTACCATGATGAGATACAATTTCTATGGAGCAGAAGGGGGTCCAGTGTTTGCCACGGGCATCTTTCTGACTCTGCAACTGAACTGTCTGTTGATAAACTTTGGCATATTAATTAATCACAGTGGTTTGTTGGCAAGCAAATTTCAGTTTATGTATTTTATGGATATTGTTCACTCAGCCATTCTTATTTGAGTATTTTCTCATTCAGATCTTGACAGGCTACCCAAATCAATGAAAATATTTAATGCTTGTTCATTTACTGTTTGAATAAAGCCATACCTGCTGCAGCTTTTAGCTGGCAAAGTGATATTGTTCAGAGATATTGTTATATGCCATTCTTTCAAGAGAAGTTCTTAAAAAGGACACAATTTATGTGGCAGAAATGTGTTCTTATAACTAAATTCTTCTGTTTGTGTGTAGTTCATTGGAACACCAGCATAAAACTGAACTCTGATAACACAAATATGTCAGTATTTCACTGTTACAGCAAATAGTTGGAGAAATAGTTGGGTGGTTTTTTGGGTTTTTTTTTTTTTTTTTTTGGTTTTTTTGTTTTTTCTCTCTAGAAACCATGGCTAAATCATTCTGAATGGATTTATGACTCATTTTTCTTCTGTGGGCATTCTTATGGCAGCAATATGGTCTCAGCACAGTGTTAAAATGCCCATATTGGAAGAAGGAGAAATAAAAACACCACTTGCCAAAGCAGATTCATGTGAAAGAAGTGAAGAATAATCCTGACTTCCAAGGGGGTTGAAGCTCAAAACTTCACATTTTTTTTTTTAATAACACAGACCTCCCACTGTTTTTCCTTCTTGTCATTTCCTTATCTTGAGCTTCCTTTTCAGGGGCTAATCTAGGCCAGAGAAGAGAGTGGTATTAAGGGAATAGGCTTCTAAATTATCCATCTTTTTAATAATCTCTTTAATTACCATGACTGTTTATACATTTTAGCTGAAACTGCACCAAGTAATTTGGCTTTTGCATCACTCTGGCTGATATTGACTGTTCATGCAGTAGCTTGAAAAAGTTTATGGCAAAGGACAGTCATTAACTTGTCAGTGAGAAATGGCCTCATGTATAAATGTAGATGTATAAACTCAACACACCTTCAACTCTGCTTTCAAATGCTTCACTGGAATAATATCTGTGAAACTAACAAAAGCGTTTGGCCATGAATAAATTCTGATGTATGGATCTTCTATCAGCCTGCTTGTGCCTTTCTGAAATGAAGCAATTATGTAAAAAAATGATACTAGGTGCACAGATTCTTTTATGTAGGAATTTCTTATTGATTTTGCTAAGGCTTTCTGTCATCTGGAAGAAACTGAGGCTGTTCATTTGGCAAATATGAACACGTTATTAAAGAAAAAAAAACCACTCCACTAATGTGGGTGCACTTCCAGTCATCTGCTAACACTGACAAATTGAGCCAATATTATCAAAAATAGTACTTCTCTCTTTTTTTTTTTTTCCCCAGATGCTCCAAAGCAATTACTGTGAAAGCTCTTCTTGGTAATGAGCATCATCCCTGTTTCAGAAATGGAGAAATCAAAGTTACAGTAAAATCTAACCAAGGGCAGAACTTAATTATCAAAAATTAGAGGAAAAACCCTGTGGTTATTGAAGATTTTTGGTTGCCTCACCAGAACAGTGCATGTTCTATAATCACATGGTCTGGATGCCCTTGAATTAGGTCTTTAATGAATATTGTAGTAGCATCAGCCTCTGCTCTTACTCTACTTGCTTAAAAATTATACTGGTTTCCCACTCCAAACAGTCTGGGGATGTGAGAGATCTGTGTCCTCTTTGCCAGTGTTAAATTAGGGCTTGACTGGAAGATGCACACAGCATTTCATAGGGAAGAGTGGCAGTTTGTGAGTTCCACAGAGGTTAGTGAAGTGTGTTTAAGTGTTAAACTGTTGGAGCCTTGATTCCCACCTTCACCTTCTGCCCTGTGCACTTGGGTAGGGGTTGTGGAAGTCAAAGGTTTCAATGTCAGCATCCTGGGAGGATTTCTTCAGGGATTTGGATTCATGTCTGGATTGTTCCTCACCATCAGGGCCATGTCAGTTTTCAGACAGAAGCTTGTCCAGGCATTACTTCTGCAAAGCAGGAGCAAACCAATCCTTAAGAGACTGTAAATCAATATGGGGACTGTGATGGCTTAATTCAATGCAGAAATGGGATTTCTCCATCTCTGGAAACTGTTGAATGTGCTGCTTCAGCTGAGCTACCTGCAATTGTTAGGTACTGCATGTTTCAGGATTTCTCCTTATATGTAAGCATAGTGCAGATCTCCACAAACAGAGAAACCTGGCATTCACCTGGGTCCCTGAACAGGAAATGGGTCTGGTCTGGGCCAGTTTCTCATTGCTTTTACTTCACAAAGTTTTTTAGTTTAGCATACCGGTGCTGCACCTCACAGAAGAGATGAGATACCCTGCCTGTCATGCTGTGTCCCAAACACAGAACAGAAAGGCAGACTATGCTCCCAGTGATGCCTTAAGGAGCTGGAACAGAGGCTGGATGGAGTTCAGAGGAATAAATTGGATACTTATTGAAGAGCCTTCAAAGGCCACACCCTGGCAGTAGTGGAGCCACAGCCTGGATGGCTCCAAGATGGGAGCAAAAGAGCTTGGTCATGAGATCTCACATTTTTATGAGTTTTAGTCCATTTGCATATAGGAGTTAACTGTCCAATTAACAGCTTCAAATGATGGAGTTTCATCCTTCTTGCTTGCTCACCTTCCTCTTTTCATGTTGCTTAAGCTTTTGGCCTGAAGTTTGAGGAGATTGTCCTTGAGTCTCCAGCTAGAATAGGATTGTTTTGTCTTCACCACCGTGTGAAAAGATCCTAGTAATACTTAATATAAAGCTAAAGCTGCACACCAAAACAAAACAGAAAAACTTAAAAACCTAAGGTATCACCAGGAGACTGGGTTCTGTGTGGAAATCAAGGGAAAACAGGTAAGGGAGGAAGCACAGGGGAGCAAAAGAGTTAACACTGGTCAGACTGAAAGGGAGTGGTATTGGCAGTGGCTGAACAGTTGTTGTCTTTATTTGTGTATTGAGCTTTAAATGAAAAGATGTTTTGTAAAAGAAAGAGGGATTATTAATGCTGTCTGGCCTTTGTTTTTCCTTATCTCTATGAAAATATTTTCAAAAATATTTTTAGTAAACAGAAAAACCCTTTGGAGCAGATTGCTGCAGATGGTTTTGCTTAACAAGCTGCATCTGTCTGAAGATTACTAGTACTATTAAGTTGCCCTTTATTCAGCTGATCTTTTGAGATGGAAGCCCATGTGTGATAATATTGACATATGTTGATATTAATAAGTTGTCATCAATATAAATAGTCAGAATTGTTTTCAGCCTGAGGAAAGGAGCAGCACAGGAGGCAGGGGCGTTGCCAAGGTCCAGTGGAGGCTGTGCATTGGTCAGAGCGTGGTGCCTTGCCCCAGGAGCTGGCTGCCTGCACATCCTCAGCAAATGTCACTCCAGCTGTGGGGTCACTTCCCAGCCTGGCTGCCAGCCAGGCCTCGTCCAGAGCAGGGCATGTCCCTGCCCTGCTGCCACAGGAGCTGCTGAGGGAATCCTGAGCTGCTTTGGTCTCTGCTGGCTCCTCACTCTGCCCATGGGCTCTGCCCTGTGCTGGTGTTCAGTCCTTTTTTTGCTTTGTGTTCTTGTTCTCTGCAGCACTCTGAGTTTCACAACACAGGTGATATAGTTGCAATAGAGCTATTATTTCTGTCAATATAGCACAGTGTTTTTATAACAGCTTTTAGTGACTAAGACACCAAAAACCTGACAGAATAAAAGAAAAAGTGTTTTTTTTTTTCTTCAGTAAGTTTCTTTATAGATTTTTGTATATATCTAAGAAGGTCTCTGGTATTCAAACTTAAATTGCAGAGTTTTTTTTATAGGTCAACAGCATTATTTTGAATGTTGCTTGTCTACCCGAAATTGTGTTTCATATGTAGTAAAACACAGGGTGAAAGTTCAATGATAGCCACAAAAGGCTTATAGAAAATATTTTATCAGGGGGGAAATTCACCATTCAACCAATTCATTTAAAGATATGGTGGATTTATCATATGTTGCTTGTAAAGTACTATTTAAGTAAAAAAGAAAAGCTGTAAGGTTTATGCAGAAATTATTGGTTGAAGTTTTACTGTCTGCTCCTTGTAAGTGGTCAGAACAGATTTGGATTTTAATCACTGCAGACTGTAAAAATAATTATTTTAAGTGTGAATCAGAGTGATAAACTTCTGCAAATTTAGTTTCAAAGATGGATTGTAAGGACTTGTTGAAGACTATTGAAAATCTGTATGCCTTCTGGCATTACCCTTGGGCAGATTTATTTCATAAAATCTCTTCAGCTTGTTGACTTATTTTAAAAGCAGAGACATAGAAGGGTCATGAGAAATAAAAGAAACAGCCCCTCAACTAAGTTAGCTGGGTTTATATAATAAAAATGAAACTGAAAAGCCTTTGCAGGGAAGTTGATCTGGTAGACAGCTCCCTAAGGGGTCAGAAATAGTTGCAGGTTGCTGCTCTGCTGGCAGTGCCTGGTGTTGAGGCAGCTCCTGTCACTGCAAGCACAAACCACACAACCACACTCCTGTTAAGGGAGCCTCGAGGCCCAATATTTCTGATGTTGCAGCAGCTTTTCACAGAGGATGACTCAGAGGATTCAAGGATCCACATTTTCATTCCACTTACGGGCTGAGGAGCATTATCAGATGTACAAACCAGTTGTCTTTCAGTGAATTAAAATCCTGCTTTAGAAGAAATGACTGGACCATGCTAACCCAGCTTGGTTAAGGACAGGTGCTTTGAGGAACAGAATCACAGCATTAGGATCCTGCTGTGTGCAGGAATGGCTAAAAAAGACAAAAGACAGCTTGATGTTTCCTTGAGTCACCCTCCCCTGCAGGAATGTTCACAACTTTCCTGGGCAGAGTTGACTGGAGGTAATACAAAGAACTAGAAAGGTGCAAGCAGTAGAATGGCAGTGTCAGAGCTCTGTCATGGATCACTGTGGGGCTTGGCCAGTGAGGTGCCTCCATCTTAGCCCACCCCTCTGCAAAGAACTACTCATTCTCCATCACTAACTTCTGGGGGATCATCATACTAAACAAAGAAAAGCTAAATATTTATTTCTAACTTTCCTTCTCACTTCGAGCTCATGCAAGAGGGAATATATTGCTTGTTTCATGACGGACATATCTGGAATTGTAGATTACTGGGCGCTATTAGAAAGGATTAAGATTTTCTACACTAGTCTCAGCTTTGCAGGATGGTTAAGTGAAAATTTTTAAACCAGTGGGGGAAAATTTATATATTTAATATATTTATTTTATTTAAGTATATACCCCTACAAAGGTGTGGCTTTGTTGGCTGCAGTGAAGCACTCAGAGCTCATCAACTAAGAAAAGCCATTCTCTCCCAGAAGAGTGGAGCAGTACCTGTGAGGAGAGACAGTGAGCAGTAACAGAAGTATGTGGTGCTCAGCATTGATAATATAATGGAGATATTTCTAGGCTAAGGATCTGTAATTCATGGAGGCTTAATGGGAAATCCTGACCATATTGCAATCAGTGTTTTTCAAATTAGGATGGTTTTTAAATTTTGAAACAAGAAAAGGAACAAAACTCCACCAAATAGTTTAAATTAAATTATTCCCATTTCAAACTGCTACTGCTGTCTTCAGATCCTGGCTGATTCTTCATTCAAGGAATGTGTAGCATTTTGAAAGGGGTGAGTGCCTTTGCAGATGATATCACTGCAGGTGGTTTTTGAGGTGCTGCTCAAACACCTCTATATATCCTCTGTAGTCCTTGGGTAGATTTCTGCAGACATAAGCCCTCTTTTTATGGCTTATGAATGTTGGTATTCTTTATATTCAGGAAACAAGTAGCTGAGGGAAAATCTTTGTCCACTCTACAATAGCTTCTTATCATCTGTTTTCATCCTCAACCTTGCAACATCAATCAAATGAGAAATAAAAATGGCTTTTTCCCTGAGCTGTTAACAAGTGCCATGAAGATGGATGTACAGATACAGATTTGAACATGACTGGCATGGGAATCTTCAGGGGGAAGCATCATGGGTCAGAGGATTGGCAATGCCAGGAGCAGCCTCAGTTCAGAAACGAGGAAACTTATATTCTGCTTTTGAAAAGGAGAAAAAAAAATCCATAGTGAGAGCAAGCAATGACTGAATTGTGGAAGCCTTTTCTGTGGTGCAGTGAAAATCTGTGTGTGACTTTGTGAGAGCTGCTTAGATAGGGACTTGCTGAGACCCTGACTGCAGCAGGGGGTTAGAGGTGTTGTGTTATGCTGAGCTGGCTCATTGATTAGCAATTAGATATTTCTATTGATGAGGAATCTGGAAAAAGACACCCTGAGGTTTGTTGCAGCCTGCATGGTTGGGTTCCTGGATCTTGCTGCTCTGCCAGCAGCAGATATTAAAATGCCAAAGTGTTGGTGAGACAGGTCAGTGCAGCAGAGACACAGTGATGATTGCAGCTCAGGATTCCCAAAATATACTTTTGGGTTTTGTTGCTGCCCAGAAACATCCAAGATCAAATTATTTAGGTGAGTAAGTGGGGCAAAAAAATGCTGATGTTGGCACAGAGCCAGGCTGTTCACATGCAAGAGGGAATTAAGGCATTATTATAACAAGCACAATTGTAATTGGTATGGGACGCCTAGTAAAGCTCCCAAATATTCTTTCTTTATCCCTTCAGCTGCAAACTTCCTGTTCCTCTTTGTAATGGTCACTGCAAAGCCTCAAAGCAGTGTTTAGAGCAGTTGATGATTTTTTACTCTTTCTGCCTAGTGAGTATTTATTAGTTTGTGGAAGAGAAACGTGTTTGGCATAAAGTAGGTATGGAAGAAGACCTTAGACTGGAGTTCTGACTGGTGCTGTATGGAAAATGTGTAGCTAAAGAAACCTCTCTGATGTCAGATGCTATTTGGGTATTGAAGCATGCTATCATTTGAAATGCATACTAATTTTTTTCCCCCCAGTTCTACAAAGCAAATATTTGTGGTGTATCCAGCACTGGATGTGGATATACCATGTGGAAATAGCATATTTTTAAGAGAACATTTTCTGATTTCTCCTGACTCTTACATTATTTTTAAGACTAAGGGAGCAGACAGGTCATATTGAAAATGTGTTTGTGCCGGAACTGAGCAAGAATAAATCAGGTTCATGTAGCTCTAGATTGACTATTCAGTATTTGACCACTGGAAAGCTTTGCATCAACTTTGATGGAGCACATTCCATAAAGTGCATTGCTTGAATGGTTGTCAGTTTTTTCATGGCAACTTGATGTCAGTCATTATCAAAAATTGCATTGCCAAAAATTGACTTTAATTTTAATATCACTGTGATGAAGGTGGGAAAGTATTAATTTATCATAGTAATTAATGCTTGGCATAATTTATCTGTGGGTTTATTTATGGAAATAGTTTTGATCTATACTTTTCTAGTGTCATCACTTAGCACTTGTCCTTTTCTGACAGATTCCTGTGGTTTCATCTGGGGTTTGTCAATTGTGGGAGTTCTGGTCCAGAAGTTTGATGTAAAGCAGATGACACAATTTGCACAGGTGGATTTCAAAACTCATGTTTGTTGGAGGAATTATCTTAAATAAGGATCTTTTGGCTTATCCTCATAAGATTTTTCTTATTATGAAATCTATAAAAAATCCTGGTGTAGTTACATAGTTTCCAGCATTCAATATTATATTTGTTATTTCAGAGCAAAAATCTTCTGAAAGGACTCTCTGAAACTTAGCTTGGCTTCAGATTTCATATCATTTGATGCTTCATATCTAAAAATTTAGGCTTTTTTACTTTAGCAATTACAGGCAATCCTCTGTCATCTTGGATATAGTTGTCTCCACCTTGTCCATAGGAACAAGATTTCTGTACCTAAAAGATTATTTCAGGAGTTACTTCACATTCATTTCAGAGTAACTGAGAAGGAATTTGATTTGTGAACCTTAAAATGAAGGGAAGAAAAAGGACCAAGGGTCCAATCAGAAACTGCAGATTCTATTCAGAAGCATATTCACACTTCTGTATATACAGTAATTATCATCACAACATTTTAACTAATCACAACTTCAAGAAATTTGTTTGCACAATGGCCCTATAATTAAGGAAGGTTTTTTTTTCCCATATAAACCTAAAATTAAATTGCATATTAGAACAGACAGGTCACTGTTCTTTGGAGACACCAAAATCTCTAATTTGTACTGAATTCAAAAGGCTCTTGATCAAGATCATGCCCTGAGGCTGTAGAAGGGTAAATAAATTCCAGTTGTAACTGCTGCAGTGTCCATATTCATGTGCCTCTAGAGAATATTTCTGAATGCTGTTTCAAATGCATATGCAAATTGAAATGAAATTGAATCAACTTTTAGAATCTGAACTTCTTAAATTGAATGGTTAGAAAAACATCTGTGTTCATCTGGATCTTAGAAATAGCTTGTAAAATTAAGGTTATTGAATAATCTTATATAATCTTTGACATTTGGTGATAAAGAGGTTGTGGAAATTCTTAATAATTTCAGGAATACATCTGAATTTGCATTTATTCTGAGTCTTGACCCCTTCAGCTCATGACCCCTTTCTGTGGAGTTACCTCACCTTAAAAGACACCTTTAGGACGTAACCAATGGAAACTTAGCAGCAGAGTAGTTTGATCAGCTGATTTTTCTCGTTTCCTTCTATATTTCCCCCCCTCTCTTTTCTTAACACTATTTCTGTTGCGGTTTTTGTGGTGAGTCTTATCTTGTCATTTTCAGCACAACCACTTTTGGTTTTCTGGACATTTTTGTTTAACTTTGTACTACTCTCCTGTGCCTGTAAATTGATACATCATAAATAAATCAGGCTGGGATGTGAGTATGGATATGATTTAAGTTGAATAAAAAGTCAATGTCATTGCAAATGATAAAGAAAACAATCTGAAATTGTATTCTGAGTATGGATTCGTCAAGCATTGGTAAATGCTACTAAATAAACCAAAGACAGTTTCTATTGTATACCTTTGCTATTGATGTATACACCCATTTTACTAAAATATTTATAGAATGAAATGGGAAAATTTATTTGCTGCTCCTCTTTCATCAAGAAGAAACTATCAATAAAAGAAAACACAAAGAAATTAAGAAAGTGCATAAAAATAAAATAGCTTGGAGAAATTTTGTCTCTGATAAATCACCAGGCAGGCTGAGAAGAATTTTGTCCCAAGGTTGAATCCTTCAGTTTAAAGGGCTGAGCTGGTTCAGAGCTCAGCCCTGCTGCCCACCAAAGCTGCCTCACATCACTGCAAACCTCCTGTGGTGGCAAAAGAATGAAATAGGCTGGAGGCAGGAAGGTGGCTTGGCATTGTGTAAGGGCAGGTGGGCAAGGGAATTTTGCAGTGAGTGGATGGGAGAAGGATGATGTTTCTGTGTGAAATGCTGTGACTGCCCCATGGTTAGTACTGGGAAGCTGCTGAAGCAGTTTGAAGACCATATATTGCTTCTTAAGTCTTTGGAATTGGGTATGTGATGCAGCCAACAGGCAGCTTGGTGTCTTTTTTATGGCAAGGCCCATGAGAAGGGAATTGGTGTCTTACCAACCAAAATCAAAGTTGTAGAAAAAAATTAGTCTGGAAGGTAACACACATAGCATGGGGCTTGGCTGTTTCTAATTGGCAGAAACAGATCTTTTATAATTCCATGATTCCTTCTGGAATCTCTTGAGATAAAGCAAGTGCAACTATAAAAGGTCATTCTGGAATATGGGTACCTTGGGTTAAATGGAAGAGTTTTCTCCTGAAACAAAGGACAGCCAACTGACAAAACAAGTTGATGTCTAGAACAGAAATTTCCTGTAGTTTCCAAATTTTCTTTGAGGCATTTCACTCATTGACTCTGTCAGTTGAGGGTAAGATGAAGAAGGTGCACACAGTGTGTGCTACATATCCATATCCTGGAATCCAGTGTGTCGTAGCCAAGGGGGCAAGGCAATGTGCTAAGAGCCACACCCAAACTCTTTGGCCAGAAGTTCAGTGTTGAAATAAGGCATCCGTGAGTCTGGGGAGATAGAGCACCACCAGCTGAACCAAGTATGTGTCATCTGAGCAGGTTGTCTGTGATAAAACACCACAGAGCTGACACAGCAGGCTCTGGTTTTGCGTCCTTCACTGAGAAAAAGAGCTAAACCTTTTCTGCTGGTCCCTGTAGGTTACTGTTTCTCAGTACACCATGGTGGAGCTATCTGATTTCTAGTAATTTGTTCCTTCATGAGATGTAGATAGAAACTGAAAATCTAATAACATGGACCATGTTATCACCACGGTAATGAAATGTCTTGTCTCAACTTGTGAGTTTTTGTTTATCATTAAGAATTTCATTGCTTTACAGGGAACAGCAGGTGAATTTGCTTGTATAGCTAAAGAGAAAATGAGGGCTGCTTTTTACATAATCCACTACAGATGTTATCTGGAATTTGCTTCAGAATACATTAATATGGCTTTTGTAAGCAGTCTTATAATTGGCAATATGTTTCAAATGCCTTGGATGTTTAACTTGGGCAGGAGAAGAAAGGAGATAGCACCATTTGCAGAAGTTGCTTTGTAAATTCAATCTGTGATCAAACTTTCCATGCCCATAACTTTCAGGAAAGACAAATTAGAAAATGCAGCCCATCAGTTTTCTGTGGAGGGTTATATGAGGCAGTTCAGGAAAATCACTGCACTGATTGCAACAAGGCAAGGATAGAGGGAGTAAGAGGTGGCTGTGGTACCTCAGGGAAATCTTGTTTTCTGCCAGACCCTTTTGAAAAAAGGGATGCATGCAGAAGCTGATGGGTGGCTTTGGGTGTGATGAGCCAAATTCTCTTCAAGATGGACATAGTTGGTTGTGAATGGGAGAGGGTGATAAAGCCATGATGAGTCCCAGATGGATGAGATAAAGCACCCCTGTGATTACCCCAGACACCCTGTACTGCCCACTGTGCAACCCCACCTGGTAACTCATGCTAAAATTCATGTCTCATCTAGAAAGATGCTCAGTATTGAGGGAAAAACTTTAATAATTGGGGAAGTGCTTTAACAGGTAGGGTAAGGGTAGCACAGCAGAGGAAGTTAGAACTGACCTAAATTGAACTATTGAGTTTAGGAATGAAAACAATTCTGAACAGGAAAACTGTTCAGAAGGAAAAAAAAACCCAAACAGCAAAAGGAAAATCGGAGCATTTAGCCATGAATATTATTTTAAAAACCCTGGTTTTTTAAAACTTCTGTGTTTACTATCTGTATCCTCTGTGTCTGAATTTGATGTATTAAGTCTTCCTGTTTGTAGTGGGGTATAGGGTATTAAGCTCTGCTCCTGGGAGTATCTTCAATTTAAAGAAGGAACTAAGATAAATGGTGTTAGAAGGAAGTAGTGATCATCTTTGTGAGGGATAATCTTTCAAAAAATATCCATGAAATTATAAAATTAATCATTAACTCTCCAATGACAGTTGATAACAGCATTACTTTATTGGGCAGATTATGAAGATCTGCAAAAAGGAGATTTAATAGATATTATACAATTTCTAGCAGGTTAAAGGCTGCGTGAAAACCTTTTAATTATTAGAAATAATCTAGGCAAGCAACACCTCCTCCTCCCCATTTGTAGCACTGCTCAAGTGCCTACACAGTCCTATTCTTTTCTAGCCATTATGGACGTATTAGGTAAAGGTACACTTCAGAAATAGGAGGCTATATTTAAGGAATCGTGTCTCATTTCCCAGCTCTCTGTAGGTTTTCAAAGACAGCATTGCTTATATTTAGTAGCAGTTTTACTGAGAGAAAAGGAATACTTATTTCAAGAGAGGTTGCCTTTTAAAAATGTTTTTCAAAATAATTTTCAGTCTTCAAGAAGATATGCTAAGAATCCATAGCAGTGCCCTTGCAAAGGAGTAAATGATGGCTGGAAGGGGCCAAAGGCTAAGGCAGGTCAGGGAGTGAGTTTGTTATGAAGTTTGCTTCTGTATTTAAAGCGGAGATGACCTGATTGAAGTGATTGCACCAATTCCTTTGCTGGTAGGAATTTGTACTGTTGTACTGAGCATTAAGAGGCTACTGGTGTCTGTGTACAGGCTGCAGTTTCTGCCTAGGGACACCCTCTAGGGAGACAGCCCAAATATTATATAAGCTGCCTGTGTCTCTCCCACAGCAAGAACTGCAGGCAGGAAGCAGAAGGTGGTGGTCTAATTATTTGGCTCTGAGTTGAATCATGTGTGACACCAGCATGAGCTAACAGGAGGGTCCATCTGGTTCCTGTCACTGGGGCCCTGGCTGATGGCAGCACAGACCTTTGAGTGCTGCCCCAAGAATGGGGGAGAGGGGTGGTGGAGATGCTCAGGGACTGGAGGATTGGATTTGCAATGAGCTGAGGGCCCAAATATGAAGTGGAAAGAAAATCAAGTAAAAATGCTAAGGGCTCTGTGCAGCTGATGGAGACACAAGCACAAGCTCATTGCTGTCTGCTTTTGGTTGGATACAAACAGCGCAATGATTTGGAACTGTGGCAGATCTGCTCTTAAGGAAAACATAGAAATCCATTTTCTGGTTGTTATTTGGGGTTTTATTTAGTGTTGCTGAATTTATTTATTTCCTAACTTGGAGCAATCCACCAAGGGCCATATTACAAATACTATTTTAAGAAGTTCTTTCTGAGAATTGCCTGTTACAATGTTTTGCCTTTCACTTACAAAAAATGAGGAAGGAAAGGACTTGGACCACTTAGAATTCCTTAAATAATCAATAGTGAGCCTTTGGATATACAGTAAATATATTTATATAGTGAGCCTGCAATAAATACACACACAGCACCATGGACAAAATATTCTATCTGTGAAACACTCATGTTTGAAGTCTACATGTAAGCTGAACTTGGGATTTCATTAACACAAGGCAAGCAGTATTAATATAAAATAATATTATATTCCAGGGATGAAAGTAATGAAATTAACTCACAACATTATAACTTGGGAATGTAGTTCCTTCCTGAGGCTGCCAAGGAAGCAATCCATCTTTTTATTATTGCTGCAAGATAGAAACATTATCAGCTTTACATAGGATAGTTAACACCTGGTGTGGAGGAATGCACAAGTTCTGAATTCTGATCATGTGAAAAAGTGATGATGTTGGTACTCAGGAATATTCTCTAGAGTGGGTTTTTGTTACAGGCTGAATTTCATGTTGCAGTATTTAATCATTTATAGTATATGATTTCTTACACCATTGTTCCTTTCTTTTTAAGCTATGAAAGATAATTGTATCTCAAAGAAGGGACTTATCTCTCTTTATCTAGTCCTCTTTACTCTTCAAGCAAAATTATAATGTGGATTTCTGATGGCTGGTTTCAGGCAACAGATTATTTTAAATCCTAAATAGAGAAGAGATTTTAATTTCATTGCAAGAGCAGTCAGGATAAATTAGTTGGGAGGGGAAAACCCTGATAAATGACATTTTTTTTCCAAGGGTAATTATTTTGAGAATATCCAGGATAAGCAAAGACTTATTGACTGAGCAGAATGGTATTGCTCTGGGGTTTGGGGTATTTTTTTGTATAAAAACATTTCTAAATTGGATATCTGTGAACATCTTCAAGAAAGACATCTATTCCTGTTAACAGAGTAATAATTTAAACTGTCTTTCACTCTGCCCTAAAATTGCCCCTGGAGCAGCTCCATCTTTCACAGGATAAAATCCCAAGCAGCCCCCTCCCTGCTGCCTGGCTGGGGGAAGCTGACAGCAAGCACCCACCACTGCACCCTGCAACTCCTCAGCACTCCACAAACCCCCACGGAACAGAAGAGGCACAGAATCCTCAAATGACAGCATGGGCACTTGTCTGGGTGCCATAGAAACTGCCACTGCAAGGAGGAAGAGCTTTCCCTTCCTTGGCTTTGCCACTCAAACACTGAGAATGCAGAGACTTTATAGAGAAAAATAAAAGTGCCTGCATGTTGTTTCCATGTCAGGTGATTGTCCACTTGCTGCAGTGTTCATTTGCTTCTTGTGTAGGACCAGCTTTGTGCAATTGACTGTAATATCCAAAACCTGTGCCTCTGTTCTGCTGTGTGATGAAATTTCCTATCAACCTCTCACAGTGTGTTCCTTCCCAGTGCTGGCCTGCAGGCAGTGGGTGCCTTGACCTTCATGGTTTTTCTCCTCCTGAGAGGCAATGAGAGCGGCCTTTCTGCAAGCCTGCAGTATCCCTGGGCTCTGTGCCCTCCTCTCTGCTGGCCTGAGGTGGTTTTGGCATTAGCAAGGCTGGGGAGGTCTCAGTGACACCAACCCCTATCTCCTGAGTGCCCTCAGCAGTGGGACAGACAGCGAAGCCCCTTAACACCCTGGGAGCTGCATCCTTTAGAGAAACCTCTCAGCTGGGTGCAGAGGAGGCTCCAGAATGGAGGCAGGAATGGCTCCAGGCTGCTCCAACAGTTGCTGTGTGCAGTGAGTGTGTTTATTATGGGAAGGGTTCCCAGGCCAGCCAGCTGTCCACAGTGTGCTCCCACACCTACACTGAGAAGGATGTGGCAGAATCCAGGACACACTTCAACATGACAAATAGCTGCCCAAAAAGAAACCACAGGGGTTTGCTTCAGGTCAGCAAGTTTGTGCTCGGGTGGGGAAATCTTTAATTTGCTCTAGAACTGCCATACAGATGACAGGTTTGTTGGACTTTGCCTTGTCTTTGCCTGATTTCCCTGGGCTGTTTGAATTAACCTACCCGGTGTTGGATGAGGGCTCGCCAAGGAATGATTTTTGCTGCAGTTGGTGGCTTTCCAGCTAAAAGCCTCCAGCAGTGGAGTTAATATGCAGTTGCTATATCAGGATGGTGGGGGGAGATGGACCGATCAACTCATGAAACATCTCAGATCTTGTTCTTTCAATGACTTGTTGTAATTTTCACAATGTGCAGATTTTTTTTAAACTGAATATCCTAAGCTAATTTTGAAAGGAAAGTTCTACCTATCTAGATTTCCTCCCACATTTCATTTAAATAAGTTATTCTTCACCTTTTGTTCCAGGCTGCTGTGCTCTGTTAAATGCTACTTCAGAAATGACTGCCTTTTACTGATGGGTGAAATAATCTCTGTGCAAAGTCTGGAAATTATTTTCAGTCAGGGAGGTATTTTAAGCTGCTTTGAAATGAGAAGTGCAGGATAAGGGGGATAGGCAGTGTGTGGGACTATGAAGTAAGTATTATGAGTTTATTGGTTTCTGATATTTTGTGCTTCATGGGGTATTGAGAACGTCACTTACTTTCTTATTATTGCCTGTTTTTTTCCAAAAAGATGTCACATTATTTTGCCACAAAACCTGAGAGAGGTTGAATGGAACAAATATGGTCATGGAATCAGAAAGCTATTTTTTATCAGCTCAGTGGGACAGGCATGGGCTGTTCCCTGTGGGATTTCCTTTGAACACTCATCTCCTCAGATAAATCTAACAGGTTAAATTGCAGCAATGAACAGACTGTACCAACATCCCTCTCAGACACCAAGATGTTTGTGGGACTCAGGTAGTGCCATGTCTTTGAACATGACTGGTGCAAACATCTGATTCCCCAAATTCTAAGTGTATGTTCTTTCTTTCCCATATTGATCACACTCTGGGCCTTGCTCTGGTGTGTGATTGATTTTGGTCACTCCCCTGTGTGTCACTCCTGTGGCTGTGGAGGGATTTGGGTGCTTCTGCCCAGGAGAATGTTGGCTGCCCTGCAGGTCAGAGCTGCTCTGACACCTGCCCTGCTGCCAGCTCTTCTCCTCTCTCTGCTGGTGGAGCTTCAGGACTTGCATTGGGAGTGACAGAAACAGGGATTTCCTAGCACTGCTGGTTTCTGCTGGGCCTGCTTGGTGACAGTCCTGCCCTGAGGGCTGCTCCTGGGGGATGGGGACAGGGAGAGCCACAATCTGTGCAGTCACCAGGGTCCCAGAGGGTGTCGCAGTGATGGCACAGGTCTGTGTCCTGGGAGCTGCTCACTCAGCTCCAGTGCCGCCCAGGCTGCTCCTGGTTTTCAGAGATTCAGTCTCCACCCAGGGATTTGTACATCCTTGCTCGTGGAAAGTGATTTTGCAGCTCTTCTGTTATTAACTCTAATGCTGAGTGAAACACAGTGCAATTCACATGTTCCTGTGAAATCTACACTGTGCTTGCTCTGTGATCGTGGTGTTTGTTTCCTTATCTGGTCCAGACACGTGCTGAAAGAAACACAGAGAATTGGTCCCCTTGATAAAGCTGGTGTTCACAAAATGTTAATAAAATTAAAATGTAATCTCAGTTTCTCCTTAATGCTCCTGTACCCTGTATGCCTTTAATCATCTCTACTGTTTACTGCCAGTTCAATTATCAGGTATAATAAGTGAGCCTCATGCTTTAATGTTTGTTACTGGGCTACTTTCAAAATCCCTTACACATGCAGGTTGTATGCAATTTAAATAAGAAATGCTGCTTGGAGTCATCACCACTCTTACCTAGAGGAAGAGAATGCCATTCTTTATTTAAGCCACCAGCCTGTAACCCACGGGTACAATTCTTGGAGTTAAAACCAATACTGATCCAGTTTGTAGGTTGCTGTTGCTCATGAGCTTTGCAAGTATTTCATAATGCTGGGTCTTCAGTCTTGCTCTGAGTAGTCTTACTGCTAGTGTTAGTTTTAGCCAGAATGCATATATAAAAGGAAAAAAAATGGAGATTTGAATGGTGCGTCAGTGTCATTTTTACAGTACAGTGGACCAGAAGAATAACAGCCAGGCTTTTATTTTTTTACTTCTATATTTTTTGCCTTTGAGTATTGCTATATATTTGTGCTAAAACAGAGGCAGTTTGTTTGATTCTGCTGCAAATATGTTGCATCTTTTCTTACTGTCCTATCATTTCTGTGTCTGTTTTGTTTTGGGGCCTTGCATTCTGTGTTTTAAGGTTTGACAACTTCTAACCACACAGCATGTTGTAATAGCCTGTAGAAAGAGCCTTTTTGATTCATGTGCATCAAAGTGCATGACTAAACCCTCACTGTATATTTTGCTGGTGTCTGGTATTAAACTTCTTTATGCTTTAGTCACACATTAAGAAGTGATGCATTTATTTTCATAACTGAATTCAGCATTCTGGCTCTGCACTTTGTAGAAGGGAAGATAAGGGAGGAAAGCAAACATTTCTATTGACTGCCTGTGATGTGTGATCTCCCAGTCACAGGAATTTAGAGTTTTTTGTTTAGAAGGGGGATGTTCAGAGGGAGGGAAAGAGAACTGCTGAAAGCAAAAAATGCAGCTATTTGCTACTCATTTCAAAGCTTTGTCCTGCCTGGTATGAAGCTTCGAGAGATCTTTTGCTCTGCATGCATTAAGTTGATTTAATGTATGGATACATTATATTCTTGTCCTAGTTGTAAGCATCTTAATGTAATTTTAGGGCTTTTATTGAGGTAGAACTCTTGGATGGGTGTCTATTTTCCTGAGTTGTATTATTTATGCCTTTTATATTTTTCATTTGCTACTGTATCACCAAACTTTCAGTTCTGTTTTGGGCAATGAAAATACAGTAGTAATGAAAATCATTCCCTTCATCCAGGGCTCTTGGAAATATCCTTCAGAAGTGCAGATAGTATTTTTTTCTGTTTTCAAGTCAGTGAATCAGCATTAGTAGCTGACATGTTGATTAATATCTACTTGTAAATCTTCTAAATACAGGTTTTTTTCGGAGTGTAATTTGCTTGAAAGGAGTTCCAGAAGGTTCTGAACCAACATGCAAAGCTGAAGAGATGGGACAGAGCCCTTTACTTAATTTGCCACATTTTCTGGACATTCTCTAGGAATATCTCTTTGCATTTGAAAGCTTTTTAGCTAAACCTCCTCAGACTCTTCTAGAGAAGAACTCTGACTTTTGAAGAGCAAATGGTAGGTCGGGAGCATCCCAGCTTTGTGGTCAGATGGAATAGTTTCTGTAGCAGTGGGTTCTACTATTGGATACACAAAAAAGTGCCAGCAGGGAAACCAGAAATGTGAATTACCATGGAGATGAACACAAACTGGGTAGAGGAGCTTTCAGCAGAACTGTCTCCTTGGCAAATTCATCAAAATGAAAACTTTTTGTGGAAACATATCAGTTGACAGGAGGAAGATCTTGGAACAGATGCTAGCTTAGAGCCCAGGATATTATAACTGAGCCATGAGGGAACCAGATTCATGTCTTTACCCTGAATAACATCTCCAAACCCTGCTCTTTTTGTCTTTGGCTTCCTTTTCCTCTAAATAAAAAATGTTGAAAGCTTTTGAAATCTTTACATTTTGGGTGGAGTTCATGTTTCCTGATTCAGGTCATCACCTTGAATAGTGACAGAAAAATCTCATTTTGTCATTCTTTGGTTAAAGGAAGCAAGCCATGTTTGCCATGTGAAAGCAGGTAAATAATTTAATGCAGTTTCTTTGATTTGCATTATTGCTACCAATAATTGTTTTGGTCAGGCTTTTGTGGGCATGGCTGAAAAATCAAATTCTATCTGCTTAGAGGTTTTACCAATATTGCTTCCATCTGAGGCAGAGCAGAGGGAAGGAAATTGAATTAAACACAGAGCAGAGAACCAAGGCTCATTCTGGAAGTGAATATGAAACTTGGGAGTGGAAGAAGCTGTAGATTTGTCTTTGTTGCATAGCTCAGATGAAAGAAAACAGATGAGGTGGAAAGGGAACTCTTTTGGAGAAAAAAAGTCTTGAAGACTGGGAAGGAAAGCTAAACCCCATGGTTTGGGATAATCCTCAAAAAGTTCCCAGTCTTTTGAGTGAGTAGTTGAAATGAACTGATATTTCAGAGGCTTTTCAGATTCAACTCAAGCTATTGAAATGTCAGAGGAAGAGAAGAAAATTTGCTTTCACCCAGGAGGATAACTTTGAAAAGTAGTAGAAAGCTCTTGCATTCATCCATCCTCAGAGATCAACGGGCTGAGCAGTCCTGGCAGGAGTGAACGTGGTGAGGAGCTGATGTAGAAATCCAAGGGCAAAAATATCTAGAGTTTTGTGGAGCTGAAGAAGCCTGCAGCCTTAGAGAGCTCTGAGTGTCCCATCAACAAGACATTTTACAACTCTTAGGAGTTCAGGGCTGCAGGAGTTCTGTCTTCTTGCCATGCTCCAGAAAGGCACAGGCTGGAAAAAAAGTTATCAGTGGCAGCTGATTTAATCTGGGATATAGCAGTGAAACAGCAGCGCTGGGTACCAGATACAGACCCCTTTGGGGTGGCAAATGGCTTTTCTCTGTCCTTCCTGAGAGATGATGTCTTCATGGAAGAAGTGGGCAGATGTCCTGCCAAGGGAGCCAGGGAAGTGCAGCTCAGGGCAAAGGCAGAAGGAACTAAATCCCACCATTGCATTCTTTGGCCTTGACTGCTTCTTGAGTGTAGGCAGAGAGGAGATATTAACTGAAAATTGAATCTCCTAAGAAAATTTCTTCAATTTGTTCAGCTACATTACTGCACTGTTGGCTTGTTCCATGGAATGCTAAAGAGGAGATGGTTTTGTTCCAAAATTTTTTTTAAGGAAGAGAAAATGTAGCAATCTGCAGGGCTCTGGACTGAGTGCTAGCCAGGATGAGGTGAATGATAGTGAGCCTCTCCTCTTCTGAACACATGTCAATTAAATATTTCATTTCAAGAAAGCTGAAATTTTTCCCTAGGAAGAAAATCTTTATTTTCATACATATTAAACTGAGTGTTGACTGTCACTTTGGAAATGGCATTTTTCAGTTAAATATGAATGAATAATGAAAAATAATTGGAAGCTTTTGGTCCCATCCTTCTTCACAACACAAAGACACAACCAGAAATTCAGTTTGAGGCCAAACAAACATTTTTAGTTTAGAGCCAAATAATGCTTTTCTTTTTTTTCCCCCCAAATGAGTATTATGGAAAATATTGCTGTATTTTCAATAACGTCAATATTTCCTCTTTCCTCCTTTTATTTTTTTTAAGATGAACTGCCATATAAAATAAATCACAGCTCAATCAACTCTCAATCCAAGTTTTAAGGTTAGCTGGGAGACATTTTTTTGTCAAGTAAGTCTATGCTCACTAAGTTCTTTGGAAATAGGCATTGACATTGTCATTGGATTCTGTTACTTCAGACATGCAGCACCATTTGAAATAAATAATCCCAGATAAATGAAAGGCAGAATTCATTGTATACAAGGAAATAAAAAAGCAGCTATGGGATAAAGCATCCAGATTTGATGTGAGGTTCATTTCTTTTTGTGGAAGAAGATTTGAGCTCTGTTGTTTGCAGTGGGTTTTGTTGCCAAAACCAGCCCCTGGCATCTTGTGAGTTTGCTTTGGAGCTGGAGTTTCTGTGTGGCTCCCTCATGTCCTGGAAAGGCTGCTGCTCATGGTTCAGCATGTGGTGCAATGGGGGCCTCTCTCCTCCAGCCAGCCTTGTGCTTTATTTGTAAAATTTCAGTGCCTTGGGACTTCTGCTGGATTTGGTGACGTGAACAACTGGTTTCATATCAAGGGAAGCACAGGACTTGTTTAAGGAAACAGGCAGCTAGCTCCAAATGGAGGAATATTGATTTTGGAAAGTGGTAAACATAAGTGCATGCTGAATAATGTGGGAGGTAGAAACTGTGCAGTTAAAAGAAAAAAAGCTCTGGGGCTGACCACCTCCTGGTAGGCATATAAGTCACTGTATTACTTTTAATCATTTTTTTAACAACCCTCTTTCTTCCTCTCTGCAAGATTCCCAGGAAGACTAGTTTCCAGCTTTGACACATATTGTTAGATGCATTAAATTAAGCAGTGTAAATCCACCCCTGAGAATTTACCATTTGTCTAGCTTTGTGCAGCAGGTGGAATTTCACTGGGCAGAATTGATGGCAGTTTTCCTTCAGGACCATTTTGAAATGTGTGCCTTTTCAGTCAGCAGTGTTCCTATTTTCCCCTTGGCGAGGCATATGTCTCACTAAAGAGCCTGTATGGAGGTTGTTGGTTTAGGCAGTTCTCTGCTTTTAGGTTTGATTTTTTTACCTGCTTATCTATCCTTTTTCAAAAAGTCACTGAAATTCTGGGCTAAACTCAAGGCTTTCCCTGGCTACCCCAGCTAGGAGGAGATGAGGCTTTCAGGGAGGTGGGCATTGCAGATGTGATCTAAGCACAGTCAGCACTGCAGTTTCCCTGGCTGCTCTTTGCCTAGAGAAGCCTACAGCAGTATCTCTATATTTGTGTTCATGTGTGCATATATTTGAGTGAGTGGTAGGAGGAAAAAAAGTTCCCTAAGACTGCTCACATCCCTTCCCCTGGAGAGGGGTGATGGCAGATGTTCCTTATTTGTCCTGCTGGAAGGGCTGAGCTGACTGTGGGCACAGAAACTTCTCATTGCCATGGTAATGAATGTCTTCTAGAAAATGTGATTTCTATCACATAGTTGGAGAGTGCCTTTTATTTAGATTTCCTGGAAAGGTTTTACTAAGCAGATTATTTTGACACTTGCTTTTGCTGCTGTCTGTGTTACCATGTCAGAGAAGCCCTCACCACTGTCCCCAAGGAAACTGCAGCACCTTTCAGGGCAAGGCACAGTTTGTATTAATTGTTTTCAATGGCTGGTGTTCTCACTTAATTTCAGGGCCACTTTCTTCAGGATAACATATTACAGAAGAAGTGTTGAATAATTTACAAGATTCACATCTAATTAATGCGAGGAAACACCAGGAATGTAAACCCATGGTACTTGCTATTCTTTTGTGTTTCATATTAGTCTGACAAGCACTTGCAGAGCTTCCTCTGCAAGCCTCTCTCCTCTTCAAAATTGAAAACATAATCTAAACAATATTCCTCAACTTCATGTAGATTTTTCCATGAAAAAAACCACTTCAGTTTATATTATGAAATTTGTAAGCTATCATTAACTGAAGATGGTTTAGGGTTTTTAAATTATTTTTTACATTTGTGGTGTTTCTCACAGCTCAGATTATGAATTATATTACATTTTACATTACTATCAGATTGGAATTATCTCCAGCTATTCACTTAATGATCACTTAATACAGAGCAATGCCAGGGCTAATGTTACCTCTTACAGCACATGAAATCAAGTAATTCCCTTTTTATCCCATTCTAAATCCTGCCTGTTTTGGTAAATCTTTCTGCATCAGAGGTATAAAAATGACCTTTTGGCACCAGGTTAAGATCAAAAGTCACTTCTTGCTTTTGCTACAGTTTCCTTTATGTGACTTGAATGAATCATTTAATCTTGGTGGGGTAACTCTCAGTTCGCATAACTTATCTTTTATGGTTTATTACCTAAAAACTGTAAACAGTGAATGTCTCGTAAATATTTTTAAAAGTTGAACCTCATGGAAATGCAATCTTTGTCTCTTTTTTCCTTTAGCATCAACATCAAAGCTCTTTTTCTTTAACCTTTATATACACACACCTCACTGGGATGTAATATGTGCTGAAATGTACAATGTGGTGTAAAATGTCCATGAAATATGGGTGCATTGGGTGCACTGGGTCAGGTTTGATGAAAGGTGTCAGTAAATTGGAAGTGCTCTCCCCCTGCTCACTTCTCATGGCACAGCCAGAGATGATGCGGTTTTGCTCTGATTGCTGTCTCATAGTTTAATAATGGAGGAAGATAACAAAGGAGTCAAAAATTGTAAAAAATTGTAAAAAACTCACATGGCACTGTTATTGCTGTTGTTCACAGAGTACTAGAGGGAATTCAAAAACTATTGGTGGTATATAAATAATTGATGTTGCAATCTTCAGGCCAGCCATCCTTCCATGAAGTAGCAGTTCAGGGAGCACTGTCACTTTGTGTCTTTGGGAACACAGGTTTGTACAAGAGGTGTCAGGAGACACAGAATCACTGTGAGTTTGGATGTGCAGTTGTGAAATACCACTGGAGTCTCTGCTGGCACAAAGGGCATTCGTAGAAGGTGACAAAGAAATGCTCCAGTACTATTCAGTTTACAGGGGTGGTAGAGAATGATTCTGGGGTGTTGCCTAAGAGGAATAAGAGCAAAAGTCTCTGCAACATTGCTGTGATCTTCATGCACATCACCTGTGTGAAATTCCACTGCAGATCACAGTGATCAATGGGACAGTACAAGATGTATTGCCTTTCCAGAGCTGCACTCCCAAGGGGCCTTTGCCAAGGTTTAAATTCTGTCTTTAAAGGGCTGGAAACACATTCTGCTTTAATGATGCATCATTGAGAGCAGAAAAAAATGTAGTAGTGGTAGTAGTTATGGCTCTAACTGTGCTCTGCTAAATTTGAGAATGATCCATTATCCTTGACTACAGAGAGCTCTTGAAATTCTCATTTTAAACTGTGCTGCATCCCTGACACAAAGCAATCAAAACCAAAAAATGCAAATGAAATACTCTGAGAAAAAGTGAGTGCTGGATTTTCTGAAATAAACAAGTAACAGAAAACCGAGTTGTAGGAATATAAACAAATAGCAGCTTTAGTATTGAAATTACCCAGATTTTGGCAATTTCAAGTGCAGCTGTGCTATTTAGGTTTAGTTAGTTTAAAAGAAAAGAATTTCCTTGAGCACAGAGTTCCGCAGACATTGGAGTGGTGTAATAAATAAATAAATAAACAAGCCCAGCCAGGAGCACAGATGCCACTTAATGTGGCAGTGTATTAAAGTTTACAGCTACTTCTTTTAGACTCTTCCCTGGGGTGCCATGTGTCAGCCTCCCAGAGAAGAACTGCAAAGTCTGATTCACTGACGTATGAGATGACATCTGTGCTTGCTGGCTTGGATTAGGGATCCTGAATCAAAAGGAGCTTGATCTGCCTCAGCAGCACTAAGCTGACACGGGGTTATACAGCTTTAGCTTGTTGGTTTTTTATCTGCTTGTGTTGGATGCCATGAGTCAGCACTGGGTGGCTTTTCCTGCTTTCCCAGGCTGGGTGAGAGGTGTGAAATGGGCTTGGCTGTATCTGTGCCCTGCAGAGGAACAGCTCTGCAACTGCATCTCACCTGGTCAGCTGAAGGAGAAAGGCAGGGGGAACTCACAGGTGGAAAAGGTGGCAGCTTGTCAGGGCACCAGCTGCTTCATGTGAGGTTAGCTTGAGTATAATGGTAAGAAAGTTCCCTCTGAAGAGATCCTGCTGCCCTAAGTCCCTCTGGATCATTTTGTTTTCCAGCAGAGTCTTGTGTTAATCAGCAGCCCCTGTGCCTGTCGTGCCCTGCTGCCAGTCTGTCATCACAGGGGGCAGCCCTGGCACAGGAGCTGTTGTCCTCTGCTGCAGGAAAAGGCGTTTTCATAGTAATGAATGTGTAATGTATACATTTTTCATGTAAATAATGTGTAATTGTTTTTGCACATTCGGTAATTAATGTGCAAAAATACTGGAGACAAGGGCTTGCTTTGGGTTGGTACCATACTATTGCTTTATGTCCCACTCTCCTTTGTAACTAAAGCCCACTTTATCTGTATGTTTATTTCAATAATTCTGTGAAACATGCACTGAGCTTCCTAAATATGTAGATTCATATTCCTGGGTCCCTGATGGCTTTGACTTCTTGAACTTTTGGACAGGAATAGGAGTACTGAGGGAAAAATTAAGATTATATCAGCTCTTCTATTTCAATTTATTTTAGTGTAAATAATTTCTAAGGCTAGGAAAAATAAGAGAAATTTTATTTAAAAAAATTAGCTTCCACTCGACATTGCATTCTTCTCCTAAATCACTTAAAATCTCAGCCAGATACAGAAAATAAAATTTCTAGCCATCATAAATAATGAAAGGGCATCCACTTTAGTAAGACACCTTGATTTTCATTATATAAATATATATATTTTTTGTGTACCTGAACAAAAAACTTTCTATAATTGAGATATTGGGAACTAACAGGGAGTAGCTTTACTCAGGATACCAGGTGCACGGAGGCTGAATAAAGGCTGAATGAATGCTAAATGAAAATATAAGCTAAAGGAGCCTTTGTTTTTTGTTGATTTGTTGGGGGTTTTTTGTTTGGTTTTTTTCTCTTTTTTGTTGCTGTTTTGATGTGTGTTTTTTTTCTTAATATATCCCCTTCATAAGTAATGACTCATGGTAAACCTTTGGCACATAGTTATAACAAAGAACAAGAGGCTGCTACTACCTTATAGACATGATGACAAATTACAGGAAGAGTCACCATTCTTCCATGACCAAGGACTTTAACAGGAAAATAGCGTCACCTCAAGGCTTCAGTGTAACATTTAAGTTTTGCTCTAGATCATCTAACCAGCAACTTCCCAGCCTCTGTGATAGTTACTGCTCTGTGAGAAACTTTAAGAGCCTTTATAATAAAAAAGTTGTTTCCTTGGGCCTAATTTTGCTTTTGAGAAATTTGATAGTAATTGTAGCCTATTTGCATGTGTCTCTGAAATCCATTTATTGGATTAAGAAAGTACCTTAAATAAGCCTGTACCAACTCAACACAAAGAAATAGCCAGCCTGAGAGACCCTCAGCAGATAGAATTGTCCCAGTCCTGTTCAGTCATTCTGGTTTAATGGCTCTTTCTGTGCAAGCTGCTCAATCATTACAAAAACCTGGTATTTCTCCTTGTGAAATACATTACTAAAGTTTGAGATTTGGGGCTAAATGAAAACTGATGTTTTTGTCAACCGGACACAGGAGAAGCAAGCTGCCAGACATCCATATTTTTGGCTGAGAGTATTCCACTGACGTGGTAGCTATCAAAATACAATCTGGTGCCCATCCTGACAGATACATAGCATTTGTGTGACATAGGGAAATGTCAGCTTGGGGTTCACAGCCAAAACACATTTAGCTCACAGGAGCAGAAAGCTTAGTACTCCAACGCTTTGTTCTTCTGCTAGAAATGCACTGGGCTGAGGGGAGGAGGAATTACAGGGAAAGGCAAATGCACACAGATATTGCTGTCACTGAAATTAGAGTGGCAATGTGTGCACCCTGCTCTGTAGGACCCCTCACCTGAAGGAAACAGAGACCCTGCTGCTGGTGATGTTGAAGACAGGACACAACATCATAGGCTTAACGTTCAGCTGTGATGGAAATGGAAATGGATCATGGGGAAGGGGAGTTTTGCTGTAGCCAATGTACTGGTGGGCACTAGGGGACTGACAGAACACAAGCCAGAAAAAGCCTTACGTTTATTTACATAAGAAAATAAACCAAGGGACTTTCAGGTCATTTGTGTGACTCCTCGCTATTGCTTTCTCCCAGCCTTGTGGTTTTACTTCCTCTTTTAGAAGATAGGAAGCATAAGGAAAAGCGGAAACCTCCAAATTAGAAATTTTGGTTTACTACCATATGTCCTTGGAACACAGAACTGCCCTTGAGGACTTCACTGGATGCTGAGTGTATGGAAAAAGGATTTGAATCATTGAAATTCAGTGTGAGTAAATGCAGGCATAGCTATTGCCTTTTTTTTTTTTTTTTAAGAAAGAGAGAAAGTCTAATTACACCACTGTGTCCTATTAAATTGACTATTATTTTAGAAGAACGATAGCTCTTCATTTTTTGACAAACAAACCAGATGAAAACACAGCAAATGGGTATTTAACTCCATGACAGCATCAACAAATCAAGTGTGATGCATCTCAGTGCAGTTTCCTCCTGCACAAAGCCATGTCTGGGTTTCTGCCTACAAAAGATGAGAAGCAGATAAGTGAAAACTGCTTGAACCCTCCCTAAAAGAATTGTTCCAGAGGAGGAAGGGAAATGCAGTAATGCGCCAGTCCCAATTTGTGTGTGGTTCCCATCTTTTTAATTACCTGTGTGGAGGAATCTGGCATGTCTTGGCTGATTTCAGAGCTCTAGACTCACCTGACAGTGCAAATCCTAACAAACAGCAAGAGCAGCAGCTCCCCTGGCCAGGAGCCATCAGTAAGGTACATTAGCCAGGTATCAGGTACTTCCTGACACATTTTTAAAGCTCCTAAATCCAAAACAATTGAAAATTTGAAGGGTAAATCTAGAACTAATACAAATATTCATTTAAACTGCTTAAATAGGAAATTCTGGGCCTTTGTATTTTTTCAAACTTTTTTTATACTTGGCATCATGGACAGAAACATTTGTTCCTCTTAGCAACAGAGCCTGAGACTAAAAGCTCTGCATTTCCCCTCACAGGCAGGGCCTGTCTCATTTCCTCTGCTTCTCAGGAAGCTCTTGTTCAAAACATCTAGAGCAGCTGGTATCTCTTAGCACAGAGGACTGACTTCTTGACTGTGGATGACAGAGGCATAATCAGATTTTGTTTTCCTATTTTTTTTCTGCAGAATACAAAAGCATGATTTAAAGAACCTTCCATTTCACTGGGAAATGTAGATTCTGTGTGCCATTTGTTTTAAAACCAACACTGCGGCTATTATTTTTGTTTTGTTTTTCTCTGATAATCCCTTGTGGTGTTAGGGGCTAAGAGGTCTGTTTGATACTTCTGTTCCTGCATTTGCTTCAGTCCTATAACTAACAATGCCAGCATTTGAGAGAGGTCTCAAACTGACCTGGAAATGCAGAAATACTTTATCATAGCCCACAGTGAGCTTTGCAAGCCCTGCATGACTAAGGAAGACAGGAGAGCATTTTGAAAGGCAATGTGTTGGTCCCTTAGATCTAATTTACATCTACACAAAATAATCTGAGAGTATAAATAATATATCTTGCATCTGTTAAAGCATGTCTGTCCTAGCATTCAGTTGCTGGTTTTGAATTTGAAGAGTTTTTGTTAGAGCCTGAATCTTAAGCTTGAAATGCACATCATATTGAAGTCATTGAGGTTACTAATGGAGAGTACTCAGAGTGAACAATAACTGCAGAGTGCTGCCCAATCAGAAGATTTGCCTTGGAAGAATAATGGACCCAAATTCTCACTCACATCACTCTAAATCAGGAGTGAATTCAGTTAAGTAACGAGAATTATATCTGTGAAAATTGCCATGAGAAGAGAATGAGATTTGCTTTATTTACTTCTAGAAGTACTCAATGTTTGAAACGAGCATTTGTGGCTATATGTGCTCAAATAGGATTTTGAATTGTCAGAATTAGTTAAAATCACTGCTTTTACTATACATAGGATGTTTTTAATGGCGCACTTATTTTCTTAGTGCCGTATGTTCCTCCTTATAGAAAAACAAACAAAAAAAATGAGGATCATCCAACCAGTTACTACAAAATGTGGCAGCTCCTTATATCTGTTTGTATATAAACATACATTGTGCAAGCCACAGAACAATAACAAGCCTTGGTAATCAGCCCAATCTGAAAGTGGTTGTTAATATACCATGAAAATTAGTGTTGCTGTCTCTCTCAGAGTGGAAAGACCGATATTGCAAAATTTCTGGGGAGCAAAGACTGAAACTATCAAACTGAACTTTACCAGATCCTCTGCTCTTGTTGATAAAGGGTTTTTTTCTTGCCCAGCCTGTCATCTTCTGCTTCATCTCCATAAGGTGTCCTGCAGGGCGTGAAGAGAGAAATACTTTTGTCAGAACCAACTTATCCTTTCTCTAAAGATGTCACTGACACAGGGATGCATTTGGGTCACTGGGTGGAAGGATGCAGTATCCAGAGTATCCCAGTCAGTATTCCTGTATTTTCCCAGGTGGAGAAATTGAGTTACTCAGATCAAAGAGCAAGAGGTGTTTGAAGTGAAGGTGTCAGAATTGGGCTGAATTATACCACAGCTCTACCATACACATGAACCTACCTCTAATCCCAGTGTGAATTGCTGCTCAGTCTGGGGCCAAGGTGTTGCTGTGAATGCTTCTTGTACTTGTTTTAAATTTTCTGTGTGTCTTGTACCTGCAAACTCGGGGCTGGGAGGTGTCACCAGTGGCTTTTTGAGATGCTGAGGGATCCCTGGGCCCCCAGGGGGTGTTGGCACTGCCATGGCCCCACTGCTCCTCCATGGGGCACACTCATGGGAGGCACCTGGGATCTGCTCTCCACAGAAGAGTTCATGGAGGCAGGAAGGGAAAAGTCAGGCTGTATTCTCTGAGAGTCTCTACTCTGTCAGGCAAATCCCAGGGAAGTCAGCAAAAGTTCTAAGGTGCCCTTTGAGGGTGTTATTTTATCTTTTTGCATTCCACAGCAATGGAACAGATTTTACTTTGATCCAGTCAGCTTTTCTATGGAGGTGTGCTCAGATAAAAGCAGGATGTTAACTCTGGCTGCACTAGAGCAAGTGGTGCTTTGGATGCTGGGACACTGGTAAGAAATATAAATCCCCCTGGGAATGAGGAATATATTTCCAACCTGTGAGGTTTTTTTTACATCATTCTTAGAAGGTCTGTTTCTGAACCCTGCCCATGTTTTTAGTGGGCAGAGTTCAGAAACAGACCCTGCTCTGTTGTGATCTGTCATGTTTCCAGAGGTGGATGTGCTGTCACAGGCTTGAGGAACTGAGGAAGTTGCTGTGGAAACACTCATTTTTGTCCCATTTTTCTGAACAATATGCCTCTCAGTCTCCCTGTGTCATGTCCTAAATCTTTAAGGCCTATGTTAGATGCCTAATAGAGATATAGCCTGGGTTGATATAGGATGTACTCTTTTCTCTATTCTTCCATTAATAATGATAATAACCTGTCAGCACAAGGCATTTCAAAGGTTTTTATCTTATTTCCTTTAGATTTTCCAAGTCTATGGTTTCTTCTTTGAAGCCACTATTTTTTAACTATGGGTTAACCAAATTGACATGATTAGCAGCACCTGTGCTAGAAAGTAAAAAGAAATACTGAATCTATAGGGGTGAATGTCCATTTGATCAGTGTTTCTAGCTCTGATCCTTTACATTTATGGTATGATACCTGGATGAGAATATAATGTATCTAGGATACTAATTAATACTTACATGTAAAAAGCTGTATGGCCAGATGGTGCTCACTGCAAATCCACGAGCAAAGATGGTTTTCACTCATCTCTAGCTGTAAAAACCCCAAAGAACAAACCAAAAAAATGCAGTGGGAAGGGCAGACTGGCTCATTGCCCATCACTTGCCCATTGGTTCCACTGTTGTTTCTCAGAGCTCACCAAAGGTTGTCTCTTGTCCCACTTAGTAATAACTGGTGTGGCTGGTTTGGGTTCTGCTGGTTCATTCCAGCAGCTGTTTCACTACAGTGTTTTGAGCAGGGGTAAGCCCAGATACAGAAATGTATTGATATATGTGCACCCAGACTTGAAATCTGTCTTTCAGTTCTTTGGCATCTTCTGTACACAAGTTGTGATCTATTTTGTTTTGTTAGGTTGACACAATTTTCCTTTTTTGCTGTGTGGTGGATTCCTCTAACAACCACTTCATGCCAGCTCAGAAAAAATAAAGCATTTCCTGGAAGGCAGGGTGTTCAGAGACCTGTGGGACACTGCTGAAGCAGACCCTGCAAACTCTGCAATGCAGGCTCGTTTCAAAAGAAGTGTGTGACAGATGGGAGAAAAAAGTGACATTAACACTAATTTTTATTTTTCATTATTAAGCACTTTCCTGGCCTTGTCAGTGCTGCAAACAGAAAGCAAAAAGAACAATAAAAAAGAATGATCTCTATAGTTATGTCTAGTGAACCCAAGGGTGCTAGTTTAGTGGGGAAATGATATATTGTTTTATTTCCAACAGTTTAAAATCCAGAGCTGTACAGGTGACATAGAGCCTTCCTTTATTTCACTTGGCTGTTTTCATTCAATATTGCTTTTAAAATTAACATTGACCTTTAGTGGCTGTGGAAAAATCAGTGTACAGAAGATTTAATAAAGAAATAAAAAGGATGCACAGTAAATAAGTACATAAAGATGTAACTGATAGATTAACTATGATGTCCCAGTGAATAAAACTCAGAGCAGAATTTCCTGCTGGGGACTGGCTCCTCAGCACTCTGACCCTGCTGCTGGATACAGCAGGTGTAGCTTGGTCTCTATATTATCCACCATTCCCATGTGCACTTTGGAAAACTTGTCTCAAAAAAAGATGCTTTTAAGTTACTTTTTTTTTTTTTTCCCCTGCTGGGGCTTAAGTTATTCAATGTATGAGAGTACAGCAAATAAAACAGAGTGGTTGGACAATAAAATGGCAGATGAAATTCAGTATGAGCAAATATACACATGGGAAAGAGCCACTACCTTTGCTGCAAATTGCTTCTCTTTACTTCAGGATGTATCTGCTGGGGCTCTTCTCTCTGATCCAAACCTGTCCTACCCTGGTGGAGGTGTTTGCCATCAATGGAAAGGGATTTGCACGGTCACAGAACACTGGAGGTACGGGCTTTTAGGCTGATTTTGATGAGTCAATGGTCAGAAATCAAAATGTCTTACTGGCTATCTGAGGAGACATGAGCAGCATTTTTAGATCTGCTATGTCTTCCATCTGTGGGTATTGCACAGTATTTGAACTGCAGTTCAGTGATTCCTCAAGTTAAACTTCAAAAAGGAAATTGCCCCAGTTCTTAATAGTTGAATACAAGAATTTTTCAGATGTATGTGTTTATGGATAAAAATCCTGGATTCTGGGGGAAATCCCATTGGCATGACATGGATAAAATTATACTTCACTATGGACTGTGCTACAATACTGTTTCCTCCTGTACCTTATGGCAGCTTTCAGTTTCCCCATTGGATAAAATATCCTCAATAATATCAATATTGGCTCTTAAATGAAATATAGAGGGTTGTATGAGGACCTTTGCCATCTGAAGTATGAATTGGAGGAGGACTGAACAAAGAAAATATAGAGAGCCTTTTCCCAGAAGAATGTATTTTCAGACTTTCAAAGAACAGAAATTTGAGTCTTAGAAATTTCTAAGTGCCTGTGCTCACTGCTGGATTTACCTTACTTTTTGCACTCATTACATCAAAATTGCAGGTATAAAATATGAGTTCTGAATTGCTGTGTGGAAATAATGAGCATTTCACACCTTCCCATGAGTCCTCAGCCAAGCATTTGCCTGAAGAGGGTTCAGTGGGAATGCAGGGAGCCAGCCCAGCTTGGGCAGCTCCAAGGGGGAGCCTATGGAGATGCAGAGATGTGCCAGTGCTGCACATTATTTTGGAATCTGCCCAAAAATGCAGCATCTTTGGATTCAGCCTGACAGGTGCTCAGATAACAGGTGGGAAAAATACTGTGAAGAAAAACTGTGCAGGCTCATTGTAAAGTTAATTTATCTTCAAATCCAAGCAGATTTTACTTCATTTGTTTAAATTTTTTTGTTTGGGGGATAGAGATTAGATGCAGCCATTGTTTGGGAGGAATCTTTCTTCGTGCTAACAGAAGAATGCTTCTGGCAGATTAGAATCATTCAAGGCAGATTAGGAATAAGCATAAAGGAAGATAATTCTCAGATGAGGAACTCTGAATCCATGGAATGTATTGGAGGTGTTGGTGGAGCTGCCTGTGACTCGAACCATGCCCTGATATCTCTGTTGCTTTTTGCTGCACGTCAGGCCCTACTGCATTATAAAGTGGCACATTCCCAGTGCTGCTTTCCAAGCACTTGCTGACAGTGACTAGAATAGTCCAGAGCTGCTCTGAGCAAGGGATGCTTTTCTGAAGGAGTCTCTTTCTGTGGGAAGCTTCAGCAGGAGCTGAAGGCAGAATGTCCCTGTGTGGCTGCCCAGGATGAAGGCAGGGATGCTGCTCTGCCAAACACACACTAATTCATGCACAAAAACCATCACATGGGAATTTTTGGAACGTATGAAAAATATATGTGCAATATGTCCCTTTTCCAGGCAAGGTGCCAGCCTACTGTGCTCTGCTGGGCTTTTGTCTTCTGCAGAACACCTCAAATTAGAACAGCACAGGCAAAACAACAGGAAAAAGAAAAAAAAAAAAGAAAAAAATGAAGAAAATGAAAGAGGAATAAGGGAGAACAAGGGAAGAATGATATATTTTCTGGCATCTTAATCCTATACATATCTTCAAACTAAGGGCCTGGCTTCTCTTTTCTCAAGACTGCACAGTGCTCTTGCTTGGTGAGGAATTTGATCAAGCACTTTGCTAAGGATTCAGCTATGTGCAGCTGAATTGAATTCCCCTTCATGTTGATTTTAATCTAATTACATCATGGTACATGTTAATTGCAACCTGCCTGCTGTGCCAGGTCTTGGCATGCTCAGCATGGGGGGATATCCAGCTGGAGATGGTTTTCATGGAGCTGATTTTCAGTCTGGACCTTTTTGTTGATCTGCAGGAGTGTGGAACTGTTGGAGTGGAATGTGGAAACTTGCTCAGAAATTTTTGGAGTGAAGCTAATACATGCAGAAAGCATCCTGCTGATAGAGGTTGCCCAGCCCTTTTCTAGTAGAGAAGACTTTTTAAAATTTTTATAAACTATGTCAAATGTCTTTGACTTTCATAGAAGGTGTTTGACATTTAAGTGGAAGCCCCTGGGTTTACAGAAAAGCCACAGCTCTTTCTCCCATTATTTCAGTTAACTGGGTTATAAGCTCTTACAAGTTGCTGTTTCTCTTCCACATTCTTGTATTCCCCAAGAAAATTATGGTATCTAACCTAATTAATATGTGAATATGAAACTCTCTGAAGGGCTAAAACTCAATTTAGCCTAAGTGGCAGTAGCAGTAACAGTGCAATCCTGGGTACAACACACAGAGCAAAGCAGCAATCCCAGTGAAGGGATTTTCATGGAACACATCCATACCTTTCCTGTGCCCCCAACACCTGTGGCATCCTCCAGTGGCACTGGGGACAGCTGAACTGAAGGAAATAGCTGGGGAAATAAAATTTTAATAGTGTTATCTGATTGTTTATTAATTTCTCACAATATTCCAAATTGAGAGCCAGTGGATTTGCCATCTTGCCCTCCAAAATTAGAAACTTTAGAGATTAAGGTTGCCCACTGAACCTTCATTCTCCTCCCAAAATTTCTGGTCTGGTTTCTAGCTCCTCAGTGGTACCCTGGGTTTGTGGTGCTGCTTGCAGCAGAGAAGTTGCCCAGAGAAATGACAGAGGGAATATTTCTCAGGCCTCTCTAATTCTGGCATGTGCTAACTTTCAATTGGGTGACTTTGCTGCGTCCTTTAACGTCGCTATTTTTGTGTGTGTGTGTGTATAAATTAAAAATAGCTCTATAGAAATAACTTTAAAACGCCGGAGTATTTAATAGCAAGCAATTCCTTTTTATAAAAAATTTATAACAACTTATAAAATGTAATCAACAGAGAATTGTGCCCCCGCTTTTGAATTCTTTAGATGGTTTTAAAAATAATACTTTAAGGATGTTGGAAATGGCAGCATGAAGTGTTTCTTTCCTGTTGAATAGATACTAAAATAAATTATTCCAACTGTATTAAAAATATGAAAAACCTACCACTGTTACATATACTTGAGCTCTGTGAAAGCACCTCTGTTTGATGGGAAAATTGCTCTGGCATATATAAACATAATTTATTTTACTGAGATTTAAATATTAAACGCCAAAGTTCTTCAAAATGAGGTCCTAATGATGCAGTTCTTCCCTATCCCTGCAGTCAGAGGTGTTCATCTTGAGTCAGTTTATGAGAATTGTTAAATGTTAGGGGTTTATTTTACTTTTATTTGGTGTTCCTTCTTATTTTCGGTAAGGAGTAAACACTATAGTAGAGGCTTGATGCAAAGAAGCTGTGAAAAAAAATTCTACAAAACAACATTTAAAAATCTATAAATTTGAAAAGGATGACAAATTGTGGAATGCCATTTAAAATGCTCTTTAGGGAGTAGACAAAATACTAAGTCTGTTGTGTCCAGATAAAACTTGGTTTAAAGAACTTTACATAATCACTGGAGATGGTAAAAATGTCAGCTGGTTTTAATAGTGTTAGGGAAACTAGCTTATTTTTCCCCAGCCAATATTTTCTAGGAAAATTGTGAATGGGGCTTTTTTTTGAGATGTCAAAAGGTAAAAGATACCATTTAGTTTTAATTTTTTCATAAGGAAGCATAAAAGCTGTGGCCAGAATGAAAATAATTGTTAAAATATTTGATTCTCCAAGCAATGTTTCAATCCAAGGCAAAATAAAACATATAAATAAATAATCTTTTTGCTCAAATCTCTCTATTGAGCTCACGTCACACATGTCTCATCCATGTCAAACAGAGCAGCTGGGTAGAACAAATCCTGGCATTACGCTCCTGAGTGTTTGTGGAGAGCCACAGGGTAAATCTGCAGCAATGGAACAGCTTCCCACAGCTGGGCTGTCTGATTATGTGCTGTGCTGCAGAAATTACAACACACTGTGCTTAAATGTGGTAACAGGATAAAGCTGTAATAGAAAGCCAGATGTGGATAAAACCAATACAAACACTCTGCCATAACAAAAATATTTGATTTCCCTTCACGTGTAAAAAAGTCTTGCTATTAGAACATGCATATTTGTAAATAATTAATTTTAATGATGAATGCTAATGATGGTAAATCAAAACAGGACTCTGGAAGTTCAGAACTATATTCTAAGTAGAGCATGTTGGCTTTAATATAAGGCATATTTTATATACTATTTCTTGTTGCAACAAAACTTTGCTGTACTACTGCCCTTCTTTTCCTGCCATCTATTATCTCCTTAATTCTCTGTGCATTAAGGATGATTTACATGCTGGGTATATCTGACATGGCTTAGAAAAATGTGTTCTGCAGTTTTGACCAGTGTAGGGTTCTGAGGAAATGCCTTCTTTGGGGCCATAAATGAATAGTTGAAAACTGAGATTTAACAAACTGGTACTTTCTCCTCTTACAGTTCTCTCTGGGAAGGGACACTTGTTTCAAGACAGTCCTTCCAAAGCTTGCTCTTCAAACTTGTTTTCTATGCCTTGAAAAAAACCCCAAGCCAAATACAACATTCCAAAGCCCCTTCAAAGGTTAAAGAATAAGCATGTTTTGTCTAGCATTGCTGTCACTTCAGCATGGCAGAGCACAGTTTCCCCTTATAAACAGTTTCACATTCCTTTCACAGGCTGTTCCAACATGAATATATTGTGAAGGGGGTCCTGCTAACCTTTGTGGGCTGCAGCACTTCACAGGGAGTCAGGATGAGCACACTGCAGACCAGTCCTGCTCTCAGGGGTGTGAACGAGAGTCTGCCACAACTCTTAGGAGCAAACTCTCACAAATTCTGTATTTACCTTAAATTGCTATGTGTATAATACGCATATCTGTTTACACTGGTCCGGCCAACTCTCAGACCCCAAAGTATGACAGGATGGGCTTTTCTGTTCTTCTCAGTTTCTGCTGTTTGCTCCTGGGTGTCTCCTCCCAGCTCCCATTCCAGCAGGCTGGTGTCAGTGAGATCAGGAACTGTACAGCAGCTGTCCTTGGCCTTTGTTATCAGGCCAAAAATAACATCAGCACCATGTGGTGGTGCCAGGATTGCAGCCAGCTATAATGACATGTGTTTTGTTGAGAAATTGATGCTGTGACTCTGAATAACAATAATAATAACAATAATAATAGTAATAATAATAACAGTTTGGCTGGTGCTGGTGGGGATTGCACAGGAGAGGAGGGCTGCTCTGCATCCTTCACAACTCCCTGGGTGCAGAGTGAGCTTGTCACTGTTGGGATCTTAGTTTGCATTTAGAAATCTCCTTGTGAAATGCAAATCTGGTATCAATGTTTGTAAATACAATCTGGGCCGGTTCCCAATGGGCATCATCACAGAGCCAAACCCTGCTGGGAGGGCTGGGACAGACCAAAGCCTTTGGCCAGAGCAGGGCTTCCATGGACAGTGGTGGGGCCTGAGAAACCTGGGTTACTTAACAGTAATATATAAAACAATAATTTCAAGCACTTCATTGCCCTGAGAAGATATAGGGAGAGAGAATGCATCCATTAGGCTGCACTGATTTAAGTCAGGGGAGACTGGCTGTTAGTTTGTTGTGAGTCAGAGGGTGTTACACACCAGGACTGCTCCTCCAGCACAGTCCAGGCTCATTCTGTGCAGCTGCCTGGTGTGGCTGAGCAGGGTTAGTGTTCTGACCTGAGGTAAACCTTGAGCACTGCTTGCTGCTCCACAGTGCTTGGAAAACCAGGAAAGTTCTCACTGGAGTGAGTTACTCACTGGACAGGGTCACTGCTTGCCTCCTCACTGCACAGAGCAGACTTTTGGGGCTGCTCATCAAGCCCCTGCTATTTATACCAGCAAACACCTCTCCAGCAGTGCAGGAGGTTTGTAATTTGCTGATAAGCCACTTGCCATCCTGCCTGTTAAAAGCCAAGAGAAAAAAGGAAAAAAGTGTGAGGTGTTGACATCAGAGGGTATTTGTAATAATGAGTAATGTGCTACAGAGCTGATATAGCTTGGCTACCATCTCTCTGCTGCATTATTTTAGTGGCTATGTCTAGCTGTCTACTAGTGTGACACGTTTTTATGGTTTATCATAAAAATAAAAGTGTGTCTATTACCTCTAGCTGGAATCTGGATGATGCATAAAAACTGAAGCAAGGGAGTTCATGTAAGGAATAATATCAAAGCAATTTTTAGTGTGCCATGACAAGTATTGCTCATGCAGCAGGGCCTCCTGCAGGCTGTGGCTTCCCATATACATCCCCAAAGCTGAGGCACCCCTGAGCTTCCCCAGACAAGATCTGGGCTGGGTAAGGCAGCAAATTATTTGCAGCTTGAGTGTAGCAAAAAGTGTTAGTCACTTCTGATTGGAACACTCAATCACATGGTATCTAAATAAGTGTGGATTTGTATTCTTTCTTCACTTTGCTGCATTCTTCATTATAAAGTCATTGAAAAAAAGAAAGAAAAGTTTTCTTTCTGGCCAAGTATTAAAAATACCAGCACTTGTATTTGACAATGAAAAAACTTTCCAAGGAATTTTACATGCTAAATTAAAAGAAAATCTCCAGTTGCTTCTCTTCAAGTCTTCATTAGCTTAAATGGGCTCTTCATACACTGAAGGATTCTTAGAAGAATATTAAAAGGAGGGGAAAGATGCTGGATAAAGCAGGTCAGCTCAATTAGAAAGAATCTTTTTGGGTTTCATTTGTTACCTCTGTGTAATTCTTGTGGGAAATGCATTAATGGAAACCATTCTGGCCTAGCAGAGATGTGGTATAAGGAAATAAATATCAAGAAGACCCTGTGGGACTATATCCTCAGCTGTGATAAATTGGAAGAGCTCTCTCAAAGTTGTTCTAAATTATAACAGCGGAGACTCTGCTCCTTATCCCTTGCTTATTTGGTGCAGCAAAGTTTTGTCTTTGTTAAGTAATGAGTAAAAAATTTATTAGTAAAATGAAGAAATTTTTATGTTAATTTCTCTTCTCTGTAGCCAATGGACTAATAAAATTTGTGTCCAAAGTCAGAAAATAGAACACGCACAAAATTTTGAAGTTCAGAGACAAGAAAAATGTCTTGTTAGCAGTTGTTCTTTCCCTTTACCGTAGAAAAGGAAACATTACAGATGTGATGGTGATGGGGGCCATAAAACTCCCAAACCAGGATGCTGACCTGAGATGCATCAGGCTTAGTGCTGCATAAATCCTGAAAGAATGCTTGTTGTGGGAAATGGTCCGTCTAGACCATTTCCATGTTTTAATTTAAACAAATTACTGATACAGGGAGAAGTGAAGTTGAGGATATTGCACCAGGATTACTATGTCCATAGTTCTAGTTCCAAAGCTGGAGACTTCTATTAGAAGCATATCTGAAACACAAGGTACAGAGTTGCTTTGCACAAATTTGTGGCTTGCTTCCAAGGCAGATTACTTCTCCCAACATTTGTATCTTTCTTCTCATATAATGTAACAACAAAGCATTAATCATGCAAATATCAATATTTAATGATTATGTGGTTAATGCCTGCAAAGCACTTTAGAGATAAAAAGTGCTCTATAAATCCAAATGTAGGATATTTGCTCCTTGCCTTACCTTAGTTGGATACAGAAGGGCTGAGAACCTGTTCATGTTATCTGGAAAGGCAGGTGCCTGATGCTTCTGATACCAAGAGTGAAATATTAATTCTAAACCTACTGAGCTCTATGACAATCTTTTCTTTCTCTTCAACTTGCTTTTGAAGTTTGCACAATTAGAAACATTTGTATGGTAATGAGGATACTGCTCAAACCTCAAAATATACTAATTAGGCAAAAAACCAGGACCGGGAACATTTGGCCAGCTAATTAAAATGTCATAATTGCTGCTGCAGAAACCATTGTTACTTCATACAATTATATAAATGAAGATCTACTGTCTAATGAGGGACTGAGAGAAAAGTAAGAAGTCGAGCACAAGCTTTCCCTGCACGTCAGCATTGCTAAAAAACCCTCAATATGGCCCTTTTAAAGTGATGGGTGAGTCATAGTAGCCTTTTCTAAAACACCTCCTTTTTATTGAAGAGTTTCTTTTGGGCAAGATAGCAAAAGTTTAATGGCAACTTACGAAAGCCCTGCTGGATGTTACAGAGGTTGTGTATGTGAGCATTCTGCTGAGTTTGGCCATACACGCTCACTGGGCAAGGTGAGCTCCTCAAAACAAAGATGTTTGTTTATCCCAAGTCTCCCTTGCTCCTTTTACTTTCTGTGTCTGTGTTATGGGAAGTGCTCAGGTTTAAGTGGGATATGAAACACCAAAAGTTCTTTCCTTAAGTGTCATTTTTGCCAGCACCAGTCTCAGTTGTCTGCTGAAGGCATGTAGCAACTTTCTCAGCCATTATAACATGTGAGGAGAAAATACCCTGTTCATATATTCTTGGAGAAGGTTTATTTAGCAGGATCCTAGCTTTTGCAATGTAGAAGAAGTCATGTTCTCCCCAAAAATCTCTGCTGAAAAACCTTTCCCTACCCATAAATAATGAAATCTACTCTACCAAATACTTAAATGTGTTGACTTTTAAGTTTACGCATAAATCTTCCCAAGTCATCTGAGAGTTTTGCAGAAGAGATATGGGTGTGTTTTATACCAGGCCAGTCAAAATTATGAAGTCTCTATTAAATTGTGTGTGCAACAGCCCCCCTCCACAGGAGGAGGCCTAATGGGAACCCTGTGGCCATTTATGGGGGTTTCAGACTCAAAGCTGCCTGGATGGGGGAATGTCTGGAACCCTGACAAAGCCCAGCCCAAAATGATAGAGGGGAAGATTACAGATAGCAGTGGGATTTGGCAGCTCAGAGTCTAAAGTAGTAGGGGATATTGAAACACTGCAGAGTACCGGGATGGAATAAAATTGTGAGGCAGTTCAGTGAGGGATGAGCAGGGTTGTCTTGGAAGGGTGGAGAGCAGTTTGTGTCCTCAGTGAGCTCAAAATGGGGCTTTGCAGAGGAGAGATCTGTCTTTGATGAGAACTGATACAAGCCACTGCCACCAGCAGAGCAGGGCTGTGCACATTTGCTAACAAAGGGTGACAGCACAAAAGGAGACTATTCAGACAAGGTTTCCATGAGTAGAAGCACAGATTTATTTTTAATTTTTTTTTGTTTTCTAAGTGTGATTGCAAAAAAATTATCATTTGGTGAAACCATGTTGAGATTTCAACCTGACAAATAAGGGAACATAGCAGAGAAGGCAGGTAAGGTTTAGTTTATTTAAATTGGTTTAAAAATAGTGTCTGAAATTTTTTGAGTGACATAATTTCCTCATGGCTTGCAGACACCAGCTGGAGATAGCTAGGATAGTGAAGAAAACCTGTCAGGCACCTCAGTCCTGGCAGCTAAGAGTCCTGCTGAAAGAAATGGGGAAGGTAATGCCCCATTCAACGCTCAGTGTTCTGAAAGCTGGAGACTGATTATTGTCTGGTATGACCCAGGGCTGCTGTCAGTTGGTTCTAATTAGCTTCAGGCTCTTCTCCGTGCTCAGAACTCAGTGCTCTGGGTGTGGGAAGCTATTTAAATCTATTTACATAATTTTGATATGTTTTTCTTAAAATATTTCTCTGTGATTGAAGAGCTCTTTCCTGGGTTGGCCCTTGCTAAGAGCTATATTGGCAGTTTTAGTGGGCAGTTAGATTTCAAGGGAAAAGGAAAGGCCCCCTGTGTGGCACTGGGCTGATGGAGGTTCCTGGGGCAGGGGAGGTGGCACAGCCCTTGCCCAGGTGCCAGCCTGAGTGGGAGCAGCACCAGCCCAGATCCCTCTGCATCACTTCTGCCCATCCAACCTGAGTATTCATTGTGCCACAAAATCATTCCCCCCTTGACCAGGGAAACTTTGAAAACGTCTGATTTTCACTCCTGTGGGTAAGACAGTCATCATTTAGTCATGTTGAAAAAGAGAGGAAAGGAATACAGCATTTCTGACAAGGTGTGAGGCACAAAGAAACAATGAACAATTGAAAAAACCCACAATTACTTTTGCTTGGATTTTTCCTCAAAAATTCTGAGTAATTTGTCACATCTTTTAAACAGTCAGGTGCATTAGCATACTGAAAAGTGTGTAACCCCACATCTTGATGCCTTTTGGAGTAAACTACAATGTACTGTGTTTAGTCTGGATGACTTTGGTTCATTCAGAGATGTTACTTTAAAAGTGGACTTTGGTATGGCTTTTAATATACTGTACTTCTGAACCAACACTCAGAAAAATGTATGTTTTATAAGGGAAATAGTTTTGTCATAAGCTGACAGTGGCTAAAAAGTAAAATTAGGAAAGTTTGAGTGAGAGAGAGGAGTAAAAAGATATATTTTGTTCATCAGGGGATGTGCAGTTATGGGACAAAGGAGGACACATTTGGGATTCAATTCAGGCTCAGGGTTACAAACGCTCCCTTCTAATCAGAAGCACACAGGTGAGAGACATGCTTTGTGTCTTTTGTGCCTCCCATCAGAACAGATTCAGGTGCATGCATAATGCATGAGGCAAGTACCAGCGCTGATGCAGAATAATCCATAAAATATGAAGCTGATGTTATGAATAATTAAAGCACAAACACACTCAGAAACACCTGCATGCAGCTAATAGGATGGGTTGGACTTGGCCTATGAGAAATGTAGGATTGGAGCTGTCCCTCCTCCCCCTTGGTGTCCCTTGGGCTCTGTGAGGTTCCTGCCACAGGGCACAGCTGGGGACCCCTCTGGAGCTTCAAACCCCTCTGTGGGGAGGGACTGGCACTGTGATTTTCCTTGGCTATAGCTGCAGAGGGGCCTGGTACCTGTTTTCTTCAGAGAGAAATTGCCAAAGTGTTTCCATGTTATAATATTGAAAAGGCTGAACCTTCAGCCTCCTGGTAAGTAAATGCCAGTTTTGTTTAGAGACGGTGTAGAAAGATCAAATATTTAGCTTTTATCAATAATGTACCCTCTAAGTAACAGTGCCTACATAGACACATAATCTGTGACAAACTTTCATAGATCCCCTGATGCATTTGAGGCAAGCTCAAGGGTTTTTTTGACTTGTAGGAAATGAATAACCTCTGATGTTCCCTGCAGAGAAGGGAAAGAGCAGGGCAAGGACTGGGCTAAGAGTATCAGCAGCAGAGAAGGTCACATAAATTATTACTGCTTGTATGGCTTGGACAGATACCCACTCAGGTGCTGTTGGTGTTCTTGCTTAATGCTTTTATGATCTCAGTGGAGATCCTGGGTCGGTTGGAGAAGACATTGAGCACAGAGCAGAGCAAAACATCCAGGTCCTAAAGCAAATAGAGGCAAAACATCCAGGTCCCAAAGCATTTTTTTTGAAATAGAGGCAAAAAATGGTGAGATCTTTTCTGAAGTTAAATGGCCACATTTTTCTGAATGAGTAAAGCTGGGGAATATATAGAGATACCTAGCAGAGATTGAAGATCACATTTTTACCTGAAACAGTAGAAAAAGTTTCTCTCATCTTAGGCAGCTTCCAAAATATGATTTAATTTATATCTCTGTAAGAGTGATTTGAATGCAATGGAAAATAATGTCTGTATTGTGGTTTATATTTTATGTGCACAACTCACACTACAGCATATATTAGTTTTTGTATTTATATTTCTAGGTTTTATACTGCTGCTTTGATAAAGGAGCTCTAGCTGTGTGCACAACAATCTTACATTGCTGTTATTTAAAATATCTTCTTTGGTCTGATGTGTTGGATCTAAGGAAAGTCCTTCTGTACTTTTATTTCTTGAAGAGAAACTGTATATTACTGAAAACAGAGCTTCAAAGTAACCAAATCACAGTGCTCTGGATGGATCACACAGAGTGTGAGCTGAAGGGACACAGTTCTCAAGGGATAGAAAGGAGAGAGTGTAGATGAAACCAGAGAAGCTGGACTCTGAATTTGGATTAGCTAAAGAGACAAAGCTCCAAGAGTCCCCCAGAGCCACAGGGGCAGTTTGGGTGGTGTTTCTGCCTACAAGAGGAACAGTTTTCCTCTGGTTTCAAAACAATGAATTAATTTCTAGTTTTGCCATGAGACTCACTGCGTAATGCTGTTGAATGTTTTGCATTCCCTGTTCTCAATTGGTAGACCTGGAATATGTTCCTATTTAAATTAAGCTATAGGTATTAGGCAAAAAGAAGTCATTTTTCAGTTAATTCCAGAACTAGGACAACAGCCCCTTTGGAAAATGCTTCCTTTATGAAAATAGTACTCAAATGAGCCTGACAAAGCACAAAATGATTATGTGTGATTCTCTAGATTGTTTTACCAGCTTAGTTTGCAGAACCAAAAGTTCTGAAATACTTTGTGGCTGACGTCTTGCATTAAACATCAAGAATCACCATTTGTGTTCATCTCTTGAGGTTAGGCTAAGTGCTGAAATATTTTAGAATGATTTGCTGCCAATTTATATCCAATGACTCTTCCCTTACCTCTATAAACCATTAGATCCTGGGATGCCTTGGGTTCTCCACCAGCCTCAGATTTAATAGGGCAGAACTGCAGAAAACCTTCAGGTACCATCAACTCTCTGCAGTTTAAGGGAAAACCAAAACCCACCAAACACCTTAAACCCAAACAACCCCATATATTATTAAGGAGTAAGATGAACTATTTCTATGTTTCCCCCCAGATTTTTCAGTTCAGTATCATTTTCACTGTGGTAACTAAATGTTCATATCCATGACACTCTTCCTTTCCTGCTCCAGAACTGAAGGATCTGCAGTGGCACTGGCACATGGACAACACTAATTATACATGCAGGATCTTTCCCACTGGCAGATTGAGGATTTTCATGCCCTTCACTGTTTTTCAAATTATTTTTTTAGGCAGTGAATTTTATGTTAATTCTGTCCTCCTAACAGGGAGGAACAAATTTGAAAGTGTAGGTTCATAGAATATAGAGTATCTTTTGACTTTGGGCTTCTAAGAAAGTGTTCCTTTGTCACAAGCCACCACAGAGCTTCACAGGCTTCCTGTGTGCTGAGCTGACAGGTAGGATGCTCTCCATACAAAGCCTATATTTTCCTTAATAATTGCTAAGTACTTAAAGAAATAAATGGCTATGAACAAAATTTAAAAATGTATTTTTACTGTCACCCAGTCACAGCAAATGACTCTATGCAAGTACACATCCTAGCAAGAATTAGGGCTTTTCCTAAAACTGCTTTAGCCTTTTATTTTGTTTTTAATTATGGCTTTACATCAAATTCAAGAACTTTTATGCTTCAAACCTGCTTTAAAAAAAGACCAATTGTGGGGCTGCTGAATTCTGCCAAAAGCACTTAACACTGAAAAGAAATGCTGCATATGTACAGCAGCTGCTGGAGGTGCAGGTAAAATAGAGATACTTGTGAATTATTTTTTCCTATTTAGTAAGGAATTGAAAAATGATATGTTTCAGTCCTGTGACCTCTGAGAAAGGATCTGCAAGCAAATTTGTGCAGATTTTAACCTTTACAACCACACTTGCAAGATCCACACACTCAGACTAACCATGCAGTTGATGGAGACTCTGTGATCTTGGTCACATTATGCCAATTATATGGAGTGGCCTCAAAGCCACTGATGATAGCCAACAATGAACGCTTGAGATGTAATGGATGGGTCTCTTGGTGAATCATTTCCTTTGAAGGACTGACAGACCTGCTGCAGTAGGAATCTTGTGCAACCTATCCAGGCTGTTCTGCTGCTAATACTGTCCACATGGTTCTAAAATAGACCTTGCCAAATCATTAAATGGATCTTGCAGAGCACTGAATTTTAATTGCTCTGGGGATACTGAGAGAGAACAGTATTGATTGACTAACTTTATGTAAGTTTATTAAGAGTTGTTAATCTAATATCTAATTAAGGGATTTTGTTTTACTCTTTTTGCATGGTATCTCTGTGATTTTATTAATGATATTTTAAATGTTCCATCTCTAATAATTTACATGCACCAAAAGGGAATTAAAAGAATTAACTTGAACTGAACTATTTTCCCTGTAGGGCCAACTTTTCAAACATGGTGGTTTCAGACAGCTAAATTCAGAGTTAGCCACAAAGAGGTGCTGAGATGCTGAAAGGTGGGAGGCTGGCTGTTCATGTCAAAGGTTACACTGAGAGAAGAGGTAGGATGAGGTGGCATTGAGAAACTGGCAGGGGTTTTCTCTATTGTAAACTTTTCCACATAAAATCCCCTTGCAGATAAAGGTAACCTAAGGAAGGGACAAACAAGCATGGAGGCGAGGTGGTGGGATGCTCTGCTGAGAGCGGGATGGGAGTGAGAAAGATGCAAGAAGTACTTTGAAAAGAGCAACTGTGTCCTGACAAAGTGACTGTATGTCCTGCAGAACCTCTGCATTACAAATTGTGATCCTGTGAAAAAGTGAATTTTAACATTAGTGTCAGTGGATCAGAATTTTTCATCTGCCTCTGTGTGTATGTCTGTGGCTCCTGATAGGGACAAAGCAGACTAGAGAAAATGGTGAAGATTTCTTCTTTTTTTCTGGTGTGCCCCAAATCACTACAGGATTGGTTAGTTTTGAGTTTAATTTGCAAGGAGGCTCTGCAGACTAAGGGAATTTGTCTAGGAGGAGAAAGAGCTGATCAGGTAGTTTAACAGAGTATGTCCTCTAGCCCTGGAATTTTTCTACTGAAAAATGTGATATTACTGGATATTCTTGGAATACAAATTACTACTGTGATGCATATGTCATGGGTGGATACCATGTTACACTGAGTCTACCAGCAGTTTTCAATGACAAGGTATAAAATAAAATAAATTTCAGACCATGTTCCAGGGAGAATATTTCCCTGTGAAAATTGTAGTAAAGGGCATGGAAATGTCAGAGAGAGTGAATTTAAAGAGGGGGTGCAAAGCTACAGAACCACTTCTGGCTCACATTACTGGGAAAGGCCATATTTTGCATAGCCTATGGCACAAATAAAGTACACATCCCATGGGCAAGGTGCTGGAGAGCCATTAATAAATGACCATTTCCATATAACACATGGCACAGCTGGCACAAGACAAGGAACAAGTGATGAGAAGGTTGGCAGATCCCACTTATTCATTAATTGTTATAAGTGAGAGAGCTAAGAGTTGTTTTTTGCAAGATATATAGCACTAACCTTTGGTTTGAAGGATTTAGTCTGCAAATAGCCATACAAAAAATTCAACAGCTTTAAGTGTACTGCATTTCAAGTAGAAAATGGTGATCAGCAAAGGCAAAGTCAGAATTTGTCTCAGCCATCTCATTGCATCAGTTGAGGCTTTGTAAATGCACAGAAAATCCCTGACCTGACACCTTGGTAATCAGGACACTGATATGTGAAAGAACTGATTGAAAAATAACTTATTATTTGTATACCAATTATTTAAAAACAATCTGAACTTAGTAATATGTGTCAGTGAAAATGCACCTACTTTTAAATCTGCTTGAAATAATAAGTTTAAGGATTGGTATTAAGGGTATCATCCTATGCAAGTCTGATCAATTAAATATCTATAGGGAAAAGCCCCAGCTCTGAGTGCTGTTAGTCCCTCTGAAGGCTTGTCTCGTAGGGAGCTTTATTGAAATTCATATGGACACTGGCTCCCATCCTCAGGCTGCCTCCAACGTGTGGCATTCAATTCCAAAACCTTTCTTGTTTGTCTCCACTAAGAAATGTCCCTGATGACCAGACATGCCAAGATTTAATAATCAGTCTTGGACAGAAATAAAGCAAATGCATAAATCCCAGAAAGAGCAAAGTGAGTCTTGTGGTTCCTACCATGAGAGGCTTCCTACAGCAATTTTAAATTGTGTTTGTATGCAGAAGTGTTAGTTATTAGCTTTCCCTCTGATCTCTTAAGTCATCAGGGTTTTTTGATCACAAAATTCCAAACATTTTACTAGGCAGAAAATTTGGTCCCTTGCTTAATTAATGAAAGTAGATTAAAGCTTGTGCTGCAAGGATAGTGATAATGTCACAAGAAAAAAAAAAAGATTATGTTATTTACATCATGTTTGCATCCTGGATAAATAGGCAAAACGTGAAAAACACAAGGATAGTTCTCACCATCTGCAATTTTGTAGCAAAAAAGCTGATAATTAGCAGAGTGCAGTCTGAGCTGGGTACATCTGTATGCATTTCTCTTAAACGTTCTAAAGGCTATTTCAATAAAATGCTTCAAATGGCTGTCTATTTCCATGGTACACAAGTCTCAACAAACACCCAGAAGAGTAAATGAGTTTTCAAAAGAAAGGTGCCATGTTCACTTAGCATGGATTTAATTTTTGTAGAAAGAGATGAGCTTAGTAGCAGCAATTTCACCTACAGAATTGATAGCATTTAGGAAGTTTTAATTGTAGACCGTAAAATTCCTCTTAGCTCCTGGCTCTGTTACTCTTGGATACAGCATTGCAGGGTACAGGGTCTGCTCCAACCACTCTGCAAACTGGAATGAGGCAAAATGCATAAAAATTATTCTGCTAGTTTAGCATATATCATGTTTTTCCTAAAGAAAAAAAAAAGAAAAAAAGAAAAAATCCCCAACACCCTGGGCACTAAAACAGTCATGGCATGAAATCAATTTTGTAAATGTCAAGACATCGGACTGGAATTTTCCAGGGAGTCTAAGCGCATTAGCAGCTCAAATCCCATTGAAAAGCTACCATATATACTCTGGACAAATTACAGAAACAGCAGATCTGTGAAAACAGCTGCCCTGGCAGTGCAGAATATTCCTTGGAGAGGAGCTGGGGTCAGCCACAGAGAGGGGTTGCAGGGAGGGCACCTCACCAGAGTGACCAGAGATGCTTTGCATGTCCTTCCCAGCAGTGCAGGATGTTGGGGCAATGTTGACCTCCCCAGAGGGCTGGGTGTAGCTGCAGCCCCCAGTTTGCCCTTCCAACAGTTAGGGAGAAGTGGATGTAGAGAGAGAGATGTTATGTAGCCATTTAAGGCTAAAATATTTCTCTAAAAACAACAGCACTGACCCTTCAGTTGGCACTCACCTCTGTTCCTCCAAAGCAGTTACGTGAGGAGAGGATGGGTAATTCACACTGTCTGCCTTTCAGTATTCTATCAGCAGAAAAATTTTTGCTGGGATGCTGCCTATCTTCCCTTCAGCAGTATTTAAAACGTGGTCTGAGCAAAATCCCAGGATCCCCTTTTCCTCAAAAATGTACATTTGTATATATATAAATACATATATGCATATATACAAAGAACTTCTTTTTACCCTCCTGAAATTAGTAATAAAATGATGATGCTTTGAATTTCTGTTTTACCATGTGTTGTAGCTCAAGTGCTTCTAACTCCAGTCATTCCTTTAAACAAAGTTCTCCCCTCTGGCTGCATCTGCTGTGTTTCATGGCACTGGCTGGTACCTGACACCAGGGAGAGCAGGGACACACTTGAATAGTGTGCTTACATTTATTCAGAATTTGAAGGTGAGGCTTCTCTGCCACCTCCCAGGCACTGGGGATTTCAGACTTGAGCTCATGCTCTTTGTAGGCAGCAATACAGCCTTTTTCAAATCCTTCCAGCCTTCAAGTTGCACTGAAACAAAAGCTGATCAGCACTTTACTTTTGCTTAAATCATACCAACATCTCAAGCACTGTTTGGTAGTCTTTGACTATACTTCACTGATTGCTGCTGAGAAAGAGTAATTGTAAATGGCAAGGAAATAAAGTTTCAGGCTTGCGTTGCAGCTGATTTTAAACATCAGCCTGAGAAGTGCAATGTTAGCTCTTTGCATGGAGAATACTGCTGAAAGAAATGTTATTTTCTCTAGTTTTATTATTGCCTTAAAATTTTACTCATTTCTCAGAAAAAGAAGGCATAATTCTGATTTCAGTGAAATGCATCTGCTGAGGTTGATTTTCTTTCAGAGCTGTTGTTCACTCAGGTTCCTGTTTATTATTGGATGTGTCCCAAAGAAACATTTTGTGCAATTTATTTAGTAACCTCATGAAGAAATTCTGTTTATGCAGGTTCTCAGTTCATCTGCCTTTAGCATCTGAAGGCTGGACCTTTATTCCTGTTATGATTTGTACAACAAAGAAAAATATATTTGAGAACATTACATATTCTGCCTCCCATTCCTACAGTGATGTTATGTTTTACTGGAGTTGAAAGTTATTTAAGAGGATGGTAGGATTAATATTTGCACTTTTGCTGTTGTAATGAGCACGTGGAAGAGCAGAGTGTGCCTGTGACACCTTGGCAAAGGGGATGTACAGACCATATGTGCACACATGATTTAAATACAAGAACTTTGTCACATAATTTTTCATCTAAATCCACAACCAGTTTATCTGATCTTCATTAACTGCTTTTATATATTTAGGAAAAAAATGCCCCCGAAACAGTTAACATGGAAAATAAGTTTGCTCTTGAAGTTTGTATTGCCATGGCTTTCTTTTCATCCCTCTGTTCTGAAGCAGCTGTTTTGGTTCTGCTAGAAGGTAAAATCCTGTGTGCTGGGTAATAAAGAGGTAAAGTTGCTGGTTTGGTGTACTGAATGATTTATAAAAGTTGTTAAATGTAATGAGCAAAGGCAGAATACAGTGGTAGCTGTAGTGTAAAAATATTATCAAATGATATAACTGTCAAATTAATTAAATTCAGTGTGATATAAATTAGGCATAGTTGTATGCAAATAGGTGTTCAGGCACTTAGCTGCTTGGTTGTAACTAGCATGTCCAACTGATGCCAAGTAACTATTTCAGGATAAAGAGCACCATTTGCATTTGTTATCATGAGCTTGACAGAACTGAAATTCTGTTTGTGGAAATTTGGCCTGAGTTGTCAACATAAATTAAAAATACTACCTGCTCTTCATAACACTCCTGTTCTGGATTGTGGGCTTGTATAAATTAGTGTAAATCCACAGAAACCAAATATATCCTAAGGAGAGAGAGCTGGATGTGAGGAGTGTGGACATGGAGTGTTTCTATTACCAGCTTTTACAGACATTCTTGACACATCTAACTGGTAACTAATCTCTCAAGCTCCATCCTAAGCTGTTTTTTCCCCCACTGTCACTATTTCTAAAGCTGTGCCATCCTGCTGGAAACACATTTCAGGTGTCCAATCTAAATTACTGCAATCCTTTGCTCCTCTGACAGTATTTTCCTCTGGCTGCTCTCTCTTCTTAGCCTTCACTTTGTCACATTTTCTCTTTGTGGAAGTGAGGATCTCCTTTCTCCTGGTTGCCACTGGTGCTCTCCTCTGTAACAATTGGATTTTCTCTTTCTCAGTGCCAAAACCATTGATGTTGGTATGATGCTGTATCATCTACTCAGCTTGAATATTGGGATTTGTAGCATTACCCCCCCAGCTCTTCAAAGGACTGGGTTTGTTAGCAATACACATTCCTGTGAAAGTCATCATCCTGCCTTGTGAAGAACATCAGCCCAGTGAAAGACATAATGGCACAGGCAATTATAACACTTCTTTTCACTTTTTGATAGCAAACCCGTAGTGTTTTACTATTGCAAGAATTATATTAACAGAGCTAGCTACAACCTGTTTTAGAAGCTGGCATCTATTTGATTCAAAAGGAAACAAAGTCTTGTTATTTTCCTGTTCTTCACTGCTAGAAAATTGTTAATAATCTAGGGGAGACCAAGAGGACTACTGTGAGAAAATATAGGAGGTATGAATGGAGAGAATAAACAGTAATGACAAGTAGATTCATTATTGATAATGTTTTATTGGAAGTTCAGAGAATTCATCTCTGGCTGGAGGAGATGGCTGTCAGACTGCCCCTGCAAAGATTTGCTTTTTGAGGATGTGACTTTGGAGGGCATGTCAGCTGTATTTTCTAATATACAGCATGAAAATGGAAGTGGTTCTCAGTGGTACATAGCTCTGTAGTGACCCCAGATGCTTACAAAATATTTTATTTGAACAGGGGAACATTAACTACTTGAAAAGCACAGGATAGTCACTAAGACTTGAATAAAATTCAATGTTAGATATTCCCAAAACAATGGGTCTTCAAGCCTGTTTAATTTTCTATACTAACAAGACAGGAGATGTCTCATATCTAAAGTTTTTGATAGTCTCTCCTGTGAGTCCTTGTAAGCAAGATAGAGGAATGCAGTTTGAGAACAATATAGTGAAATGAGGTCAAGACTTATTGTGAAATGAGCCTCAGAGAACAATTATAAATGATTGTCAGGATGGGAAGGCTGTACCATGCAAGTGCCCCAGTGGGCTGCCCAGGTACTATCAGTGTTCTCTTTAGCAGCCTGCAGCAAAGGCAGAGTCTGTTCATTAAATCTGCAGGTGATATTAATGTGAGAGCTTGTATGAAGGAGATTTAACATTTAGGAAGACTTGAAGAGTGGAAGAATGAGTTTGCAATGCTGTTAAGGGTAAATAAAAAGAGCTAGACTTGGGTACAGGTGATTATCAGTGCACCAGGCTGGGGAGCAGCAGGGTGGGCAGGTGCTCTGGGGAAGGGATGTGAAGGGCCCTGAGTGAATCCCAGGTCAGAGGGGATCACAGGAATCTTATTAAAGCTCATACTGGGAAATTCAAGCAGCAAATTCCATCTATGAAATCATCCTTCCCTCTCCAGAAACTAGTAAGGGACCTCATCTGCCAGACACTCACCTAATCATGAAAAAGGGGGCATTTCTGAAAGAGTATCTACATGCCTATATTAATTTCCTATTGTTTCATAAAATGTTTTTTGCTAAGACCTAACCTTCAAGAAAGAGAACCCAAGAATTTTAAGCCAGGCTGCATCAAGCATTTCAGATAATAAATCTGAGGGAAAGGTTTCACAAAGTTGTAAGGATTGTCACATCTCAGTATGACTGAATTTTCTACATCAAAAAGACTTGAGATTTTTGGTTTGCCTTTCCCAAGGACTTGAGATTCTGTGTTGTCTACACCAGACAAACATTAAATATTAAACATTGCTTGGGAGAATCACAGGCAGCTGAAAATCATCCCCGATCTTTACCTTAAAGTCACTGCTCAAAATTCTGAACCTTGCTTATTTTAAGCTGATCAGCTGGTCATTGTTTTTACCTTATTACTTCTTATCCCTCATATTTTTCCTCCAAGTATGGATTTTATTATTCAGTTTCTTTGTAGTATCAATTATAAAAGTCTTTACCTAGGGCTTAAATAATTATGTCAACAGATTTTCTTGCACAGAACTATCTTGTTTTCCAAGACAAGTTGTTTAGGTTCACTGATGACGAGGGAATCAAAAGCATGCTCGAGACATATGGCTGTTTTCAAACTTGGACCTAAGTCCTTGCCATGCTTTGCCAAAGAGTGGGCACAGTGTGTTCCTCAAGGACAGCCCCAGAGCAGAGTTACCCCAGGTCACAGAGACTGCAGAGCTGGCTGTGCTCCCTGGTGCTGCAGACCCTGGGCTCACTCCCTGCACCCCTGGTGTGAATGCTCTGTCTGACAGAGCAGCACCTGCAGCAGCTGCACCACTGGGAATGCAGAAGCTTTTAGAGGGTCAGCCAGAACTTATGAAAGCACCTACTCTAAATATAATTCAGCTCATTTAGTTAAGCACCTGTAACCTGCATCTGAAAAGCACAGCCTCTTTGGTGATCCCTGTGTGTGCTGACTAATAATAATGATAATTTCTGAGAGTTTCAGACAGAGGTAAACATTAAGTCAAACATTTCCAGCTCTAGGGAGATGAGCACAAGAGATTCCATGGTTCAGCGCACCACGCTGGCCCTGGGGGCATGAGGGCTGAGGGATATGGGAGGAATTGTGGCCAGTGTTTACCTACAAAGGTTGTAGCATTTGCCAGACATGTATTTACTTGTATTTGAAGTGGTACTTGGACTGAGCTCTTTGGGCTAGAACTGCAAATAGGTTAGGGACAGTAATGCTGATTGCTGTAATTTTTCTTTTTTGGCCTTGTAGAGATAAGGTTAATTAGGTTATAGGGCAAAGTCAGGTTTCCAAGGAACTTCTGTGAACGTAGCACTTGGATCTAATTTAATGCTATGATTTTATTCACACTCTGTGGGATATTTGTTACCTGCCATTGATGATTTTGGAAAGTGACAAAATAGTTTAAGTGCTCCTCCAATATTTGCAGAAGCTGAGTTCTTTGCAGGAGGGAGCTGAGGGCCCTGCTGGAGGCCATGGTAGGAAGATTATGGATTGCAGAGTTTAATCTGTCTCTTTTCATACATCATGCACCAACTACAGACCCTGCCTACTGATTTTTTTTTTTTTGTTTCTATGACAGAATTAAAAAAAAAATCTCTGTAGCATAAGAAATAAGGCCATAGAAAAGATGGTCCTTTTTATATCTCTGCTACTGTCTTGCTGTGCAGCCCTAGGTAAATGAGATTTTCTCTCTGTGTTCTCTGTTCCCTCCCCTTGGCTTTTTAAATGAGCAGGATCCTGGAAGCAGGGACTCTGTCTCTGCCCTTCTATATCATGGACCTTTAAAACCCACATTTGAATTTAGCACTGAATTAGCACACATGAGAACCATGCACATGATTGCAAACTGAAATGTAAGTCAGTAAAGAAACAGCAGTCATTACACTGAGAAATAAAGACAGAAGTAAACATTTCTGTTTCTCAGAAAATTAACCAGGTAAAATATATTTTTCCATTTGCAGTTTATGGATTACAATGCAATTGACACTTTAAAAACATGTAGAATTTTAAACATAGTTAAATATTTCAATAAAACACTTAAATTAGGGCTGTACAAATTTAAATCTTGCTTATCTTTTCCTTCATGGTCTGGTGGCTTCAGAGCTTGACATTTCTTTCAAAATAGTGGAATTATGGTAGGAAAAAGCACAGTGTTGCTGTCAATATAAGCTACTGTTGTTTCCCATTGAGATTTTGTTGTCAAGAAGCTCTGAAAGAGCTTGGGAAGGGACAGAGGAAGGAAATTATTACAGATCTAAAAAAACCCAAACCCAGTGAGGGTAGTTACCGTAAATTATTTCATCCATTAGAAGTAGAAACAAAACCTTCACCACTTTGGCGAGAATTTTCCTGCTCAATAGTTCTTTGTTTTATTGTTCCTTGTTTTATTGTTGTTTTCCTTGCTGATTATTGCTGCAAGGTTTGTGGGTGTCAGGAATCCAGCGGGGAATGTGTTATTGAAGCAGCTCACCTGTGCTCCTGAGGCAGCTGCTGTCCACTAGAGCTGTTTGATTCCAAATCAAACCCTGTTGCCTGGCACTTTGAACAATTTCTTTTTGGCTAGTCTGCAAAACACCATTTACCTGGGCCAACACACACACGCAGCCAGATGTGAGTCTGCAAGGGTCACTAGAAAGGAAAACAACTCTTCTGCCTTTTGAATTCAGGGCAAAACCAGTTTAAGAATGTTATTATTTAAAAGATTTAAATGTAGTTAGATGATCAGGATTCTGGCTTTGATGAATTCCCTTGCCTTGTGCTTCTTTCAGCCTCCTGAAATTTAAACTACAGTTAGAACCTCGGGGGCTCCCCAGGGCATGATTCAGCCTGGAGCCTTCTGTTGGAGCCCTTGGGAGCTCAGCCTGGGGCTCACCAGGGATCTGTGCTCAGCTGCTGACGCTGGAGGCTCAGGCTGTAATTCAGGTCTCCTCTCTGTGTATTTGGATTTCATTAAAGAAATGGCTAGACAGAAACTGATTGGAACATCTTGATGTGAACAAGCAGATTGTGTCACTGTAATGCCCAGCAGAAACCGTAAATTGTTTGTTGCGTGCATTAGGAGATGAATGCTGGCAAATGCCAGCTGTGAATTCATAAGGGAGATAGAAATATCTGCTTTTCTGGCCAGATGTCAAATCCCTTTCTTGGATCATGCATAAGCTTTAAAGAGAGGAGGCGCTGGTTTTGAATTCAGACCTAATATCTGGTGAAGAGAGAAGAGACATGTAAGGATATTTTTAAAGCATTTGAGAATTGCCAGGTGGATTCTCCTGTGAGCTGTACTCCACTACAATCAGAACTCTGGATTACTGATTTTATATATCTGCAGTGCCTGAGGGAGGAAAACTAAAAAGGTTTTGAATAAATTATCTCTTGCCTACGAGTAGCAAATGCAGGAAAAAGACTCCAAAGAAAAATATTTCCATGCTGATGCTGCTTTAAGAAATGTAAAGGTAAAAGAGATTTCAAAACCAAGAAACTGTATAGTCTTTCAAAATGTTGGTATCTGTGGGAACACCAAGAGGAAGCAGAAAGGCATTAAAACCCCAGGAAGATGTTTTAGTGTTCAGAAAATTCCGTGTGATAGATTGGAAACCCCAGCAGTGCACCAAGCAGTGAGTGTGAATGGGCAGGGACATCCTTGCAGCACTGTCCCATGGTGGATGGATAATGTCTCTGCAACACAATCAGTTCAGGAACAACAAATTTTCCAGCTGACAGGAGGAAATTTGCTGCTCTTCTACACAATCATGCATCCCATCTAAAGGTGCATGCCTCAAATGAAGGTAGAATCTCTCCCCAGAGCACAGATTTTTCTCCAAGAGCTGCAGTGACCAAGCAGGGTGTCCACACTGCAGGTGGAGGTGTGGGACAGGGGCTGGGAATGGGCCCTGGGCCATTAGCTACAAATCCCCCAGGCATCAGTGAGGCTGCTTGGGATGCACCTGGCTCTGCTTCCAGGAGCTGTGAGTTGTAGCAGGAGAGACATCATGGCAGAAATACACATGAGATGCCAGAATGTATGGACAGCACCTTACTGAAAATTGCATTTAGGACAGAGCTGCTTAAGCTGTATTTATTTCTGTGGTATATCACGTTATTTTATTTTTTGAGTTAGGGAGCAGGTTTTAGAGCAAAGGAACTCATTGTCACAGTGAATGCAAGGCTAAACCACCACCTCTGAAAAGGGCTCTTTTCCCACACCTCTACTTGAGGTAGCATGTGGGAGACAAGTTGGAATTTGATGGGATTTTTTTTATCTCTTTTTTCTATTTTTATCATTGGCAGTGAGAGTGATTCACAGATTTGGCAAGCAGAAGTCAATCGGGGCCATTGCTATTTTAGGCCCTAAAAATTATCTCACAAAATCAAGAGCATAAATTAAATACACATTTTCTCATTTGGAAAGTGTCAAAGGTTCAAAGATATACAAATGTACATCACTTCTCCACCTAGATTTTGTAAGGCTTGAGCATATTTTGCTAGCAAAAGGAAAATTTAAAAAAGGAGCTGTATGTTTAACTGATGAATCTGTCTGGGAACTCCATGGGAAGTTGTTTGCATTTAACAGCTTCTATTCATAGAAGCTCTAAAAAAACCCCTTGTAAACCTTTAGGTTTGTGTGAGTGGCTGTGTGGTGCTAAGATGCCAGCTGGGGTTAAACCATGACGCGTTACATTTTTTATCTGGTGGATTTTGATCCTTTTTTTTTTTTTTTCAGGTTGAATAGGCACAAACATGTCACAGTTTGAGAAAATTAGATTTTTAAATCAAATCTATTCAGTAAATATTGTTTCTGCATAATTTTTTGTGTGGAAATAGTAAAAATTCAATCTTATCTGACTTTAAAATAGTTGCCATTGGCTGGAAAAAGACTTATTATGAAGACCAAGTTTCAAACTGAATGGCTGTTCCTGTATAAAAGTTTTCTAGTTATTTTAATTTCTTTATTGGGTATAACAGCACTTTTAGGGGGAAATAGTACACATGGAAATGTGAAATCTAGTCGGTGTAATTTTCCACTGATACAACAGCTGCATTTCCTTTCGAAAAAACTGCTGTCAGCAATATTTTATACCTGAATATTGAGATGAGGAATGTAAACAGGCCAAACTTATGTAAAAACAGAGACTGTTAAATAATGAATAGTCATACACTCCCTGATGTCTTGCCATCAAAACATTTGTGATTTTTCTGATTTTCACTACTTCTTTCAGTTCTTGTGAAGAGCAGTAGAAAGAAGGAAGTGTTTAAATAAAGACTGGATATGGCACTTGATGCCATGGTTTAGTTGAGGTGTTAGGGCTGTGTTGGACATGATGATCTCTAGGTCTCTTCCAACCTGGTCATTCTGTGAATTTTTGTGAATTCTGTGAATATTCACAATATTGTCCTCAAGCTACATGCTGGCTTTGTCTGTGTAACACTTGTTAAAGTGGGCTTAGGAGGAGTTTCCTGAGGTGCCAAGTCCGGTGCAGGACTTCAATTCCACTGACTCTTTGTTCTGTGGGATGGAGCTTTTCCAAGAGTTGTGGGTCCCCTGTGCTCATCAGGCACTCTGCTCCTTGCCCACTGGGAGGGTTATCTGCTGAAGGTTTCTGCCTGCTCTAAAATCAGAGGACAGAGGCTGAGTTCCATCATGTTCTGGCTGGGCTCTGCAGGAGCTTGGGATGATCCCTTATAACCATCTGCCTTGGGCACCTGAGGCTGATTTCTGTCCTGGGAGCCTCCCACAGTGAAACACAAGGTAAAAACAGCTTTTCACCAACAGCTGCCTTCCACTCCCATGATGGACCTCAGAAGAGTGAGAACATGAAGGAATGAGGTGGGACTGTTTTATTAAAATCTTTGATCTTTGCTGTGGAGTCATCACTGTAGGATCCCTCCACCTAGAGATTTGTGTGTTTTGAATCTCACCAAGAGCCATTTTACCTTGTAGACATGCCAGAGTAAATATGCGTGTTCTGAAGGTGCAGCTAAAGTTCATACTGTTATCTTGCTGTATTTTGGAAATAGTACAGTAGTGAGCCAGGCCCTTTAGTTTTCATTTGTAAGGTTTCCAGCTTGAGCTGGCATTTTGTTACAAAAATAAAATCTAGCTGAGCCAGTCAAAAAAACCCAAAAACCCTTGGCTTGCTGGTAGCTGTAAATAGATACCACTTAATGTGGAACACTGCAATGGAATTCTTCCAGGCATTCACATTCAATTCGTGTTTAATTAATGACATCATAAGAATAACTAAAGGCTCAAAGTTTCTGTTTTAAATATATTCTGAGATATAGGAGTGTACAGGTGGAGAATACCAGCTATTTGTGGACTGCTCAACAGGTTTTTCTTCTAAATCTGTTAAGGGTTATTGTTGATTATTTCTGTTTCTCCTGTTCAAATGACATCTCCTCATTTTTGGCTATAAACAGGTACCATATGCTCAAAGAGCTGATGGGCTTCACTTTGATTGTCTCTGATGTTATTGATTCACAGAATTGTAAAACAGTAATGTCTGAAGTAATATGTTGCCCAAACTTTGTGTGTTTGAATTTTAGGCTCTGCTAGTTCTAGTGTATTTATTAATTTATTAGCCCCCCCAAATTTATAAGGACAAAATTACTCAGTTCTAAAATTCTTTGTAATACTGAAAAGCTCCAGTTAGTAAGAACAAAAAAAGGGAGGGGAATAAACCAGCCCTATTATTATTGGTTCACTTCAAAGTACTCAAATTACACAGTTCAGTTAATGAGGCTGTAAATGCCCTTTCTCTCTGTTTCATTATATTGCTAATGTCTAAGTGAAGTCTGAGGTCCTTGCTTGTTTTCCCCTGGATGATTCTCTTCCTCTGCCGTTGTCAGGCTGCCTCCTCCGATGTGGGCAAGCACAGCACAGGCAGCCAGAGCGTCTTTGCCAGGGGAGCAGGGCAGGTCTGGGCAGGCTGAGGGCAGTGGCACCAGCTCTGTGTGCAGGCAGGTCAGCCAGGCCAGGACTGTGGGCACAGGGACATGGACGTTGTCTCTTGTGGGAGCGCTGGACACCACTTTTGAGCCTGGCAGTGGTAGGAGTCACAAACACCAGCTCCATTCTCTGTTTCTGGCCCCTTCCTCCCCATTTCCATGGAGGAACGGTCCCAAGTGGGGCCTGATGCTGCCAGCACTGGGTGTGTGGAACATGGAATGGGTGACCCAAGTCCTGAGCTGCCCTCTCTCTAGTGGCTGCTGCAGAAGCTCCAGGAACCCCTCCAGGGGATCAGGATTGCCACCATGTCTCCTGTCAGCCCTGGGCAGCGGCTGCAGCCAGTGCTGGCCTGGCCTGGGCCCCGAGCCGGCCCCAAAGCCACCCCTGCTCCGGCTGCTGCTCTGCCAGCGCAGCCACCTGCCAGGCCACACGCTGCATGGGGCTGGGGAAGGGATCCAGGACAAAAATCAGCCTGATCTGGCCCATAGCTCATCCTTGCGTGGGCTGCGCAGGAGTGGGAGGCTGGGGGGGAGATGAAGCAGCAGTAGCAGCTCATGAGGTGATGCCATGGATGGGACGGGCCTGGGGGTGACAGTCACCAGCTGCAGGGACAGCGTGGCACTGCCCAGGGAGCTGGGCCTCCATGCACGTGGGACCCTTGCAGGGCATTCTCCACAGGACAGGGAATTTCTCTCTTCAGCAGCATCAATCAACAAATCATGGTCCCTTACACCATGAACTGAGAGCAGCCTGCTGTGAATTTGCAATTTTTTCTCCTTCCAGAGGAGTGCAGGCAATTAGACTGGAACCACCTCAGAATCTGAAGGGTGAGGGGCATTGGGAACTTCAGAAACGTTGTGATCATTTGAGTTATATTGCAAAATCCTGCACACAAGCACCTTGCTCCCTACAAGACACTGAGTGTTGTTAGCATGCATAACAGGTCTACCAGTAGTTGGAAAAAGTAGCAAAAAAAAAAAAAAAAAATTGAACCCCATGAGAATTTTCATTTCCTGATAGTTGAGGTTGCTGTGGCTGAATTAGCATTTCAGAACTTACACTGGGATAATCCATGCAGCAGTTAATTTCAATGTTTTACTGCTATAGCGGTGTAAATCCTAGTAAATTAATTTCTATAATGCTTGGAAAGGTTTTTTTTTAGACATTTCCTTTCTCATTCATATTTAATGAACTCTGAAAATCTGCATTAGGACATCTGTGTAAATCTCTTGGTTTTTTACTTGTGATCTAAGGCAACTATTGATATTTAAACATAAGGTTACAAAGAAATTAATGATAGTCAACCATATTGTAACTGACAGACCTCTTTTCCTTAGGTGGATTCTCTTCAATTCTGTTTTTAAAATATCTACTTTCTCACTTGAGACTGGTGTTCATGGCCAAATAATCTAAGTCTTGAGGGGCATGTGCTTTAAATAATATTTTGATGTAGTGCCTCTGTTTTTGATTTAATAAATCAGGAATTTTGCAGAAACACAGGTTAGAAGAAACTTTTCTGCTGAGCTCTGTTTATAACTTCTTGCTAAATTGGAGAAGCTGCAGTCTCCACTGGGATGCAATTGGTATTACAAGAGGGAAAGAAGGAATTCAAAGATATGCAACTGATCATCAATCACAGGGATGCCTGTGCAGAGCACCATAAGAGAACCATCCTACTTACACCCTATTTTTCTTATAAATTTGTCCATGAAGTGCCTGAAAAAAGGAACAATAATTTAATATAACTACCTAGTGTAGTTATGTCCAATATCTTTCCACGCTGATTTTTGATCCTCACATTTCAATCTCCTAGCTCAGGCAAATTGTGCATCACACTCACCTTGTTCCTGCTCAGACAAAAGCAACATAATGTCAGTGAAATATTTTGGGGGCAGAATATAAAACTCATAGACATAAATTACTTAAAAAGAAAATGAAGTAAAGTAGAGGGCCTTAGGATGAATATTTAAAAGTTTAAAAATGTCTTTCTCCTGCAAAGTCATAAACTCTGCATTTCACTTTCATAACTCCATTTATCCAATTATTCTAGCTTGAAATTGCTAAAATCTGTAGAGAACCCTTACAACTTAATTTCAGATTCATTCCTGTGCAGTGTTACTAAACACTGACATATTCTGAACATGAGAACTGCAGAACATTTTTCTGCAGAGAATGACCAAACCTCTTGGGGTAAAAATATTTGCTACTGATAAACAAGGCTGCATGCACCATCTTCACAAGATTTTTATTTTTGTGTTTCTAATGGTGAAAAGTACTGTAAACCACCACTCTACTTGTGTCCTGTCCTAGTTAATCCCCTGGGAAAGATGTCATGGGAGCTGATGCCTCTCCAGGGGTAAAGGGGAGAGAGGGGGGAACAGAGAGGGAATGCAGGGAATATGATGGGCAGGGAGGAGAGTTTTGTGATTAGGAGAGGGTATAGAGAGAGGCAAAATCATGGAAAATAAGTTTGTAGCTGGTAGGAACAAGCTAAGTGAAAAGGAGCATGGAGTTCATGAGCAGGAGTGGGCTGAGTTAGTTTACAAAGAAAGAAAAAATGTTAGTATTTCAAGGGGTCAAATAGGAAAACCAGGAAATCTCTTCTCCAGATATCAGTGGATAAATCTGCCAGTAGAAAAAATGGATAGCAAGGAGTAAGGCTTGAGAAACTTAAGCTTTTTTTCCCCCTTGTGGTGGATTCACAGGATTGGGAATTTATTATGAAAAGTTAATTGTAAAAAATATTGTAAAAATTAGATATTATTTACTAAATTTCCAAAAAGGGTGATGGACTGGAGAGCTGATCATATTTAATAGATATTGTCCAGAGCTATAGAGAATAACACACTGACATCAATGAGGTAAGGAATGCTCTACTCAGCATTCTAGCAAGAGAGGCTGGCATCTCTGGCTCTCCTCAACCAGTTGCCTCAATAAAAGTCTATGCAAGAAAAAAGAAAAAGCATGGACAGGCATTTGTGTGGGATGAATGCTCATGAAGATGGTTTATACACTTTAAAATTTACATACTCTCAGTCACAGGGCTCACCAGAGGGGACTACTTATATTCTCTTCAGGGTGTGCTATGATAAAGGACTTTCTGTGCATTTTTGTAATATGTTGTCAAAAAGAATAATTGTTTGGCAATCCTTCTGAAAAAGTAATACTCCCAAAAATTTCACTCCTTATAGAGAGTTTAATGAAAGTCTTTATTGACCCAATTTAATCAAACTTTGTACTTCCCCCTTTTATTGATTACATTTTCAATAGAAAACATTCCAGCTGGTGATCAGTGGTTGTAATTTAGAAATGAATTCTTCCCAGGCTGCATAGCTCAGAGGTGTCCCTGCCATCTATGCTATCACTGCAGTAGATGTGGTACTTGGGTATAATGTTGCCAAAAAACATTTCATGTAAACTTTTATTGCTTTGTAAATGGGGAGGAGACTGTCAGGGCCCTGTGGGCAGAAATGTGCTTTCTTTGCCCTGAGCAGCCTCACCTGTGATCCCAGGGGGATTCCCCCACTCCCTGCTCCAGGCCTAGGTGTGCTCCAGCTGGGTTCAAGTTTGGTCAGTGCTGCCCTGGCATTTCTGTCTCCATCTCCTGAGAGGCTCTTTGGGATTCCAGGACTGATCCAAGATGGATTTTTTTCTCTTGCTGTGTCTGCTGAGGGCATCCTTGGTGTGGCCCTACTGGTGCTACTCCCAACAAAGATGATCTGCCAAAAAAGGGGTCAGCTAGGATGGCTTGTTGGGTTTAAAGAGATAGAAATGAGAAGGGAAAGAGTCTTGTTCCCACCTGAATAGGTAGAATAGCCATAAGTGCTGAAAGACATTTAAAAAACTAAAATGATCAGCTGCTGGGGAAAAAGGAAATGGAAAGCAGCAACTGATGACCCAAGGGAGAATCCCTCCGGGGACTGAGACAGGGCCACCACTGCTTAAGGCTTGTGGAAATGGAGATAGGAAGAGAACTGGAAATTCTGAATCAACAGTAACTGTGCATTTCTGCACAGCAAAAGACTGTATGGGAACTGAGCAGAGCATGATGTGTGGAACTAGAGTAATTCTCAGTAGGCTTATGGGGGACAAAATGCTAGTCCTGAGGGGAAGGAGAATGATGGAGTAGGTGCTGAGTCCAAACCAATCCTATCAATTTGACTCAGAGCACAGTGAGTGTGCTCTGCCTGGCTGGACACTGATCTGTACTGATACTTTCACATTCAAGATGTAAGAAGAGGAAAAAGGAGATTAGAATAAAAATTGAGCATGGGGGAACATGAGAGGAATTCAGTAAGAGAATAAAACCAATTTTCTCTGAGAATAAAAAAAGAAACAGGTAGACATATAGTGCAGAGACAAGGTAGCAACATAAATACCTTCATTGTATGACTCATTTGCTCTTTCTTTGCTGGCAGATTGTGCTTTAATTATGTCTCTGTGAATCAAATAGTGGTGAACTGTGTATATTGGAAATACATAGATGTAGGTAATTACTGAAGAGGTGCCAGTGTCCTACAGGCACCCCTTTACATCTGCTTCCCATTGTGGTGTTTAGTACAACTAGAAACACCATTGAGCTTAATTTTGGGTGTTGGTGACCAGGTGTTGAATTTTCCCTGCCAAAGCTCAGGTACTGAACTGGCAGCTCTGCCAAGGCACACATCCATGGCTGATTTCCCAGTGTGTGTGTTTGATACCACTGGCTGTAAGGAGAAAACTCTTTTTTGCTGAAACATCACATTGAATGATTTATAGCAGACAAATAAAGATGTATGTGTGAGGCTCTCTAAGTAGGACTGGTGTCAAAGGAAAATATTGAGAGAAAGAAAAAGATTGCAAATTTCTAATTAATTTTGTTTATTTATGCACACAAACCTTGAAATATTAATAGAGCATGCATAAGTAATTGATGGGCTACATATAATTTTTCATGATCTTTATGCTGAGATAGGCAGGAAAGTCATTTGTCAAAAGGCACAGGCACATTACAGCCACAAAACTGCTGTAGGTTAGGCCTGGGTCTGCCCAGCTGCTGGGAGTGACTGAGCACCCCTTTGCCAGAGCAAGTCCCAGGATTTTCCTTGAGCCTTATGGGTCTTTTCCTGGTCTGATCAACCTTGATACCAAATGGTGGATCCATTTTACATCTGCTATTTAAAGCAATGAATTGAAGCTATGCTTTTAAAGTAGTTTAACAGCTGAAATAAAACTAATTCATGTCCCAAGGGCAAATAGAAATCTATTAATATAGGGTATTAAAACTCTGGTAGATTTTAATGCCTGACTCATGATTTTTGTGAGCGCTGGGATTGCCAGCAGACACTTGTCTGAGTTGTGGAACAGACTCTCTGGAGGGTGCAGGAGGTGGCATGCATTAGCAGAGTGGGAAGCACTCTGAACAAGAGATTCTTTTTTCTTAAATTGAGAATTTTTCCTTTTAGAATAGGAAAAACAGGCAGAAGGAGAAGAGTTGAAAAGATTGAACTGCTAGGAATACCATCTGAATTCCATTTAATTTGGGTGAGTTCTGGCAGGGCAGCCAAGCTTGGAGCCTCTGTGCTGGACGTCCCCAGCTTGTTTTGCTCAGGTCTGAGCTCACTGCACTGAAGGCATCAAGACCCCTGAACCATCAGGCTCCCATGTGTGCCAATCTGCAAAGGAGTGCCTGTGTTTCCCTATTTGTGTGTAGGGAGAGAAACTGCTGAACCCCAGGAATTTCCTGGTGTAGATCTCTGTGGACTGTGACAAACCCTTTGATACTCCCCTGCCTCCTCTTCAGCTGTTTCCCACTGCTGCCAGTGCCCACTCTGGCACAGATCAAGCCATATGCCTGTTCTCTTTAGCCCAGATGCCCTTCCTGTTGGGCAGGGTCCCAGTGTCTGTACTTCCAGCTGAAGGAGAGCAAGAAATACCTTTAATTTTCCTGCAGGCAACTGTCCTTGTTGACCTTTTCAGCTTCTGAATCTTTAGCTCTCCCCTGTTCTCTGATGAATAATTAAAAGTCTGGGGAGAAAAGAACACAGGAAATTCCATGGTTTTTATTTTAAATGCCACTGCTGCATTGATGATAATTTTAAGATTTGCATATATCTGGATTTGGTTGGTTTTAATTTTTGTTTCTTAAGCTATCCTATAAAAAGGACAACTAGGACAGTGCATCAGGAGGCTCATTTCTCTACCAGCACTCTATCAGCCTTCCCATAGTCAACACCTCATTTCCCCTGTGGATAAAACTGGCTGATAGTTCTGTACCAAATCTTGCCCACAAAGGCCTTGGGGAGCTGTAATATCAGAAACTGTTTCCTCCTGATGCTTTTCATACTGGCTGATCTGAGGCCACAGATCTGCTGATGCTTTTCCTGGTGGCAGTGCTGATGTTGGCTGCTGGTTTCCTTTCCCAACAAGTTGTGCTAGTATGACTTGGAGGACAATTTGTTTAAACTATTTTATTACTTTAGAGATTCTTATTAATAATAATAATTAGTAGTAGTAGTAATAGTTTTGTTGTTGTAATTATAATTATTATTATTCTCAATATCTACATTATTATAGAGTATAATATTATAATGTGTCAGTGGAGTCAGACAAGCATTTTCTGAAAGCCATTCATCCCAATTAATCCCTGATAGTGTCTCATTTGTTTAGGTTAAATGCAAAATATTATGCTGATATTTGAGCATTTAGACTTGGTTGAAATTTGTGGCTGTGTAGAGTGCTGGCTTGAAATGAAAACACTGTGTTACAATATTGACTCTATCCTTCTTTCCTCTATTCCAACCTGAATGTACATATTCTCAGGGGTTTCTGAGTGGACACTACAGCAAAGCAAGCAGCCAAAAGTCAGACTAATATTTTGCAAGTTGTCTATTTTGTAGAAGGCTTATTCAGGCACTTCTGAACAGGATGTCTGTTTTGTGCTTCCTACCTGGATTTTTGTCAGAAGTAATTGACTGCAGTGGCTTCACTCCTACTCCTTCACCCACAATCTCACCTCCCTTGCAGAAGAGAAAATCTCAGCCAGCACAAACATCCCTGTCCACCCTTTGGGGTACATATTCTTGTATCTCAGGAACCTGCAGGAAAGAATCTCAGTGAAGTGCACAGTAGCCTGTAATGTAACAGTGAGAGTTTTGCTTTTTTAGTTAAGTATTTAAGTTACCCATCTAAAAGGTTATGAAGATTTTATATGTCTCTCTTGCCTATAAAATGTATCAAGAACTCTTCCAAATTCAAAGCTGCCATATGGGTTTTTACAGTCTAGGGATGTTGCCAAACTAGTCCTAAATCTGCATTATTTATTTTGACTGTTTAATAGTCAACCTTTGGTATCTTTCTTCACTTTTTCCTTGCTTAGAGCTTGGGCTGTCTCCACTGCATGTTGTACTATAGTGAGCCCTGCTCACCCTTGCTACTTCTCTGGAGCACTCTGCATCCAACAGGATTATTTGCTTACAGAATGAGAGACAAAAAAAGATACAAAAAATCCTGACCCAAAATTGTTAACAGGTTTCCTATTCCCTCCTTTTGGCTCAGGAATGTCCCCTTTTATTTCAAAACAGATTAAGTGCAAAGCTTTTTTTGACAGCCTGGACTAGTTAGCAGTTTATAAACATCTCTTTCCCAGGCTGGGCTGACTTAGCAGGCACCTTTGCAATGCTGGGTAAATACAGTGAACCATTCAAGTGGAAAATCATTTTAATAAATAGCATTTTAGTAAAACCTTTGGTTTTCCCTCTGAATTCTTGCTAATAAAAATAAATCTCCATTACTCTCTCACTTGGCCTTACCTTCCTGTTTGGTAGAAATTTTTCTTTTTTTCAGTAGCAACATTAAAGATTCATCCATTATTTGGAGTAATTCTTGTGCAATGCAAATCTAATAGACTTGATGCATAGCATTTTCTTTAGGGTAAAAGCTAACTGCCTTTATTCAGCCCTTCTGAAAGAGCCCTTTATACAGCTCATGTCATGTCAGCAGTAATCATGGCCTGAGTGGTGGTGCATGCAAATCAGCAGCTGCTCTTTAGCTGGGCTGGAGGAGTCACATAATGAGTTTGCCAGTAAGTGCAAGGGCAGACCATATTTAATGCTGATGGTCCTTCAGGAGATCACTCTGTTATCTCTGCTTTCTTCATCCTGCCCAGCCAGCACCCAGACTGCCAGCTCTGCAGTGCCCATCACCTGCCAAACCAGCCAGCAGCACCCACTGCTGGGGAAACTAAAGAACAGTTTCCATTGTCTGGTGTTGGTTTTCCCCAGAGTTACAGCATGGGATGGAAGCAAGTCCCCACCACTGCAGCTGTGTCTCTGGAGGATTTGGCTACCTTGGCATAACCTTAGAGTTCTGTGTTCCATCATCAGGACAGCTGGGAGGTAATGCTGACCTGAGGAGTTCTGGTGCTTTGTTTTGTTTGTTTTCTTCCCCCTCCCCAGGCAGGTAGGTATTGTACTTGGGTTGCCCCCAGACGAGGGAGGAAGGAAGGAATCTGAGTCCATGTTCTCAGAAGGCTAATTTATACTATATTATATTAAAGAATGCTATACTAAACTATATGAAAGAATACAGAAAGGATACTTACTCAATGCTGAAAAGATAATAATGAAAACTTGTGACTCTTTCCAGAGTCCTGAAACAGCTTGGCCTTGATTGGCCAATGAGACAAAACACTCACACCAGAATCCAATGAAACAATCACCTGTGGGTAAACAATCTCCAAACACATTCCACATGAGCAAAACACAGGAGAAGCAAATGAGATAAGAATTGTTTTCCTTTTTCTCTGAGGCTTCTCAGCTTCCCAGGAGAAAAATCCTGGGCAAAGGATTTTTCAGAAAATGTGAATGCCATGTGTAGGTATGATGGGAAACCAGTCAGAAATGCAAACTAAGGCAGTCAAGTTAACCCAGGAGTCTGAACTGTTCACTAAAGCAGGTATTTCAGAAGGGTGGGGAGATGGATTAACATCTTTAGTATGACAAAATTCTCTTGTGATTGTAGATGTAAATCTGGTTTAATGAGTGGATAAAAATCACCATTCCTGATCCATACTGTGCAGGCTGATGTCAGTGAGAACTCCATGGATTTCCTTTTGCTGAAAGAAGCAAAAGATGCTAAAAACTGTTTTATACCTGTATTTTCTAGCAATAATCTCTAAGCTGTTTGTGTGTGCTTCACTTTTACTGGGAGTTTCGGTCACGTCCTCAGAACACAGGTTTCCAAAAGAGGGAGAAGTTATAGGATTCTCACAGAGAGTAAAAAGGGGAAAGTTCTGCATGGGAATGTTATACACTGCAAACAGGAAACTACCCCATTGCCTTCCTTCTCTTCTACCAGCCTCTGCTCAGACAAAATCTTTGCCTATTACTTTTCGTGATGATCAAAACTATTCCAATATTGTTTTCTTAGTGGATTCCAGCTCTATTGTTTCTCTTGTTCCGCACTTATATGAGGTTGTAATGGAATAACCCCCTGGACTGTCAGTTCTCAATGCCACAGTGAATAGCAGTGAATTACTGACGGATAAATAAGGCTTTTAGGATCCCAGCAGGTTCTGGTTTGTTCCAGAAGAAAGGGCTGGTGAGGAGGAGAGAGCAGGTACCTTTTGCAGTTCAACTGAAGCATCACTCTGACCTTACTTAGCTGAATTTTAGTTTGTGTGAGATGATGTCATTTCTTTGGCCATGCCAGATTGCACAAGAAGCAAAGCAGTGCTCTGGGTTGCTACATCAAGTGTGACTTTTGAGGCATCTGGAGCTCAAGAAGGCATTAAGATTCCTACCAAACCTCTTCAGTAAAATGGAGGTTTCCTGCTGTCTTGCAATGGGCAGGAAGCAGGAATTGTTTCAGAGGAGATAAGTGGTTTGGGTTTGGTTTTGTTTTTAATATATATATTTAGAAAAAATAGTCTAGAAGTAAATGTGAATCTCCTTGCTCTGCTTCTCCTTTGGTTCCTGTTCTCTTTCTTTTCATGGAAGATTTCCTCAGTGAGTGTTACAGTGAAAATACTTTTCAAACATCAAAGAACAGTAATGTACCAAAAAGAGGAGATTTCACTATTGGAAAATAAACTAAGAACAGTGCAAATGCCACCTGGGTTTTTCAGGTGGTGCCTGCTGCTTTATGCTGCTGTCAGTCCTCATCTAGTCATTACTTTTTCATCTCTATTCCAAGATTTTGTGAAGAAATGAAACACAGTTCATTCCCACAAACTGCTTTGGGTTTACAGATTTCTCTCTCTTTACCCCTCACTTCACCCTTTCTGCCCCCTCCCTTCTCCCCCGCAGCCTTCGTGCAGCCTGACAATCCTTTGCTTAATCCCAGAGAACATATTTTGGGTACTGGCACAATAAAGAAAAAGGAGACAAATTGATTTGCATTTCTTATCTGGGAGATTCGCTTGCAAAATCTAGAACAGTTTCACTGACGCAGAGGCAGGGGAGATGATCTGTAAATCTGACATATCTTTATTGAGGCTGAGAGGAAAGGGAGTGGGAGGATGGTCTGAGCTCACTACAAGAAATCACACTGTAGGTAGCTTTGTTTATTGTCTCAAGACAGATTTCACAGAGGCCTTCCTGGCTGGTTTGGGGATGCCCTCACAGTGCCATGAGCAGCCAGTCCCAGGTTATCCAGGTGCATTCAGCTCCTGTTTCCCCCCAGCTTGGCTGGAACTGAACAGGGGGAACAGCCCCCTCCCAGCTGGGGTGTACACACGCCCTGTCAGTCCAGCCACATCATCTTTATCGTTACACAGATGCATGTGCTGAGCCCAGGGAATCAGTCAGCTCCAGTGAGAGTAGATGTTTGCCTTTCCCCTGATGCTTCCCTGAGTGTGAGGGCTTGGTAGGCAGAAGTAACCAGAGTAGAAAAATCACAGTATGAAAATGTCTGGGTCTCCTTCCTACAGCTGCCAGAGCAGCCCCACTATTGCCTGTCTCTGACTGTTGTGTCATTCAGGTTTCCTCTACATCAGGCTCAAGTTGTTAGCAGTGACTTCTTACCTGTCCTATGGCAGCCTGTGCTATCCTGCTACTGTCAGGTGCCTGTGGAGCAGAAAGGTGAAGAGCCTGAACCGATCATCAGCTGTCAGAATTCCCTCCCCTCTTTAAAACAGGTGCTTGGTCAAAGCCCAGCAGCAGCAGTGATGTACATCCCTTGTTGAACTACCAGGGTGTGCTTCCAAAGGGGACACAGAGGGTTCTTTAAGCAAAATTTTGGGCAATAAGAAATGGAAAACTGAGAGGTGGAAAAAGACAAGTATAATGGCTGGATGAGACAGTAACCTCCTTGGGTGCCTCTGCACTCAGCACTTAATGCAGCCTCTCAGAGCTGAACTACTCATGCAGTAGGCAGGAGGTTGCCCACGCCTTGGATCACTGTGTTCCCTGTTCAGGTGACTCCACCGCCTCTCCAGGCATGTCTAGGAACACAGAGTCTAAGGAAATGCGGGGTTTTGGGTGCCTGATGCCTCAAACAAGCAGAAATTTCAGATCAATCATAGAGATATGAAAGTACTACTCTGGGAGCTGCTTAATCTTTCAGGGCTTGCATCTGCTCTGCTTGCTGCAGCTGCACGGCCACCCTGTGCTCGCTGGGGTCACCCTGTTTTACAGCAGTGTGAAGGAAGGAATGGACTCTTACATATCCAGTTTTCATTGCCTGATGCTTCTTTTGCTCTTCTCCTTCCATTCTGCCCTTCACAGCATCTTCAGATCTGCTTGCTCCAACTATGAGATCGCAGGATAACAAAAACCTCTGGCTACTCAGGGCAAGGTCCAGTCAGGTCTTGGGTATCTCCAAGGACGAAGATTCCACAACTCTGGGCAACCTGTTCCAGTCCTTGATAACTTCAGAGTGAAAAGGTTTTTGATTGTGTTTGACCAGAACCTCCTGTGTTTCAGTTTGTACCCATTTCTTCTTGTCCTCTCACTGGACACTGCCAAGCAGGGTCAGGTTCAGTCATCTTTGCACTCTGCCACCAGGCACACATTAATGAGACAGTCATGAACCCTTCTCTCCCCAGGCTGAGGTCCCAGCTCTCAAACTTTCCTCACAAGAGCAATGCTGCATTCTCTTCACTGTCTTGGTGGCCCTTGGCTGGACTCACTGGAGCCTCTCTTGTGTGCAGAAGCCCACAGATGGGGCTGGCAGTCCAGATGTGCCTCACCAAGTCGGAGCAGAGAGGAAGGATCACCAAATGCCAGAGCTCTCACCAAAATCATTGCTAGATGTCCAATTGGTTGTGGCTGTTTTGTGGCCAGGCCATGGAGCAGATTAACTTCAATGAATTTTCTAATTTTACCTTGTGCTATATCAGCAGAGTAGTTTGCTATTTGGCCCTCAGTAATCTCTTCTGAATGACAAAGCAACCCAAAGTCCAGCCCCACTGCTGAGTCTGTGATGAAGTGATTTGTAGTACTGGCCTGGTTCTTGGGGAATTTTCTTGTTCTGATTTTTCATCTTGGCTTTGTTCAACCAACATAGAAATCATGATGCCAAATGTAGACAAATGACATTTCCAAAGTTGCGTTTTAAGGATTTCTAACTTGGTTTTTGTGATTTACCTGTCTTTGAATCCTTATGAAGGCCAGTGAATTGAAAACAATTGCTTCCAATTTATTTTAAAATGTTCACATCATTCATGAAATACATGATGACAAATATTCTATAGTCTTTTCATGAGTGGGCTGGTAGCTTGTGTTATTTAGAGATATTTTTGAATTGATACTCTCAATCAATTCTTCAGCAGTTCTGCAAGGTTCAGGTTTTTTCATTGGATTAATCATTTTGTGAAATCTGTCAAGTAGCCATCACGCTGATGATGCTATTTTTGTCACTTCTATCCTTATGTAGAGTTAGAGATTTATTATGATAGCAGACTGTAATATTCCAGTAGAATTTCTGTGAGGTGTTAGTCATTGTGGAAAGGCGTTTTTGCTAAATACATCCTGTGTTGCATATAAGGAAGTGTGACCAGCAGCTTGAGAGGTGATTCTCCCCCTCTGCTCCACTCTCCTGAAACCCCACCTGCAGAGCTGTCTCCAGCTCTGGGCCTACAACACAAGAAGGATGTGGAGTTGTGGAAGCAATTCCAGAGGAGGTCATGAAGATGCTCAGAGGGCTGGAGCATCTCTGCTCTGGAGACAGGCTGGGAGAGCTGGGGCTGTTCAGTCTGAAGTAGAGAAGATTCTGAGGAGACCTTAGGCCTCTTCCAGAGCCTAAAGGGGCTCCAAGAGGCTGGAGAGGGACTTTGGTCAAGGGTCTGGAGGGACAGAACAAGGGGGAATGGCTTCCCACTGCCAGAGGGCAGGGTTAGGTGGGATATTAAGAAGAAATCTTTCCCTGTGAGGGTGGAGAAGCCCTGGCACAGGTTGCCCAGAGCAGCTGTGGCTGCCCTTGGGTCTCTGGAAGTGTCCAAGGCCAGGCTGGACAGGGCTTGGAGCAACCTGGTCTAGTGGAAGCTGTCCCTGCCCATGGCTGTGGGTAGAAGTGGGTGGTTCTTAAGGTCCCTTTCAGCCCAATCCATGCTGGGATTCTGTATTTCCATTCATTTTCTATGAGTAGAAGATGCTTTTGCTGCTTACAGACTGCATGGCAGAAAGATCATGCTCCTGCCCACTTCCTATTCTACACCTCAGACCAGTTTAGGAAGGGTTTCTCTGTAGTAACTCTGTGGTTTTATTTCATCATACAGTGTTTTGTCTCCTTGTACCAATTGTAATAAATATACATCTTGGTTTAGATACTTCTGGAAAGGAGATAAATACAGTGTTCAAAATCTAACTGTGGCTCAGAAGACAGGCCTGTGAGGTGTAAGAATCCAGCAATGTGGTGACAACCACAGGATCTGACATCACTTGCTCTGATCATAATTCATGTTTCAGTTTTGATCAATTGCTGGTACAAAACTTGATCTAGACTTTTGGAAAAGGGTGGTAACCCAGGAGGTGCTTCCTAAAGTGTAAATCCCCTTTTCATTCTAATCTTTTTCTGGGCAGAGATGTCAAATTCAGGCACCTTTTGCTTTTGTGTTTAGCATGCAGACTGGTATTTGGAGCCCCATGTCTGTGTGCTTGAGCATTTATGACGTTTCCTTTGGCTTATATGGGCTGGGTGCTCCATCAGCTCCACCTCCCACATGAGATGCACAGTGTCCTTCTGTCCCAACCACCCAATCAGCCCCTTCTTTGAATTTGTAGGGACTCTAAAATTATCAGCTATGCCTTTTAAAAGAGCTTTGGTAGCTGCTCCATGAGTTTTCCAAACTCTCTGGGAAGTATAATATGTAAGCATGGTATCTTGACATCCCCACAAAAAAAATTACCTTGGAGCAACCAAGTGAAAGGTTAGAACTGTTGAGTGTTTTAATCAATAATATATGAGTTGGATGAGCAGTATACTGTACTTTGCAGGATGCAATCAATAATACATTTTTTATGCTCACCTTTTTAATCCTCAGAAAAACTACATCAAAAATTTCACCCTAGACTGCCCACAAGAATCAATAATAGAGAAAGGTTGCCTCTTCCGCTTAGTACAGTTTAATGAAAAGCATAATGAATTTATTTCCTAAATGATGCTACAAATCAATTATATATCTTCTGGAAATACCAGGTGGAAAATAGTGCTTAATAGAGTAATAGAGTTATGAATTTTCAAAAACTCAAAATGCAACATTTAAAGTTGTAATTGTAACTCTTCAGTTTTTAAAGTGAAGGAAAATGGAGTCTATGTAAATCAAGCTGAGTTGTTTATTATTATTATTATTATTATTATTATTTACTATTTGTATTCCTATAGTGTGTAAAATCTTAAAGAAAGAGACCATTCCAATATACAGGACAAATCATTCTCTCTGGTTTCCATTGACTTTAATGGTTTCACAGATATCTCAAGACTGCTTCTGTGAATGGAAGCCTGGCACTAGCTGGGAATCTGATGTATAATTTTCAGTAAAATTGCAAAAGTTTCAAACTTTACTTTTTCTACTGAATCACATAGAAAAGTTCTATACTTTTGAAGTTTATGTGCATTTATTGAGAATTTGCCATTATACTAAAAGAGAGATCAAACTTTTCTTAGTGCCAGCTGACCACATTTCTATTTCAGGCTTGAAGGCATTAAAATTCCTTCTTGCTGAATCACAAAATGTATTGCTTTGTTAGCAGTACTTCAGATCCCCATGGACTTCTGCTGCTGTTTTAGTGCATCACCAATTATTTGTGATGTATTATTAATTATATGTGATCTATACTTGCACCACTTCCATGGCTGTAGTGGCAGTGCATTTAAACAAGAAGGGGATTATGTAAAAAAAGGCTTTTTCTTTTTTTTTTTTTTTGTTTTTGTTTTCCCTGTGGCATCTTGCCAGCTGGGTGGCATAAAAAGATTTTTATCCCAGCTGTTTTGAAAACTGTGTTGTGTGCATGCCCATGCCTGGCAGGAGTAGGCTATGGGACATGCTCACACTGTTCTGGACAATGGCAATGGCTGGGGAGAAGGTTGGAAATGTAAAAGAGAGACTTCAATCTTAGTGTTATCTGATTTTTTTTCTTCTAGAAAAAAAAATATAGTCTTTAGTACTGAAAAAGATCATTAAGAAAAGAATCAATTTTATTTTCCTACAGGGATTGTTGTTCTTTTGAGCTACAGGCTGTGGAAGTCTAAGAATTGGTCCTGGTAGAGCTGAGATGGAGGCACAGTAGGCAGTCTGTTCTTTCTTTGGCAGTCCCATTTTTTCAGTGCTGTTTTGGAAGGTGCAGCATACAGAGGGGACCTTTTGACTCCGTTAAAATCCATGTCATGTCACCAACACTACTTGTAGTCACTAAAATTTCCCTTTGTGTGAGGTGTCTGTGTGTGTTGGGAATGGCCCTGCTGTTGGAACATAAAAAGATGTTTTCTGTATCCAACAGGATACAACAGCAACAGGAAGAAAGGGAAAATAGGCCAAGTGAATCCTGCAACTCTCCTGTTATCAAAACCCACAGAAACCACGACACAAGGATCCCTCAGCAGTGTGCCTGACTGCAAATGTGAGGAGATGTGTTTGAGGTTTGGGCTGTGTCTTGGCCAGCTCTGGTGGAAACCTCCCTGTAGAGAGCTGAAAAGCAGAATTCAACTTCACAAACACATCACAACAGTTGTTCCAGTTTCTACTGCCTTGGAATTGGTACCTTAAGATAAAGCTGTATTTCCTTATCACTACTCACAGCTACCTCATTTCTTATGTACAATAAGTTTTGTAAAATCCTATACAACAGGCAAATAAAGTTCCAAGAAAACAAATGTAAGTGTTGCTGGAGGTAGGAACTAAAATCAATTAAGATTTTCTCACAAAGTAATTTCCCTCATTTGCAGTCTGCTTAATCGTCTCTGAAACTCCTGCACAGGGATGTAATGAAAATGTCACTTTTTATTCCATTTGTCTCTTTGAGAAAGCATCCCCTGGTCAGAACAGGCCCATCCAGGGCAAGCTTGTGCTGGTATCTCAGCCACCACCAGCAGCTGAACCCCAGGAGCAGCGTTCAGCCCCTCCCAGCTGGGGGGAGCTCACCCCCAGCCCCAGCCCAGCCCACGCCTGTCCTGCCTCGCTCAGGGATGGCTCAGGAGTCATTGCCCTGCCAGGCAGGTGCGAAACCCTCGGGCTCCTTTATGTCACTGGAGAGACAAACACCCCCGGAGTGTGACTCAGACTCCAATCTGCTAATTTTCTGGAGGTGTCTGCCTATCTGCATTTACTGTGGAGGGAGTACAAAATGACTAGTCTCCTAAATTAGGTATTCTGCTCAGATGTTTCAAGGTGGAAGAATGAAACTGTATCTAAGTCCTGAACACCCTTCTAAAGGCTGAACTCCTTGCCATCATTACCCAAGTTGGATGAAGTCAGCCTGGAGTGCCTGCACATTTCTGATTGTAGCATGGAAAATACAAGCAGTGACAGCTGTGTGTCTATTGGAAAAGCAGGGTGACCCCCATCACAGGGAGAAATGATGTGCATCTGACTCCATGACATCAGAAGGCTGCTTAATTACTTTATTATACTAAACTATTCTATATTCGTTTACACTATATCTAAACTGAAACTGCACAAGCACTCAACCCAATCTCCTGACTGTCTCCTGACTGACCATCAGGACATAGTTTGCAGAGATTGGTCAAGAAAACAAAACACTCACACCAGAATCCAATCAAGCAAATTCCTTCTGGTAAATAATCTTCCAACACATTCCACATGCTCCAGAACACAGGAGCAGTAAATGAGATCAGAATTCTTTTGATCATTCTTTCCTCTGCTTCTCTCACTGCCTCTCTCAGGTTCAGAGAATGTGAATCCCACACGTCCTCGTGGCCATGGCTGGTCACAGGCAGTGGTGACAGCCAGGGAAAGGAGCAAAGTTGAGAACAGGGGTGTCTGCTGGTGCAGCTGGGGCAGTGAGGTGAAAATCTGGCATCCTGGCATAGGGAAACCTGGTAATTCCCAAGAATGAGATTCTCTCACATGATTACTTTGAGCAGTCTGTTACCTACGTGTTATTTCTGGTTTGTGATTAAATGTTCTGCTTGTGAGGTGCTGAACATAACCCTGTACTCACCAAGGCAGTGGAAGGTACAGTCAGCTGGTGTTTTGAAGACAAAGACCTTGACAAAGTGCAAGGAATTAGCAGTGATTATTTCAAAAAAGGATAAACTTTATTATGTGGGTGCTTGCTCATGGTTCATTCAAGACTTTCTCCCCTTATTAAAAAGCATGTTGGTAATTACTGATATCATTCTTAACAAGAAAATCACAAAAGTCCTTGATGTATGCCATTCTCTAGCTAGAGGGAAGTAAAATATGTATTTTAATATTGCAGTACAAACACTCCTAATCCTGAAGGTTAATCAAATGAGTTGGAAGTTTTTTCAGTCTTGGTTTTGTACCAGCTCTAAAGTTTATCAGTTTGGAAGAGAAACTTGAGAGATGCTTTGCTGCTTTGCAGAGATCATGGATGACATGGCTGATATCCAAAGCATTACTTGTCTCTCAATGGCAAGTCTCTCACTTCAGTCCCTCTGTTTTCTCTTTTCCCCATCACAGTTGCTTTCCTGACCACACTCATTATGGGTAATAATTTTTTATCCTAAAATTGCTGACCAGGGAACTCTCCCTTGACTGATATAGCTCTCAAGTGACTCTCCACAGTGATTATCATGGAATTAATCATTTTAGTCTCCCAGGAGGAAGACCCCTGAGCTGTCTTTCAGCAGAATGCTATTATCATTGCATGATAGCAGTAGACGTCATCTGAAAGTAGTTTGCAGTGCTGTTGCTTTTGTTTGATTGCTGTAGTGCTGGTTAAAATTCCTCTCAGCAGCACTATTGCTTGATTGCTGGGTGCTGCAAATTCTGGAGAATTAGAGCTGTTTGAGTGTTGTGGATAGACTGGTGATTCAGCAGATATTCTGCCTTTGTTCTTCTTGCAGCACCCCCTCATGAAAACCTACTTTTCCTACTTTGCCCATGGAGAGCCAACCTATTTTACTTCTTTTAACCACCTTCAAATGACGTCTCCTGAGACTTCTTTGGGGGGGAAAAAAAGACCTATTGTTAGTTATAACCTGCTCTCTCATGGAGATATTTTATGAAATCAAGGGCTGATAGATAACTTCACTTACTTCTGTCTTATTTTTCAATCTAGCTTTAAATTCTCTAAATAAGGGAGGGGAGGAAAGGTTGAATAATGCTGCTTAAGTACTTGGGAAAGTAGAAAGATGGCAGTGCTAGATCCAGAAACTTCCTGCTGCATTTTAGATGTGCATGTGGAGCCTCTCTCTCTGAGGAGAGTGAGATAATTGAGGGTTGTTTCCATGAATACCATGCTCTCTTGGGAGGAATAGGTGAGTGGTCCCATGTAATTTCTGACTTGGAGCAGGATTTGCCAGGAAGCTGCAGCCAATCTAAACACTCTGCTGTTTGAGGGGCTGGTCTGCATCCCTGTCCTGGCATCTGCACTGCTTTAATGGCCAGATTATTCTGACCTGAGTCAGGTCAGCTCAGTGATCTGGCTGAAACTAAACCTGTGCTTTGGATTTGGTTTCAGTGGTTGCTCTGAAATCCTCATGCTGGGGAAGAGGTGATGCTCTGCAGGTTCCTCCTGTGTGGTGGAGGAGGGCAGACTTGCCTGTTCACCAGGCAATATCTGCTGAGATTGCACAAGAAATTGCAAACTGAGGTGTCTGAAGTGGGAATGCTGACTCTAAGTAGCCAGTAGGCACAAGGATTCCTTTCAAAGCTTTTTCAGTGTAACTGTCTTCAGCAGCAATCTATTAATAGTCCACTAATTTAGAGAAGTACCAGTTGCAATTAACATTGTGAAGTGACACCCATTCAAGGGTGGAAATACTTATCCCTGCAGTGATGATGTCATTGCACAGTGCAGCTTCTGCTCATATTGGTGTGTTTGTGGAGCACTGGACTTAATTGGGAGCTGTGAAATCTGTATCAAGTGAGAAGTTTTGTTAAAGCATTGCAATTCCTCTTATTCTTACTTCTTGTACCGTGTTCCACAGTAAAACTGCATGGTGAGGGAGGCTGGGCTGCCTCATGTCACAGGAAAGCTGTCCCCAACTCCTCCCTGTGGAATCAGGGGTGCTGGGCAGCTTCACATCACAGGAGAGCTGTCCCCCCCATGCCTCCCCAGGGAATCAGGGGTGCTGGGCAGCAGGGCTCCTTGGAAATCCCTTTGGGAGAAGCCTCTGTGTCCTGAGGGTCCCAAAGCTGCTCAGAGATGGTGGCATGGTGCACTGTGTGCTGCTCCCACAGGTTCTCACTCCTTCCAAATCCACAGATTCTCACTCCTTCCAAATCCACCCTGATCCTCCCCCTGCTCCCACTTGCCTGTGTGACTCTCAGTGAAGTTGCACACACAGGGAGACCTCAGAGTTGACTGGCAGACCAGATCCGGATTACAATGCTCTGTGGATTTTGCAGGCCAGATTAAAGTACTTGGAAGGATCAGTCTGGCTCATGGGCTATATTTTTGACATACTTGTTGTAGGAAAGTATTAGGAGTTGTAAGAAGGACTAATGTGAGCTTATATTCTACAATTTGGTGTGGTAACTGCTTTGTTAGAGAAAGCAGAATTTGGAGAAGTTAAACTATTTTTGTCTGTTGGGTTTTTTGTTGCAGCAAATGTCTGTAACATCTCCTACATTGAAAAGCAAACCTCATTTTCCCCGTTATAACCATTCAATTAGTCTCATCTCTGCTCCCATTTTCCAAGCAACTTAACAAGATGAGAAAAATCCTTCAAATTGCACTTATAATATAAACACTACCAGGGAGCCTTTAGCAGGCAGGAAAGCCAATGGGACAATCTCCATTTCCAGAAAGCTGGTTAAGAGCAAATGCATTTCAGCTGATAAATGGCAGGTAAAGGCATGTGTCTGCATAATGCAGTTATCACCTGAGAAACGCTTCCCGTGTAGAGATGTTAATGTACCTTGCAAGGAAATGTGAAAATCTTTCTACTTCTGAGGCACAAGGAAATTGAAGGACAAGTCTGGAGCAACATCCCAAGGGCATGCTGCCATAACTAGGAGAGTTTTGTGACTGTGTTGGGGATCTTCCATTCTAAGCACAATTGGTGAATCAGTGTGGAATGGGTTTTATGAAATGTTGTGTCCCCTTTGCAATAAGGAGCTGTTACTGGTCTCACTGGGTGCAGTGAGAGCCTTCAGCCCAGTCTGGGTTTCAGGAAAGCCCTGTGGAAAGCTGATCCTCCAGCAGCATGTGACACTGGACTTCTTTCTCAGGCTGAAAATGGGATGTGCTGAGGGACAGTGCCTGGCCTGGGGGAGAGAAAGATTTCATTTTAAGGCACCTTTCTTTCCCTCCTCTCTATTCTCTATCTAATAATTACAACTTCTTGGTGGAAAAGTCTTGCTTGGTTTTCTTAAATGTCTTGGAATATTCAAGTAGCTTGGATCACTCTCCAGCTGGTTAATAGGCAAACAAGTACATCCAGCTGGTCAGTGAATATCTGGAGCTTGGAATGATCTGCAGGGCATCCAGGATTGCCTGGCTGGGGGTTGTGGGTGTGCTGAGCAGATGGCAGCAGTATTGCTCAGGCCAGAACACGAAAGAGCTAGAATCACTAGAGGACATTGTAATCAGGAGGGATGGGGAAAACTGTGGTACAAAAATGACAAAATAAATTGATAGAGATCAAACCCTACAGGTAATGAAAATTCATTAGCTCTGCTATTCTCTCATACAGCAGCAGAAGAAGTGTAGAATTGACCTAAATTTTTTGGATAGAATAAATGTAAAGCAAAAAAAAAAAAAAAAAAACCAAAAAAAAAAAAAAAAAAAAAGAGAAACAAGAAACAAAACCCAAACCAAAAAATCTCAGACTGCAATATGAGAATTATCTGTACCACCTGTTCTTGTATTAGTTCTTCCTTAACTTTTATATGTAGATGTATATAGATATTTTGGGCAGAATTTTTAGGCTGGGTTAAGCAGGGTGAATATCATAGACAATGAGGAAAAATAGTATAAAAGGAAGGTTGTCTTGATATTTGCATCACCATCTTATGTGGAACTTGGCATTGTGCTGGATTTCATCTTTGTCTTCATTGCTTCAGTCATCAAATTTCTACTTTTTAAAAAAAGAAATTTAGAGCGAATGTGGACATTTAAATTTAGCATTAGAGGTCATATAACAACATTTCTGATGACTTCAGCTATTTACTTTTCTGCTGTTAAACTTTTGGTTTAACACCTCTGAGAGCACTTGTTGCCCTATCCTTTGTAGATGCCAAATTTTACACGGGTTTCAAAACAAAATGAATGGCTCTCTGCTGATTTTTCTTCCTTTAAACACATCATTTCTGGTCCCAGAATGCTCATCTGCAGGCTGCTGGACTGTGGATGAGTCTTGAGAGGTGGAGTTATGACACGTTTTCTTTCCATCAGTGTTGGTTTCCAGCCCTGGCACCAGTTTTATCTTTATCAATTTCTGATGAAACACTTTCAGATCATGGTTAAATTCACTCATCAAAAATAAAAGGCAAACCTCCAAGCTGACAAAGAAATTGCTGGTCTTCTTCCCCAAACCTTTCTTCTTCTCCCCCAAATCTTTCTGCCTCTCCCTGCTCTCTTTAGAGGAACCTCCTGTTCTTCAATCCAGGTCCCAAGTTCAGGAGCTGTTTCTGGAAGCCAGGGAAGAGGAACTGTCTGGTGCAATTATGTCTCCATTAAATCAGGGGGGGTTTCAGTGTAGTTTGGATCACTCTGTAGTTCCCATCCAATTTAAATTTGCAACATTTTTTACTTAGGTATTTTAAACCAAATACTCACTTTGCTGAAAGGAGATTGATCTTTGAAAAATAAAATGGAGTAGTCCATTGGAAAATCCTTGCTGAACTGTGGCACTGCTGTCAGGCCCAGAATTTGTTTTGCAGATGTTAATTTGACAAATCTGGGGTTGGAACTGCTCAAATTGCTAAAAACTTACAGAAGCATTGTAACCCATCAGGAGGGATGTTCTAGTGTGACCATTTCCTCTCCAGCAACACCCTCCTTTGATGTGTTTGCCATTGCAGAGTTAAGTCTCTGCATTGGCATTCATCTTCTCATGAATTAGTGGCCATGGATGCTTTTATCTGTCTTGTAAATGAACACTAACAACTTGTCAAGCTCTTAATCTCTTTGCACCAAAAAATAGCTTTGATCATTGCAGGATACGATTCCTACTAAATGTATGTGATATTAATATCCTTTTTTAAAAAATATGTCAATCTTAGCTAGAATTTCCTTGAGCAAAGTGACTGGGACACCAATGGGGAGAGAGTTAGAAAAGGGAGAATTTCTATAGATGAGATGAAATGCTTAAAATACCTCTTTAGGAGGCTTTAAAATTTTTAATTGCTGATCTGCATTTTCAGTGTAGTACAGGCATTACAGCAAGCCTTGTTGAAGGGCAGTATTAAACCTTTTATTTACAGAGAGCAATTGGGTCACTTCCCTCCTGTAAATATTCCAGACCAAATGTTTGTTGGCTTGATTTATAAAGAATTAGCAGGAATTACACACCAGTCAGTGTAGCTACACACAGTTCAGTCTGTACTAGAGGTCTATCTGCTGCAAAATCAAGGCCAACATATTTTCAAGGCTGGTTTCAAAGGAGATTAAAGAAAATCTACAAAATGGGATTTTCCTAAACTAAGATTCAGGTTGGGGTAAATGACATTTAGGTTACAGCCTCAGGACACACCTCAAGTGTGTGCAGCCACTTAGCAGCTTAAACCTTATTGAGGGTTATTCCTTCCAATAATGAAAGTGAGTTTCTGTTTTTAGAGTGATAAACAATACCCTCCTCAGTGAGCAAAGAGATTAACCATACATGACATTAAACACAAGATGTGCAAAAAGGAACAGCACACTCACTAACTCCTCTGAGCTTTATATTATCTCAAAACATAAATTTTGTTGCCAATGGAACTCTATATAAGAATTAATTAGGGAACTTCGCAAGCAGTCAAAACTCTTGTTTGCTATTATAAATTTATCATTGCTGAAAGGATCTATTTCTGCTGTCAGACATCATGCTTATGTGGCAGAATATGGAATAAATAATCTTCTTCCTATATAAAGAGCCCTGGAAAAATGTTTGGAAAACTCATTTTTTAAAAGCCAAACGTGTTTATTTTCTGTAAGGCATTGCTGATGAAACAACCAGCTAGTATGCTGACATTCAAATATTCAAACAGTTGCAGCAGATCCCTTGGTCTCCACAATCAGAGAATTGAATTCTGCAGTGCTTGAGCTGTCCATAGGTGTTTCCCCCAAAAAAAGAGGCAGGAGGCGTGCTGGGAGTAAACCCCTGACATCTGAGGGCTCAGGCAAAGTCCTCTCGCACTGCAGGACCAACTTACCTTTTCATTCATTTTTATTTGAATTGCATAAACCAGAAACAATTGCTCTTCTCAGTAGTTTTCTAAGCTTATCTCACTTATTCCAGTGTCAGTATTAGATGTGTAGTTACAGTTATCTATCTAATACTATGTATCTAATACTCTGTATTTCTAGTTATTACATGTAGTTAAACATTCTGTGCTACTTCATATTTGAGTAACTCAACAACTCCACCCCTAACAGGTGTCAGAAGAGGTGATGTAGGGAGGGGAATTACATATGCTTCTCCTGTAGACATTCAAGGCCCAGCCAATACGAAAATCTGTTACTAAAGTGACTTCACTTGCAACAGAGGAAAATTCTTTTTCCCATCCCCTTTGCACTCTCAGGTGCCTTGTGCAGCTCAAAGACCATCGCAGCTAACAAGAATTCAGATTACTGGAGTCTGCACAGCACGACTGACACAAGCTCTTCTGGGACCTTGCCCTGCCCGTGCCCGCTGTCTTCTGCACAGAGCCAAGAAACACAGCATGAAGGGCTGCTGAGCAGTGGAGAAAGTGGGAGCAGGAAAAGGCGATGAAAGAACTGCTGAAGAGCCCAAATTTAACCCTCTGAGGGCTGACCTGGCAGGACTGGGTCTGCAGGTGGTACTGCAGAGCCTGGATGTGAGTACTGGGTGGTGAAATGAGAGCAGGGGGCAGGAAGGACAGGGAACCAGAGCAGTGAGGATGTGAGGGGCTGCCCAGAGGGGCTGACTCAGGGCAGAGCCTGGACAGTCTCAGCAGGCACTGTCCCCACCAGGAAAGGGTTGTACACAGTCACAGTGGTTGTAAACTGAGGGCAGAAACACTTCAGAGGAAATTATGCTCTAATTTTTTTCTTTGGCTCTTGGAATGGACAGTGCGTTATCCTGTTATTTTTACCTTTGGGGAGCCTCAGACAGGTAAGGATTTAATGCTGTCAAAACCTCCAGTCTGAGTCCTTCCTATCTCTTGGGTGCTTTTGCATCAGATCCTCTCATGTCTCTGTTGCATCGTTTTACTGACAGGCCAGATTTGCCAGAAATTCACACTTTTGCTGCACATCTTTCACACACACAGTGTTCTGTGGGTGTGATCTTCATCCTGCTTTGTCTGCTGTTTTTATCCATGTCACCTTAAATGCACAATATTAGACAAAACTGCTCAGGAGCAATATTTTTTTAGGTAACAAATCTGTGTGGTTTAATGTTATCATTTCTAACTGAATGTGATATGTTGAGCTGTGTGAAGCTATTGCCCCGTAAATACCTGGGAGTGCCTGAGATGTGTTTATTTGTGGTTCAGTTTGCTGCCTGATGAGCAGGGGCTTTCTCACACATTCTTCTTGTCATTCTTTCGTGTTTCATTTTCTTTTGGGCCCATGGTTGGTTGTTTTTTAATGCCATGAAGATGAAGTTCCTTCTGTGATAAAGAGCCTTAGAGCCATTATCAAAGTGTGACTTTGCTGAAGCTAATCTATCATATCACTCTTACATGTTTGAAATGTTCCCTTTGTATTGTAGTCAGTCCTTAGTGTGGGTGTGATGTGCATGAAACAAATCCCTGAGAGGGACATCCTGCAGCCTCTTCTGGGTGCTCCTGTCCCTATGGGCTCTCTACCCAGACACAGTGCACAGCCTCCCTTGCAAGAAATCAAATGCCAGCGCTTGTGGGTACGCCTGCCTTGCTCAAGGTTAGCCCTAAAAAAATAGATTAGAAATTTGGGCTGGATATTAAAACTGTCTGTCTTTCAGTGGTGATATTGAAACAGTGAAGTATTTTCTGGTAGAGATTACAGTTCCTTTTAAAGAAGAAGTGCAAGACAAATTTCTCTTGGGAATGGCTAGGTAGAGTTGAGTTGGATTTGGGAAGGACCTAGGTATTTTTGGAGGTCCCTTCCATCCCATAATTCTGGATTCTGTGCTTCATCATTTCACAGACAGTCTAGCAAGATGCAAAAATCTTAATGGAGGTTGTTAAAATAGAAATCTGTCAGGTTTCTGTGAATTACAAGCCAAGCAGAAGATCTCCAGAGAGAGGGGGGAAACAACTCTGAAAACCTTGTACTCAAAGATGGGTCTGCACCTGAGAACATTAACACAATGTGAAAGCCTGAAATCATCTGCCATCAAGTGAGATCCAGGAGATCTCTATGAAACCAGATCTGTGTGAAATTCTAACTACAGCCTGTTCTGAACATGTAGGAGCAGATGAAAATGTGGAGATATTGAAGAAACTTGAAGTTAAGGGGCAAGGAGCAGAGGAAAAAGGACTTCTGTACTTTAATTTATATATTATTTTCTAATGCTTGAGAATTGAAATATTGAGTGGCTTTTCATATTTAATAATATTTAAGAAATGGGTTAATTGAATTATTCAAGTTCCTGAGTTTTAAAAATGTTTGATTTTAGATTTTGATCCTGTTATAGGTAAAAGCTATCCTGGCATGAAGAGACACTTGGGGGAAGAACAGTGTGAAGGTAATTACATTTTGGTGTTATATTTTAAACATGGTAGCATGTAGTGTTTTGACAATCCCTAGCTTTTATTAGTTTAGGTATTCAGTTCTAATGAAAAGCTTAATAATAGACCATGACCACCTCTGTAGAGAAAACAAAGAGGCTGTAAATGCTACAGAAATAGTGTTAATGGATGAAATTAAAAAATCAATACTTTGTAGGGAACAGGAATAGCATGCACACCCTGCTGGCTCCTCAGTGAGCAGAAATAACAATTCAGCCCCTCTGAAACAGATAAACAGGCTGTAGCTGGGCTGAGTTGGAGTGTGGAAGATGAGGGATCTTGCAGGATTTAGACAGCAAATTCATCTCTTTGGATGGTAGATGGAAACATGGCAGGCAGATCCAAAGCAATGCAAACTGGAAGAAAGAGTTTTAAAATGTTTGCGCATGAGGATATGTTCAAAGTTGTTGCAAGAGTCATAAGGTGTCATATTGTTGAGGACCACTTAGATATGCTTGCTGAATTAGGAGATGTAAGAGAATGAAAAAAGCTATGAAATGAGGGAGAAGGTTGTATTAAGGAGATAATAATGCAGAAAGTTGCTAAAATTAGGAAGTAAATGAATAATGCTATATGCTTCTTTCTCTAACTCATCTACGATGGCAACAGAAATACTTGAATTAAAATGAATATATCTTTTTATCCAACAGTTCTCCAATTTTCCTTGCATGAAGCTCACTTATTGCATACATCAGAGGTGATTTCTTCATAGTATTCTATGCTGGCTATGCCTGAGGCTCACTTTTGAGCTTGAAAGAGTCTTTGGGATTGAACTTGATTTCTTTGGGAGTGGTAAATTAGATACTTGCATTGATGTATTTAGATGTGAAGGGAAAATGGGCTTGATGAGTATTTTATACTACGTGGCAATTTAGGACTGAGGTACGCACAATTCCTGTTTTACCATCCAGCATCTCACTTGTACCATTAATGGGATTTCCAGAATTTCAAGTTTAATGATGGTTTCAAATGAAAAATGTTTAGATATTTACAGATGTTAAACTTTTACTTGATATCTTTGTCCCACATTTCCTTTCTCTTAAATATATGTCCAATCTTTACTCTCTTTTATATTTTCCTCTGAGGTGGAAAATTTGCTCAAAAAAGTCATCTGATGCTGAGAGCAGAACCAGAATCTATGTCCAGTGTATTGGCTCAGAGTGAGGTTTGGTTGACATTGAACTGAGTGGCCCCTCATGGTGTCCAAAAGAGACTGCTAGGGGTTAAAAAGACCAGGCTTCTGTAGTGTGATTCTCTCTGCTGATTTTTAATACAGCTTTTTGTTGATTGATTGAGTTTTCAATCACACCAATACAGCTTTTGGGCTACAGCCTTTAAATAGTTATAGACTAAAAAATATCTGCTTAATCACCCTTAGCATGATTTGTACTTTGGCTCTCCATAGAGCTGCTTTTAAATATCCCTGTGGTCAGAGAAGAATGAATAGTCCATAACATTTGTCTGATGCTAAGCACGATGCCTTGTGAAGGCTGACCTAGGACAGAGACTAGACAGAGCTAAAGAATAAAGTAGGGATTTATTAGAAGGCCTGAATGGATCCACCTTGGGCAGCACAAGAGCCCAGCCAGGGCTGCACCCAAGGTGAACCCAAAATGGTCACAAAATGCACGACCAGGCACGGGGTCTCTCACTGTGATAGGTTCTGCTCCATTTCCATATTGGAGTTAATTGTCCAATTACAGCTTTAGCCCACGAAGTCCCATTCTTTTTGTTTTTCTCTCTTCAGTCCATGTTTTTTATGCTCTTGGGCCTGAAATTTGGATCATTTTCCCTTGGTCCTTGTTTTGTCTTCCTGCTCTGCGAAGACAGCTCACCACCCCCTAATATGGAGCTCAGAAGTGCACACTAAAGCATCACAGAATCTGGAAAATACAAAAGCTAATACCTGAGGCATCAAACAGACAAGTACATGATGATGTGCCACCAGCAGGAGCCCTGGCTGTGGGTTCTGCACAGGCTGGGCATGGAGGTGTCCCAGCCTGTGCGTGCTGAGGGGACTGCTCTTCCCTGCAAAGCCAGGGACAGACCCAACCTTTGGTCCTGCTCACTTGTCCCAAACAATCAATTTATCTGTGCAGCCACACTGATGCTCCAGCTAAACTTGCTGCATTAATTATATCTGCCCTGAGCTTACAAGCTTTTAGAGCTATTTGGAACATAAATTTTGCAAGCTTGCAAGTCAGCAAGGGGTTTTCTTCTTCCAAGGTACCCAACTTGCAATTAAGTGGAACTGCCAGGTGCTGGTCATTACCAAAACTCTCCTTCAATCTGCAGATTTAGGGTAAAGGATTGATAATTCTAAGTTATTGAATCAGTACCAGGGAATGGTTATACTTTAAGACACTTTGTGTTGGAGACTTTCTGGCACTCTCAAAATGGGATTTATTCAAGTATGTTCTTGCCAAGGAATGTGACAGAGACATTTTCTTCAATGTACTCCTTTACAAGTTAAAAGCATGGACTGAGATGCATTACACCCATTTAAACCCACAACTAGGTCTAATGTGCACTCTCTTGGTGTTGTGAGTAGCTAATGATGGAGTATTTGGGCTCTGACAGAGCTGTATAATTCAAAAAAATGCCTACTAATAGACCACAAATTCTATTTGAGAATGTAACATGTCCATGTAGTGGTATCTGAGTGCACTTAAAGAGGTCTCTGTTTGCTCCCTCAGGATGAGGTGGAATGTGTAATTTGGGAAATCTGAACAGAGAATTTGTGAAGAGATGGCAGAGAGACAGGAATATCCCTGAGCCCATGTTAAAAAGTATTTCCCAGGAAGCTGAGTATAATTTTGTGAGATTCTGGATGCTTCCTCCTGTGTTTCCTTAAACTCAGTCTGTTTGTGGATAGCTTCTATCACCATGCCTGTATTTTTATATTAATAACCACACTTATTCACAGTAGTCTTTAACTGGAAAGTGTTCTGAACCTAAGTCTTTAACTGTTAGGTGTTCTGATGGAGTAGGAAGGAGAGCTTCTATCCACCAGGCATTGTTTTGGGTCAATAATTAGTTTGTTGTCCACCAATATAAAAAAATATAAAAAACTTACTGTCTATTTGATATCTACTTTTGATGAAAGATTTCATTGCTGGTTTAAATTCTCTGGCTTCTGTTTAATTTATTCCAGTGGTTCAGCTGCTATAGGAAAAGAATGTAAGACCTGTTATATTGCTCATTACTTACACACATAAATATTTGAATATTTTGGTATTTCAGTCCTATCTGTTGTAGGGACTTTGTTTTGAAAAGTATCTTCATCTATCAAGCCACAGCAGACTTTCTGATTGTTCCAAACATGAGTTCTTAGCAAAATAAATGGCAACAGAGCTATAAACTGAACTGAAGAGAGCTGCTTTAATAGAAACCTTCAATCTCAAGTTTTCTGCAGAGTGCTCTTGGAAGACAAAATCAGGCAAATGAGCCAGGCTGGGACAGCCCCAGAAAACACCAGTCCAGGGACCCATAGCTTGAATGCCATCAGTGTCTCCTGTAAAACACCTGACTGAGGAGGGAGCCCAGCCAAGCCCCTGTGTGCCCCAGGGCAGAGTGGCAGAGTTTCTTTCAGATGGGCTGAGCATCTATGTCTCTTTATGAAGGGATTTTGTGGGCAGAGAATGCTGCTCTCACAAAGGGCAACCTCTGAATGTGGGCCATGGAGAGCTGCAGGAGTTAGTGCAAAGGCAAACCCAGCACTGGCTCCTTTTATCTCTGCTGGTTTCTCTCCTCCTCTCACCCCTCACTCCCAATGTAGATCGCATCCCTTAAAGCAGCTGCTTGACTTCCAAAAATGCTCAACCCTCCCGTCTCCCACTGAGAGGAGGAAATGGTTACTATGGCTTCACTGCGCAAGAACAGATGCATTTCAATATGCTGGGTACTAAGCACACTGATAGTGCTTCAGTCTGTTTAAGTCCAGAACAGGATTGGCCCATGGATAGCCCAGATAATGCTGCCCTGGCTCTGAATTCCTTGCGCTTCATTTCTGATACTATAGCGAGTATCAGTGCAAAATAACAGGGGAGGTCTGAGTCCTGCTTGTGCTCTTCCTTCCCTGGTGTTTCACCACGTTTCAGACTGATTAAGAGAGGGGAATGCATTGAGATGAGCCAAAGGCTGCATCTGGGATTGGTCCTACCCTCAGTGTATAAGGAAGCAGTCAATGGACATGTGTGGGTTAAGAGAGTGGGGGTGGGAATCTATGGCAATTTCCAGCAAGAGGGAAGGGGATTTTGGTGTTTATGCTATTTACCTGTTAATATATTGCAAGATATTAAAGGGAAGAGGGTGCACACTGTATCTTGAGTTGAGAGAAACTAATTTTCAGACTTTGGGGAAATTTGAGTGGGGATCTGAGTGGTGTGGTTTGAACCCTCCTCCCTGTGCAAAGTTAGTGAGTGAATCATCAGAAACATTTTGACATTCTGCCCATGCATCCTATTCACTTCAGCTCATTTCTAAAACCTGATTCTGTGCTCTGATGTATTCATTCTGAAGGGAGTCGGGGTGGACTGGGAATAGTTTCTGGATCTTTTCCTCCATCACTAACTTCTATAGGGGCTCTAAATAGAAATGTAGCATACTTTGCTGAAGCACATGAAATGTCAGTTCTACAGTGCTGTCATTCATAAGAACTCAGTGATGTTATGGTAGTCAGTTCCCTAAAATCACACTCATTTTGGCATTTCTCTATTTTTTTCATCTTTGCAGAAAATGGTGGCTCTGAGAATCAACCTGTCTAATTTGAGTGAGACCTTCCATTAAGTGAACAAATAAGCTCTCTCTTTCTGATTGTCTCAGATCTTGAAAGGTTTTCAAAAGTCCTTTTTTTGCTAACATCACAAAGCTTTACAGTTTAGAAAGCCTAGAATTCAAAGCTTCATCTACATTTTTAATCTACAAAAGTAAATCTCCTGCACATCTTAGACTTCTGGTAAGTGGGTCTCTTATTTTAATCCTCCATTATTTCTTTTAATTGGAGTTTTACTGCTGTGTTTTCTAAAGTACTGCAATTCATATCTTTCATATATGAAAATGTGTTTAAAGACTTGTCCATCTGCAAGGTCATTTATTTTGTAGGCATCTTTATAAATCAACCCAAGTACTCTAAACACAATAGCAGGTTAATTTATAAGTGCTCTCAGTGGGGATGCAAAAAGATTTGAATAAATCATTGGAGATAGGCAGAAAGTAGGTAATTGGAGTGATATCTCTAGGGGGGGGAAATAACAGAGCTGTTTGCAAATAGCACAGAAATACCCCAGTCAGCACGTGGGACAGATGAGCCCCGAGCAGAGTCACCTGTTCAGGGAGCACAGTGAGGACAGGTGACCAGCACTCAGTGCCAGGCTTGGCACTGGGTCCCTGTGCTGGCCAGGATGGGCACAGCTGCCTTGCAAGGGATGTGTGAGGCTTGGGGAAAGGGAATTGTTTTTCTTGCCTGCTCCTGACAGCTACTAAAAAGCCTGTCCTGAGATGCTCTGGGAGATTGTGCTGCAAGGAACAGTGTCTAAATACAATTTATCACTAGGCTGTCCCCCAGACAAGGCTCACGAGCCCAGCAGGACCAGCCCTGAGGTCTGGGAGTGGCACAGCCAGGGCTGGGTGTGTGCAGGCTCCCTGTGTGATTCTGGTCCTGTGCCACCTGTAATATATCCTCATCCTATGCTTCAGAGGCACATGTTTGTCTTGGCTAAATTCCTCCTTCTACTAAATCTATATCATCTCTGAAAGGCTGGGGCAGAGCAAGAGTTGGTGCTCAAATTTCTTTCTTATCTGGATACCATTTAATCAACTTTTGACTTTTTATACAGCATCTCTTCCATGTGTGACTTTCTTTTCACTCTTGTTCTGAAGTGAACAGGATATGATATGATATGCTCAAAGCAACATCTGAGGCTATCAAAACACAATGAATAGTGTCTGAAAAATATAAAAGAAAAGGAGAAAACATTAAAAAGATTTAGTTGCAGTGAAAGAGCATCTCATCTTCCTACATTGTTCTTGCCCTCTGAGGCTTACCTTGAGGTGAGCGTAGGAATCATCAAAAGTTGTCCTTTCTTTGACAGTCAGGACTTATTTCTGTGTCTGTTAAAGCCCTTTGCACATTAATGCCCTGGCCCTTTGTTGGCTTCCCTTTTTCTGTGGCTTGGGCAGGACAGCTGTAACAACTTCACTGAAATGTCCAAGAGCAGAATAAAATTAGTCTTGCAAAGAAATGTTAGTTTCTTAATCCTTGTGGGATTGTGTGTATATACAATAAAAGGGAGTTCAGTGTTCCTTACTGGTTGCTTAGAAGATTACCCTTCCAGCAGCCTCAGTTCACTGAGGCACTTAAGCATGGATTTAATTTTAACACAGAATGAAGTGAGAGCCAGTTGTCAGCTCTGTGCTTTTCATCTCCCCAGCTTGAATTATCTTCCTTGCTGCTCTGATCTTATCTTCCACTTACATATTCTCAGTCCTCTATGGCTTCCTATCTTGTCCCCTGTTTCACATACCTTAATCTCACCTTAAAAATGCCACCCAGTTCTTCCTATCAGCAGGGATTTGCCTCACACAGAGGCAGTCTCTCAATCCCACTTGACACTGGCAAAATCTCTTGACCTGCAGCACATTTCATTTTTCTGAGCACAAGCTGCTACTCTTCTTCCCCTGTCCCTGTCCCCCACCCCACCAAGGACCTTGCTGGAGGTCCCTTGCCACATTTGTCAGCACTTTCCCAAATAATTCTCGGCCTTTATTCCTCTCACTCATCTCGTTGTTTTTTACCATGTTTTAATTTGAATGTGTGGTGTGACTTAAAAACTCCAGAACAGGTGTCACAAAGAATTAAATTCTCAAATGACAGGGCCAATATTGTTTGTAAGAGCTGTGTGTGCAAATTCAGGTGCAAAGGTCAGGCATGGATCTGAGCTCCAGCTGGCTCAGGGGGTTCGTTCCTGGTCACTGCACGGAAAGACAAGTGGGTGATGTTTGAGGAAGGAGACCCCATGAGAGATACCAATGCACACAGTGACTCTCATGTGCATTTCCCTTGCATGTTAATGTCTGTGGATACTTTGTTTTAGAGCTGATTGGAAGGACTGATTACATCAGTCTGTTATTGGGGTAAGGTATTTGCAGAGGACAACAATAATAAATGCTATTAAAACTTCAATACATGCCAGCTTTCAAAATCACAAAAAATGTTACCCTTTCAGATTTTTTGGTCTTCACCTTTTCAGTTCTTCCAATTTCAACATACAAAGTGTAGTAAAACCTCTGGTGAATGGCCATTTAAACTTTTATTACAACTTTGATGCTAGAGGACAGAATTTGGTCCCTCATGAAGTTGTGCTGCAATTCACTGACAGTAATATAGTAAATCAGGTCTCTCTTTTATGATAAACTGCACTTTATTTCTTATAAAGCACTGTAATTTCACTCTACTGAAACACTTTTTCTCCCCAGCAAAGTTAATTTCAAGTCATGTTTATTTACCTGACTAACCTTGTCTTTGCTTGTTGCATCACTTGTTTTCCAGTAAGTGCTGCTGGGATTTACTGTGACTTGTTAACTATTACTTCCACCAATTGCCTGTTTAAATTGTATTATTCAGATTGTAACATGGCTGAAATGACAGGAATTAAAAATAGATCCTTTTCTCTAGGGCTCAAGACATGGAACCATAAAATAAAATGCCTTGAAAACTTGTTAAAAGCCTGGATTAATTCTAAAATTCATAAATAAAGCGATTGCAGCAATTAACTTTGTCTCTCTTAAGAGACTCTAACTATACAAGTTAATCTCTGAAGGTTCTTTGAAAGTATTGCCCACAGTCATTTCCAGGCACGAGCTCTCAGCAGGGCCCTGTCCTACTTGAGAGGCTCAGGCTCACTGAGGCAGGAGGATTTCTGACTGCTGCTCCTAGGAGTCTGCCTTTGCTTTGCTGCAAATGTGCTGTGGGAGCAAGAGCCAAAAGCAGTGGTGGCATGTAATCATTAGCAAAGACTTCTATAACCTTTTTATAAGTCAGCTCTGACCACGTTTCCAAATGTGTCCCTGCCACAAGCAAGTTACTTTGTTTGTGAGAATTAATTCAAAGCCAGTAACAAACTACCCGGACAGTTTTGTCTGAGGTTCTCATAAATTATCTGACTTATCTCACAAATTTGAGAATGCCCCATTTACCAAGTGACCAGTTTTACTTAAACATTTTTCAAACACTGCCTTAGAGAATTAGGAAGAGCAGGACAGGGAGAAGAGTTGCTGTTTCTGTTTAAAACACGAGCCAGAGGTTTTTAATGATCTTTAGTCTGCAGCTCCCATGGGGTAACTCAGGATCGCAGCAATGTGCTATTAATTAGCTAGGTTGGATAATTAGAGTCATGGCTGTGTGCAATTCAATGTGAGTGACAGAAGCTGCTCAAAAGACACAATAAAATGGATGTGATATGAAGTTGCTGAGCTCCCTGTGCCTCTTCAGCCCGCAATAAGTACTAGAGCTGACTGCAAAAATTGGCCCACAGCTGTCCACAGATCACTGTGGTGGTATTGCAGTCCCTAGATGATACCTGAAAGCTGCTGGTCATACCCTTCACTCCAAAAAAAAGATTGAACAAATAAATCCCAAAAGAGCTGCAAAGCTCCATACTCTGAAGCAGCTTAATTGTTTTGTAGCAAAGGAAAAAACACCCTGTTTTCCTGGCAGTGGCTGGAGGCAGATGCACACCTTCACATTTGGACTAAGCTGGCCAGTCCCAAGGCAGCTCTCATTCAGGAGCCAGGGATCTGCAATGCAGAGATGAGTTTCCGATTTTACAGATCAGAAAACTGAAACACAAAAAGGTAAGAATAATTACCCCAGATCTGTTTTTCCCATGGTATTGTCATTTATAAAACTGGAGCTGATCCACGCTAATTCTTCATCCAGTTGGCTCTGAAGCTTTTCTGTCCTGTTTAGTGCAGCACATCTTTAATCACAGGCAATATATTCTGTGACAGAGCCTTGTAGGTCTTGTGTAGTGGGTAGATAGAGCAATAAAGTGAGTGTGTAAGGACTGAAGTGCAGCTCCTCATCACAATTACTTGGCAGTCGTGCCTTGAGTTCAGAACACCCTAAACGATGGTCTAATTCTTACATTTATCACTGGTAAAGATGTGGTTGCTGATCTTATTGAAGGCTCCTTCTGGTTTTTAAATGATTATTTTGCTTAAAGGCATGATGTGTCCCAGTACTTTCTATCAGTTATAAATGCTGTTTTTCCCCTAGGACCCAGTGAATTTGTCATGGATGTTTTTGCTGCTGTTGGGTTCTGGGAGGCCATTCTGGCTCACTGTTATCTATAGCACTCTGAAAAGCTTGGGTTTAGTTACATTTCAAGAACAGTTTTTCTGTTTCTTGTAAACTGCAAATGTCCTTGAAGAACACTTAATTTACTGCAGTTTTCCATTTTAGATTTTATCAAAATGTATAGCAAACACAGTTAAATTCCTTTTACAGATAAAAATGAAGGACATATGGTTGAAAAGGGCATATGGATATAAAATGTGCATATTTATACAAACATGTCCTGATCAGCTGAGATTATCCTTTTCTTTCTCTTGTGATCAAAATGCAATAAGACACAGAGCATAGTGTAGTTCCTACACAGCCAGATATGAACCTTGCAAAAGGCATTAGGAAGATTTCCAGTTATTTCCCTTAGCCTTGGATCAGGTCTTTGTTGCTGGGTGAACACCAGTGACATGGGCTAACTTTAACCATGTGCAAACCCCTTGTTTTCAGTGTAATTTCATTTCCATTTTGAGTGTGTGCTAAATGCCCAAATAGATAAATAAATATGAAAAATAAGCTTTACCACAGAAAAGAACAACTTGTACAGTGGATTCATAAGGAGGTGATGGTATGGACAGAGAGGTTTGCCTGTTGTTTCTGATTCAGTTCCCAGGGAAATCAATAGGAAATAACTCTGCCTGTGAACAGTGCTAGTCACCTTCTCTACCAGCTTCTGAGATCCTCAAATCCTGTGTGGGTAAACAGCTCAGCCAGTAAATAAGTGTGTAGAGTTGAGTCTGTAGAGCTACACCAGCTACATAAGATGATCTGTTCCTAAAGCATCTGCCTGTAACATCAAATATTCAGGCAGCCCAAGACTTTAGCTGTTTGAATTTCAAAATCTCATAAAGATAAATCTCATAAAGCGCTCTGCTGTCAGCTTATAAACATGGTTTGTGTTTTTCTTGTGCTGCTTCTGTTTTCTGAGAGGATTGTTTTCATAGTTTAATAAAGAACATTCATGTCCATGACACACCTTCCAGCAATCCTATTTCAATATACTGAAATACCTCATCAGTGGCAGCTTTGGATTGAAAATGGGCTTTTGCGAATCATGGGGAACATTAAAAAGAAGACATTTTCTTGTCTGTATGTTCAACAGCTTTCTAATTTCTCTTGTTTCTTTCAAGTAGCATTGCAATTGCCTATGTTGGTAGAACATTTTACAAATCACTAAGATTTAAATTCTTTTCCTAGTCTCTAATGAGATTAAATGTAGCCAAACAAATCTGGAAGATTTGCACTCTGTTATGGGAGATAGGGAATATTTCCTATAGTAATTCCTGTTCTGTTAATATCGGGTAAGAGTGTCCATGTGTATATTGCATGACTCTCATTTTATTTCCTTTCTACCTTTAAATGTTGCTATATTTCGTAAGTAATATGATCTAAAAAGCCACTTCTCAGTAACAGAGAGGAGAAAAAGAATATATATTAAAATACTGGGTATTTTCTGGTGAAGCAGCTTGTGTTGCCAGCTCCCATTCCCATTCCATGGAAGCTGAGGGCTTTGCAGTTTTCTCTTGTTCTTAGCAAAGCCTGTGGGGCTCAGTGGGGCTCAGTGGCTCCTGCAGTGCTCTGTGCTGGAGATGTGCTGTGGCTGCTGATTGTTATATGTGCAGTGCTGGGAAAATGGATTTATAAGGAGTCTAAACTCCCAACTGCAACACTTCATCAAGGTGGTCTAAGAGCTGAGGAGCTCAGAGCTCAGCTCAGTACTTAGGTAAAGCAGCCAGAGCTGTCAATTGGAAGAAGGGTATGACTGAAAAGGAAAAAGCATGTGATAGATGTCCTCTATCCTCTCTCTCTCAAACTGAAATCTGTATTTCCCTGTATGTCTTTCTCAGGGGATAGGCTGCAATGGGAAGGTTGCATGGCCTGGGGGCTGGAGGCTGCTCAAAGTCCCACAGGTCAAATCTCACTTCTGCACTAGATGAAGACAAACCTTCCTTATCTGTTCAGCCATGAGATAGCAACAGCTGTCCTGTGCAGGGCCAGGAACTGGACTTTGAGGATCCTTGTGGGGCCCTTCCAGCTCAAGATATTCTGTTTCTGTGATCCCAAGAGTCAGCAGGAGACTTGTGGTAAAGCAAAAGGGAGGAAAGTTGTAAAGCTTCTTTGCAGGATGATGCTTCCAGTGCAAGCTTCTCCCTCCAGACCAGCACAGGGTAAGCATCTAGTAGGAAAGATAAGAATTCCAGGCTTGAGAGGCCACTCAATCCTCCTCCTTCAAATGGGATAACTGCACCAGTCCTGACAGCTGTCTGTCTAATCTGTCTTCAGAGATCCCCACTGATGGAGACCACTCTGCCTCCAGGTAAACTATTCCTTTCATATCTCTTTCCACGAAATAATTTTCTTGATACGTGTCTTGAATCTTCTGTTTACTGCTGCTCAACCTATTTGACATACAAAGGAAAAAGACTGTTCTTTCCTAGCTTGCAAAAAGAGCTCCCAGTTAAGCACACCCAATCTTTTCCTGTTTGATGTATATTTTGCCGTGCATTGTGTACTAGTAAGGATATGAAAACAATCTGAATCCACCAGCCAGCTCAGAAAGTGTCAGCCAAGGATGCTAAAAGGCCTGAAAGTTTGGAGAAGTTTGAACTTGAATTTAGATGACGAGCTTTGGCCCGGGTCCAGCTGCTGCTAAAAACCATTCTGCTGTGCAGACAGCAGCTTTAACAAGTTGGACAGATGGGCTGCCAGCCAAGCTTTGCCGGGCACAGGCAGAAACCTGTGCCATGTGCTGAATAGGAAGTGCAAGAAAGACAAAACATTGATGTCCAGGGGCCCTGGACATACAGACAGGTCATTCTGGGGCTGCACACACAGAAGGCCAAGTCACATTTGGTAGCTGAATGGGCACAAGCAGCTCTTGAGGCACAAAGATACACTGTCAGGGCCAAACTCATTTAAAAAATACCCCAAAAGGCCAGGAATCACTCCTGAGAAGTGATCTTGGCCCCTTGGGACTGCAGCGGGAAGCTGGAAAGTCAGCCTCAGTCCCACCTCTTGCCACTCAAATATGAATATACAAAATATGGAAGCATATTGTCTGCTGTCACAACTCATCTGTAAAGCAGATGTTTCTTCTGGGGAATTATTCATGCTAAAGATCACACTTCAAAGTTAACAATAATTGTCATTTGTTCCCTCTAAAAAAAAAAATGAAAGCTGGAAATCAAATTAATGACTACATTTCCTCAAGGGAAGAGACAGAAGAGGGAATATGATCCTTTTGGTATATTTGTAGCAAATAGTTTTAGGCAAACATATTGGTTCCACATTATTTTCACATGGATTTAGATAAGAGAGATACAAATAACAGGGGAATAAGAGAAATTGCAGAGGAGGATGGGACAGGAAAAAGAGTACAGAGGAGTTGAAATGAGAAGACTGTAAGGTGTAGAGGGTGAATACATTTGGGCAACAAAGAAAACAGCATCCTGAAGGGAAAAGCAGTCCATAAATTTGTAGAAATTGCAAAATCCTGTGCTACCAGACAAAGCCAGGCAGGTATTTTTAGGGCAGTATGGTAACATGATGCTGAGAGGCTTGGCTCAATGTCCTGCATTGTTCTTGTAAAACTGGGTTTGCATCTGACATGTCTTGGTGTGGGCAGGCTGCAAGGAGAGGCTGAAGCCGATTAGGTTTTCTTATGGGTCACTGCTCTGCAGCCTCCTGGTTAAGACTTCATTTCAGTGAGCTCCTATGACTTCACAGAAGCCAAAAGCAGTTGTGTTTCAAGTTACTGCATGATTTATTGCCCAGACCAATTTTTACCTACCTTGGGTTAAATACAGGATGAATGGCAGCCTCTAAGTGTTCGTGAATTGCCTGGGAAGTCAGAGTTCTGTGTGTCACTGTTCTTGGACGCACAGGCTGCTTTCCCATGAATAAGTTAAATGGTGCCAAGGCACATTCCCAGGCATCAGACCTGAGCTGTGTGCTTGCATTGCCAGGATGGTCCTGACTGGTCTGCCATAGAGGTGCAGAACCCCCTTTTGGCTGGTTTGGATCCCACAAGTCTGTCCATATAGAAATCCTCCACATAAAACATTTTGGATTTGCTCACTGAACAAGATTTTCAACAAATTTTGCTGGGTAAATTTCTGATCTTAACTGACTATATGCACAATTTCAGAACTGGAAAAATGCCTGCTTTGCATTTATGTCAGCCACATAAACACTGATGTATGGACCTAAATTCCTGTTTATTGTTAGTGAAAGTTAAGAAAATATTTTGAAAAATGATACCAATACTTTGACTCTTCATATTTATCTCTTCTTGGAAATTCCTTGGATCATTGATCAATATTGTTACTTCCCTGTACCAAAGACTATTCAAAAAACTATAAATGCATTCTGGAGTGAGGCTTCATCAAAACTTCTTATCATCACTTCAGAAGCTTGTACCAAGGGCTAGTGCAATTGCTGTTGTGAACTTTGAAAAGGGTAGTTGAATGCTATAGCCCTCATTAAGTTTTGATAAATGCATTCACTTCAAGTTTGTATCCCAAAGATGTTACTTTGGCTTGACTAACTCAAGAAAAAATGATGTATGCTGGAATTTTCAGGATGAGTGTCTTACCTGGAAGGGGGGAAGGAAACACAGGTGTTATTTAGAAATGTAAATGTATTTATTTTAATGTTAAAGCTGACAATTCATGACATGTCTGTGCTCGTTCTATTTCCTAGCTCTAAAATCAGCTCCCCTCTGAAGCCGATTTGGGATTAAGGGTCTGGTGTATAAATTGTTACACGGCACGGTGCTGGATAATTAAACAGCTGCTTTGCACAGAGCTCCCTCATTCTCCAACAAAGCAGATGTTTTGTCTTTCTGCTGATTTCCAGTGTTCCTCAGTAACACACCGTGTACATCAGCATTGCTCACAGCTCTGATGTGTCAGAGCTTCCTGAGCGCGGATCAGAGCCCGGCGTCCCGTGCTTGGGACCTCAGGGTTGCCCGCCTCTCACAGTACTGCAGAAAAGAAAGAGTTTGCAGCTTTTGTGGGTGTTGTAAGTACAAGTACATATTCAGAAATTATCATCACTCGGGGAGTTTCAACTGTAATTTACTTTTGACCTTTGGTGTGGATCTATCTCAAGAATTTTTTCTATGAGCTGCTCACCTGTCCCACTAAATGCCCATCAGCACATCCCAAAGTGTGCCCACCAGCACATCCCAGTGAGTGAGTACCCATCACCCCATCCCAATGAGTACCCATCACCCATCCCAGTGAGTGCCCATCAATCACCCCATCCCAATATGAGCCCACCACCAGGCCAGAGCAGCCAGAGCAGCTCCCCCCAGTCTAACACCAGTTACAGGCATCAGACCCGGTGCCATCATTTGCATTCCAATGGCTGTGAGTGGGAGCACAGCCTTACAGGAGGAGCAGGAGCAAGAGAGATGCACGAGTGGGAGTTGCCTTTTGCCTCCCTCCTGCAGCTGGCAGTGACAGCCTGAGCTGCTCAGCTCCATCCTGAGCCCTCAGCAGCATCCCCTCAGCACACTGGGTGAGTGCTCATAGTGTGTGTGTGTGTGTGTGAGCAGGGGAATGAGAATCTCTCCTGTGTTTACCTTCTGTGCTGTCAGAAGCACGAAGCAAATCCCAAGTGGTAGATGAGCTGAACAAAACAATGCATCTGGTCAAGTGGAATACATTCCTCATCAAGCTGGAAAGATATTCCTGCATCATTCTTTTCTACCCTTTGTTATCACTTGATTTTAAAAAAGACTCTGTGTGCACAGAACTGCAATGAGCAGCATCCTCCAGGTAAAGCCCTCCTGCCCTGCCCTGCTCCCAGGGTCTTCTGGCTGATGCTGGAGCTGCTTCCCAGTGTGTCAGGCAGCTGCTAAATCCTGTGATTAAAAGAGGAATATTATAATATTATAAATATTAGAATATTAGAAATATTGGGAATGATATTGATGAATATTATAATATTATAAATATTGGGAAGTGATAGCCAGGGTGTCCCAAGGAAGTGTGTGTGTTAGTCAAGCCAGACAGCCTGACCATCCTGTCTTCCATCAAACACTGATTTCCAAAGGCCTGTACTTCCTCAGACACATATTTCCATTTAGTTATGTGCTTTGCTAGGCTAAATTTCATACAATGTGGAGATTTTTGGACTTGCAGATTTTTTAATTGGCCCTGCTAGGATGCACATGATGTTCTTATTCCTAATTTATGTTATACATATTTATACCCATGTCCAGTGCATTTATAATGGGAATAAAGTTTATACTTCAATCCATATTTACTCCCAGATAGGAAAATGCCCATGAACTTCTTATTCAGGGCATAAATGGGTATTGTAGTACATGGTCCATTTTCTGCATTGTTATATACTGATCCAGCTCCCCAGATCCTTCAAATTACCTCTTTGGAAGTGAGGGAGGGAGCTGTGCCAAATTCAGAGCCTGGCTGAGAGTCTGGCTTATTTTCTAGAGATGTTGAATATTCCAAGGCTTGCACAGTATCTTTCAGTAATAGAGAAGAAATAACTGCCTTAGAATGCCTCTCTTCACAGAGACAACAATTTGAAATTATTGTGTAACATGCCCTTTTCTCCATCACATGGTCCTCATTTTGTTCACCATTATTTTTAATGGACCAATTTTCTCTCTTCCTTTTCATCCACTGGCTCCTTATTATTATTATCATCATCAAATTCTTTGTGGGCTGCCAGCATTTGATATTTCATTTCACTGATTTAATTATCTCTGTGGCTTGTTATGGGCCTGACTATTTTTATAGATCTCCAAATCCTCCTCTTTACCAAAATGCTTGCGTGCAAATCTGTTTGCTCACTGTTTATATGGTGCTTGGCACTTGGGCCCTTTTGTACCTTGCATTTGTTCCAGGGGTGTTTTAGACTGATCAGATTTTACAGCTTCACCCACTGAACATGGGCAGACAGGTAACACAACAGGGCCTTCCCATGTGCAGGTAAAAGGATGTTACCCTTGTTTAAATAATCTGATTTTGTCTTCTGAGCATCATCACCATCTTTGGAAACTTGGACCAGGGATAAAAGAAGCCCCTCCGAGCTAAGGGGATTTTTGCTGTCATCTCTGCTGTGGATTAAACAGTTCCTTGCATGGGCTGCTAAGATTTTGTGCCTGACATGACACTCTAGGAGTGACACAAAAGGAGTCCTCACTGTGAGAGCTCCTGCTACAGCTTTCATTGTGTTTCACAGGCAGCTCCCCCAAACCGTTGCCCTTTCTGCTCTATCTTTATGTGATCCAGAATATTTGACTCATCCCTCAGCAGCACCCCAGTGGCTGGCCCCTCAATTCTCATTCCTCCAGCAAACCAGGCCAGCCATGAGCTGTCAAGAGAGATCTTGTAGCTGTTGGTCTTTCAGGGAACCTCAGCCCAGCTACAGCATTGTGCTGACTGGCCTCCTGTAATTGCAATTGCTTTAGGAATAATGATAGACACACACATGGACACGCTGTAATTGTGTGAGTTTCTTGGATTTATTACAATCAAGAGTCCATAATAGATTCTAATGCTTCTAATAGATTTGACTAAAGAAAGTAATTGCTATTTAAATGGTTAATTCATTGTATGTTAATTAAGTCCTCAATAGGTGAGAACATTTTAATGGAAAGTAACTCAGAAAGCGTATTTTTAATAATTATTATTTGCCTGAAAGGGATCTGATGCGGAAGTCATGTAATGACAAGCTCTAATTGATGTTTTTAAATTATATTTATTATGGATAAATAGTTACTTTATTGCACATATCTCTTTCCCTCATATGCACAAGTTCCCAGCTGGAGGCCCCGTTCTGTTTTATTTTAGTCTGTTCTTCCCTGCTTTGGAAAATTCTCTCACTTGTGCTTGTAAAATAATCTCAGCCACTGCAGCACAAAGCAGGATGTGAGCAGAGGCAGGGAGCTGCTGGCTTCTCCAGAAAAAGTTCTAGTTTTAACTTCAATTGACTGTTCAACTTTGGGTTTTGTGATGGTACTGGGTGCAAGGCCAACAGAATTCTGTTTTCTACAGAGTTAGGCTTGGTGTGTGAGCCAGAGAAACCCTTGGAAGCTCCAGAGATGGAAATCAAATTAACAGGGCAGGGCAGAGTATCTTTTTTGCAGACATCCTCCCAACTCCCAGATCACAGAGATGCACAGATGGTCCCTATTGTGTCACATCTCAGAAGAGAAAGTTTGTAACTGGGGTCCTCCTGTTGGTCTGGATGCGCTTCAGGCAATGGAGCAGTGTCCCAACTGTGTTTAATCAAATATCCTGGGAGGAGTTTGAATTGGGAACAAGTAGTATCAGATTTAAGGGCTGGGGGAGTAGACAGCTGATGCTTTTTCCTGGCAAAAATATTATGAGAAAGTCTGTCCTGACCTTTCCTTAGCGCTTACTTGCTGTTCATCTTCACACATCTTCACCTTTCTGTGATTTGCTGGCATCTTTGGCATCACTGGGCAATGACTGTTCTTTATTTGTGAATTGAAAGAGAGGTCCTCTGAGACTAAAATGAGCAGTGGACAGGAAAGGGATCTGTTGGTAGCACTGGTAGGGTGGGGATAGCCTTTAAAATGTCACTGCACTCGCCTGGATCTCTTTTTTTCCCCATCCATAAGATAGAGTTAACTATGCACATTTCCTTCATGAAAACCATTTCGTATTTTCTGTTGAGAAATCCTATATATGTTATAAGTGTTAATCATTTTTGTCACTCAGGCACTGATTTAGGAATTTCTGGAGAACTCCCACATGTTGAAAATCACACCTATCTTAAGGACGAGAATATTAGATCCCAGTACAGAACTGGGCTAATTTGACAATGACATATTTTTCTAGGATAATGCCTCAGATAGATCTTATATAAGAAAATGAATTGCACTTATATCTAGAAAGAACTATGGATCATATGATTTTACCTGTTTAAATCCAGCACTCCTGCATTTATTGGAGGAGTTTATATATGTTTATGGTAGGGTTTCCAGAGAGACATTGCATCCTTCTCTTCTGTTGGTCCTTTGTACCAATGAATAATCAACTGTTTACTTATGTAAAAATTCTTGTTTCCTGGATTTATTTTCCTTTTTTTCAGGAAAAATAGCTAAATTACTGAGGAGGTTTTCTTTTTCCTTTTTTTGTTTCAGGGTGTGAGTTGAGGATCAGGTTGGTGGTTGACCCAAAAGTTAACAACCCAGTCTTACAGCTCCTGGATTCCTGTTGCTGAAAGGAAATGCCCATAATTATTTAATTAAGAAGGTTGTTGAGGTAGCTCCTTAGGGATTTAATCTGATGAAGATGGTGCTTATTCAGTAAAGAACAAACACTTTAATACCAGGTACCATCCCAATGAATTATCCAGCTTGACTTTTGAATAGTCACTATGAACTGGAAAGAAGAAATCATGGAGTGTCAATAGAGCAAGTTTGAATCCTGCTGTCATAATTTGCTGATATTCATACATCAAAATCATTTTTTAATCCATGTATGGGCTTTGAAGGGTGTATCCAGAAGGTCCACCTTCAGTCCAGGTTTTATTAACCAATAGAGAAACATCTGATGGTCTCAGAATAGCAGGCAGAGAGCAGGAATCCACCTTAGGGCAAGAGTGAGGAACCAGTGGGCAAAATCTGACACTCAGACCACTGGATGCAGCCTAGATTGTCAGAGTAAAAAACCCAGAAAAGCCAGATTTGAAGAGGCAGCAAATAACTTTCATGCAACCAGCTAACAGAGCTTGAAAAAAATGGATACACTTCCACATGTAGAAGTACTTGCGCAGGGCTGGCAAAAAATTAACTTCAAGCCTGGACCAATCTGCGAACAAATTACCCCAGTGTTTAACTTCTAATAATTAGCTCAATAATTAGGTGGGAAAACCATGAACTCCTTAGCTATAAAGGAGCATCTAGGGATGCCTAAGTAGGTCATTAGCTAATAAGCCCCTCCAGGATCGGGAGAGGGAAGGGGAAGCCTGAAGAGGGCTGTTGGGAAAGGGCAATGGGAAAGCTGTACCGCCACACCTCTGCCTCTCCTGGTTTTACTGCCTGGGAGAGTGCTGACTTTCAGTTCCCAGGTATTTGATTCATCTTCTTTAGGGAGGCTGCTAGATTAGGAATCAGAGAATTAATTGGCAGACCTTCAGCTATTTGTAAGCAAGAAAGCAATCCCTGAAAACCACAGTGGAGATCGATTAATTCAGAAATGTCTCATCACAGAATATGAAGAACACTTTTCCCCTTCCTCTCAGCTGCAGCTTCCTACTTCAAGTGTTAGGGAGGAAACCATAAACTTGTTTGAATCACAAGCAAAACTGTAAGCTGCCCCCAAAAAGGGGAAAGAAAGTATATTTAATGCTTATACATTATATAACACATAAGCATATATCATTTAAAAGTACATTAACAACCTGACTTATTTCCTCATTTTGGACATGATGCATTAAAAGGGAAAATGCCACAACTGCAGTTTTCTTCTTACATAAAGCAGATTTGTGTCCACGGTGCTTGTGCTCAGGTCTGGTGCACTGGAGCTGCAAATCCTGCTTGCCAAGGAATAGATTTCTTTGCTTTCCCTTGAAGGCCATTGCTAAAGGTCCTTGGGCAGTGTGGCCCAGCAGGTAAAGGTGGCACACAGGGAGCCTGGTGGACTCTGCTCACAGCTTCTTTCAGGTGCCTGGCTTGAACAAAGTGGAGGCTTGTGGTAAGCAGGCAAAGGTTTTGCAGAGATTTGTTAATGCAGGCAGGCAGTGCACACATCCACCCTACTCTTGATTTACTTATCTCTGAAGTACCCTTAGAAGACAGGGGAGTAAGAAATGTGGTGTCATGGAAGGTCTGCTTTGGCAGCTGAAAGCCAACTCCTCCTCTTGCACAAAGATTAATCAAAAAAGGTCTGTTCAGGTTGATTTGCATGTTCTCTTACAGCCTGGCACCTGGAGCAGTAGCTAATGAGAGGTACTGTGAAGGAGCTGCCTTGTAAGGAGATGGTCATGGAGATGAACCACATGCAAAGTGCAGGAAAGTTAAATTGCAGCTGCTAAACCTAGGAAAATTCCTTGTATACAAGGTATTCTATTTAATGGGATTGACTATTTAGACACATTTTTTCAGGCCACTTCCATGTATTAGAAAACACCTTGCAAAATGTTTTCCAAATCACTTTCCAAGGAAATTTTTTTTCTCCATATTTTCTAATACCCCAGGGTTGCCTGCATCTCACAGTACTGCAGAAAAGAAAGAATTTGCAGCTTTTGTGGGTGTTGTAAGTACAAGTGCATATTCAGAAATGATCATCGCTGGGAGAGTTTCAACTGTAATTTACTTTTGACCTTCGGTTTGAATCTACCTCAAGAATTTTTTCTAAGAGCTGTGTACCTCCTGTGAGGCCCTGTTTGTATCCTGATCCAAAGAAAGGCTATAACTCTTCACCAAAGGTGCTTTGGTTCCTTTGGCCATGACAAGTCCCAGTGCTATTCTTCCATGAGGAGAGCAGGCTCTGGGTCACTGCAGTGACAGGCGCTCATTACATTTAAATAAATATTAATTTATTAATGGATGATGGGGGACTCAGGCACCTCCTGGGAGCTGAACACCCATTCCATGGTGGCCATCCTCAGGACATGCTGCACCTGCTCACTGCAGGGGATGGGGGATCCCAAAGGGGATGGCACCTCTCCATGTGGTTCCTTTGTTTCTGTGGCTCCAGACAAGCCCTGCTGGCAGCCATCAGCACACCTGAGCTGGGAGCTGCTCTGTGGCTGCTGCCAGACTCCTGAGCCCGTGCCTCGGGATCCTTGCACAAATGTTGCTCAGGCGTTGTGAGAGATAATAATAGATGTGAGTCCTACAGAAATAAAGCTAATACTGAGGCTGCTTTCTTTCCAGTAGGCTTTTGGATTTCAATTTTATGCCACAGCAACTCTGCAGGGAGGAAGACACTTTTCCTTGCTGTTTGTCTGCCCTGCCAGGTGTCTGCTGCAGGGGAAGGACCCAGGGCTGGGGCCAGGAGCACCATGGGTGGTGGTGAACTGAACAGGGAGAAGATCACAGCTCTTCTAACAGGTCACATATTTAGCACAGAAGCCTTGTGGTAAGTCAGATCTCTTATTATTGTTTTATCATATATTTTGAGCTTCATATTTAATTCAGGTCAAATCTAAACTACTAAACAGAACTGTTATGCAGCACGCATATCAGATAAATGAAGTGTGGGTTTAGCACAGCTCTGACCTAGTTACTTCATGCAATGTTTTCTAAAAGCAAAAATTGAAATCTTTTATCTGAACACGAAATGAGTCTTTGTTCCCCTGCCTATTGCAGCACTTTGCATATATTTGGTTTCAAAGACTGATGAAATTTGCCATTCTGAATCTTTCACAGGTATCATAAAGGCTTGTCTTTGCTGGTAACCCAACCCAAGAGTGTTTTGGCAAAAAGAATATCTGCCATCAGAGGTATGCAGAGTGATCATGACACCTCAGATGGCAGAAAGACAAGACCAGAGTTGATAAACATTAATAAAACATTAAAAATAGCTAGATGTTTTTAAAAAGAGTAATTCTATTTTTGTTACTGTTCTCAAAAAGTAAAAAAGAAGATATTTGCAGGAAAGGAGAGGCAAACCAAAGTATGACATGCCAAGATATTTGAGACTCACAAAACACAGATATGATTTTCTAACCTTCCTGAAATAAATACGTACTTTCTACCATCTATAGCTCTATCTAGATTTTGTGTCTGAGAGAGAAAGAGAATACAGATAATAAAATTTTCTTTAATTTCTTCAAATTTCAATCTACGTTATTTTAAAAAATAGATCTGTTCTGAATTGTTAAGAAATCTAAAAATAGCTATAGGGGGTTATGTTTGGAATCAAACATGGGGTTTAGTAATTAATGTTCATTATATTTGATTTTATAAATCCTCACAGGTTCAGGTTTTGATTAAAATGGGAAAAGTAGATGTGGAATGAAAACTATGAAAACCAAAATGCAATGTTCTGCATTCAACCCCCAACTGAGTTATTGAAAAAATTGATATTTATTTAAACCCCTGATTTTAGAGAAATAGCTGGGGTTTTGTTATAAAAGAACGATGACAAATTGTCAACTAGGCTGTATTAGTGAGTGTTACCCAAAAGTTTTGGGGCAGATCCACCAGGACACCTCAGAGCTGCTCATCCCTGCTTGGCAGGGAAATGCTGCTATTCCAATGGACTGGTTTGAGAGACACTGGGGGATTTGTAACCCTTCAAGATGCCCAGTAGCTGCTCTCAGAGGAGATATAAATGGGAGCTGGGATGGGTGTTGATACTGGAGGGGATGAGGGTTCCACATTCCCACTGGGATTCTGCATTCATGGCAGGAACACCTGTGCCTTTGCAGGACAGCGCTGGGTACCAATGCAATTTAATACTTCCCACAGTTTCCATTCCAAACCTTCTGCTTGGCCAGGATCTCCCTCCTCTTCTTTTTCAACTCTTCTTGCCACTTTGCTCCATTTCTGTTTATTATTCTCTGCTTCTTCCTGACACCCTTGAAAATGTAACACTTGTTAATCCAGTGTGTGAAGCTCTCAAACCTGAAATTACACCATGGTTCCTCTCTTTTATCTATTATTTATCAGGAAGGCTTTTGAAAGCAATGATCAGTGTTTGACACAAAGACTGGGTAGCTCACAAGACAGCTCAGTTCAGACAGGTACCAGCTCAGGAAGCTGCAGTGGCAGAACAGCAGTGTCACAAGTGAAAGAGAGAAAAACAGGTTGTGGGAAGTGTAAAGTGCAGGAGCTCTGTCCTGGCCCAGCCCTCATCTGCTGGATGTGGGAGGGGCTCATTGATTTTACACTAACAAAGGGAGAAACAAACAAAATACTCTATTAATGGGAATATATTAATATTTAAGTCAGTAGTGCAGGGTTATTTTGTGCTGAAGTCAACTTTCTCCAGATTTACCTGTTCCCTGAAACTTTAGGTAAGGGGGATAATCAAGAAATAGCTCACGAAGAATTGCTGCCTGTGCTAATTTAGACTGGGCCTGGCACTTTCAAAGGTGTGGTCTGATGATAAAGATCAGGAAACTGCCTTGGATGGTTCATTGTGGTTCCCAGCAAAAGAACCAAAATATAGCTGTGGCCACCACCCTTTATTCCTCACCTCTGGCTCCATCACCTGCTTTCAAGAACAGTAACAGAGCTTGGAGGGGAATTCTCCAAAGTATTTTCCTTTCCTGAACTTTCTTCCTTGTGTATGGAGCTATAAAACCTCAAGCCAACCAACACAACCAACAGCAACCAGAGATGGGCAAAATATTGAATCAGTCACTTGAAACAAGTGTCTCCACTTCCTTGCCTTACCGAGCTGCTCTTAGACTTTGCTGCCATTATTCCTTCTAATTTTGAACAAGACAGAACTTTGCAGAGAATACATAAATTCCCAAGAGGTCTCTTCAAATCTAGTTTTATTTGAACACTAAAACTCAGTAGAACCCAGGTTGTCTGAAATACTTTTTAGTGGCTTCATCCTCATACTTCTTTCAGTAACTCAGAGGCATGTCCAGCATGTCCAGCTTGGATATGGAGAGGAAATAATGAGTAAGACCGGACTGAGGGACTACTCCATTGAGGTTCTATTTTGGCTTCTAGCATTTGTGGCTAATATTGAGAAATTAGTCAAGTTGGATTTTTACACTTCATGTGTGATTATGCTGGACATAATTCTGCTGTCACTCATGCAAAAATAAATACTGAAACTAATGGAGTTATATGAAAATAAAACTGATGTAAATGAGAAGAGAATCGGCCCCCCTGTGGATATGAGATCAGATTACTACCACACTCATTTATCCTAAAACTCCTTTATACCTCTGACAGTCAAAAGTAGATTTAAATTGGTGGAGCAGTGATAGCCACTCATTTTAAGTTGCCTTTGTGCTTTATGAGCAGTGGCAAAGGCTTTATTGTGAGTGTGAATGGAATTCCCTGTTGCCAGAGGAATGTGGGAGCGTGGGTGCTCCTGCACTGCTCCCCTCCTGCCTCAGAGCCAGCTGGAGGTGAAATGCAGAGCAGCAAAGAGGCTCTTGCTGGACCCCCAAGAGATTCAGGGACAAGCTGGTGTTCTGCAATTGTTCCTTTGATATTTCTTGGCAAGGAAATATATAACCAGATTTCTTTTAAAATCTTGCAAATTCTTCTTCCCTTTAATTCTGTGTATAATACCATCAAACTTTGGATAACGTGCTGATATGATGACCCTTGATATTTAATGCCAAGATGAACTCTGAGAAAAGGAAACCAGAAATCCTGACACCTTGGAAGGGTCAGAATGCAGAGCTGAAAGAGTTCTGTCTCCTTGAGGAGCAGCCCCAAAAGGAGCAGCAGGTTGGGTGACAGTCATGGTCTTTCCCTGGGGAGGATCACACAGATGTTTTGTGTTTGGTGTGTTGGGACCCCATCCTTGACCTGAACACAAATTAAGAGGAGTGAAAGTGTGGTTTGTTGTTCTGTCACCTCAGGGCACCTTTCTAACCCCGTGGGACCACAGGATTAGATAACTCAGGTGAACACATGGGGGGCTGGGGGATGTGCTGCAGCTCCAGTGATTTATCTGCACAGGCACAGAACAGCTCCCGCTGCTTCAGGATTGCCGCCAATAAACACTGGCATTTTTAAGTGCTGTGCATCAAAATTGCTGAAGTATGAGATGGGCAGCAAAAAATGAAAATTGGATAAACACATCAGCACGTGACTCTGCAGAGCCTTGAAGCATAATTAGCTGTAGTGTTTTAATGATCTCTTTACAGAGTATATAGAAAAAGCAGCATGTTCGCACACCAAGTTCAGCATTAGGAGCTCTGCTGTGGTTTGTTCTCTGAAAATGCAGTGCTGCAGTCTCTGATTTTATAATCTGTTGACTCAATTCATGGACTGTCAAGTACGTCTCAAGATTATCCGTGTTTGGATGTCAGATTATATTTTTTAGGGAACACAGCTTCTATTTATTCTTAACTCTGCTGATGATTTTCCCAGGTTTGTGCCATATGCTACGTGTCACAGATGAGTATTTTGCTGTCTGAAAATGTGACAACTCTGTATCCAGTTTAATAGTTCTGTCATGTCAGCATTGTCATTAGTGCTGAATTACAATACTGGGTACTTAAGCACCAGATTATGGCATCCAATATTTGTTAATATAACAAATAACAAGGGCAGACATTTTAAGAAGAGTCAGTCATATTTTAAAAACATAAGTCAGTCAATAAAGTCATAAAGGCTGATTTAGTGACTAATTAAACAAAGTTGGCTGAATGGTTATGCCTACCTAGATAAGCTGCAGTTTTATGCATCTGTCTCACTGTGGTCTTTATGCATAATTCACACACACTGACAAAACTCAGTTGCAAAAAATGTGTAGACAATATATTTAATGACCATTTTTAAGAGCTTGAAGATTAAAACCAGCAGATTTGTAAACTCATATTCAGAGTGGATGCAGATGTATTGTTGTGCACAAATTCTATATTAGCTGGACCTTTAATATATGCAAAATAGATGTAATGTGTAGTACTCTGCAAGGTTAATATTGATCAATTATTTTGAAACCACATTGTTGTCATGCTGAAAGTAAACATCCTTCTTAGATTCAGAAGTACAGAGAAAATTGGTGGGTAGTTAGATAAGTACTATGCAAACCACAGCCTTTTAAACTCTGGAGTCAAATAAATGTGAACTGCTGAATGATAGCAGTCATTTAGTGCTACCATCTCCCTGGTATAATATCACCAGCCCATCAAGCAGTGAAATTTAAATCCCTTTAAAATGGGGATTATTTATGTGCCTTAAATGACATACTTTATTGGATTAGAAATGCAATTCCAAATAAGGACTCGATTTGAACAATAATTGCAAGTTCCTTATTATTGGAACAGCAGCCTTGTTTTTCTACTGTTTTGCTTCCATTTTTTTTTCCTCTCTCTATTTTTAGAAGCATTTCTCTTTTAACATCTTTCCAGTGCTTGAACCAGGACCAACCCAAAAACAGTAAGGGAAAGAGTTTCAATCAGCTGGTGGGAATTCTTGTTTTTTATCCTTTTGAACATTGTAACCCAAAGCCAATCATGGGCAGCCAGAATTCTTTCTGTTTATTTCCACACTGTGATTTTTAACCAGACCTAAACATTTAACTCATGTGAGTGAATGTTTTCTTATAGAAGCAGCTCTTGTGACATGTTCAAGTTATTAATTTTGCTTTTATCCTTGTTTGGGATGATTTATCGGCCTGTTCTCACAGGCTGCTGGGGAATGCCCAGCATCCTTCATGGCCACGTTGTGTTGATTTTAAAAATTGCAGCAGAGAAACCTTCCACATGGCCTTTGTCTCACTGCCTTTGACATGACTCTTTCCTAACATTGCAATGAACTCTAAATATTGGTTCAGTCTTCAGGTTTCCTGGCCACGCTCAGCACTGTAACCTGCTTTATCTGAGTAAACTGCCCAGATGGAATGTGGGAATGGAGAAGGGAAGAAGAACAGGGGAGCAGAATCAGTGCTGGTGTTTGCAGCTCTCTCCTCTCTCCTGGGCAGCTGAGGGGTGAGGTTATTGATTCAATCTGGAGCCATCTGACATTTCACGTGAGCCAGAGCAGGAGCTGGCAGCACAGTGGGACAAGAGATTTGCAATCAGCAAATATTTTAATGTGCACTGGCATGTCCTTTAATCAGCTGCTCTCCCAGCCTTTTCCTGTTTACTTTTCTGTGAATAAGGTTTGGTCTTGTGAGAAGGTTTCTCTGAGCAGATTTCTCTGCTGGCAGAAGGGGATGGAGCAGCAGTGTCTGTCTGTGTTCAGAGCTCAAGGACACAGGGACAGACAAACCTTGCACCTCCCAGGCAAACTCTCCTCTCCTTACAGTGTCCAGACCCAGGCAAGTGCAGGGGAGAGGACTCTGTGACTGAGACAGCCCCAGCTTTGTAGGGACTGAGTGGCACTGAGGAGTCTCTTGCGAGGAGCATGTGAGCAGGACAATGAGAATCTCCTCAACCATTTCTCTGCTGCATTTGTTGGCATATCATTTTTCAAAGTATTTGGTGAAGTGAAAATATTTCTCTAAATCAAATCTACTTCTGCATAGTTCACAGAGAATAAAACATCTGTGTAGTACAATAAAACAACTTGTAGCTAGGTGAAAATGATAAACTTGCAATCTTGAATTAAACAATATCCCACTTCCTATAAACTGTGTGGTTGAGGAAAAAAAAGATGCTGCTTTTTTCTGGCCTCCTCTAATTCCACACTGCAGGGATCAGTCCCAAGAAGGGATAATGGAGGCATAAGATAGCAGTGGCTTATCTCCATGAGTTCCCTTTCCTGGACTTTTCTTCCACTGGGGCTTCAAGCTCCTGGAAAAAGCAAAATTTCTCCCCATTTCACTTTTCTCTGTGGCTTGTTAGGCTGCTGCTTTCCCTGTACCAGGACAGGCTGCACACTTTATTGATCAGGCTGCCTGCTTTTCCCTTTCAGTGACATCCTTCATTTGAATATATATCTGTTTTGCTGAATCAGCTGTGTATTGAAATGCTGGAGGGTTCAGCTGCTCCTCTGTTTGAGCTGCATATTTGGTTTAATCCTCTTGTGATTTTTTGCTTGTTCATCTGGCTCCTATTTTAGCCAAGTGATTCTGGGGGGTGGAGGGGTTGCACTGCCAATTTCATTTCTGACTGGGAAACATATTCTGTAAAATGAGTTCAGTCATTCAGGGTTGCAACTCTATATTGTTGGAGTTAAATGCTTTTTAAAAGAAAAAAATACAAGATTTAGTTAATTTCCAATATAGCAACCCAGCGTTGGGAATGCTCAGGGAGTTCCCAACTGGAAGCTAAAATTAAATAATCAGGGACACAACCTGAAGCTGTGGTGGGGGGGGTGAGGGGGGGCTGGGAGGTTGTATCGGTCTAAACTGAGGTTTAAGAGGATCTGCTCATTGTCTCTCTTCAGCACCTGTGGGAATTGGGAAGGCAAACACACAGCCTGGCAAAGGGAGCACAGATTCAATCCCATGTCAAGCAAGCAGTGTTTTTCTATGGCAGTAACTTCCCTCTGAACTGAAGCTGGGGTCACAGGTAGATCTTTGTATTTATTTATTTTCTATGGATATAGATGCCAGACTTTAGGGGATGCTTTACAGTGTAGGTCCAGAAATGCCAGCTGCCCCAAACCCCAATCAATTCCAGCTGCAGGAATCTCTGCTCCAGCATCATCCTTCTTTTGTCATGGAGCTCCTGTCTGAGACCTTCCAAATGCTGCAGAAGGTGCTTCCTGCCCAAGAACAATCAGTCATCTCTCAGGAGGGCCCAGACTGCAAGCTGTGGCACACAAACTGGTGAGTGAGAGCCAGACCTTGGGAGAAGAGTGAGCTCCATTGCCAGCAAAGGGTGATGCTACAGCTCAACACTGCTGGTGACCTTCCACCTTCCCTCATCTTCTTTTTGGACATCAGGCAGTGCCTGAAGGCACCTAAAATCAGCACTGGATTGTCGCAGACATCTTTTTATGAAAATCCTTTTCTTGGGATTTTTTTTTTTTTCTTCTGAGAAGCCATGAGGCCTCAGGGACAAAATGTAAACAATGGTTATCTGCTGCTGTGGGATGCAACAGGTGCACCTGGGATTGGTCTCATGTGCTTGTTTCTAATTAATGGCCAATCACAGTCAGCTGGCTCTCTCTCTGTCCGAGCCACAAACCTTTGTTATTCTTTCTTTTCTATTCTTAGCTTAGCTAGCCTTCTGAGATGAAACCTTTTCTTCTATTCTTTTAGTGTAGTTTTAATGTAATATATATCTTAAAATAATAAATCAGGCCTTCTGAAATATAGAGTCAGATCTACGTCTCTTCCCTCATCCTAAGACCCCTGTGACCACCGTCACACTGGATTCCACAAATCTTTGATGCATTTCTCCCTCCAGGGAGAGCCAGGGCTTCCGTGTGGAGCACGGACACATCTCCTGGGCACATTAGGCTGGATGCAAAATATGGATATACTTAGTGTACTGCTCCTAAACCTTCTTCAATGTCTGCCTTGTCTCCAGTTGTCTTCAGTTGCTCGTTTGTTTTTTATTCCAGTTGCCTTTTTTTTTTTTTTTTCCCTGAACACAGTCTGGGTCTGTATGTATAACCAGAGCCCAGTAGAATTTTCCTTAATCTTTTACAGCTTCTAATTATCACTTGATATTATGGTATTGTTTCTGCCAAATCATTTACTTGCAGTATTTTGGAAATGGACATGATAAGAGAGAAGTGTTCTCAGCAAACCTTGTGTTTTTTCAGTAGAACTAAGCAAGATTGTAAGCTGGAAAAAAATACTTCTGGGAGATTCCCAGAAAAAAGCTTTTTGGATACTCCTTGTGCTTAAAGGATTCTGGTGCAGACTGAGGACTGCACTGGTAATTCAGTGGAATTTATTTCAGTGTCTACACCTGCCTCTTCTGTTCAAGCGGAGGCAAGTCAGGGAAGTTATTACTAGAAATTCTGTGATCCTCTTCATGTAGGCTCTGCATTTAACAGGGAAATGAAACAAAACTCAAAACAATGCAAAACATCAGCTATTGGAGAAAATGGCAAAGTTGCAGTAAAGTCTAGCAAGAGACAGCTGTTCAGGGCTGGTGAGCAGAATGTGCACAAATGATGTTTACAGCCCCTGTCTCAGGACCCAGCTCTAGCAGCCCTTATCACCACAGGGAGGATCCCCTGCAGTACCATACCACTATATCCCTTTCAAAAATGTGGCATCTTTTGTGCCCACGTTTCCATTTACCAAGTACATTTTCTGATATTTCAATACTGCTGAATTTGAAAGCATTTTCCCCCAGGGCCCGGGGCAGTGCCAGTGCAGGAGGAGCTGGCTGTGCTGAGGAGATGAAGGATGGAGGGAGGCTGGGTAAAGGCTGAGTGGAGGATGGATAAAGGCTGGGTGAAGGCTGAGTGGAGGATGGATAAAGGCTGGGTGGAGGTTGGATAAAAGCTGGATGGATAAAGGTTGGCTAAAGGCTGGATGGAGGCTGAATAAAAGCTGGATGGAGGATGGATAAAGGTTGGCTAAAGGCTGGGTATAGGCTGGATGGAGGATTGATAGAGGTTGGATGGAAGCTGGGTGAAGGCTGGATGGAGACTGGATAAAGGCTGGGTGAAGGCTGGATAGAAGCTGGGTAAAAGCTGGGTGAAGGCTGTGGCAGGAAGGCGCTGGGGCTGTCCTGGCTCTGTGCCTGTCCCTGTCCCTGTCCCCAGCCCAGCTTTGCCTTTGCTGAGCATCCCCGGAGGTCAGAGCAGCCCAGCTGCTGCAATCAGCCCTGCAGAGACCTTTGCTCCAACCAGCTGGCCCCACCGTGACCTTGCTCTGCTGAAACGACATTGGGCTGAAGGACTTTTAATTTTCTCTCTCCTTTCCCCCCTCCCTTTCTCTTTATTCCTTTTCCCCTCCCTACCAACATCACTCCCCCCCCCCCCCCCCCCCCCGCCTATTTTTTTTTTTTTTGTGTGTGGATTTTGCTGCGGATTAGAGTCTCTGCTGTAAAGGAGAGGGGCTCAAATGTTATCAGTGTTATCAGTTCATGTGTAAGCGATGCCTGGGAGCCAGCAGCCTGGAGCTGAGCAACTGTGCCATCACCCGGCTGGGATGGGCAGAGCTCTGCGGGCAGCTCCCGCTGCAGGCTCCCAGCAGCCCCGGTGCTGCACGGATCTGGAGCTATCACAGCAAATTCCCCTCTGAGAAATTTCCTATCGAGTGCCGGAATTTATTTTTTGGAATCAAAACCCCGGGAAGAAAAATAAATCTGGAGGGAAAGGCTATTATTGCAGTTCATGAGCTGATATTTTATCTGGAAGCGAGAGAGATAAAGAAAAGCATTAGGAAAAAGTCACCCAGGGAAGCTGGAGCTGGCCTCGGCAAACACTGCTAAATATTTGCAGGAGAATTCTGCAGATCACCAACTGCTTAGATCTACAATCTCCCAGGGCAGGAATTAAAACCCAGGTCGGATGATCACTCACATATCATTTTGTTTCTTGGGCCCAGCCAGCTACCTAGGGAAAGAGGTAAAACTGAACAAAAACTGTACATAAAGCATGACTGAACCCAAAGTGATCCTGTAAAGCTGTGAAAAGTCTCTCCTCTGAAGACAGAGGTACTTTTTGTTCTTATACAGGAATAAGTGCAGCAGTGTTGGGCTGCTTTTGCGTGCATATATTTGGTATAGAACAAATATTGCCTTGGCCCAACATGAAATAAAAGGCCAAATTTCTCCCCTCTCATTGACCCTACATATTTCACTGTTGGTCTCATGGTTATTGTTAGCCAAGATTTGTTGCTTGTTTTTGTCCAAAAACTGGCAAATTTCATCAGCCCAAACTCTGCTTTCTGCTCTGTCTAGGGCTTCTTTCAAGGCATCTAATGAAGGGAAGAAAGCCTATCTTCAGGATATCAGAGCTTTTAAATAGGGGTTAGCACCTCTGTTTCAGGATTTTCTATCAGAGAGAGTCTGAGATCTGCTCCTTTGGAAAAATAATTTCTTACTGACCAGAGTAAGACAGTAAGTTCAACTAACAAAATGAAAGCATGAGCCTGCAACCTGACTGGTATACACAATTTCTCTTCTTCTACAAGGTTAAATGCACAAAATGCATAAAACTGGAAACTGCTCCCTCTTTTGCTTCAAAACCTCTCCTTCAGGGATCTTCAGCCCACTGGAACCCATCTGAGAACCCAAGAGCCCAGAGACGTTTGGTGGCAGCCCCTTGCTGGGACTGCCAGGAACCAGGAGACAGTGGTGAGTTTACAGACAACTTACATCATGTAACTCATTACCAGAGTCCACAAGAGTAAACTGGGAAGCTTTCAATGCAAATGAGCTAATTTCCTATGAATATTAATACTTCATGAGGTATGGATGATAATTGCCATAATCCACAAAGATATTCTTAGAAGATATTGCATCTCCAGGGTGGAAAGGTCTCAGCTGTGGCACTGAATTCTAACAGTATCATATTTGATTTACCAGTGACCATTAAGGTCTACATCAAAGGTCAGGAATAACTCTGCTATTTGTAAGCTGAGAAAAAGGTATAAACACTTTAATTTATTGCCCTGTCACTGTCAATTCACTTGGTATTCACTGTGATAGCACTGCTGTTAATGAATGTATTTGGTAATAATGTGGATGTCATAGATATTTATGCTCTCATCTCTTTCAGTGGCTCAGCAGGTGAGGGAAGTTAGGAGCTTTGCCATTTTGCATTTTATAAATTAAAGAGGGAAAAGGAATAATATTTTATCTCAAAGAAGTACTTAACAAATATCTATCACATTTAGCTATACCAAACAGGGATCTATCTTATCACAGAAAAATCAGTACTGCAAAGAAAGTGATAAGTGTCTGGGATTGCTGGAAGCCCAGGAGGAAAGCTTTCCACGGCTTTGAGATGAAACAGGTCAGACTCTGTTTAAAACATGAAGATTAACTGATATATAAATGTAGCTAATAAATATAGCTAATAAAGAAATGCTTTAAATTATGTCTAAGTTTTGTGTGTGAGCAAGACTTAAGTCACAAATGGGAAAAAATACCCTTGGATATGTTTCAAATCCTGAATCAACAAGGAAAGGAACCAGCAAAGGAACCATAACCTTTGCACAGTGGAGAAATGTGTGAAAGCCTCAATGGAGCTTATAAAAAATCTCTTAAATGTAAGTTAACCTTGATTTTTGAACAGTCAGATGGCCCATGTGCATTTAGTTGACTCTGCATTAATGTGATTTTCCACACATTTTAAAATGAAACACAAATACTTTGTAATCCCTTTGCACACATTTTTAGCTTGCTCTCTGCAGATCACCCAGCGGTGTCTCAAAACCTGGATATTTTTCAGTGAAGGTTGGCAGAAGCCTGACCTTTGCTCCCAAAGGCTCTGGCACCCAGATTATAACAAATTCATTCATTTTGCAGTCCAGTCATAAGCCATTTCATAGTATTAATACAGATAAACTGCAAATGCCTTCCTCATTCTGAAATATTGCCTTGGAGCAGGAGGCCCTGCACTCCTGGGCTCATGAGATCATTATGGAGCTGCTGCTGACAGTTTGTGCATGGCATCCTAAAGGAATGCCTGGGAAATGTTTATACACCTTGGCCATTGCTATTGCTTTATTGTCATGCAATAAAACATTCTTACTCATTTTTGAAGAGCAAATGCTGATCAAACAGTTCTATTGTATGACTTTTCATAGCTTTTGATGATGAAAGTCCTGCTCTATTATTGCTTTGAGTCCAGCTCGACAGAACTCGGCAGGAGGAGGAAATAATTGACAGCAAGCACACTTGAAAAACCTCTGTTCTGACCCAAAGCACCTTAGCCATAAATGAGGATCCTGCAGTTTAAACCCTGGGGTGGCACAAGTGGGCTAATGAGTCCCTGCCCTTCCCAAGGCTTCCTGGAGCCCTGGTGTGCCCAGGGACAGAGGATGGGCTCTCATCCTCTCCCCAGCCCTGCCAGGGCTCTCTTCCACAGCTGCCTGCTATTGCTGCCATCCCCTCAGCACAGCCTCTGTGGGAGAAGGGAGCCTGGCAGGACGTGTGCCAGCCTGAGAACGGCTGTGCCTGGGGGTGTGCTGCCCTCCTGCACATCACTAGTGGGACTGGGCCCAAAACCCCAACATTTTTGTGGTGAGAGGTAGACAGAAAACCTAATTTATTTTTTTTTTCAGAGCCTCTCAGTGTTTTCTTTTGAAAAGATCATTAGTTTGCTATGTAGTAATTTGTTCCATAGATTAATTTTATGCTTTAGTTACAAAAACGTAAATGTTTCCTTGAAGCCTTTTTCAATTTTTTGCCTTTTAATTAAGATGGAAACGTACCTAAACGCCTGAGTAGTGGCTGTATTATGAAACAAATCACTATTTGATAATTTCCCCATTGAAGTTGTAACTCAGTGTCATACTGAATCTGATACCTTCCTTTAGTGATGCTCTGAATGCCTGTGGAGCCCTTAGCAAGAGCTGGATGTACAAACAGAAATGGGAAATTCACAGCAGCCTCACTGGGAGGCTTATGAAACGTCAGCCTTGTCCTCAGTGCAGACGTGACTCGCTCTGAAGGAGTCTTCTGCCTTCCTTTGTTACTACTTGAAGAATTCATTTTGGCATCTCCCTTTAGGGCTGGTTCCTTTTAGGCCATGATTGCATTAATAATATCAGCTCATGGTGTAACTGATTGAATCCCTTTCACACTGGGGAAGAATTAAAGCCCAATCTAATTCCTACTGACCCATAATCAGCAAAGCCATGAAGTAAAGGGCATTATTTTCTCTCAACTTTTCGGTATGGATGCATTAATTTTTATACTTCATACTCCTGAAGTAATTAAATGCCCCTAAATGAGGAAATGCTTCATGTAAATGTGATTTCAACACCAAAGATTGAGCTTGTTCCCAGGGAGCAATGCTATTTAACTAAAAAGCTGGTTTCATTTCTGAAAAGCAAATACATTTTGAGGCTGAAATTATTGTTTTATTATTATTAAATTGCTCAGATGCAAAAACTGGATTTCTAGCTGAAGAATAAAAGGACACCTTGGTTTTTGCAAGTGTATATGTTGTAATTTTATTTTCATTGTTCATCTTGCTGCCTCCTTAGATCTCTTTGCTTTAGGATTAGCAAGATAACAAACATGTTCAGGTTCTAAAAGATTGGTTCTGGTGATGCTCTTTGAAGTGTTGCAAAATGCAAGCTTAGCCCCAGCTTTACAAGTGAGGCCTGCTTTCCACAGCTAATGCTCACTTCTCCCCAGCAGCATCCCAGGAAATCCCAGAGCACCGAGAGATGCTCATTTTCCTATCCACACCTTAAAATAATCAGCCTTACAGGTAGAATTTCTGCCTTTTTTTCGTTTGTTCCTTGGTTTACCAAGAGCAGGAATTCCCTCCAAGCTGCCCCACAGAACAGGCAGAGGCAGCAGCAGAGTCTGGGTGTGAGCTCTGCCATCACCCATCCTGTTGATGGAGGTTAAATGTTCATTTAAACCCAAAACTTGAGGAGGATCTTTGCATTTCTTCAGTATGATGATTTATTTCCCTCTTTTTCTGGTAATATAACTGATATATCTGATCTTATATATATAACTGATATATATATATAACTGATGAACTTATATATATAACTGATGAACTATATGAACTTATATATATAACTGATCTTTCCTGAAGCTTTTAACATTTCTGGACTCTGTGGCTCCCTACAATAATGAGTCCTTCAGGCTAATTGAGTGTCACAGATATATTTTATGAAAATCCTTTTGCCAGGATTTTTCTCCTGAGAAGCTGAGAGGCCTCAGAAACTAAATGTAAACAATGGTTATCTGATGGCTGTGGGATGTGGTTTGGAGATGGTTTACCAACAGGTGCGTCTTTGATTGGTTGCAGGTGAATTGTTTTTAATTAATGGCCAGTGACAGCCAGCTGTGTTGGACTCTCTGAGTCTATCACAAGATTTTATTATTCATTCCTTTCTTTGCTAGCCTTCTGATGTCTCCTTTCTCTTTCTTTTGTATGGTTCGAATATATTATTTTCTTTTAATATAATATATATCATAAAATAATAAATCAGCCTTCTGAAATATGGAGTCAAGATTCTCATCTTTTCCCTCATCCTGGGGACCCTCAAACACCACCACAACTGAGCACCAAGGAAAATAATCTTTTGATCTGATGACTCCCCTAAAGACTGTGTTGGTACCCCACTGAGATGGAAGGTACCTCTGCAGCTGGGATCTTCAGCAGATGCTTTGCTGAGCTGTCTTTGAGGTCCTGCCAGCTGAGAAGGCAGAGGAAGAGGAAGGGCTGGACCACATTCAGAAGCAAAAAGTCCCTTGGAGAAGAGCCTGGAGTTGGTCCTGGGGCACTCCAGAGGCTCAGAGAGCCCCCCTCGCCCTGCTCCCTGAGCTCCTCTCCCAAGGAAGCCCCTGAAGTGAGCCGAGTGAGCCAGCCACCCATACCTGAGCCAGAGCAGCTTCCCACAAGGCTGTTCAGAAGCAGGAAAAGTCACCTATGAATGTTAAGCTTAAAAAAGCAGCAGCACTGACGAGTATTTTTGGCATGAACTGAAGAATCCTTTTGTTCCAGCTACAGCCCACATGCTGATTCAGCTCAGCAGCTCTCCTCTTCTGTTCTCTTCCTTCCCAGGGCTTTCTTAAACACCACTTCTAGGCTGCTGTTTTCTTCCAGCCTGCTTCAGTAATGTTTGGTAATGATGGCTGATAAAAATATTGGCATATAGTCTCAGCTGGTGGCAGTAGTCTGTAGGAGCATGCTATCAGTCAGGATATGACTCTGTTCTTTTTTTTTTGCTATATTTATTTGATCTCATCTACAATAAAGCCTTTTGATACCGCTGAAGTGATAGAAAGGCATCATATGGTAAATGGTAATCAGGCTTTTCAATATGAAATGGTTTGAATAAATTTGCTTTGTGGAGTCTATCCAGAGCTAAATTCTGCTGTAATTTGCCACTGAGGCAGTGCCCAGACTGCTCAGCTCTGGCAGGTGAGATGCTCCTGGGACAGAGCAGGAGGTGTCACTCCTACTCACTGCACCCAGGCTGACGTGCTGACCTACAGCCCAGAATAAAGGCCATTTTAAACATGAAGTTTCCTGTCTAATTTGTTCCCACTTAATACTCTTTATTTACAAAACTATACATACATGATAGCTGAAACTATAATTTTATTTATTCTGAATATACCAGTATTACATAAAGAGCCAGAATCACAACTCACCGCATGCTGAGGTATCTAAAACCTTTTCCCCACTTATTTGTGCCTAAATAAGTGGGGGAAAAATAAAAAAGAAAACCAAAAGATTTTTGAAAATAGTATAGGGGCAAGGATAAAGCCAATAATCAGAACAAGCTGTAGAAAAAAGGAGGATACATATTTAAGAGCCCAGTCTTGACCAGAATTTAAATATCCTCTCAAATACTCATAAATTCCCTGCAACAGTTCTGTTTTCATCCTCAGGAGTAATTTGTTTGAACAGCACACATGAAGAAGCTGCATCTCTACTGGCTGGGCTCTGTATAAGAACTGAAGGGGGAAAGCACTTAATTAACAAGGACTGGATCACTGAAGTGATGAGGTGAGGTCCCTGTGAAGGTTGCTCAGTGCCCAGCACAGCTGATGTTTGCCACAGAGGTGTCCTCAGCCACTGCGTCCAAGAGCATTCACAGCAAATCAGCCTGGGTTATATATTTATATATTATTTATATATTTATATATTTATATATTTATTTATATATTTATATATTCCTACCATCACACCAGAAAGGAATTTTTAGTGCTGGTTTACCTCACCTGGCCTGGAGCCTGGAGCCTCAAGGGAGATGTTTCCTCCGTGGCAGGTGGCATCAAAGGAGCTCCAGGGACATTCACTACATTTCAAGCCCCAAGTGAAAATGTTCTGATGTGTTTATTTGATTACATAATGCAAAACAAAAGTCATCTTCTACAAAACTTTAGGCAGAGCAGTCTGTACTTTTTATTTTTCCCATTTTTCTGACCCTAAACCTGCAAAATGACTTCCAATTATTACCCAAAATAGAACTCTTACTTTTGTTCTTCAGGTTCATTAAGCTCCTTTTGGAGTATACAAGAAGTGTTAAATACCACATAGAGATAGCTGTGATGGGTTTCCTTTTTGTGTTCTTATTTCTCATATGGACTATTTTATATGTTGAATAATGAGCTCTGTTCTGTGGCTAGCAAGACTTGTATCCATACACTCAGCCCAAACCACAATGACAGAGCATTTCCACCACATCCTCCTCTCACTCTGCCACTCAAACCCCTCTGTGCTGCTAATTCAGACTGACTTTTCATGGCCAGTGGCCCTGGAACCACATTGTGCCTCTTCTGCAAGGAGGTAAGTGCTGGGTAATTTCACCAACATCTGAGCCAAAAGCTTAGGGGAGGCTGGCAGAAAGTCTGAAAAAAAAAAGCCAGCTAAGATCTCAAACAGAAAGTAAGTTATTTTGAAAGCTTGACCAGGAAAGTTTCAATGAAGGGGAACAAGAAGCGGCTGTGGAGGTGCTGGAGATCTTCCACTGGCCAATTCCTGAGCTCAGCCGCAGCTGCCTGGAAACACTGGGCACCTTACAGCAAAAATTGCTGGTGACTCTTCCCGGTGAATTCCCAGCAGTACCATGGAAGCCCTTGGGCACCCACCTTCTTTGGCTGGGCTGGAGGGCTGCTCTCCATGGGCTGCTCTCCATGGGCTTCCAGAGAGCCTGAGGGGAAAAAATGAAAATACTGGTCCAATCTTGGGAATTCAGCTTCAGAGGACTTGTCTTTTCCAATTTCCACACCTGAAGGACATTTCCCCACAACCTCCTGGAAGAATCCATAAAGTCAAAGCTGAGCATTTGCTTTGTGTTGACGTGCTGTTGTTGGGGTTTTTATTATACTTATTTTCTGAAGAAGGATTTCTTTTTCTCCTGAAAAATGTTGAGAGGAATTTGAAATGCAGATTTCAACCAGCTGTATTTCTTATCTGATGTCCTTTCACAGCACTGCTGTGCTGTTGTCAGAAATGTATGATCACATCTTGAGGGGAAAAAACTTACGGCCAGAGTCTGTTGATTCTGTGGAACTATATTAAAATACTGGAAATTACCTCGGCACTGATGACTGGTTTGTTTGTTTGTTTGTTTTCCTTTTACAAACTGGAGAAAGGGTAAAGTGGACTGACTATTTTCTCCTTCCATTGTTTGGAATAGTGACTGACCTTTCTTTGGAATGGGAGATCTAAAAATGGCATTCCCTGCCGGTGACAGGAGGTGTTTGAGATGCAGGCTCCAGCCCAATCCTCTGCTCAGACGTGGGAGTAAGCTATTTCTATTGAGCAGGAAGACAGATTAGATGCAGAATGGCATTAAAGGGAGAGAGTAATGCAGAAGCATCACTGTTGTTTCTTGAATGTAATTTTAAGTAAATGACCTTAAACTGCTCACATGCTTGAAAATAAATCTCTGTTCTGCTTGGGTAGTGTTTCCACAGTGCTTTTTATTTGCAAGTGGATATGAATAAGACAGATCCTGGATTTTAATTTCTTTTTTTTTTCCTCTACTTTCTGTCAAGCTAGCAGTTCTTTAACAAACAAGGCAGAAGTGGCAATGAAGACATTTTCAGGAGGGGAATGCCCTGCCAAGGAGCAGTGGTGGCTGTGCTGGAGCCCTGGGGAGGGCACTGGCAGGGGGATCCCAGGGCAGCAGGTGACACGGGGTGGGCATGGCCACAGCTCTGCTGTTCCCCTCTTTTGGGCTGCAGGAAGAGGCTCTTCTCCAGAATTACAACGAGTCCATTTATTTTCTCACACCTGGGGCTGTTCTCCTCAGCTGGGAATGTGAGGGGGGTGAGGAGAAAGGCCAGGCCATGGGGAAGGAGCTCACAGTGCCCTTGTCCCTCTCAGATGATGCAGGAGCACCAGCCACTGCCCAGGGGGAAGGGTGCCAGACCAACCCTGTGCCACAGGGTCCCCTGTGCTGGCTGGCACCCATCCCAGCAGGGCTGGAAGCAGGAGATGGGACACAGCTCCCAGAGCAGCAGGAACAAGCTGGGGATCCATGCCAGGCTGGCAGCAGCAGCTGCAGCCCCAGATCCCCCCAGATCCCCCCAGAGCCCCCCAGAGCCCCCTGACCCCCTGAGCACTGAGCTGTCCCCTGCCCTCAGCTCAGACCTGCAGGGACAGCAGCACAGCAGATCCTTGGCAGGGGCTGGGGAATGCCACTGTCACATTTTCTGAAAAATCCCTTCGCCAGGATTTCTTCTCCTGGGAAGATGAGAAGCCTCAGGGAAAAGGGAGAACAATATTATCTCATTTGCTTCTCCTGTGTTTTGCTGCTTTGGAATGCGGCTGCAGATTTATCCAACATGTGAATTGTTTTTACTTAATGACCAATCACAGCCAGGTTGTGTCAGGACTCTGGAAGGAGTCACGAGTATTTCATGATCATTCTTGTTGAGCCTTCTGTCTGTATCCTTTCTATATTCTTTAGTATAGTATAATTATATTATATTATATTACATTACATTACATTACATTACATTACATTATATTATATTATATTATATTATATTATATTATATTATATTATATTATATTATATTAAATGTCAGATTCTCATTTCCTCCTTCCTCCTGGGGACCCAGCAAATCCCACAGGGGAGGTGCTCAGCACATTCTCCATGATGAGCACACCCACACTGTGCCCCAGGAGAGCACAGCCCAGGGAGCTTTACCAGGGCAGCAGCTTAGGGTCCAGCTGACAGCAGCACTCCCAGCAGCAGTACCAGAATATCCCCTAAATGCTCTCTCCCCACTATTTGAGGTTTTAGGAAAAACTATGGGGAAAAAATAATCAGTGGAAATAAAAAAAATTAAAATCATCTGTGGAAATGAATTAGATGTACAGAAGCAGGGCAATTAATATATTTTGATGCATTTGAGGACTCCAATATTTTTCTTAAAGGAAAAAGAAGAACAGGTGGGGAAAGGGAACTGAACTAGATTTCCAGGTGAGGAAGAATTCAGTGATCAGGTTCAGTAGAAATAAGTCAGCCATACTTTTGGAACTGTCTTAAGAATTCCATTTATGTATTTTCAAAGTGGGTAATTTCAATTCTTCAAATTATTGAGCATAAAATACCTTGACATTTACCTAAATGTTAAGAAGTTGGTTAAAAAGAACTTAACTGGATTTCTTTTTTAGTTTGGATATGAGAAGGCTCAGGAGGGACCTCATTGCTCTATAGAACTACCTGAAAAAATGTTGTAGCCAGGTGGGGGTCGGTCCCTTCTGCCTTGTTCCAAGTGAAAGGATGAGAGGAAATGGCCTTCAGTTGCACCAGGAGAGTTTCTGATTAGATATTAGATATTAGATATTAGATATTCGATATTCGATATTCGATATTCGATATTAGATTAGATATTAGATATTAGATATTAGAAGAAAGCCTTTCACTGGAGGAGTGGTCAGGCACTGGAATAAGTTGCTCAGGAAGGGGGTGAGGTCACTGTCTCTGGAAGTGCTCAGGAGCCTCTGGATGTGGCTCCTGGGTTTAGGGGTGATGATGGTGGAGCTGGGTTGGTGCTTGGACCATCTTGATTCCGTGGATCTGTAGGTACTGTGAAACTTAAATATTCTGTTCAGGTTGAAGGTAAATATTAGGCAAGTCTCAAACTGTTTTAGAAACATGTATGGCCAGCTGAAACAACATACAAATTTCAGGTCAATATGCTCTCTTAAAGAGAACAGAAGATTACACTCCCATCCCTTTCCTGTTGATAGCTTTAGCATCCCTGTTTCAATAGGTTTTTAGCCCTCCCCAGGGAGCCTCAGCTCTGTTCCCAGTAAGCCCTGGCAGCTGCAGGAGCTGGGGTGAGCTCTGTGTTTGGGGTTTGGTGTGCAGCAGGAGCCACAGAGCAGAGAGCACAGGTACTGCATCCATCTCCCATCCCCTTTTGTGTGAGAAATGCAGAGGTGCTGCTGCTTTTAGAAGCCCAGGGATGTTGTCAAACTTCCTGGGGGAATATGTTATGCAATGAGAGCTGTCTGGGTGCAGGGTGCTTGCAGCAGAGGCAGATGGGAACAGCAGGGAAGGCAGAGAGCAGCTGAGTCAGAGCGGGATCCTGGCTTCCCCTGCTCCTGTCTGTGACAGCATTTGCACAAACCAGAGATGGAGACTGGCACTGGTTAAAGCACTATTTAAGCTTTTCTGCCTCTGATTTTGAGAAAGGTGGAGGCTGTGCATGCCCAGAGCTGAGCCTCTGAGGGGACATTTGGCAATGACCTGAGTGCTATTCTTGCTACTCAGCACAGACTTGATGTGCTTGCAGCCCATGCAGGGCTCCCACCACCCCTCCTGTCCCCTGACGTGTCTCATTTTTTTTGTGTTGTGTTTGTGTCATTTAAACTCAGAGAATTGGGTTCCAATGGCACTGAGGTTCTGACACACCATGTCAAAAGCAATTACTAAGCAAGACACAGCCACAAGCTGATGTTTCAGCACTTTGCACCTGCCATGGCTACAGGAGCAGGTGATAACTGAGACACAAAAAGTTTGTTTTCCTCACCATTTTTCAGTTCTTCAGCCAGGAGATGTAAATATTCTTAACAAACAGGACTGATTAGGAGTGAATTTTTTTAGCAAAACAGAGCACCCACAGTGCTGCTGGCAATCATGAAGCATTAGACCCAACAGGTGAGTGATCAGTACATCAGAATCATTTTTCAGTTAAAAAAAAAAAAAAAAAATCTACAGATTAAAACTACCCTGATCAGCCAAATAATCCTTAAGTCTGACCCCAGTGAAATGGGGTCAGCTGACCCCAGAAAAAAAGTGACCCCTGGTCCCAGCTCCCAGCTCCCCTCCCGGAGTTTTACACAAACCCCCAGTTTATATGATTTTTGTCATATTTTTCCCAAGTTTACACTTTTTTTTTCCCCTCCTAGAAACAAAGCAGAAAATATGGTGTTATTGTGGCATTTACAATTTTGTCACAGGAAGAATTTTTACTTGCTGGTTGGCAGATAGCAATGTAACAGCATCATGATACATTGCAATAGATGGCTTTTACTTCTTCTGTTCATCTTCTATATGGTATTTTTTTTAATACCTTTACAGGAGTCAGTCACAGACCCTCAATGTTTATTTCAAGATGAATTAAAATGTTATTCTTTGGAGAATTTTCTGCTTCCCTCTCATGTCAGCTGTGGTGCCTGTTCTCCCTGTTGAAAGGAAGAAAGCTGTGCTGTGAAAATGTTGGATGGAGTTAGTCATTCAAACTGACTTTGCATTTCAAACTTAGACACTCTCATTTCAAAATTTATTTCCAAAATATGCTTTAAACCAGATTTTTTTCTTACTTGCAAACATCAGTGGGGTTTTTTGATGTATTCTTTACCAAAATCCAGTATGAGTTTGTAGTATTTCATTACTGACAGGTAAATAAATAATATGAATTTGTCAGACATAAGAAATTAAATTAATTTGAAAATAAAATTACAGTCCTTTGAAAAGGCAAATTCTGCATTAAAACCCAAATATTCTGAGTATGTTTCATGCAGAAACTTTCATTTCAATGCTTTTTACTTTGTAGGGCTTTTTTCCACAGCAAATTCCAGAGTACAAATAAGAAAAATAAAATAGCAACAGCTAGTAGAAAATTCTTTCAACAAAAATATTCAGCTGATCTGAACTTCCAGTTTATGATATCAGAAGGTTTATTTGTTTGTTTGCCTTTAAAACCTTTTTTTTTTTGTTCTCAGTGAAATTCCTCACACATTCAGTCAAGGAAATTATCTCCATAAAAAACCCCTCAACCATCTCCTTACAGTCCATACACAGATTTGACCTGAGCTGGCACCAATGAAAGCCTGTGAGGGCAGTCATTAGTCTTGTACAGCTAATAAATATTCTCATTCTCTCCAGGCTGTTGCAAAGGCACTAATGATTCATGTCTTTTGAATAAAACATGTCACTACTGTCCATCTCGGATCACAGGTAATTACAGCTCTCATTGTCACCACACAAATACTCTTGTAGGGCAGCTCATGTATTGTGAAGGATGGCTCAGCATCCGTGTCAATACTTTCTCTGCAATTTTAAAGCATATCAAATATTAAAATGCAATTAGAGCCATTACAAAGTTTTAGAAGAATGGCTTTCCATTTCCAGTCAATCAGACAGGCTTTGGAAAGTGCAGAATTCCACGAGGTTTGGGCAACTTGAGGTCACAAATTTGAGTTTCAGCAAGTATTTTCTCAGTGATAGAAATCATGGATTTATCTATAGTTTAAAAAACCCAAGACCCCTCAAAGCTTCACAAGACTTTGCAAACATTCTGCCCTTGCCATTTCATCAAAGAGGAATTATTTAGAGAAGAAAAAGTTCAATGTGTGGCAATAACAGAGTTATGGTTTTCTGGCTCCCTCCCTGAAAACGAGGGCAAGGCCAATGGTGGAATTTGCAAGAATTAAATCTGGAACCAGAAATTTCACAACAAAACTGCCAAAAAGCACAACCTTTATACACTGCCTTCCCTTGAACAGTGATCACCAGGTAATTGTTAGTGAGAATGAGAGGCTTCCCATGGCTGGGCTTGACCTGGCTAGGCTCCAGATCAAATAATTGTGCTGCAGCATCCTTGGCTTCCCTGAGCAGGGCTTTGGATGGCCAGGGAAAGGGAATGGGGACAGCAGCCCCATCCCTTGGCTCTGAAGCCAGAGGAATTCCAGGTTCCAGGGCAGGAGCCCTGGGAGCACCCATGCACTGCCTGGCTGTGCATCCTGTGCTGTGCACACAGCAGCAGAACCAAGCCCTGTGAGCTGCTCCCTGCACACAGCTCTCCCTGCTGAGGGCCCCAGGCTGACCCCGGCCCCACAGGCACAGGCACGGGGGTGTCTGAAGGCAGCAGGATAACCCACTCCTGAAGGCAGCAGGATAACCCCACTCCTGAAGGCAGCAGGATGAATCCACTCCTGAAGGCAGCAGGATAACCCCACTCCTGAAGGCAGCAGGATGAATCCACTCCTGAAGGCAGCAGGATAACCCATTCATGAAGGCAGCAGGATAACCCACTCCTGAAGGCAGCAGGATAACCCACTCCTGAAGGCAGCAGGATGAATCCACTCCTGAAGGCAGCAGGATGAATCCACTCCTGAAGGCAGCAGGATGAATCCACTCCTGAAGGCAGCAGGATAACCCACTCGTGAAGGCAGCAGGATAACCCACTCCTGAAGGCAGCAGGATAACCCACTCCTGAAGGCAGCAGGATAACCCACTCCTGAAGGCAGCAGGATGAACCACTCCTGAAGGCAGCAGGATGAACCACTTCTGAAGGCAGCAGGATAACCCACTCCTGAAGGCAGCAGGATAACCCACTCGTGAAGGCAGCAGGATAACCCACTCCTGAAGGCAGCAGGATGAACCACTCCTGAAGGCAGCAGGATGAACCACTCCTGAAGGCAGCAGGATGAATCCACTCCTGAAGGCAGCAGGATGAATCCCCTCCTGGCCGTGCGCGAGGATCCGTGGTGCCGCCGCTCGCAAGGCTGGGCCAGCCCGGGGTGGCTGCTGCCCTCTGTCCCCGGCCCTGCCAGGGTGGCCCTGGGCTCACAGGGCTCTCTCCAGCCTGCAATGGCAGGGCTGTGCCCGAGGCTCTGTCTGGAGCTGCTTCTTGCTGACCTCCAGGGATGGGGGATCAGCCACTCTGTGAAAACTCAGCCCCGGGACTCGCTGCCATTTCTTGCATTTTCATGCTTTATGAAACCTAAACTCCATCCTGAGGCAATTCCCACACAGGAGCCAGTGAAGAGTGAGCTGAAGGAGATGTCAAATGCTGTGTGAGCCAGGAACCAAGTTAGTGCAGTCAGAGGAAGAAGATGGCCTTCATTGTCTGTGCCATTAGGCCACTATTGAATTTCTATTCCTGTACTATATTTTTTCACCCAGTCAATTAACAGAAACAGGCAGACCCTGATTTCTCATGCTTTTAAAATATTCACAGGCCTGTGATACTTGGTTTCCAACAGCTCCCTGGAGAGGGTGGCCTGTAGGTGTGATATGTCTCATCTGAAGTTCATTGCAAGCCCATCCAGTCTGCAGTGGCAGCTTCCATTAGGTTTTGCCACGGAGAAGCCTCACAGGAGACAGGAAAAGAAAGTGGGGAAATGATGAAGTTTGACAGTGACTAAAAGTTTTAGCTAACCCCTTCCTTTGGAACTAAAGAGCCATTAATCACAGGTGGATATGGATTTATGTAGTGCTCAGCAGTGACCATGAAGGAAATAATGCTGACCCTCCTGAAAAGGATAAAAATAAAAAATTACAAGGTTAAGGATCCTCTCTGAAGTGCTCAGGGCCCTATCAGTCACCAGGAGAGTGCTGCTGCCCTGGGTGCTGCTGCTCCCACCATCCCTTCTTTCCCTGGGAATGGGGATGGGCTGGGATTGGGTGCTTCAGCAGCCTTGTCCCGACAGCTCCAGTGCAGCTCCAGTGCAGGTCCAATTCCAGCTCCACTGACAGCTCCAGTGCAGCTCTACTGCAGCTCCACTGACAGCTCCAGTGCAGCTCTACTGCAGCTCCAGCGCCAGCTCTAATTCCAGCTCCACTGCAGCTCCAGGGCATCCCTCCCCTGCTGCTCCACTCCCCTGGGGCTCACCTATCACACACAAAAGTGCCTTCATGCTCATGGGTTTTTTTCCAAAAATCCCTTACCTTGTGTTTAACAGACATTTTTTACATTTAGGAGAAGTTTTAGCAAGGACAAAATAGCCAGGCTCTGCCTTTGACCAGGCTCCAGAGCTGTCTCTGCTCTCCAGGCTGGTGTTTCACAGGTACAGGGTGTGCAGGGCCCTGCTGCTGGTGCTTCAAAGGGCCCAGCCTGGGAGATAAATGAAACCTCTCATCAGTGATAATCATCCTCATCTTTAAGAAACCCAGTGAAAGCTGAGGGCATGTGGAACCTGAGTGTGATGAATTGGGGGAAAAGTTTGTGTCAGCTAATTAAAATCACTTACCCTGGAACAGGACTGCTGTGATGAGTTATCACATGATTTAAAACCATATCGCAATTCTCTGGGTTTGGTGCATGAGTTTAGCAGAGACAGCTTGGAAAACTAGTTAATTAGATTCTCTTTCTACCTCCTGAGTACTTCCACCCTCTTTTGCCATCAAAGGCTTCATGTATATTGGATAATTAAACCAAAAATTAACTGTTGTTGTATAATTGCTGTAGGCATTTTTATAGAAGTCAAAGTATATTCCAGCTTATTCTGTCAAACTCAAACCCAGCTAATTCCAGTAAACTAATTTCCAGAAAGCATACAAATAGGGAACAGTGATAACATCTCATTGGTAATGCTGTTGTTTGGGGTTTGAATTTTAAAGTGAACATTAATTTAAGGTGATTACATGTTCATACATTTTTCATTTTTAAAATAGATTACTATTGGTAGCATCAAAAAAAATAATATTTTTGTTGCCTACAGACTCATCCAGCAACACTTTTGCAGCCTTACAAAGGGGGAGAAAAAGCCTCAGCTTTACACAAATACTCAGATAGACTTGCATTTTGCACTGAATGAAATACTTTCCCTAAGAGGAATCTGTGGTTCTGCAACAGTGATTATTTCACCTTGGTGTTTTCAAAAGGTGCTGTGGAAAATGTTAAGAACATAAAGTACCACTTAAACCTTGAATTACCTCATTTGGCTAACTCAAATTCTGAAATTATATTTTGCTGCTGTGGTCCTCTTTTCAGTCTCTAATTCAGCTGAGACTGCTCAGACATTATGAATTCACACCAATATATTTCACAGACCAACTTTGCTATCAGGCTTTTAGAGCAGCTGCCTTTTTACAACCTGTTTATGCCTCCTGTGTTTGGATTTAACACAAAACATTTGGATGGGGAGATTCCACTGCCCTTATGGCAAGGACAAAAGACTCATTTCTGCTCTTGGTCCATCCTGGTGCTCTGCCTGCAAAGAAAAAACTCCAGGCTCTCACACAGCTACACAGACTGAAAATATGGGTGCCTTGAGGGCAATAATTTAGTTTTTTTAATAATGCCCTGCTGTTTTCATAGAAGAAAACTTAAATTCTTCAATAGACACCAGTGAATGTAGACATCTGCTTGAAGTGAAGTACATGGGGCCTTTCTGTACTGAGGTGTTGATAGGCAGAAGTGTCTGAGAGGTCTGGTCTGAAAATGAAAGAAAAAATCTGAATTTTCTCCTCAGACACACACTGACACTGCCTTTCAGTAAAGTTTTTGACAGAAATAAACTCTGGCACATGACCTGTATTTCAAACTTGGGTATAAGGTAGTTTTATGAGAATCCAAGCCTTCCCTGAATCCAGGAAAAATGATCCCAGCCATTGTCTCCAGTAGCTGATTTTGAATGTGAGATTAAAAAGTCTACAGAAGTGGGAGAGAAATGTTTATGAGAGCAAATATCCAAAACAAAAATGAAACTGTGTCACAGGACACAAAACCAAAAGGCTGGGAAAGGCAGGTGCTCAGCAGTAGAGTGTTCATTAACTTCTGGTAAAATTATAAACCCAATCTAAAGTGCTGTGAGTAGGAATGTCAGGCATGGCAGATCCTCTGGCCTGTGCCATCCCTCCAGGCAGCGTGCATCCAGAGGGGATGGATCTGCATGGGGACGCTGGAGCTGTCCCCAGTGCTGACCAGAACCCTCTCCATGCCCCCAAACCAGGAGCTGCCCAAGCCCCTGCCCCTCTCCCTGCCCGTGTTTGCTGTGTGCCCTGCAAGGACTCATTAACACAGGGCTAATGATGTCAGGCTTGTAGCAGAAAATCTAAGTGGTCAAGTAATGTCAAAATTAATTTGTTCCTTTATATGGTTCATCAGATGAATCACCAGACCTTTCAATTTACAATTCACCTCTGTGATTTATTTTGGTTTTGCCACAGTGCTGTTAAAGACACTCCTGCTCCCTGCACACACCAAGCTAAAAAAAACACATTACAAAAGCCTCAGCTGCTAAGTAGTAGCGTGTTGATAAAATGACTGGGGAGAGCAGATGGGTTCCCACCACTGTGCATGTTGGCCCAGGGCTCCTGGTAAATATAGACGAGAGATTTCTGTCATCCTGTCAGGGTATTTATATGCTGCCAGTCACCATCCTATCAAGGGCAGAGTAGTATTAACATTCTCCCCCAGTGTGGTTTTTCTTGATCACTGAAAATCTTTGCTGTGGCATGCCAAAAAAGTCATGTAAAATGTTAGATGGTAAATAGCTTAAGTAAATGGAGGGTAGTGACCCATCCAGACACAAAACACTTGTCCTCTCTACCTTCCTCCTATCAAGAGAGAAATCTGAGCTTCTGAGGGCTTACCTTCAGATATGGTGTTTATTGGAGAATAATGGGGAATGACAGAAGGAACTACTGCTGTAGAGAAGATAAACTGGAAGTTTTTATTCATTAAAATACCATTTTAAAACCACATATTCAGCAATATTTCTTTTCACCATAACCTTTTAGCCCTCATAATATCTATGACCAGGTAACAGAGAATGTGAGAGGTCAGCAGAGTGCAAGGAGGGCTGGAACTGCTGCAGCAACAAGGACAGGCCACAGAGCACCCACAGCTCATAAGAGATTTTTCTTTTAATTTTTAAAAAAAGGAAAACCCATCACTGTGCATGTACTCATTTCAACACTTAATCATATTACTTTCAAGTTTGCAAACATCCAAAATCCCCAGAGACAAAAAGGAGTCATAGACATTTCAAAAGAAAAATCTTAAACAAGAAAAGACACAAGTTCCTTCCTGTGCTCTATTCTATGGAATGCACAGAAACCTGAATTTATACAAGGCTAAAATAATAAAGATTGAGCTCTAGAGCTGCTCCTAGAGCCTTCTGCAAGTGCTCCAAGAGCTTTGCTCCCAGCTGGGCCGTGGAGCAGAGCTGGAGCACAGGGACACCAGAGCAGGCCCTGCCAGCCCAGCCCTGCCAGGGGCAATCTCTGCAGTCCCTGTTCCTCAGACAGAATCAGGGTTTGGATCCTGCCCAGTGTCCTGCTGGCAGCAGCACTGCTGGCTCAGGGAGCACATCCCCAAACCGAGGTGTGGCACAGCCACCGCCACACCTGGGGGTGTCCTTTGGGTCTGGCAATCGTCCCTTCAGAGCCTTGGGGCACAGAGCTGGTTTTCAACTGTGTGTGGCACAGGGATGTCCCCAGTGCTCCTCCCCCCCTGGTGCCTGGCAAGGACAGCGTGTCCAGGGCAGCCCCCAGGTCAGTGGTGACAGGGGGGTGGCCCTGGGGGACTTGAGCAGGATGCTGAGTGCCAGAGGGGCAGGAGGGGCAGGAGAGTGAGCCAGGCTGTGCAGGGCTGGCCCTGCTGTCCCCAGGGGCTGCAGGCAGGGCAGTGACCCTGGGCTGGTCCTGTGGTAGGACCCGGACCGAGCCCACGCTGGAGCCACCCCAAGGGCAGGAGAGCAGGGGCCACAGTGCTGCCACCCCTCTTTGGGGCTGTGGCTGGGGTCATTGTAAATCAGATTACAGAGATTGGAGGCTTAGCAAGTCATATGTGGGTTTTTATTTTGCCCTGCCTGCCTTCTCCTCCCTCTGAAGGAAGCTGCTCTCCTGGCCCTGGGCTTCCCTTCCCACTCCTCTTCTGTGCAGCAACTTTGTCCTGCTCACAGCAAACTTCTTATTCACTGACTCCTGAAAGTAATTTCTCAGGACTTTTACTCTCTTGGTATCTTTTGTGTTGGTGCTATAATGAGCAGGAAAATAAATCCTCTTGGGTACAGGAAGATTTTTCCATAAACCCTGATAACCCTTGTATATGTAAGCATTGGATTCTTTTTTGAGCAGGAAGACCTATAAACTATTTTCAATTTTGATGACAGGCATGTATAAAATCAGTGGCCCCTTATCATTTCAGGACTTCACTCTGCTGCACCTTCTTCCTAGGGCAAATGTTTATGAAATAAGCTTATCCTTATCTTCTGGAACAGGCTTGCTTGTTGCAGGAATCGACTTCCTTTGCTTTTGATGACATCTTTCCATTGGCCCTAATGGAGAAACACAACTTCTGAAAGTTTGTAACCTACTCAGGCATGGCATCTCTGAGAATCCACTTAATTCCTTCTCTTTTTTTTTTTTTCTTTTTTAAACTTATTATAACTTTGCTGTAGTCTGGTCTGATATGATATAAACCTGCCTAAAAGGACAATGGGATTAGAGAACTTTCTTTAGCTGCAAGCCTGAATACTACTCATTTTTTCCTAGCTGTTGCTCAGTAAGAATGTTTTCCAGTTGGAATTTGCCATGCTGCCTTCCTCTGGGATTCAAAAGCATCTGCTGGTTTCTACAAGTGAAACACAGGTGCTTCAGCACACCCACATCTCCCCTCCTCTGAGAAAAACACTTTTCAACAAAACAAAATATCAATGATACAAAACCAACCCCAATCAGGCAGGAAAACAGAGGAGCCTTGTCCAGGCAATAGAACATGAGTCTGTTCCTCTCCCCCACCACCCATGTATCCTGAAAATAAACCCAGAGTCTCTAAAGAGGATACTTGCACTGCAGTGGAAGAATTTGTGCTGTTTTGAGCCTATGCAATGAAAAACCCTTCTCATAAAACTGTTTGCTGGGGGTAGACCAGAAAAATGCTGGATTGATGCAAACCACATGATACAGAAGTGCCAGTGACACCGAGATGCTGCAGTGCCAGCCCCTCAAAGGTGATTTCACCTGGGTCTGCAGCAGGGGCTGCCTGAGCCTCAGTGAGGCTGTGGGAGAGATTTGGGAGCAGCTGTTCACTGCCAGCCAGGGGATGCCTGGAAGCTGCTCTCCCCAGAGAATTGTTATCCACCTTCACAGCTGCTACAACACATCCTAACTTCCCAAAGGGAAATGCTTATGGTCCCAAGTGGCAAAGAACTGTTGAATATCATTTATCTGTCTGTGTTTTTATCTACCTGCCAAGGACAGGTGAGGGAGCAGACATGCCCATTGCTTATGGAAACACGAGAATCCCTTTTCTCCTTTGTAAAAATGACAGTTCCATTCAAAGGAGGGCGTGCCATCCCCCAGCACAACTCTCAGCTCATCAGACAGGTAAAACACGGGAGGCTGAGGGATCTGGTGTGGAAGGAGAGCCCAGGGTGGGCATGGCAGCAGTAACAGGAGCAGTGAGGCAGCCCATGCCAGCCTGTGCCTGCCAGCAGAGCTGAGCTGGCTGCAAGTGCTGCCTGCAAGGCCTCCTGAGCCTGGAACCCTGGCACCTCTCAAACCTGCCGCTCTAACACACGAGATCACTTGTGCTGCAGCAGAGGAGTGTGTCAAACCCACTGCTGCAGCAGTGCCAGCAGCCCCAGGGGGAGGCAGAAACCCCTGCAGCCTCAGCAGGGCCCTCCTGCTCAGAGACAGCACTCACTGAACCCTCATGGTGTGTCAGAGCAATCATGTCCATGAACAAAGTTCTATCTAGAGCCAGTCCAGCACTTGGAAAGCAAATCCCTCTGTAAGGGCCCAGAGAAGGGCACAGGCTAACAACAGGAAGGGTGGGGTGTTCAGCCTTGCTCCCCATGCCAGGCTGGCACAGCCCCACACACTGAAAGGTGTCTCCTGGGATGGGCAGGAGCCAGAGATGAAGCCCTGAGCAAGCAGAGCTCAGCAAAGCGTGTCAGCCCTTCATGAGACTGAGTGGCTCCCAAAAGACACAGCATTTTGCTTTAAACATGCTTAAACTCAAAGCTGAATTCAGTATTTCTTGATCCATTAGAAGTGAATCTGCTCAGACAGAAGTTTTATGAAACTAATTACCTACTGTCTCTACTGGAAGTAAATATTGAAGGCAAGAACAATAAACACGGGCTGAAGTGTGCTATGCAAATAATATGTATAATTACCAGTTAAACCCATGCAGTCTGTTAATCACTATGTGGGTTTAGATGGTATTCACAGCAAAGCAAAGGCAATATGACAGGAGAAGACTCTCTGTGTTTTTTCCTCTCATTGCAAACAACAATTCACGAAGAAATACATTAACGTGTCTGTATCCTGTGTCTCAATATTGCAACATAAATAATGAGAAAATTTCTTCTTTACCAAATCCCAGCTGCTTTAATCTTCCCAGGGACTGCTTTTCTAAGAGTACTGAGTAAGGCTTGGGTCACTTGTACAATGCATAAAGCAGAGAGGCTTTTCAGAAGCTGTGGGCTTTAAAGAAACTCTAATCCTACCAATGATAACAAAGTGGAGGCAGTTCTGAGTGCTTCTTAAAACCCTAATGGGTTTACTATTTGTTTTCCTGAAAAAAAAAAAGAAAAAAGATGATGCATAGAGCTGAAGGAAAAAATATTGTAAAAAGTGAAGATAATCTGAGAAGTACCTTCATAAAAGCATTGCTCAGTAGAAGATACAAATGCAAGGTATCCCTGGTCTATTAGGGTTAAATCTGGAAAGGGATCTGAGGTGGGCAGGAAGATTTTGCATTGGGAAAGCCAAAAGGGCAAGGCCTGTGTGTGTTGAGCTGGGGCAGCTCTGAGCTGTGAGAAGTGCTGACTGCCCAAAGTTTTTGGGAATTCTTTCTTGGAGGAAATATTTAGAAAAGGGATTCAAATAATTATTTTTCTTCTTTTTCTTCTTCTTTTTATTCTCCTTTTTCTTCTTCTTTCTCCATCCTTTTTCCTGTTGGAAAATGTTTTTAGAGCTGCTTACGATCCTGGCATATATTTCCAACCTCCTCTTGTTCCAGGAGGTCTGGCTCAGCTCTTGACCTCTTCTCAGAAGGGCTGTGATTTCAGTTTCTCTCTTGACAACAGCAGCCTTAACTAATCAAAGCTTCCTCTCCAGCCAGTGTCCCCCATTTGGGGCTGCAGCTCCTGGGCAGGCAGCACAGCTGGGCTGGTTTGGGCAGCCCAGGGCTCCTGCCTGGGGCTCTGGAGCCCCTTCCCCAGTGCAGAGGGCAGCTGGGATGCTGGGGCTCTGTTCTGCCTTCAGCCCCTCTGGCAGCTCCTAAAAATATCCGAAAGGAGACAAGGGGCTAATGCTGCTGGCTGGTGAGCTGGAAAGATGCATTATTCAAGAGACAGCAGAGGGAGAGAAGATGCCTGGCAAAGCCCCCAGAATGGCTTATTTACCCCTGAGTAAAAACTTAGGTTTGTTGAGTAGACTCCATAAATTTAGGAGGACTTCTGAAATGTCCAGATGTTCCTGAGCAGATGAATAATGTTCTCTTTCTGAAAGCTTACTGAATCTTTTATCATTTTATGCACTATTTGCATGGGCAGGTCTTCCGAAGGAACAGCAGTAAATAGCAACCTCTGGTACTGCCAAAGGTACCCAGCCAGGGAGGAGAGCCAGGAGCTTCCACAAAACCCAAGGATGTCCTAAGGGTGGCTGCAGTGAAGACCACTGTTAAACAGACAGAAAATAAACTTTAAATTAACAAGTTAAACCTGTCTTAGGAGCCTGAATGTGGCTGTGCTGTGAGAGGGTGGTTGAGCATCACAGCTGTGCCTTCATTCACAGCAGCAGAGTGAGGTGTTGCCCTCCTGGGCAGTCAGGCCTCCAAGAAGGATCCAGGAGTTAAGGCAGAAATTGAGTCAGCTCTCTCTGTTGAACAGATTCCACTTTCTTGTCAGTTTGGAAATAGTTTTTTCTCCATGGCAATCCTTTAGCAATGCAGCTCCACTTAGAGCAATTGAGACTGGAGGCAAAAGATTGCCCAATGAGAGCTCTGCCAGCAGAGTGGGACAGCAGGACCAGATCTGTATCTTTACCTGGTGTATCATCTGGAGGGTTTTCACTCTCATCTGGTTAGGCTCTCTCTTGTGAGATTCCCTGAATGCTTGAGCCAGAAAACATCACCAACCCCGGCACTGCAGGCAGGACTGGGCTGCCTCTTGGGCAGTGTCTCTCTGTTTTGTTTATTGTGTTAGCTGTGTTTATTGTCCCTGAGCAGCCTTGCCTCTCCTCTGTCTGTGGCTGCACTGCTGGGTTAGTGCCAGCCATATGTTTTTAATGAATTGACCAGGCTTCCATGGCTTTATAATGGATGTTTCATTATTTTGTGGGTTCCCTTCCACATTCTAGTTTCCTCTGTTCTTGCCTAAAGACTCAGTTTACTTGAGTTCTCAGTCTCTGTGTGTGCTTTCTTCACTGATGAAAAAAAGAGCCTGTAATGATTCTGGGTGTATATACATTTATATATATGCTTGTTCTCTTTGTATGTTCATGCTTTCCTACAGCTACTCCCACATGCACATATATATATACGTATATACACACAGAGAGCTGTGTGCACTCAAAATGAGATTTATGTCACTTGCTAAAGCCACCAGCAGGCATTGCAGTGCTGCAGCCTTGACACACTGGTCACACTGACAGTGACAGTAAGTGTGGCTGACTCCAGCCAAGCCTGAGCTGTGCCCAGGACTGATTCCCAAGGAGCTGGACACAGCAGAGCCTCTCCCCTCAGCCCCCAGCTCTGCCTTTGCTCTCATCTTGCCATCCTTGCACATCCACAAATTGGCTGCATCCTAACCCCAGCTCAAACCGTGCCCAGGATGCAGCAACAGCATTTTATTTGTTACTGCTTTATTTTAAAGCATAGCTGCAGGAGGGGGAGACGGCACCAGCATCCATCCTTTGTGACTCAGCTGGTGCAGCAGCATGGGAGGCAGCACAGCTCCTCTTCCTCCCCCAGCTCCAACCCAGCCCTCCCAGCCCAGGCTCTCTGGAAGCTGGGAATTGTCCATCACACCAGAGCTTTGCTGCCATGGACCAAAGCAAGCGAACGTTCACAGGGCATGAAGGGGAGCTCATGGACCCAAAGGGCAGGGGAGATTCCCGGGGCAGAGTTGTGAGGAGGCCCAGGTGGGGGGCTGTGCCTCCTGCAGGGAGCAGCACCCTTGGGCTGGGCACGCTGTCCATCCACATCACGATGAGCTGCCAGGAAAAGCCAGGAGCCAGCCCGGGACGAGAGGCAGGACCTGCAGCCTCTCCTGCTCAGCTCCATCTTTCACTGCATCACCACTGACACCTCTCCCCACTTCATGCAATAACAACCAGGGTATCTGTCATTTTTATCAGTTCCTGCAGCTCAGCTGCTCAAAACTTCCTGCTAGTGTCATTTAGCCTCTCTCATCTCATAGATAGCTCCTAGCTGCTAATATATACTAACAATTTTCACAGTCGCCTGCTTTCCATCTGTTACAGCTTCACTGCTGCTTTTTTTCTAACTTCCTCTATGATCTCAGCTTGCCTTTGTTGAAGTTACACACTTTTTCATCCTTACTGTGAATTTTTGGGTTTTTGGACATCAAATAAAATATCTCTTAACAGTTTTCAGCTCTCAATCATATTTCCTTTGATTTAAATGCCTTCTTGCAGATGATTCGATTCAGAACAGCTTTAGGCTGGTGAAACAGGTGTTTCAGAGGTGCACAGATGCTGGCTGAGATTTCTTTTCATGGTACAAAATGGATGTAATGCAACCATGCTGTCCTGAACCCAAGCGTTTTTAACTTTCAACCCACGTGGTCAATCCTTTAGCTGCCAGTGCAGCACTCCCAGAACACTGGAAGCAGCACCTTTAGAGATATAAAATTCCATTTATCATTTCAAACTGTTCTGACATTTCAGTATTATAATGTGAGTCCTCCAGCAGCTGCCTCCCACTTGCTAACCTGCCTGAGAGCTCCATGGTACAGACAGGTGAGAGGGAATCTGGTGTGAATTTCCTGTCCTTAGGAGGCCCCAGGTAATACCTGACCTTGTCTGTTGTGCCTCAGCGCTGTCTGACTCACATCTGGGTAATACAGCCTTTGCTCAATTATCTGCTGTTCTTTTGTTTTTATCCAGCTGGGTTTCCCCAGGTCATCAGAACCACTTTGTGCAATTGAGTCACATGAAACTTCTGGGTTTCACCAGCAGAAAGGTCAAATATGCATTCATAAATTACCATCTCCAGCTCTTTGCGTTAAATCACCAGACCTGTAGCACCTGTGACTCACAATAAAAACAAAACTCTTGCACTCCCTCTTTTCATTTTCTTGACCTCGAGCAGAGTCAATTCAAACTTTAAATTCATCCCATGCCTAAGGTCTGCCTGTCCTCAGGAGCAGAAGGTATTCCAGACTTGCCTGAGGACATTTGCATTCCTGGCTCAGGAACATCTCAAGAGGAGCATCCCCAGGTGTCCCAGTTTCAGGGCCCATGTACCTGATGTTCTTCCCCCTGAGTGAGGCTCTGCACACCCTGGGGGTTTCTTTCTTTGCTAAATAAGAAGGAAGTGATGCTGAAGAGCACCAGAAAAAACAATTACAGTGCTGTGATCAATGCCAGCTCACCCAACGCCAGACTGGAGCACAGACACAGATCTAGCAATGGGCAGAAGAGAAGCACTGAGGACTTTGCAGCACTCAGTGGAAATCCTGCATCTTTTATATTAGGATGATAAAAGAAACGAGGTGTTAAGTGAGAAGGATGTGTGCTGAAGGCATCAAAAACCCCATCAGGTACTTTACCAGCAGTAATGGCTCTGAGTGAGGGGTTTGGGTGCTCAGACAAAAAGGGTCACTAAGAGATGAGCCTGTCATGGTACTGAGGAGCCCTTGAAGATAAATGTCAGATTTCCTACAGACTGCTGATTTCCTAAGACAGATTTCATTCTTAGGCACTGAAAACAAGATTTTCATAGTCAGAGAATTTTTTACAGAAGTGCAAATTGAAACAGCTAAACGGTGTTTATGCATGTGTATGCATATAAATATGTATCAACTTCCCTTCCTCACTTGACATGACTGCAAAAGAAATTCCCATTCTGACTTTTCACACCCACATGAGTACAGGAAGAAGGAATTTAAAGGTTGCTTAAATTTATGTATCCACTGTGAAATTCCTGAGTACTGAAAAGTACATTTTGTTGAAGATATATGAGTGCTATGTAATTTACTGTTTGAGGGCTTCCAACTGAAATGTTGCTGTACATGGTACAACACTTCTCATTGAGTGGGAGTTCACCTTGCTTATCTCTGGCCAGAAGTTTGCAGTGTTATTCTCTGTGCATCAGCTCCCCTCCACAATGGAATCAGGAGCATTGAACTGGTGTTACATAAAAGTCAATTAATGCTCAGCAATCCCTAAAAGAGCATGAAGGAACTTTCTGGCTTCAACAGACAAAAATGTGATTGTTTGCTATTAAATATTAATAGTATTGCTGTGGGAAATAGATCTTGGGGGATCTGAGAAGTGAGATATGCAAAATATGGAGGTATAAACCAAGTGCATAAAGGAAAGGAACTGAAATTCCACAGCTGTGATAAACCTTTGTCACCAGCAGCAACAGCCTCTTCTCAGAGAGCTGGTGGCTCAGGAGATGCAGCCACATCCCACTGCCCGCCAAATCAAATCCCTGGCTGGTTTTGGTCTCTCTCTGGTGCAAATGCTGCACTGACTCTGTTCCATGGCCAGCCCTGCTCTGAGCTCCCAGAGCTACCCCTGCTGCTCTTGGACCCAGCACAGACTGATGGAGCAGGACTCCTACAGAGCCTTCCACAGAAACAGGCTGGGAAAACCCAATCAGCCATGTCCTGGGCTCTCTGGGCTCCTGCTTGGGCCAGCTTTGACTGTGGGAATTATGGGGCCAATGGAAGAAATGTGGAATGAGGATGAGCTGAATTCAAGGCCAGGGATACTCACAAAGGATTTCCACACCATGCAGATTGCACATATCAAATTGAATTTGACTTCCTTGCTGGTTGGCACAAGTGGCTTTTCATTGTGAATGTGTAACTGTAAATAAATAAATACATTTTCCTTATGTTTTGTGGATAAATGTCAGAAATTTGACTTTTCTGTCTTGGAGAGCAAGCCCCACAGATGATTATACAGCAAAATGTCAAAACAACTGTTTCATAGCTCCAGCCCTCCCTGAATTAACAGGCAGCTCAAAAGTCTGCAATCACTATTTGAATCACTTTCATGCTACCAGCTTTTTTAAGGAAACTTGATAACAACAAAACTGTTGTCATCTTATCGCAGGGGTTCCATACTGCTGTCACAAAAGTTCCAGACCTTCTTGGTGTTTTCCTATGGGCATCTCCTCAGAGCACTGACTCTTCCTTCTTCACAAAGCAGCCACTGACTCCAATTCCCTTCTCACCCAGCCACCCCACTCTTTTATAGCCTCTTCTTCTCATTGCTTACAGCTGTGCCTGTTAAAGTCAGGCCTGCTCCTATTCTTTGATAATTGGCCCAGCTGCAGCTCCTTAGGGGTGAGATTACTTTCTACACTAGCTTTATTTTCTTCTATCCCCCTACACAAAACAACAGACATTGTTTGTCACAAGGCTGGTAAACAGAATGGAAGGATTAAGAAGAAAGAGAAATTATCAAGGATGACACTGCAGTAGCTCTGGCTCTCCTGAATTCACTGGTGCCAGTTATGTCAGGACAGCTCTTCCTCCTTTGAATTTAAACTATGTTTTGTTTTAGAATAATTTGATTTCCCCAGAATTCATGCACTGGAAAATCTAAGCTGGATTTTTTCAAAAGGATATGGGTCAGAGGCTCAAAGCAACTCAAGAGTAGTAAAGGAGTGATATTTATACAGCCTGGAGCCCACCAAGCCTCCATGCCCAGGGCTGCTCATTGGCCACTCTCTAGGGCACAGACAGTGTTCAGCTCTGGCACCTCATGGAATTTATTTCAGCCCTAAACCCAAATATTGTCATTAATGGAATTACCAATATTTAGGTAAATTGATACCTATTTCCCAAAGCCTACACAAAACTTGTGTGTAAATAGAGTCAGCCAGAGTTTCCTGCCTTTTCTGACACTGTGGAAATTGTGTGCCCAGAGCAGCCAGGAACAGATGTCCTGGGGACTGAGTGTGGGTCAGCCCCACCTGTACTGTTCCCTTCCCACCCTGATCCTGAAAGGAGATTGACCTTCATGAGCAGGAGGGAGTGCTTTAATTTAGAAAATTCACAGTGCTGTAATAAACTTAATCTTTATTAGCTGGTGCACATAGAGCAAAGTTTGCAGTAATTGTACCTTGACTCAATAGATTAAAAAAGAATAAAATCACTTTACATTTGCCCTTGATATAGAGCATAAAGAAATGGAAAGAATTTACATATAAAGAATTTAGTACTGCTTATGAAACCTAAAAGCTAAGTTCAGAGAAAGTTGCGCCGAGATCAGGAACATCCAAATGTGTTCCCAGATGTTCTTAGATCTGTAGCTGACACCAAAAAGGACTCAAATGTATGAACTGAGCAGCCATCACCAGGGGAGCTCAGAGTGACCAGCTGTGATGAAGCACCTCAGGCTGGCAGCCCCAGAGTGAGCCCTGCTGGGACAGAGCTGGGACAGGAGCCTGGTCCCAGCACCAGCCTCTGCCAGCCTCACCCCTGTGAGCAGAGCAGGGCACTCAGCTTGGGCACACATGGGCAGATTTTGTTCAAAAATTGCTCCTGATTTCTGTTGATGTGTTTTCTCCAGGCTTCATCCTTCAAAAACTGCCCTATAAATCATGTTCAAGAGAAAATGTTTAGAAAAGCAATCAGGAGCTGTACAGCCTAAGGCTTTTGCTAACCATTGACAAAGATCTACAAATGTCCAGCACATACACAAATGCTGTATCTTTAATCTAGTTAATTATCCGGGAGTGGACACCAGTTTTGGTAAACCTTACAAGATTTTGGTTTGGGCATCAGTTTTAGTGAACCTTACAAGCAAAGGGGAACCAGCCAACTTTTTTGACTGTGTTTGCATCAGATCACATCCTGCTGCAACTGTTTTGCATCTGCCATTAAATACATGATAAATTCACAGCAGTAAAACACAGAGCAGTGGTCAAGAAGTCCATGTTGGGGAGAAACTGAATGGCTTGAGGGCCAGTGGCAACAAATGGGGATAATGATCAATGTGACTGCTCTCTGATTTTATTGATATGGAAAATGGAATAGCAATAGAACATATTGTCTTCCATTAATTACCAGGATTTTCCTTTTACTAACAGTGAGTTGTCTTTTTATTATTGGAAGAGTGGGCTGCTCATGTGTTCCTTGTGCTTCTTTGGAGAGGTGTCCTGGTTTTGGCTGGGATAGAGTTAATGTACTCAGTACATTACAATTACAATCAGAGCCCTAATTGCTTCAAGCCAAGGAAAACACCCAATTCTGCATTGTCAAAACTTGGTTCTTTTTAAAGGAAGTAATGGATCATATTAGAAAAAGACCCATTTTGCCTTCTCAAAAAACCCACAAACTAACAAGTGAAAAAAATCCACCCACTAACAAAACTTCTAAACCAAATGCTCTCAGTTCAGCTCCACTCTGTGGTTCAGATGATCAGGAACAACAACACCACACATCTTCTGGTCTATACCTCCCCGGCTGTCCTAATTAATGGTGGCCAAAGGCAGTATTTATTTCTTAGCTCACGAGATAATAGGTTATTGATTGATCTGGGAGCTAATAGCCAAGGTTATGTCTCACATAAGAAGTGATTGTGTGGATTGAAGTTCATCATTGATCCTGTTCCCACACACTCAGGGGGATCATACATTTAACTGTCACACAAATAAGAACAAAAGACCCTTAATGACGTTTATTGACTTGCAGAGATGTGATTCCTCACTTGCACCCACCACAGTTACTGTGGTCAGCCCACAGCTTGCCACTGGCTTAGGTCTGGTATTTTCATTTCAGTGGCTGTTCCCTGCCATGAGCAGGGAAATTGGGACATGCTGGAATCCTCTGCTCCTGCAAGGAGGGGCTGGATTCCACTGCCTGCTCATCCTGTGGCACTGCCATCTCACCATGGTGAAACTCAGGAGCCATGAGAGGAATGAAATGGCCAGAGAAGTATTTTAAAGGACTATGAAAGGTTTGGAAGAGATTAAAACCAGAAAGAAATGGAGTCATAAATGCAGTGTGGAATTGAATGCAAATATTGAACAGCAAGCACATGATTGGAAGTGCAGAACTGGGCACAACTTGGAGCACCCATTCTGATGAAAGCTTCAGGAACATAAAGTGTGGTCTCATTGCAGAATATTTTGTTGGAACCATTTGTTTCCATTATACCACTTTTGTTGTTCCAAGTCTTAAAATCCAGAACCAAAACCTTATTAAAACGTGTTTCTAAAATGTGTTTCACAAACATGGAGGTCTCAATGATTTGATATAGCTCTGCAAGATGGCTTGAGTTCCTCTGAATTGGGATATTCAGAATGAGAAAAGGTCTATCAAAAAACCCCCCCAAAACCAAAACCAACCAAAAAAACCCAAAGCAAAAGCAAAAATGAAAATAAAAGGAAATTGAATAAATTGAAATATCTGCTTTGTTTAAATGGAATCCAGAATTAAACAGGCTATTTTGTATGAAAACATTTTGAACTGTTCTAATTACTGCCAGGACCAGTTCCTCTGCTATTCATTCCTCTACCCATTCATATCTCTATAATTAATTACTTTAGTTTGCTCTCCCTTAGGAGTCATCTGGAGGCTCCTACTGAAAACCAAATGCAGAAAAGTACCTGACCCTCTCTGGTAGCCTTATGGTAGTGTCACTGAGAAATGCCATTTGTTTCTTCCTGGCCACTGATTTTCCAGCCATGCAGGCCCCTTTCACAAAATTCTGGCTGGCCCTGCCCATGCCCATGTTCTGTGTGGATCCAGAGACTTTTTGAGACTGTCTGCTCACTTATTGTTTTTAATCTGCCACAGCAGCTTGAGAAATAAGTTCACCTCCCAGTTTCCCCAAGCTGGAACTGAACCTCTGCTTTTCAGGTGCTTGCCCAGCTCAGTCAGGGTTTGCCAGTGTGCTTCTTCACCTCCATTTAATTTTCATGGGAGACACAGCTTATGAAGGTACATGATGGCAACCTAAAAAGCTATTAATTTATTTGACATAAAAGCATTTTGGAACCGTGCTGCTCAGTGCCACATGAACCTTGTTTTTATTAAGCCGTGTAATGGGGAAAAAACTAGCATCAAATCCAAGGAAAAGCATTAAAAAGCTGTTTTGCCTTAAGGTACAGAAGCTCCTGAAAAGCATGGTATTTTCTCCTCTTTCAACTATTACAGAGAAATAGCATTTTTATTCTCTCATTTATGTCAGTTAGGATAGCTAATGATATACATTATTACAAGACCCAGAGCCAGCCTCATCTCACGTTGGCATTACATTCTCTTCTTTGCATCTAGTGCTGCTTTTCTGACTATTATGTGCCATCCAAACAATTTCAGACACAGTTTCAATTACAGGAAATAACAGGGTCCTTGAGGAGGTGTAAATGCATCAGATATTTTAGCAGCCTGTCCTGCTTGGCAGTAGCTGAAGGACCTGTTTTTATTTCCAGGGAAGGAGCTGGAGGTGCACATCTGCCTTCCACCAAGCAGCCCTCAAAGTTTCTGTGCATTGCCAAGAGGATAAATATCATCCACAAGCATGGGAGAGAGCATGCCTTGCTATTTAATTGTGCACTTTCACCAGAAGTGCCCATTAAGGCACAATCTCTGCTTTTATTCCCTCTGAATTCAATACAAATTCAACAGTCACTGCAACATCTAAGCCCAGCCATGGAAGTTTTTTTAAATGATATTACATTTTTTGGCTCAGGTTTGAGCAGGCTAGCTAATGAAGAATTTCCAAACGGATGTCCATGATTTCAATAAAGCCAGTGTTCTGGGGGAAAATAGTCTGCAGTGTGGAAAGAAACTAGATAGATTTTTTCTGAATAATTAATTGAAATGAAATGCTTAATTGAAATGAAATGCAGTGGGTATTTGTTACTTGCTGTGCTGTAGCCTGATTATCAATTCTCTCTGCAGAACACCAAGACTACAATTTTTAACACTGAGGATCTTCTTAAGAGCTTCCTTTTGAGTCCTAATAATAAATTTAAAATTACCTTTTTGCTTTGGGATCTGGATTTAAATGAAGTAACGTCATAAAAGAAAAGTGCCCTGAAACAGATGAGCTTAATTTAATTTAAGGCTAAAAAAATCCTGCACTAAATTTCATGATTGGGTGAAAAGACATGTGTCAGCACCAAGGCACTGGGATCTATTCAGGGATACACTGAAAATGTAAAACTATTTCCACGAGTGCTTACGTTGCTAATAGACCTCTTAAAAATAGTGTAATGGAGATGGAGGTTTGTATCTGAACACATGGTGCTATTTATCACTGGCAGCTGCACCTGGAGTTTACATTAATCTTCTTGGAGAACATGCACCACAGGAATGGAGGCTCCAGCCAAGGCTGGCACTTCTCCCAGAGGCTGTGGGACACCCCTGCATCCCCTTTGGAGAGCTCCAGCCTTGGATCTCCCTTGGGGAGCTCATCCCTGGGCCCCCCTTGGAGAGCTGGATCCAGGGATCTCTTTTGGAGAGCTGGATCCCACTCAGAGAGCTGGATCCCTAGATCCTCCTTGGAGAGCTGGATCCCTGGATCTCCTTTGGAGAGCTGAATCCCTGGATCCCACTCAGAACACTGGATCCCTGGATCCCCCTTGGAGAACTTGATCTAGGGATCTGGATCTAGGGATCTCTCTCAAAGAGCTGGATCCCTGTATTCCCCTTTGGAGAGCTGGACCCCTCTCAGAGAGCTGGAATCCTGGATCTCCTTTGGAGAGCTGGATCCCTGCACAGCTCAGGAACAGCCTGAGGCACCCTGACTGACAGCACAGGCCTGTGCTGCCTGTGGCCCTTGGAGGAAGGGGCTCATCCCTCTTTCTTTCCCAAGGATTGCATCCCATGCTGATGCCTTAAGTTTTAGCATTTATATTTTTCCAATCATGCACTGCATTAGTGTCTAACTCTGAACTCCATATAAAGCATTAGCAAGCTCTCTTCACATTTTGGTCAGAAAAATAATCCTTCCAGGCCTGAGAACCAAGGACAACCTCGGCCTAAGGCCCCAAAAAGTATAAACAAAAGTGAATTGGGGGAGGAGAAGCAAACTGGGGGAATATGACTTCATTACCTGAAGCTATAATTGGACAATTAACCTCTGATATACAAATAGACCAAGCTTATATCTGTCTGACAAACCCATGACCCTCATCCATCCTGGGTGTAGCCCCTCTCAGAAGCTTCTGACTGCCCAATCTGTTGAAGGCCTTTAATAAACACCCACTTTTATTCTCTTATCCTTGGCTAGCCTCTGTTCTAGGTAACCACTCCAAGGCACCAAGAAAAGTAGTCACAGTGAAACTCCTGGGTAGTGCCATTTCCCCCCCAGCTCTGTTTTGCATGGCTATGAAAGAAGAAGTGCACTTACATATGTCAAAATAAATAAATAAAACCCAAAGAATCATTATCTTAATTTGATCTTCCTACTCATTTTACATTATTGCAACTTCAGCAAGTTCCTGTGCAACCACTGGGATTTTTGACCAGCTCCTCCTGCCTTCCTCCCTGGGTTTATCTGGAGGGTTACAAACACCAGGAGTGAGGTTGGTGACTGTTGGGCCAAAGCTCTCCTTAAAGCCAGCCTTACCCTCCCAGCTGGAATGAGTGCAGTAGGGCACCTGATGCTCCCAAAAGGGCCAAGCCTTGGCAGGATAAGGCTTTTTCTTTTTTTTTTTTTTAAGAAAAGCAAAGAGAAATTGCCTAAATGCAAAAAGCATCAGAGTTTGCACAGAGCATGAGAACAGCCAGGCTGAGTGATGTGATTTGGTACCAGACAGCTACATCAGCAGGTATTATTCTTACCTCAATTTCATGTTCTTCTAAATGAAAGACCCATTTCTGGATGCTTTAAATTGCTGGGGAAAAAAAATCTATGTTTATAGAGGTAAAATGTGCCATGTAGAGGTAAAATACATCAGATAATAAAACAGCAAAAGACCAGACTCTGCTATAAAGAAAAACAAATCTTTTTTTTTTTTTCAGAAAGCAACTTGTTTTTCTAAATAATGCATTAGCTGCTTTTCATTTTTCAAATTAGAGTTTATTATTTTCAACTTGCTATCACTCAGTACAGCTCGGGTATTTTAAAATACTTTTAATCACGACCCTAAAAGACGTTGGCATGGTAAGAAGCTTAGCGGCAATAAAAGGAATGTAAGTGGAAAGGTAGAACAGATGAGAAGCAGCAGCAAGGCTTTTTATGATAGTAATCTAATTTTAAAATAGCTTCTCATTTCTATGCAAAAAGGCATTTGTGGAGTTGCTTCCCACACACCTGCAGGGCTGTGGAGCAGGAGCAGCTGTGGCTGAAGGACAGGGGAGCAGCCTGGGGGCCCCTGGGCTCCTTATCTGCAGGGTGCTGAGGAGCCATCGCTGATAAGAGAGCTTTCACAGGGAGAGGAGTGATGCTTATTCTGCCAAATTCAAGACAAAAAGGTTGTTTAGACATAAATTAACAGACACAGAATGGAGGAGGCTGCAGGAGCCTGGGCTGCAGCATCACCTCCACCCTACAGCCCCAGCCCTGGCTGCCTTTGCTGCCTCTTGTCAGGTTTTCCTTCCTGTGCCCATCCCAGCCCTCCTGCTCTGTGCTGGAACACCTGGCACAGAGAGCCCAGGCCTCTCTGGAGAGCCCTCACAGCCAAAACAAACCCAGGTGCATCCTTAGAGCCACTCTGCTCTGTTTCTGTGGCAGAGTCAGCCTTCATCTGCAATGGCATGAGACTTTACATTGCATTATACTTTATATTTAATGATAATACATTACTTATTTACCTCATGTGAACTTGTTATTATTTTCTATCAAAAATTATTCAATAGTATGATTTAAGAATTCTCTTCTTAGATGAAAATCATAATTTTCTATACCTTTATTTTAACATTGCTGCACCAATTGCCAAATTAATAAATTGCAATGCAGCAGAAAGTAAAAATCATCAAGTGCAGTGGCACACCCCAACAATTTCTTTTTCTTTAAGAACTGGGGAAAAAAACTCTCTAATAGTTTGGAATCAACCTTACAAAATTAGAAAAAATCCTTGGGATATAATTTTAGGAAGGGGAAATGATAATAAAACACATAGCTCATTTTATTAAGGATCAGGGAAGTTTACAATTTGAGAAACAGCCAAGTAACTATGACAAGTAGAAAATGTTTGAGGTTTTTTTCTAAGAAAATACCCACAGAGGTGACCTCTTTGTCAGACTGAGGGCTGTTTCCCACACTCTAATGTGATTCTTTTCTCCAGAAAGACTGAAATCCTCCAGAGCAGTGCTTGTGTCCTGCTGTGCAGAATGGATCATTTTGACCACAGTAACCTTTTCATAAATGAAAGCACTCCACCATTCACAAGGGAATGTTTATGAGTGATGTGCTTCCTTCTACCATTTATTACTAAAGGTTACACTGTAGTAAATTCCTTTCCAACTGTATTTCAACCTAGCAGGTAAAATATTCTGCTTTATTTTATTACATGATTTACCGCTTGTATCAAAATTGAATGTATATGTACATTTTTAAATATCATTAATATTTCATGCTCACTTTGACATTGCATTGGCATATAGCTTATTAGGTTTTACACATCTGCCTTTTTTTTGCAATCATTCTCTGAAATATCACAAATCCTGAATTTTGATGCTGTCTCTGCTCACCAACTTGATGGGCAATGGTATTCAATTGCAATGCTCCTTCTGAGCTCCCAGATGTCCTCCCTCCTCTGTGCTCTAGGGCAATGTCAGTGTGATCCATGGGCTTTTGTTGACTTAATTTGATGAAATTTTTTTTCACAAACCCCTAAAAAAATCTCCTGCACTGGGGTCCCTTGCTCAGGGGCAAGGACAGCTGCAGAGGTGCTGCCAGGAGTGACAAAGTCTGCCACCTGCAGATCCTCTCTCAGCTGACCATCCTCCTTTCCATGTACTGGGGCCATTCATATCGGGCCCAGGACTCCCCTGGGGCTCACTGGGGAGCAGGATTGATCAGCAGCCCCTGCCAGGCCATCAGTCAGATCAGAGAGCTGATATGGGGGGAAGAATGGCAGGACATCTCACTTCCCTGGGTTTGTCAGCACCTATCAAAGTCCTTCTTTGGAGAATGTCCATGGCAAAAAAAAAAAAAAAAAAAAAAAAACAAAAAAAAACAAAAAAAAAAAAAAAAACCACCTTATATTAGGTAAAGAAACCAAAATCTTACTTTGGTATTGACTGCAGTAAAATTTGGGAATAACAACACAAAGATTTCGTGTGCTCCTGCCCCTGCCAGGTGGGGTTGTTGCAGCTGAGCTGGGCTGGCCCAGGTGCTCCTGGATGGTCCAGATCCTCCTGGATGGTCCAGGTGCTCCTGGATGGTCCTGATCCTCCTGGATGGCCCTGATCCTCCTGGATAGACCAGATCCTCCTGGATGGCCCTGATCCACCTGGATGGCTCTGATCCTCCTGGATAGACCAGATCCTCCTGGATGATCCAGATCCTCCTGGATAGACCAGATCCTCCTGGATGATCCAGATCCTCCTGGATGGTCCAGATCCTCCTGGATGGCCCTGATCCTCCTGGGTGGTCTGGGTGGTCCAGGTGCTCCTGGATGCTCCAGGCTCAGAAGGACCCAGCAGCCTGGTGCCCCACACTGCAGACAGATTTCCCCAGCTAAATTCTCCCCTCCCCAGCCTGTGCTGAGAGCAAAGCTGGAGTCACCATCTCCATTCAAGCTCTGCACTTGCTCAAAGGCACAACACAATTAGTGCACTGTCACATGCAATTAGTTACCACCGTGTTGGCACATACTGTAAAGCTTTTTTTTCTGGAACTTATGTGCAGCTAATTGGAGCCTGGTTCTGGAGGAGCTGTACCACAGGCACTTCTGCTGCAGGACATGGTCCCTTCCGCCCCCACTGCAGGAGGGGAGGGCATTTTCAGCAGAAACTTGGGGGACAGTTGTGACATCTCAAATTAAGGATGAATTATGTGACCAGGACTGAAAACAAAATTATCAGAGTCCAATTTCTTGGGACTTAATGACTTTGAAGTGCTTTTTCTCCCTTCTCTGCAGTGGGGCCTCACTCTCCCTGTGTCTTCACAGGACCAAAAGAAAAGCACGGATTACTTACAGCTTTAGGCTTTTTCCTAGGAATCAGTTACAGCACATGCCAAGGAGTTCAGGTGCTCTTTCAGCCATTGCAAGTGCTCATCACATGTGAGCACTCACAAACTTCTCTCAGGACTGCCTGAGCTGCTAAGTCCCCATGGCATTGACCCACAGTGCAATTCATAGGAATAAATTCCCTCTAAGATAAGGCAATACAGACCTTATTTGACCTCAGCATATTAAGATAATGTTGTGATGCTCTTACCATAATAACTCTGTGGTCAGGTTGTTATCACCATGTAACAATTGCTACCTGTTGTAACCTGCCAGGCTAACCTTACAGTGCTCATTAAAACAGCTGTGAAACTCTCATTGCTCTTCTGAGGAGGCTTCACTGGAGCACAGAGCAGGTGCACAGCAGCAGAAATTGAGAATTCAGCTTTGTGTACAAGAGGAAAGAGCAGCAACTGCAAGCTGATGGGGTGGTGCAGGGCTCCAGGGGGATCAGACACACGTCATAAAGCAGTGAATATATGGCTAAAGCTGGGCTCAGGGAGTTTCAGAAATGAAGGAGAGGGATGCGGGGGAGATCCCTGCAGATGTGCTCACTATGGAGGTGCAGCTGTGAATTCTAACCAAAATGTGGGGTATGATTTAACAAATGCATGGTACTATGAGACATGAAGTGCAGTGTTGGAAGCCAAATGGGAAGAAAATAGTCAGCATCTGCCCACAGAGTGGCTTAGATTGTCTACAAAACTCTTAGAGCACTCTGGTTTGGATCACAGCAAATAGTTAGATTTCCAGTTCAATAGAAAACTGTGTGGGTTTGTGTTTTGTTTTGGAGGGTGGTTTGGCTGTTTTGTTGTTGGGGTTTTTTTTGTTTGGGGTATTTGTTTGGGTTTTTTTGCTTTGGCTTTTGGTTGTTGTGTGTCGCCCTGATTTTTTAAGATTTTCTAAACCTGATGTTTACATTTTTGTAACAAACTTTCTCACACACTTTCTGTAAATAACTTATTGTTTTGCATTCTTTTATAGAAGAGATTTGATAAACTCTTAAATTGTCCAGTGTCATTGGAGAGGTGACACTTTCACCCTCCAATCCACTGTCACTTTTAGAAATCTGTCACAGACATCTTTTATGAAAAATCCTTTCCTTAGGATTTTTCCTCCTGAGAAGCTGAGAGGCCTCAGGAACAAAATGTAAACAATGGTTATCTGCTGCTGTGGAATGCAACAGGTGGATCAGTGATTGGTCCATGTTGGATGTTTCTAATTAATGGCCAATCAGTCAGCTGGCTCGGACAGAGAGTCCAAGCCACAAGCCTTTGTTATCATTCTTTCTCTTTCTATTCTTAGCTAGCCTTCTGATGAAATCCTTTCTACTATTCTTTTAGTATAGTTTTAATGTAATATATATCATAAAATAATAAATCAAGCTTTCTGAAACATGGAGTCAGATCCTCATCTCTTCCCTCATCCTGGGACCCCTGTGAACACGGTCACAGAAATCTATAAATGGTAGAGTCAAAAAACAAACTTCCCTTTTTTGCCTTAAAAACAGCAACGTGTGCACGTCATGTTATTTCGTGTCCTATAGTAACAGTTGTGGGGTTTATGATGAAACACTGATTTATTGAATCATCCAAAGGTATTTGGGTTGCTTTTCAGGTGCACTCTCACCCCAGCAGACCCGGGTCATGCTGCTGTACCTCCCTCTCCCTGACCAGAACAGCACAGCAGGGAAACCCACCCAGCAATCAGCTGCCTTGCCTTGGAAAGCACAGACTGGTTTGATTCTTTCCTCAAATACTTTCCCCCATTTCTTGAGCGATGACTCCAACCTGTGTTCTTTTGTCTTCAGCACCACGGGCAATAAAAAGGATGCCAGGATTCTAATGGCAAAATGGGGAGCTGTGTTTCTCATTATTTTCAGCTCTGCTGTACAAATCCTGCTGTTGTGGCCACTTTGGAGCTGGTCACAGGCTGCAGGGGTGCAGTGTGCAGGTGGGAGCCACAGGCAGTGCTTCAGCTGCTGGCAAGGAGTCAATACAACACGACAGAGCGGACAGAAAACTGATTAGAAACCCTGTTACTGGATAAAAGCCCTTTTTTCCCAGAAGGAACAACCCCTTTTAGACTTGCAGAGGGCTCTGTCAGCGTTGTGAGGCTGCAGATATCTCAGTGTCTCTCTCCTGAAACACTCCACAGTCTGTCTTTTGTCTTTCAACACTTCATTGTAAGTGAAGATTGACAGGGCCTTGCTGATGCCTCTCTGCCTGAATGCAGAAATGGTTTTTTTAATGTTGGATGAAACCTGCTGAGTCTTCCTGAGGAATCCCAGGTTGGGGGATATGACCCAAATAAATGCTCTCTGGAAAATGTATTCTGGCAGAAGATTCTGCACATTGTGCAGATTACAAATTGCACCCAATTTTCTGGTTTAGCTGCCTGATTTTTAGAGCTGGAGCTGTTGATTGCCTCAACTGTTCCAATTCAGAGAAACATTTTTCATGCAAAAAGAAAAGTAGCAGTTGCTAGCGCTTAAAGAGTGCTGAAACACAATGGTTTCCATGGTTGGCTTTTAACCCACACTCCATTGTTCAGTTTCCTGTTACTGACTAATATCAGTGACATGAGCCCTGATCTCACATGGGATTATGTGTGGACATTTTGGTGCAGCTTCAATTCTGTGCAGAGTAAATGAAATAAACTCAGAGGTGGTTATGACACAAACCTGTGAGAGCAGTTCCTGCTTGCCCAAGGTACCCACAGGATCATGACCCACTTGGATCTCCTCTGGTTTTGTTACTGTCTGAAATTTCTGTAGGAGTTCAGTACTGGCATTTTCTGCAGTGTTTCTTCCAGAACCTGCTGTTCCTGAAGGGTCAGAGCACAGACATGTACTCACTGTGCTTTGGCCCTGATGTGCTCAGCCAGTGCTGCCCTGGACCCTTCCATGGGTCATTTTAACAGAAATAAAACACCTGGGAAACTAGGCAAGAAAGAACGGAATAATTTCAAAATTACCCTTCTAAACGTTGGAAACCATAGCTCAAGGATCCCACAGTGCAATTTTCCTTCCTCTGATCGCGATGCCTGGCCCATGGAGCAGCACAGCCCCCAACAGGGGCACACACCAGCCCAGGGGACACCACCCCGCTCTGTTAAACACCTCAGGAGACCTGTCAAAGCTCCCAGACCTCTGAAAAGGGCTTGTTCTCTCCCCTGCCCTCACTATGGCAGCCCCAAAGCTGAGAGATGGGAAGCTGCTGGCTCCTATGAGCCCTGGACACCTTGTGTGTGTTTAACTTATTTCCAGTTCCTCCAGCTCTCTCCATCCTTTGCAAGTCCTGTTTCCAAGGAGGAGACTGAAGCCCAAACAGGCTCATTCACAGGACACAGCATCTTGTGATGCTGTGAATAAACAAATGTGGGAGAGTTTTTAGCACTTAATGGTGTCAGCCATGAAGCAGAAAGCTGTTCTCAGCCCTGCCCATATGGGAGTTGGCATGCTGCACTTATCTCTATGTGGGTGAAATGAAGCCCTGTGTTTAATGAAGGTCTGGAGAAAAATCCCAACAGCTCAAGGCACTTCTGGAGGAGGGAGGACAATTTTCCTTTGGGTTAATACAGTTTAACATTTTAATTTATTGTTGCATAAGGAAGCCCACCCATTTAGGACAAATCCTTGTTTAATGAATATTTGGCTGTCAGGTTTCAGACCCAAATATGCCTATTCAGGTTGCTGTTAACTCAAACTCCTGGGAGCCTGATCCTGACCCTAGTGCAGCACACAAAGGAGGAGAAAGGCAGTCAACACTGACTTTTACAGATACTCTGAGGGAGGGGAATCGAGCTCCATGGTCTGGTAATTTCTACCAACACAGTGGAAACCAGATGGATACTCTCTGTCCTGTCTATCTCTTAGCTAAAACACTGGCTGGCTTTAAAAAATTGAAGACATTTTGGCTCAAAAATTTGAAGATATTTCCCTGAAATCCAGCAGGTCTGATCAAAGGGATTGGGTAAAGAGAAAATTGAAGCCCTGCTTTATCTGCTTTTCTTTTTATATCTAACGTTAAACCATTGTCTTTTTTACAATGAAGTTTAAAACCTGAATATCTAGTCATACTTAATCTTTTTCTAGCTCCCACCTGTCTGTCACTGGAGCACCTTACATTCCCACTCAGACATGGAGACAGATCATAGCAGGAAATTAAGCCCAGGCACCCAGACAACTCCATCCAAGACATCCCTGTGGTGCTTCCCCTCTATCTAGTGAGCAGGAGCTTGTGGGGTCACTTTTCCCTTCCTCTCCAGCTTTAGGAGCATCAAGGCCAAGCATGATGATTTCAGCCTCTCAACAAGAGTGGAAAAACCTCTATAGAAATATATTTCAAATGTCTGACATCTAGCTTCAATTAAGTTTATCTGCATTAATAACATACATTTCTCACTCAGTGGGTAAGGATATTTTTAATCTTTTATGCCGTCATCCAGTAAGCCTGAAAACTGATAAAAAATACATTCATGTGCAAATCAGTCCTTTTTAATTTCCTTTTACTTTTTTTTTTTCATCCTACTTCAATATTTTAAAATCCAACCTCTTTGTGAGCCCTGAAAATATCTCCTTTTGGCCCAGCTAACAACAAATGCTCAGAAGGGACTTGACAGCCCTGCAGAGAAGATGGGCATCAGTGAGCTGTGCTCAAATCAGAGGGCTGAGAGTGACACATGGAGCCTTCCAGGCCTTGATCACCAATCTGAATCTGCAACACCCAAACCTGACCACAGTTATATCAGTTTGAATCAACACCCAAACCTGACCACAGTTATATCAGTTTGAATCAACACCCAAACCTGACCACAGTTATATCAGTTTGAATCAACACCCAAACCTGACCACAGTTATATCAGTTTGAATCAACACCCAAACCTGACCACAGTTATATCAGTTTGAATCAACACCCAAACCTGACCACAGTTATATCAGTTTGAATCAACACCCAAACCTGACCACAGTTATATCAGTTTGAATCAACACTCAAACCTGACCACAGTTATAACCATGTGGCAATGACCTGGCTGTCTGGACATGGTTGCTGCTCTGTCCTCATCCCCTGCACTGGACAGGAATTCTGCTTGCTGGCAGGAACTATCTTTCCTCTTGCCATCAATCTCAACCATTCAGTTAAAACTAAAGAAATTATTCTCCTCTCCCAGGCTCTCTTGTCCTAAAAGGGCTGTGACTCAGAAGGTAGCTCTTTACAATGACAGCTATTTATCTTCCCCCTCACTTTTACTGTTGTCCTGTTTCCTCCACTGTAACCCTGAAGGAGAAGGAATTCCCTTAGCAGGAACCAGGAGGAAAGAAAAGTCTTCCTGGTTAGAGGCTATTTGTGTTCTCAGGCTCTTGCAAGAGACCCTGGTGACCAGAACACCAACAAATGGGAGAAAATCTTCCCAAGTTCTGTACAAACATCAGCTCCTAATATCTCACAGCCATTCTGTGAAGTCCTCATGGACCTTATTTATAGGGACATGCAAAAAAACCCCAATTGTGGTCGAGCATGTGTCTGCCAAGACAGCTCAGACCAGGTCTGTGTCATGCCTCTCTGGAAGCATCACCCCTTGAAGAGAGCCCTGTCCCTCAGGACCCCTCCTGTGTCCTCCCTCCCCCAGGGAGGGGCTCTAGCTGGCCCCTGGTGCTTCTCTGCCCACTTTCATCATGTAACTCAACCAGGGGTTAGTTCTCAGTGATTTCCTCCACTCTGACAATTCAAACGGGAGAAGTTACAAAGGATATTCAGATCATCTCGTTCCCATTACCTTTACCCTTTTCCCTGGCAAACAGTGCTCTCGAGGAACATGCAAACTGTTCCTTCAGATTTTCTGCTAGTAGGAAATACATTTCTCTTCATTATTTTATTTCCCTGATCTTTGGTCTACAAATGCAGTGAAGTGTTACCTGTCAATCAGGTCATCAGCTTAGCAAATGTCTGGCAGAAAAGAAACATGAAAAAAAAAAACAGCTACAGTGTAATTTTCTGATCAGTCTATTAGACATTTGTTCATTTGAACAGTTTGTGCCTCTCTTCTGCTATGTCATCTGGCAAGAGCTGACATCTGAAAATTATATTCTTTCACCAGATATAAAGTCTATAGCACTCATTAAAATATTCATGACAAGAAACACTCTAGTCAATTGGTGGATTGCTGTTACAGTTAAAACACGAATCACCACCATGCCATTGCTCTGGTGTGGGAGAACTTAATGGACTTACAGTAATTTGTGTGTAGATACAAAGAACAGGAACACTGTGATAAGCTCAAAGCAGCCAAGGGCATCTCCTGTGTAAATGAGAATTTGTGTACAGATAAGTCTGTAGAGAATTTTGTAAAGAAATTCCCAAAAAGTGAAAAACCCCTCCAATTACAAATGAACTAGCTTAGGTACAAGCTCAGGTGCTGCAGGGAACACAGCAGAGAGTGCAGAACCCATGCAGGGCTGTAACTCCCAGGCTGTCAGCCCTACCTGAGCTCTGCCAGCTGGGTCTCACATCAAGGAAATCTGGGCTGGTTTTCCTACAGGAGGGGCAATCCCTGCCATGCACACCCTACACACCCCACCCCACCTGGGGAAATGCTTACAGAGTGTTAATTGAAACAGCCACTGGGTATTTCAAGTAGAAGAACCATCAATCTGACTATTGCACTTAAAATAAAGATATTCCAGATGAGAGACAGCATGTTCTGGAGCAGGAAAATCCTTCAAATGTGTATTTGAAAGAAATGGAGAAGACACAAAAGAAAGGTAATTTCCATGGCAAAATCCAGGCATTTCACCTGGAGCCAGCCATGTGGGGAAGGCCAGGACTGATTCTTCTTCCACAAGTGCACTTTGTAATCTCATATTATCAGCTATGAGAGACTTGAATTAAAGCCATGAGAACATGAATGAACCCATGTCCTGGGTTTGACCAAAAGCCCAATGAATTCTGAAAAATTGCTTCATGGACTCCTGGTTCAGCTCAGGCTTTTGGCAAGTCTGGTGCTAGGACAGATATACAAATTGATTCAACAAGCTCATTAGAAAGGACCCAGAAACACTCAAACTCCTCTCCCCAAACAACAAACCCCAAAACAGAGTAACTTTCCACTCTAGTTTTCCTTCAGAGTACAAATGCCTTTATAAACAATTGTTTTTACAAATTTATCTATCATTCAGCTATCACTATCCTGAATAGCAGTTTAAAAATCCCAACATTTTTGTCTGTTTTTATCTACTCATCACATCATAATGATTTAGAGATAATTTCTACTCTCAAATTAACCTTGGGAAACATTTAGATACTCTTTGGGAAGTGCTCAGCTGACTATGGAAATCTCTAATTTCTAGATCAACAGAGGGCTCTGTATGCCTGGTTAGGTCTGGAACTATCTGTTCCTAATTTGTTTCTCCAGCTGAATATTTATTTGATTCCCAGCCTGCTTCAAAGATTCTTTTACACATATTGTCATCCAGGAACTGGGATGCAAAACTAGAAACTCCTATTTTGCCTTGCTGTGTGTTGCCACTAAACCACTCAGTTATTTCACCTTCCAGTTCTGCTCTGAAGAACAGAAGAAAAACCCATTAATTCATTTTGAGGTATTTAGTTGCTAAAGAGCAGCAGCCTGCTGCAGCACAGGGTGAAGACTTTGTTGCTAAAACCATTTCTTGCATCTCTTTCCATGTTGAGTGGTGAGTTCCTGACCTTGAACTCTGCCAGGTAATTGTAGCAGAAAAGTCGCCAATTTTAGGAGGAAGGCTAAGTGATAAAAATGAAAAGATCATCAGGGATGGAAAGAGAAGTGGTAAGGCAGAAAATGCAAATAAAATGGAACAGAGTCTTTAAAGAGAGCTGGTGCTGGATTATGAGTGGCAGAGTCAGTGTGGTCACCCTGCCTGCACCCTGCCCTGCCTGTCCCTGATTCTGTATGCAAAGGCAGCCACAGGCAGCTGATTAATTCAGCTACTGCTATAAACTAAAAAATAAATTGTTCCATTAAAAAAAGATATTTTAGCATCAGCTATGATCAGTGAACCTCTGGCTCTAATTTTTCTCCTCTTTCCATTTGCCATGAGTCCTTCCCCAGCTCTGCCCAGGACAATTTAATTACCCACAGTGAGCTATTGCCACGGAGCTGCAGGCAATGTGAGGAATCACTTTAAAAGTACAGTGGCTCATGTGCAACTTCTGCTGCTGCAGATTGCTGTGCTAAAGATTACAAGTCACCCAGAAAATCCCAGAAGAGAGCACCATCAGGGTTTAAACAGAGTATGAAAATTGTAGGTTCACATTCGAACGTGTTTCTTATTGGATTTGATTTGCCACAAGAGACCCAGCAGAACTCGTGTCTTCTGTTACCTCCCAGCCAGCTGTGGAGGACTCAGGCTCTGTTTGGAGGAGGGTTATAAATAAAGCTGTCAGAAGCCTGTCCCCACAGGGCCATTCCTTTGTCCATACAATGACAATGGTAATACTCTCTTCTCAACAGCTTTTTTCCATAAACGTGGATGTGATTTTGAGCTCACATGAAGTCCAGCCAGTCAGAAATCAGAGCCAGGTCCTGTGGTGCTATTTATCCTTGTCACTGCATCCTCAGCAGTTCAGAAGTGAAGATCCAGCTGCCAATTAAAGTAAGAGTTACCCTTCAAATTACCATGTAACCCAAGTTATCTCCACTTGATGGCCTAATCCTGTTCCCAGGGAGCTCTGTGAAAGCTGCCTGACTCCACTGAAATCCTCTCCTGCCCAAAACTGGCAGCTGCATTGGCACATTTGAGGCCACAATGGGGGCAGGAGAAAAATCCAGGTTATTGTCATCAAGGATTTGAATGAAGAGCTCAGGTTCTCTAAACTACAAACTGGGATGTAGCCAGGAATGGCAAATAAGGATTTGGCCCTATTTGAGTAGGTATAGGTGTGGTTTTGAATTTCTATTTATAATCAAATATCATGAAAGCTGATGAAAAGAAAAGCAATTTTTTTTTCAAGTTGGCATAGCTGTTATTCATTCTGACTGTCTGGATTTGTGATCAGCTTTATCAATTTAATTTCATTTATAGCATGGTTTGTGGCAGCACCTTTCTCAAGTTCAGAGACAGCTGAACTCAGTTAATTAAAACCTTGGGTGTTCCTCGTGCTTTATTAATACAAGCATCAATATATTATATGGAATTGAGAAAAAGCAGGAAATTGAGATTTTTGGGAATGTAGATATAGCTGTTAGCCCATGTAGAGAGGACTACTGACAAGGCTAGGAGAAAAGCCAGTCCAAACAAAGCTGAACTTGCCAAGAGAGATCAGTGAAGAATAAACACTATGCCTGATCCCTTGGAAGAAGTCAGCCAGCACAGGGGGCTCTCTCCAGCAGTGCATGTGCTTCCCAAAAGCTTGATTAAGAGCTGGAAGTGTTTCAGGATTCCCAGAATATGCATCCACAAATAAGTAGATTGTGAACATAAATCAGTTCATTTAAATCAGTTTATCCATGCAGCCCTGTCTGTGGAGCCTCCCTGTTTAGGGGACTCTGCTGCCTGGCTCAGGTGTGTTCCTGAAGGAAGAGGGGCTCCTCTGCTGCTCTCTGGTGCCATCATGCTCATCCCTTCCTCTCCAGCCACTGCTGCTCTCTATCCTTGGTTTGTTTGAGCTAAAGGACATGCAGAAGTCAAGTTTCACTGGTTGCAGTCCCAGCCATCTCCTACCCACCTGTTTCAAAATTAAGAACCATGACCTAGGGCCAGGGAATGCTGCAGGATGGCTCCTGGCACACAGTCAGTGTGGGGGGCACCCACGTGCATGAGAGGAGCCAACACAGCTTTGATCCATCACCCCATTCCCTCCTGAAGGCCACACATCAGCCACTGAGACCTGCCCAAGTGCCTCTGAGCTGATTTTAAGGGAATCTTAAAACACCATACATCCCCCAGCCCCCTGGCTTCCCAGTGGAAGACAATCTGGGATTGCCTCTCAGTGGTCACAGGACATGGCAGAAGTGACAGGGGGACAAAATGAGCAGATATTTCACATTTCCTGGGATGGCAGGGTGAGCTGGGGAGTGCTGGGCCAGGATTATTGGCAAAGCACGTGGCCCATGTGCCACACTGAGCTCTGTGAGCTTGGCAGCTCTGGTTCCTTGTTCTGTGCCTAATGACTCTAATCTGCTCTTTCACTGCATCCTTCACAGCAGGAAATCTCACAGCCCCAAGTGACCTTCACCTTCAGCCACATGGATATTGACAGATATATTTTTGAAGTGTTACTATTGTAAAACAAGGTCAGGGATTGTGTTGCCAGATGAAAAGGAAACCATCACTGAAATGCAAAGCCAAAGAATTCCCACAATTAAGCCAAAAATTCTCGTATATATTTATGGATTCAAAACTAATCACACACCCTCGAAGCGAAAAATCCTCATCAATATTTGTAGATCCAAAAAAAAATCCTATTTACATGATACATTTATTTACAGGAGAAATCTAATCTCAAAGGGATGGGAATGCCATGATTGTTAGGACATTGAACTTTCCTTCTTCTCCAAGTTCACCCATTCGACCTTCCCTTGCAGCACTCTTAATCAATGCATGCAAATCCTTTTTCACAGCTCTGTTCCCACTTAAATCAATGGCAAAACTCCCACCAAATTGAATGAGGATATAATTAAGCCCTTCACATTTTTCTAAACTCCACTCAAGTAGCTCCCAAACCTACAGACTGAGTAAAAATTTGGTATGTAGATGGCACAAAGCATACAGAAGAATGTGGAAAATTAAAGAAAAGCCAGTTTCACGTGCCTTTTGGCCAAGCACTAATCCTGTTCTCCAAGGGAGTTGTGGAGAGTCCTGTTCAAGTCATCACAATTCAGACCTGTCTCTGGACATCTTCCAAATTCAGCATGACTGGTCTGCACAAGATCAGATTCTGTCCCCTTCCTTCATGCTGATGCCGTCTACCTCCAATTGCTGGCTTGGGGATACAAACACCTGCTGAGTGTGAGCTGCACAAGGGCCAGAGATGACAGATAACCCCAGGGTTGCTTCTGCAGAGTCACTGGGCAAAGTGGATGCTCCTAGCAGTAGGAGAAGTTAAATCTCCAGGACGCTCACCCTGCAGACTCAGAAGACATGTTTAAAGGTATTTGTAGCATATTGGAGGGGAAAATAGCTGGTCCTGGTTTAACACGTCTGTGTGAACAGCACAGCTGGAGGTTTTCCATCTGGATGAAGCCCAGCAGTGTGTATGAAGTACAGGCAGGCAGAACCCAGCAGTGATGAAGTCTGTCAGAGTCACTAGAGTAATCCTTTTCCCCAACTCCATAGTTAAAAGTGGCATTTCAGGGGAAAAACCTGGCTTGCTGTGCCTTGGAAACCACTACAAAACCATTGCTTGCCAGAAGCACAGGCTGCCTTGTAATCCTTTTCTAAGTATTAGCTTTGGAAAATGACTTCAGAGCATCTTCCAAATCTTTGCAAGCCAAGGATGACCCCTACAGCAGAGGGCCCTGCCACCATCCTCCACATTTCACCTCCCTCTGCAGTGTTCAGCCTTGCTCTGCAAAGGCTCCACCATGAGAGGTGCCCCATCTGAGAGGCAGTGCCATGGCTGGTGGAGGAAAGCTGCTTTCCCCAGGGTGCTGCCCAGCCTGGACTGCAGAGATGGGATGCAACTCTCCTCAAAGCAATAAACAGGAACAGGGGCTAATAATGCTGCTCAAATGAAGAACTAGAAGATGAAAAGGAGAAGGGAGATGCTCTGCTGGCAGGTTTGCCTCCAGACACGTCCCCTGCAGCACTGGGGGCTGTGCAATGTCCTGGGGGGTGGCAGGAGCTGTGCAGAGCTGTCTCTGCTTCCCAGCCATGTGCTGCCAGTGCTGGGGCTTCCAGCAATGACATCCAATGAACAGCTTGTTCACACTGGAATCCGGAAATCAGAGCAAATCTTCGGGCAAGTCCTGCACTCAGATTACTGTTTTCATTCTAAATCTGTTTGCCTTATCTTTCAGACAGGAAACGATTTGCTGGAGAGACAATTTTGCCATGGATATGTAAAATTCTCCACAGACCCCTGGGGGATGTCCTATATCATAATAAGCAAAAAAAGCTTAGATTAAAGTGTGAAAGTCTCACCTCTCTAGTGATGTTACAGGGCTAAGGACATTTGTAATGCATGTGTACGTAATTATGAGTTCATATCAGGACACACAAACATATCACAGAATAATGAGGTTGGAAGAGACCTCTAAGATCATCAAGTCCAACCTGTGCCCTAATACCTCAACCAGACTATAGCACCCAGTGCCACATGTAGGGTAGGGCAGGTTTAGGCTGGATATTGAGAGGAAATTCTTAACTGTGAGGGTGGTGAGGCCCTGGCACAGGGTGCCCTGGCTGTGGCTGCCCCTGGATCCCTGGAAGTGTCCATGGCCAGGTTGGATGGAGCTTGGAGCAACCTGGAAGGGGACGGAATGAGATGGGCTTTAGGGTCCCTTCCAACCCAACCCATTCCAAGGCTCTGGGACTCAGATTTCAGGTCTGGATGAGCATGTAGGTTCCCTGGCAGGAACCTCCCGGCCTGTGCTCGGCAGTGTGGAGGGGCAGGGTCAGCCAGGGCCTGTCCTTGCTTGGCGAGTGGCCCTGGGCAGCTCCAGTGCCACAGCAGGGCAGTGTCCCCCTCAGCAGGGACACAGCACTGGGCCAGAGCTGAGCACTGGGAGAGCAGCAGCAGCAGCACAACCCCTGCCCTCATTACACACAGATCTGGTAACCTACTTTGTCAAAAAAAGCCCTGAATGAGATGGGGTGGCTGGGGAGCAGAGCAGCAGCTCTCTGTCTCGTACATCTTTGCACTGTCACCTCACCCCACTGAGCTGCAGCAGAAGAAGCAAGGCAGGGAGGAATTTTTCATCTGCCTGCCACAGAGAGACCTTGCTGCTGCTGAAGCCTTTGATTTATTCCCTGCATGAACACCAGCTTCTTTTCCCATGGCAGAAGAGCCTGTGAGCAAAGTTCTGCTGTCCTGGTGCTGCCACCATGCCTGCTGCGAGCCCCCCTCAGAGGGCAGGACACAGCCATGCTGCTCTGAAAGGCTCTGTCAATGCCATTCCAGCATTCCACAGCCACATCCTGCCCTCAGCTTTCATGGAAATCACTGATGCTCTGTGACTTACATCAGCTGCAGTTTAGGGACACTGTTTTTGGAGAGCTGGACAAGATGCTGGGAACAAAGGGAGGAACTCCCAAAGGCCAGAGCAGGGATTGCCAGGGAGGTGACCTGGGAGAGCCTGACATCCTGGCCATGCAAGCTGGTGACCCCAAGTCTCTGTTTCCAGATGAGCAGGCAGGTGTCACCCCCTTTTATTTAGATGGCAGACACTCACACACGGACTGCTTGAACCTCTGCTTCCTGAAGTCAAGCAAAAGAAAACAGAACTCACATTTAAGCCTCTTCTCTGGGATGAAATGACTTGCAACCTGTAAATGACTTTTAAGATAACTTCAATGTAGCCGGAAAATGAAGTATTCAAACTTAATTATACGCACTGAGGAGCAAAGAAAACTGTCTAAACACAAGTTCTCACACTGTTTCATTTCCCAGGGACTCACATTGGAGGGATATTGTTTTCTTTCAGGCATTAACTGTTGAGATATAAAACTTCTGGACCAAAGCATCCACGCCAGAGAGTGGATATTGTTTGTGGACAAGAAACATATCGCTTGCTTCGTTGGTCAGCTCTTTCCTATTACAAAAGGACATTATGACAGCTGCTCCAGCGGCAGGCATAGGGCTCACACCACTTTCAGTGTGTGAGCACTGGCTCAGCTCCCTCTGGAGGTGCTCTGTGCCTCCCAAACACCACGAGGACAATGCTGCTGTGCCAAACACACAACCACACTCACAAAAACACATCTAACAGTCTTAGGGCCACAGAGAAACCTGCATTTCCACTACAGATACACCAGTGCTTCAGCAGAGAAAAAGGCTTTCAGAGGGCCCACCAAATCCCTTGGCAGCTCTGGGTCTTCCCCCTGCTGACTTGGCAAAGTTGGAGGAGTAGAGGGTTCTTCCTCCTGGTGCCTGGGTCAGCAATGTGAATGGCGTGTTCAAAACTCTTCTGGGATTTCCAGGGAGGAGAAAATTCTTGCTTTCTGGTGCCCTGCCATGTGCTGCTGGGAGTTATTCCCTGCAAGCCTTTGGCCTATGGCCCACTTTCATTTTCCTTCTGTCAGAACTTTCTTGAGTTTGCAAACATCTCCTGCACATGCAAAACTTTAAACAAACATTATTTGAAAAGTTTTTCAACCAATTTTGCTGCTTACATCTCCTGTGACCAGAACAGTCAGATGCCTATTTTACAGTAAACTGCTGTTTTACAGTAAACAAGTATTTTGGTATAAAAAGAACTCCATAAAATTCATCCTGTTAAATGCACTCCACTGTACATAGTAATCCCTTTTTGTTGTAGTCAAGCACAATTACTAACTTTCCTAACACCAGAGATCAGGTTCAGAAGCTGTTTGACCTCATGATTTGTGACCTAGAATACAGCCCCCAAAACTATTTGGTTTTATGCATATATTTAATTTATGCTGGTGATGCTGGAAGCCAGAAGGATCCCCTTCCATGCCTCAAAGTCATGCACCATGTTTGTTTTTTTCCCCACATCCCTGCCTGCTCCAAATACAAGGAAATGTATCAGAAATGTTTGCTAATCGGTTTTTCCTGCAGTGCCTTTTAGAACAAGTGATCCAGGACACTTTTTGCCCATCTGGCTCTTCATGAAAATGTCCTTCCTGGATGATGGCTAATTAGGCAATATAACAATTTATCCTTCTAATGAACTGATTTACTCAGCAAAGCAAACAGTATTCTGGTGTATTTGTTCATGGCATTTATGTAACTGTTTGAACATAGGTATTTCAGTGACTGTGAAATAATTATGATATTGAATTAGCATAAACATTGCATTTCTCAGCTCACAAAATGTCTCCTTTTGATTTTGGGGCAAAAAGAAGTGGGAGGATGCTTAAACATTTGAGAATGAAACACACTCATTAACTGTAGCTCAGTTTATGAACTTCAGAGGTTAAGCATTAGCTACAAAAAAATCTTTTAATCAAGATGGATCAAGCTTCTCCACTTAAACGCATTATCCAAATTTGCAGTCTTCTCTAGTTAATGAGTCAGTCTGAATTAGCCTTTCAAAAGAACTAAGGGAAAAGAATCAACACTTTGATGGTGTTTGAAGCACAAGTTGAAGTAATTGAATCAATGTGTTAAATCTTAGATGAGATTTCCTAATCCGTAAAGCAGTGATGGAGAGCTGTGTGACTGGAACCAGATGCAGCGGCTAATTTGGATGAATTATTCTGTGCAGGGAGGTCCCCCTCAATAGCAGCCTGCCTGAAAGCAGAATTTGCTTATATTCACCCTGCTTGGAAAAGGAACAATTAGGGTTGAAATGTGCCAGTTGTTGCCGGTGCATTCCCCTGTGACTTAGAGACAGATTTTCAGTTTTTAGGTCAAGGCTCATACCTGAATGTGTTGTGAAAACAAGACTTAAAGCGAGTCTCCTGGGAGTCCCCCAGGGAGGGATAATAAAACTTTTATCTTTGTTGGTCTTTGGGGTGAGGTCAGTGAACAGACAGGCTCTTTGCATTCACACTGCAAACCTACTCTGAAGTTTGCCCAGATCCTTAATTTAGGAAGTTCCTATAGCAGCACATGAGCAGAAATCCTGTCTCCTCAAAGAGTAGTTTAAAGGGACATATTTTAACTTATAACGGACCAGATCTCAAGATTCTGAATGTGTAGGTATAAAAGGAGATGTTTGAGCATTTTCCTGCCAGAACAAGTTGGAAAAGGGAGAAGTCCCCAGTCTCCTGAGTCCTTGTATTAATCCTCGTCCCATGGCTGCCCACTCTGTGTGTGAAACTCCCTTTGAAGCAAAGACCACACTACTTTTGTTTGAAATTTCATTAGTGGTCAGAGTCAGTTTCTGTAATTAAGATGTGATGAAACAACAACCAGCCAAGCATTTTCTTCTATAAAGTATAAACTTCAAAGCCATTTATATGCTTAAATGTGACCTGTAAAACCACCCAGCCTTTGATGTTCTCCAACTGCGAGTGACTCTACTCAGTGACAAAGCTCAAAGGACAAATAAAAGTGGACATCAAAACCCAGCTCTGAAAAAAGTACAGCTGTGTTCAAGGAGGGATAACAGTTCTCTTTATGGCTGCTGAAAGCTGCAGAAATTCACAAAATCCTTCTGAACTAAGAGCTCCTTGAAAGCAGTGTGTTCAACCTGCCAACAGGGGCCCCTACCCAAAATGAAATACAGAAAACAGCGGAGTCCAAAGCTGGCCAGGGCTGTTCCAGCCACAGGAGGGGTGAGGCGCAGCACCACCATGCCCCAGGCCCTGCACACCTGGGAGTGAATCCCGGAGCTGAGGAACAACCCAGGGATGTGTGTGAGAGAACACACCCAGCTGGTTTGAGATCTCCTTCATTCAACAGGTGCATTAATTTCCTCACTCATTTCTTCTATTCCTTATTCCCTCCCCATTCTCTGAATTGTACCCAGGGGTGCCCACCCTGGGCTGAGAGCCCCTGCTCCTCCTGTTCCTGCTGGAGCTGAGCTCCCAGGGCAGCAGAGGGGCTCGGGGGGATCTGCCCTGCAGAGAGGATTTGCTGTCCCAGGCACACGAGTGAAGGACAAAGACAAAGCCTCAGGCACTGTTAAAAACAATTTTCCTTCCAGCAGAGAAGGAAAAAATAAAAAAGGGGGTGGGAAATGCCATGCAGAATAGAGAAGATCTGAAGAAAACATCACATAATGTAAGCAGATTTTTGTGTGGGAGAAATGAGCATTGACAAAATTCACATCTGAAGGGAATTTAATTGAAAGATTAAATGTAAGTCAAGACTCAGAGACCCAAAAGCAAAAGATATCATGCTTTAAAAGTAGGAAGTCATGCCCTTGCTTAGAAGAGACTGTGTTTAACCACGTGCCTTCTACTGGCACAGCCTGATTAAACTGCTTATAAGAATCTGAGGCCTCATTAACTATGAATTTTTAAAGTTTGTTTTTTTATAAGAAGACAAAGCACATGTCAAAGCAAGTACAAGATGGTTATAGCCAATCTCTTTTCCAGCACACAGAGATATGCTCCACTGATCACTGACACAACAAAAAAAAAAAATAGACTGTACTGGGTTTTAGAAGTGAGAAATGGCAAAGATCTATTAGGTCAGCTTGCCCAGCTCCCAGCTAAAGTACACAGCTTTTGCCAGGGATTGTTGACCCAAGTTTCTAGAAAAATTTCCCTTGGACTAAAGGAAGTGTTGTATAATGTTCTTAGTAATATCAATATTTTCCCTGTGCTGAAATAGCTGGATGCATTTCTGTGGGTTTAAAATATTATTTCCCTGGTAGCTATGAGTCCAAAGTTCCCACAGCCCAAGAGTCCAAGACCAGCTCACGTGGTACCTCCAGGAACTCAGCTGGCACCGATAGGAGTCCTGGTCTCCTGGAGGAGAGGATTTGAGGGATACTTGGAGCTTGGCAGCCCAGAGAACCCCGAGCAAAGCAAAGGGAACAGGCTCTGGCTGGATAGGAGCTGCAGCAGAGCTGCCCTCAGCCCAGGACAGCCCCTGTCCCCTCTGGGCACAGGCAGGGATGTGTTCCAGGCTCCCAGCGCTCCAGTGGGCGGAAAACAACCCCAGAGCCAAAGGAGGAGGAAATCAGATGGTGAAACCTCCAGGAGCACATCCATGGGCACTAGCAGGAGCTTTGCTGAGCACAGCAAGGTACTGCTCAGAGAGAAAAACCCCTCAAAATTAATATTATTATTAATATTATATCTTATGGAGCTTTCTTTAAAGAAGCATTGTGTTTCAGAGTCAGTATAAGTATTGTAAATAATTGCTGAGAAGTGCAGGGCACAGTCTGAGCCAGGGTTTGATGCCTGAGGGAGTTTCCTGCAGCCCTGGGTGCAGCTCCACCCAGCCCCAGCAGGTTCCAGGGAATAGCAAAACTCTAATTCTGTTTGTTTCAGATTTCTTTTTGAACAAGGACAAGGAATGAGATAGAAGTTGTGAGGATAAGGAGCTGAACTGTCAGCATATGACTTCTGTGATCAGATTAATGAAATGCCAGAGGATCCAGGTCTGGACATAATTAGAATATAGAAATTACAACCATGCTTCATGCTGTGAGGGCAATTAGAAAAGCAATGACATATTTTTACAAATATTTTCTTTATCTATAATGAGAGAAAAAATGGTAACAAAACATTGTCTCTCTTTGAAAAGACTGAATTGCAATGAAAATGCATTTCAGGATTTTTTTTTCAGCTTTGATGAAGTAAAACTAGTGGTAAATTGATACAAGTACAAGTCTTACCTTTCTTTTGATCACAGGAGACTTGTTTTTTAACAGTGAAAATCTAACATATTTGAGTGAACTAACTTAGCAGGGAATTACTGCACTGCTGATTGCATATTTTTATAAATGGCAGCTATTAGTTGTTTTCGGTCTGCTTTAACACTGCCAAATTAATTTAACAGTAGATAAATAATGATAGTAGATAAATAATGACACCTAGTTACAATACAAATGTTACTGTGCAATGACACGAATACCTGTAATCCCAGAAAGGATATTTATGTTGCTGAAATAAATCATTTTGAGGGTGACTAACTCTCCTCCTGGCCATAGATTTCCCCACCAGTCATAATATTCTTACTAATGGGTACAATTTAAAAAACTCTCAGCAAAACATCCACAAAACCCCACAGAATTTCCACACCAAACATTTCACAGAACGTTCACAGCAAAACTCAGAACTGAGAATTTCTGCATACCTGAAAGAAAACAACTGTGTGATACAGTGAATCCTTTTGGCCTATCATATATTAATAGCCCATAAGAATAAGCACACGAAAATGGGTTTGTGTTGCTATTTTTCCTTACAAAGAAGCTCCTCCCAGGTCCATGTGGCAGCAGCTGATCCCAAGGGATGCAGCCAGCAGGCAGAGCCAGGCTGGAACATTCTGGCAGGGGGAGCAGCTGCTGCCTCACTTCCCCTGCAGGGTCAGCAGGCTCCAGCCCGAGAGTCCCCGGCTGCTCTGGACAGGGCTGATGCCATCCCTCTGTTCCTACACTGCCAACGCGTCTCCTTGCCCTGCCCGGGGCTCTACTGAACAAAAACCTGCATTTCCACACAATCACAACAGCTGGGTTGCGAAAAAACCTTTTGAGATCATCAAGTACAACCTATGACCTAACAACTCCTCATCACCTAAACCCTGGCACCGAGTGCGCAATCACTCTTTAATTAAACACATCCAGGGACAGCGACTCTCCCCTCCCTGGGCACACAATTCCATCCCCCAATCACTGTTTAATTAAACACATCCAGGGACAGTGGCTCCACCCTCCCTGGGCACACAATTCCATCCCCCAATCGCTCTTTCAGTGAATAATTTTTCACTAATGTCTAAGCTAACCTGTTGTGCTGCTCCAGACACGCTGCGCCCTCCTGCTGGTCCCTGGGGTCAGGGGAGGGGACAAACACTTGGGGCTGTCCCCAGGGCTGCAGGGAAAGAAGATTTGTCACATACCAGGTGCTGCTCAGCAATTCTTGGTGAGGCTTTGTGTCCCTGGTGCTCGGCAAAGGTGCACAAGTGAGGCTCAGACCTCCCCAGGGCACAGAAGTTCCACACCTTCTTGGTGTTTCTCGTGGGCAGCTCCTCAGAGCACTGACTCTTCCTTCTTCACAAAGCAGCACTGACTCCAGTTCCCTTCTCCACCAGCCACCCCACTCTTTTATAGCCTCTTCTTCTCATTGCTTACAGCTGTGGCCTGGTAAAGTCAGGCCTGTTCCTGATCTTTGATAATTGGCCCAGCTGCAACTCCTTAGGGGTGAGATTACTTTCTCCATGAGATTACTTTACTGGCTCTGGGAAAGTTTTCTTCTTAATCATCTCAGTATCTACTAAAATGAGAATTGTCATGGCAATTAAGACAAATTAAAATAAATAATAAATGATAATAAGAGGCCAACATGATCTATTTCGATGCAGTGAAATAGAAGGTTTTACTTATTACTCATTTTGGCCTAGTTAAATATATTCATTTATCTGGAAGTGTAAAAGCCCGTATTCCAGGAGGATTGCTACCTCCCAATTTTTATCTCCTTTCTTCCTCGGTTGAAAAGATAAATGCTGTTGTACTCCATCTCTTTGAAAAACTGCTGAAGAAAAAGCCAGCAATAATTAGATCTGATGGGGCTGGCTGTAAACATTTTCAGAGAAAAATAGAATCCCCTTCAGAAATCATCAAAGTAATTATTACACTACAGGAGCTGTAAGCTTGAGAATGAAGTAAGAGAAGAGTATTTGTTTTGGAGGTTATTCTATTTTGGTCAGAAATTGCTGCATCGCCTGTTTCTTATTTTCCTTTATTAATGTTCTTTGCAGCATGGTATTAACCTCCCTAAACAGCTCCTTCTCAGTTTGCTCTTTGCTGTTCAAAATAAACTGCACCTGTTTCTACTCACAGATCACTGTCACATATTGTGTTGTCTCGATTCCAGATGGATTTTTGGGTGCAGGGTCTCTACCAGAGCCACAGTGACTCCCAGGGCTGCTGCTGGGGCTGAGGATGCTGCAGGGCTTGGGGTGAATCTGGGGCTGGTGCTGCAGGATGCCCTCAGCAGCCTCTGCAGGCAGCTCTGGAACCACAGAACCCAGCAGTGCCACAGTTCCAGGCTGTGGCTGCAGCTCCACACACAGGGACAGCCAAAGGAGCCATGGAAGGAGCTTTTCTCCCAAGATCAAGAGATTTCAAGGTTGCTCAATTCACAAGAATACATTTTTTTAAATGTTATGAACTCTCTTACAAAATGTGTTTACAAGCTACTGCCAAATATTCAGCATATTTCTGATATCAAGGACTCCAGGACAGAATTTTCAAACAAATGACAAGTTCAGCTACCATATTCAGAAGGAGCCACCTTCAAACCAAGTTTCTCAGAATCTTAGAATACAGCCATTGAAAAGTATCTTTAAAGATCAAATGCACTTTCTCTCTCCCCTAGTGGTCACATTTAGATAATATTTTGTGGGATTTGTGATTTCATTCCCACTTGAGCTGAACAAACATGGCCAGACAGACCTGTCTGTCTGAGTCCTTGCTCTGGTATCAAAGGGTCTGTCTGCCTGAGCTTATTGCAACAAATAAAAATCAATGCATTTTAAATGGAAAATCATTTCCACCTGAATTGCTGTAGATACAGATGTGGAAACAACATTAGTCACAGCTTGCTGGATGACAGGCATTTTTGCCTTGCCGCTGCTTTGTGACTAACACTTCATGAGCAAATATCTGCTTTCATGCAAATAGAAAGCCTCAATCTCCCCAAGTACATGGAAACCATCATTGCAGAATGGAAATGACTCACATTAATGTACTGCACTTCATAACAGCTCTGTGAGATACAAAATTGTCAGATGATAAGGATGTGAGGCGCAGAGATTAAATGATTTAACTAACTCCTCTAGACTGCTTTTTGACAGAGCCAGAAAATGAACTCCAAATTTTTCAGTCCCCATCCAATATTTTAATCTCAACATTAGTAGCAGCAATATTAGAATAACCTCTCTCCCCAGCACAGTGATAGAGGATGCAATGGGCCATGAGGGATTGCTGCAGACACCAAATCCCCTCTCCAGGAAGGGCTTTGCTTCTTTTCTTTCAATCTGTGCACACCAAGACCAGGCACATAAATAGAGCAGCAGTGCCCAGCTCTTGGGCCAAGTGTTAAACAATTTTTAATATGTAGATGAGGCTTTGGTTTTCCCTTGAATCTGGCAGATGAGGCTTTCAAGAGCATAATGTCCAGCAGGATTAGATGGGGCTGGCTCTGCCCTTTCCCACAGAGAAGCTTTCCAGCTGCTCTCTCCTCTCCCTGCTCCCAGGAGCTCTCTGTTCCTGTCCCAGCCTCACCTTTCCCAGCTGTGCAGCAAATTTTGCGTGACACCACTGCGTGCCTCGGACCATTTGCCTGCAATTCCCGGGGTCTGTGCCACATTTCTGGCTGCTTCACTGATTTCCCTGAGCCTTTCCTCCCTCCCTGTTATTTGTGGGGAGGCAGAAAAGCCCCATTACCCTGGAGCTCCCTGTGGTGAGGGGCCTGGCAGCCCCTGCACAGCACAGGGCATGTACAAGTTATCACAGAGAACCCCTGACGTGTTTGTTTTCAAGCCAGTCATTTGGAAAAACAGATTAAGGCTTTTTTTCAGCTGAAATAGTTCTAATTTATTTCTAGATTGGAGTAACAAGTAAACAGAAATGAACCTGCCAGGTACAATCTCTTCAACAGAGGTTCAGAAGCTGGGTTTTAATTGTTTTAGTTCTTAAGCAGCAACATTGGCTACATAAAACTATAAATCACTGGATTTTAATGACTTATGTAATATTTTTCCACAATGCACAGAGAAAAAGGCAACAGCTAAAATAACTTAAACTGTGGAGCAGCTATTTCTTTATCCCATTTATTTCCACTCTTCAGCAAAATGAATAAAATTTTCCAGACCAGCTTGCTGATATCACATTCAAGTTTACTGAGCTTTTCTACCTTGAACTTTTATCAGACCAAGAAATATTTGTAGAAACCTTTGGAAAACAACGTCCTTTTGTCAGCACCTCTACTGAAACTAGCAATGTTTGACTCCAAGAGCCACGGCTCAATCTCACACTGATTTGAGCAATGTTCAAGTAGTACCAGTATTTATCAGCCAGTACAAAACCTGTTTTCTTCTTAATTATTTTAATCATTGTCAAGATCTTGGTATTTTGGAGCATTGTTGGCTGCAACATCTTCAGAGCTGCCCTGGTCTGAAGGGTTTTTTTCCTTTTTTCCTCTAGTAAATAAGCTGATTTGCTAAACCAGCCTGTTTAAAAGGAGGGTATTGATTCAAAGTTTTTGATGGAAAGGTTTCTGGGGACAGACTAAAAAAAAAAAAAAAAAAAAAAGAGATTGAATAAAATGTCTGACCCTCTTGAGTTGCAAAATGGATGCTTTAACTGAATCCTGCTCCAAAAATATGTTTGAAAATGTGAGTGGAAAGTGGTATGGAAGGAGAAAAAGAAAAATCTACAAAAGATGTCACAAATTGAAATTGCCATTCTTCAGCCATCTCTGCTTCTGGATGCTGCTATATGTGAACTAAAGAATGACATTATGAATCATAAAGTGCTTAGAATAAAAATATCAAAGAATTCAGATCAAATAAGTGGTAAGTGGCCTCCAGTAAGATTAAATGAAATTCTCTTTTGACAATTACAGTTCAATAGTACAGCAGACATTTTATGCAATTCTATAATAATTTGTAATTTTGCAGTAGATAGTTATCAAATAAATTTTTCTTCTCTAGATAAATTGACTTCAAAGAGATTGTTGCCAAAACACCTTTTTATTTCCTTTTATGCTTGCTTATAAAGAACCCCAAAAGATCCATTCATTAGACTTAATCAAATTGTTCAATGTTGAAAAGGAATCAGGAAACAATTCTATAAAATGTGGGATTAGTTATGACTAATAACCTGAACAGAAATTCAAAGTGATGAGCCACTGGTATGTCTCCCAGCATGAATGGAACCTTCTGTCTGAAGTGTCACAGCACCTTCAGAATGATGCTGGTTTGGGAGCAAACCTTGCTTTTTAAAAGGCACATTTAAAGGCATTTTTAAAGAGCATATTTTAAATAAGAAACATTCATGAATTACTTATAGTACAATTTTCTATGCCATGGTCTGTTTGTATGGAGCAAGATTTTAAATCTAAACAGTTGAGGAACTTTGCGGTATTCCACCTTTGTGCTTTTATTCTCAGCTAAATCTGTTTGCATTAGTGGGGTTTGGGTTATTTGATCAAAACAATTGCAATTTACAGAGGCATCTTTTGTACAATTTCTGGAGAAAAGAAATCAACTTGCAGTAGATTAGAAGGTTTAGGTTTGCAGCACTGTCCATAGTCCCAGTGGAGAAGCAGTCTGCATACCAAGATAGGGAAATATTAATAATTTAGGGAACCCACTCCAAAGACCAAGGTGCTTGCTATTTTTACTGTCACAGGTGAGCAGACTTTGAATAAGTTGAATTCATGCTTAGAAATCTGCTTCAATACTTCAAGATCAGATGGCTGAAATAAAATATTGTAATCAGAATGAACTGTCTTTCATTAGAATAGATGAAGAGGTTACAAGTCAGATCTTACACTGAAATATCAAATGACAGCTGACATCATTCACCACAGAATTGAAAGCTGCTCATAACACAAGAACAGAAATTTAATTTCAATCTATTTCAATGTAAAGTGATCTTTAAGGGTCATTACATAAAATAATCTTTAGAAATGTGGTTCTAAACATGCCCAGAAACAGCTATTGGACTCTTTGCAAATGACATCTTTACTTGATGGAGGGAAGTTTACATAACCTGATACAAGAGCTGTTCACAGCCCCGGTAGAATTAATGCACAGGGGTGTCATTTTCAACCTAAAAGGGTTTTTTAATTTTGTGTATTATGCAGGGACAACAGTGGAGGATCTGATTAAGTGACTACTTTACCATCTGTAAATAAGGATTCAAAGCTACATCCTATGCACACACATCCTGCATAATGTATAGCAAAGGCATGTGGAAGCCTGACTGAAAAACAGGAACTCTTTTCTCAGGAACCTTTGAAGGGCAATTTTGTCTCTCTAGCATATTTTCACAGTTTTCAAACCTTCTGGTTTTTTAAATGAACCGCTAGAAGTTATGCATGCCAACAATGTTTACACCACGGAGTATCTTCCCTTGTATGACTTTAACTCAGGTTTGGCTGCATCCCAGAAACAGACCAGGCCTTCTTCCCTGCCCAGGTAATTAGCAGCAGCTTAATTTCTCAGGAGAGAAATCTGTTCTTGGTCAGCACTGGGACCCATCAGGACATTTTCTCACTCCAGACACAGACAAGCATGTAAGCCTGGAAGACATCAGAGGAATGGCTGTCAGATATTGTACTGAAAACTTAGCAGGAAGCCCTTGTTTACCTCCCAAAATTAACAGAGAAGAGCCCCTGGTGGCTCTATCAGACTGCTGGCAAATAGAAAGAGAGAGGAGAAAATAAATCTGCCCTGCATGTGCCTGGCATTGTGCAATTCAGAGCTGAAAGCAGAGGCAGCAATGAAGCGTCAGGTGACAAACGAGATCTAAATGAGACCCACTGCTGGCATTTTTAACTTCCTGAAAAAGAGGCCAGAAATGGCACCAGTCTCTAGGACAGCTCTGAATCTGCTGGATCTGGCCAGCAAGCTGATCCTGGGATGGAGGCACAGACCCTGCCAGAACCCTGAGTCCTTGGCACTGCCCTGGCTGGGGCAGCCGGGCACCCTCGGGATGGGGCTCGCTGCACAGGGGGGCAGGACAGGGCAGAGAGGTCTGTCTGTCAGTCCTGCTGCAACCCAGCACTGCAGAGAGGTCTGTCTGTCAGTCCTGCTGTGACCCTGCAGGACAGCAGAGAGGTCTGTCTGTCAGTCCTGCTGCAACCCAGCACTGCAGAGAGGTCTGTCTGTCAGTCCTGCTGCAACCCAGGACAGCAGAGAGGTCTGTCTGTCAGTCCTGCTGTAACCCTGCAGGACAGCAGAGAGGTCTGTCTGTCAGTCCTGCTGTAACCCTGCAGGACAGCAGAGAGGTCTGTCTGTCAGTCCTGCTGTAACCCAGCACTGCAGAGAGGTCTGTCTGTCAGTCCTGCTGTAACCCAGGACAGCAGAGAGGTCTGTCTGTCAGTCCTGCTGTAACCCTGAAGGGCAGGGAGGTCTGTCTGTCAGTCCTGCTGCAACCCTGCACAGCAGAGAGGTTTGTCTGTGAGTCCTGCTGCAACCCTGCACAGCAGAGAGGGTTGTCTGTCAGTCCTGCTGCAGCCCAGCCCTGCTCCCACAGCCCAGCCTGGCAGCTCCAGCTCTGCCCAGGTGCTCTGGGAGCCCTTTGGCAGTGCCCTGGGCACGGCTGTGGGATTGCAGCCCCACAGCTCCTTCCCCAGGGCCTCGTGGCCAGGGCAGGGCAGAGCAGGGCTGCCTGCCCCAGAGGAGATGGTGCTTCTGCCATGGCCACGTGAGCAAACACGCTCAGGCTTCTTCTGGGGGCACAAAGGGATGGCCAGGCCTTGCCAAGTTATCTCTGACAAACCCAAACATTGTTTACTGAAAGGCTTCTCTCCTCTGAGCACTCTGATTTCTCATCCTGGAGTCCAGTTAAGAGTAATTTTACCATCCATGAGTGTTTGCTTCAGCCATTAATGTCTTACATGGCAGTTTGTCAGATGCTTTCAAATTAGTAATTTTTAAGTACCAATCATCTGCTTGGTCCACTTCTGTGGCGTAACTGCAATTCAGGGATCAAATAACAGCAAATCAGGAAAGGCAAGGCTTGTGGTGCTTGGAGATGAATATTGTTTTAGGGATGTTGGGCATATCCACAGTCACCCAGATAATAAATGAAAGCCAGTTGCTGGGATGTTTGGAGCAGAAATCAGTCATGAAGAATTGAAACACTGAAACAAAAGATTTCACCAGTGCTATTGTCATTCATTTACTTCTTTAAAGAAAAAATAAAGGGAAGAGAGAACAAAGCAAGAAAGGGAATATTAATTTAGAAGATTTCAGACTGTACTGAAAAAGTAACAGTGGTGTGAAAGACTGATAAAGGCTGAGCTTGTACAGCTCCAGCACACCAAGCTGTGCAACAGAAGACACTGAAACACAGAGAGTAAACCAAATAACCATGCAGGAACAACACATCCAGCAGCAAAGTGATCTGCAGAACAGCAACACAGATTATGCTTAATGAAAACAGGGGAGGACGGAAAAGAGAAGGATGAGAGGCAGAATAACACATTTACCTCTTAGACTGTTTTAGTCAAATCTGAATTGCTAACAGGGAGAGGGGAGTCATTCTCTGCCTCGTTCATCACCATTCCTGCCATGCTCATTGCCTGTTTTAGCTGCTATTACAGTAATTGAACGAATGAGGCTGTTTCCAAAACACATTTGATGTGTTGGTGCGGGAAGTTGAACAGCAACAGCCCAAACGAGCACTCTCAAAAACGGGGCTGCAGAGAGGCAGGGCAAGGGCCCAGCCCAGCCTGGTCCACCCCTGCCCAGTCCAGCCCAGCCCAGCTCGGCCCAGCCCAACACAACCTGGTACAGCCCAGCCCAACATAACAGAACCTGGTTCATCCCATCCCATCCCGTCCCATCCCGTCCCATCCCGTCCCATCCCATCCCATCCCATCCCATCCCATCCCATCCCATCCCATCCCATCATCCTGTTATCCCATTATCCCATCTGTGGAAACTCAGCACATCACTCCAGATATCCAGAGTTGCTGAGAACCCTCTTGGGGGGGGTTGGAGGACCTGGAATGTTGACAGGAGCACCTGGTGGCTTGACTTTGATCCTTCTAGAGATTTGCCACCTGTGTATGAGGACATGGGAGTCACATGAGTTTGAATGGTGCAGGAATTATATATTTACAGGGTGAAAATATAGATTTTAGGGGTTTTTGTAAAGGGGATAATGGAGACAAGATGGAGGGAACAGGGCGTGTCTCGTCCTTCTTCTTTCTTCTTCTTGTCATCCATTTTCTGTGATGATGTTGGCACTTGGGGATTGGTTTAGCATAGAAGTGCACTGTCCAACATGGGTGATAGGTATTGGGAAATAAAGGTAAATATGATATTTGTAGTTTGTAGTATATAAAGATGACACCGCCTCAGGGGCGGTCGGAGTGCCCTTGGCTGCACTGCTGTTCAGATCTCGGCTGGGCAGAAAGAAAACTTTGTAGATAAGAAATAATAAACAACCTGAAGACTGAAAAGTGAAGAGTCCAGTCTCATTCTTTGGAGCTCGGGCTGCCTTCGAACCATGCCACGCGTCTCGGGGCAGAGACAGAAAAGCTGAAACCCGAGAGGCATCCTATTATCCCATTATCCCATCCCATCCCATCCCATCCCCATGCTGACTCCTGTTGGCCACCCCTGCCTTCATCTCCAGGGTTTCCTTGTGCTCCATCTCTTTTTCCCAGTTCTAAACCCCAGGAAGGATCAGGTGGGCAGATAGGATCCCCTGGGGGGCTTCTTTGACTTATTTCTTTTTTTTCCTCTTCTTTTTTTCCCCCCTGCCTGCCCTGCTCTCACAGACACGTCCATGTCACACAGGTGGCAGCTGCAGCCCCCCAGGCTGGTGCAGAAGGGTGAGGGCAGCAGCCCTGTGAGCCTCTGCTTCTGTCCCCTCCTGTGATAAGGGTGCTGCCACAACCCAGTGCTGTCTAAAACAAAGAAGCTGAAGTTTTTGGTTTTGTGTGGGAGGTTTCTTGTTTGCTTGTTTTGTTGGTTTTTTTCCTTAATTGAAAACACTGCATGTGAAGCCACCAGAAACTAATGGAAACCTTTGAAATCTCTGCAATATTATAGACACAAACTGAAGTCCAGGGAACGCTCTCAAGTTGTGCTGACATTACTTTGTGCACTGGTTTTCATCTGTTTACTGATGCTCTCTGTTTTGTTGATGCCCTTTCCACAGTGTGATTCTGAACAGAGGAAATCTCCAAGCACCCCAGGGAAAAACTCTGAAGACCGTAGATTTCAAAAAGCTTTTTTAAAATCCCTCTCCCTCCCTCCCTCTCCCACCTTACCAAATGCTTTTTACGAGTCTATTAGCTTCATTAAAGAGTCAAAAGAAAATCCATCAGCACACTGTTTTCTCTCTAGTGATTCTGAGATATTTATGGACTTGAAAGATGCACATTTAGGACACCCCAGATAGTGATAAGAATGTATAGGCTTAAAACTCTCTATATTTTTTACTTCATGAGTTAGAAAAAAAATATCTGTTAACTAGTTGATTTCTATTAATTGGTCCTACAAAACACAGTAATTTATGCTCTTTTCCAAATCATCTTTAGTTTTAGCAAAGTTTGTAGCAGCTACTATGGCACCTTCCGGGAGAGAAAAGTTTTTATTGTGTCTATTGAGGAATGCTGCCTCAAGCCCCAAGCACAGAGCCAGTGAGGGCTCTCCAAACAGCCTGTTAGCTTTTGGCATTAAATCCTCCCAACTTCCAAAGATTAACTCTTCTCCAAAGGGGATGTGCCACCAGTGAAGGGCATCTGTGATTAAACCACTAAACACTGCTCGTCTGTGTGAGCTATGGGTAGGAGACCAGAGCACACGGGAGATTTATGGATTTTTCTCATTTCCCATGTGCCAGTTGCCAGAAGCAAGTAGGGTTCAAGAGAAAACAGCCTGGCCTTTGCCAGGGAAATGTGGGATGAGTTCTGCCAATGCTGAGCAGCTGTTTCCAGACAAGAAAGCCAGGAAGGAGCTGTGCTCAGCTCTTTCACTTTTTGAATCAATGGATTGTACAGAGGACTGATCTGCTTCACAATGTGGCTCTAGAGCAAAATGAAAATAAGTATAAATAAATAAAATAATGACCCAGTGTTCACCAGGGAAGTTGTTAGTCCATGTCTCAGAGAAGGCACTGAGGACACCTCCTGTTTTTCAGCTCTTCCATGTTTGATCATTTAGATATTTATTTGTTGGTACAACTGTTTCCAGTTTCCACATGAAGTGTGTGGCACAGAGCTGGGAACATGGGGTTTTGGCTAAGCTGACAGCACTAGTGCATTTTTCCTCCTCTGAGCTCATATAATTGCAGCCTGTGACATTTGCAGTCCCTTGGCAAATAATCTGGCATGCTTCACAACTTCCTCTTTAAGAAGTGCTCAGCTATATTGAAACATAAATATATCATCTTCCATTCACATGAAGTCTGTCATTGAAGCAAATCCTGTAATAGCTGAGAGATTTTACTGGGAACACAGATCTCTTGACATTTATGCCCTGTATGAGCAACTTCACTTACATGGATATGCAGAGACCTTTTAGGCTGCATTAACAGCACAAAGAGGGACTTTGCAGGAGAGAGGAAACACAAGTTAAGTGACAGGAATCATCCTGGCAGCACAGCATCCTGCTATTGCCTAAAGTGGATTTCATGTGCTTAATCCATGGTAAGAATATTCATTTTAATGCTACTTCGAGGATTTGAATGACAGCAAAGGATCTTAATCACTTATTTGTCACTGAGAGATAAATTCCCTGCCTGCACCTTCCCTGCCCCGAGGGGACCCTGCAGCTCAGCCCAGCAGCTCCAGCAGGGCAGCCAGCACTGCTTTCCTCACACCTGCATGGCCACACAAGCTGGTGGTCAACACTCATCTCTGCAAACCTGTTCATCTTGCCATTTCTGCCACAAACTGCTGCTTGATGGGCTGCATCAGAACAAATCCTCAAATGACATTAGCCTTCTGTCTATTTAATGATTGAAATAAGAACAAACTTGTAGTGTCATGCACCAGGGACAAGGGCCAAGGTCATTTCAGAGGGAGCTGCTCTGAGCATAGACATAATTCTAATCTCAATTAACTCTTATAGTGCATATCTTAATGATTAAAGTGCTGGAGTTTTATTGTAATCACTAGTATTGCAAGGAAAAAAATAATATCATTAAGCTCTTTGCTGTGATAAGTTGTTACAATCTTACCAGGAGAGATTTTTAATCTACCTGCAGCAGTAATCAGAGAGAAATTTCAATTTTTAAGATGAGCTTTCACCTCACTGGAAATGAATTTCAAAGCAGCTTTGCAAGTTCCACTGTTTTCCCTTGGTCCCTAAGTAGAGAGCAATTATTGATTGAACTAATTTCTTAGGAAGACAGGTCAAGTTTCAGGTTAAACTGCATCTTGTAAGAAATGTAGTCTCATGCAAAAAAAGAGACAGAGAGGGATTAGCAGCTTACAATTCACTTTCTTAGAGGTACGTGGTCTGTGTCAGCACTTGCTCACCATAAATCTCTGTGGCTGGCAAACTCCATTTAATTCCTTGTTGACTTAGAAAATATGAAGAACATTCTCACTTTTCATGGAAGCACAGCTTCCTCAGGAGGCCTTTCTGATCAAAGCTGTATCACAGACGCTGCAGGGGAGAAAGTGCCCTGGGACAGGGGCTGCCCCACTGGAGTTCCTTGGCTTTGTGAAGCCCCCGAGCACAGCCTGAGGTCCTGCTCCACCCCTGTGTCCCACAGCCCATCATTCCATGGAAACCAGGAGCTCCACAGGCAAAAAACTTCCATTTGAACCCGTGTTTTTTCACTGAGAGCATGAATGGGATCCTACCACTGCAAAATGTTTAGGTCTTGTTAGGATTCAGTGCAGCATGTTCACTACTTGATTTCTGAAGGCAGTGCCAGGAATTAATAAGAATCCTCTGACCATTATTGACACCATTACTGATACCATTGGCAGGTTATCTAATAACCCATGTGACATTCAGAGTTATAATAATCTGCAAAGAGTGTAAAGACTTCAGTAGGGTCGTCCCTGGGCTGAAATCTGGAGGCCAAATACAAAGTCTGAGAAGATGTTCCTTCTGTAGGCGTATGTGTGTGAGACCCACAGGTAAAACACTCTGTGAAAACAGCCTTTGATTTTTTTATTACCTTTTTTTTTCTCAACGTTCATTGCACCTATTCTCTAGGGCTGAGAACACATCCAACCAAGAGTATCCATTTATACTGCTGAAGGGACAGATTCCAGTGAAAAGGGATCACTGTGGCTTTGGAGAAACTGGTTCTTTTAAAGCTTTCTCAGAACTCTGGGAAATTGCATCTCTTGGTCTTCATTTCTGACCTCAAAACAGTCTGCTCTGAAAAACAGGGATTTTGGAATACATCCTTCTTCCTGGATGTATTCTCTAAGTTTTCTTTCTTGACTAACCATAATCTAGCAACATTAGAAGATCTTTGCTTATCTTTCTGCTGTGTGTCTCCTCTCAGAAGGATATTAAAAAAATTGTCTGAAGAAGACAAGTTGCCTCAGACACTGCCATTATCCCTCCAGAAGCCAAGATAATAGCAGCATCAAGGAAAAGCACTTGGAATTCAGGTGGCTGAATGGATGTAGGGAATCAGCGGCTGTGGACAAGAGGGGCTCCCTGAGAGAGAAACAGAGGGGGGGGTCCTGAGCACAGCCTCCCCTCCCTTTGGGCCAGGGAAAGGAACACAACAGGGTTACCCCTGACACCTGCCAAAAACAAAGTGGGAAGGGCTGTAAGATATTTGTGTATCTGAACTCGTGGTTCTTGTTCTCGCTAGTCCCCAGTGTAGGGAGTTATAGGCAAATATTATCAAAATATCAAGCTGTCTACTGGAAGAGGATGTTGAGTCAGGCTCCAACCCATATTTGGAGCTATTAAATTATGGAGTAGCACTGATGTTATCTGCTGACATTTCATTCAGCAGAAAAACTTACTTAAGGAAAGAAGTGATGCTGCAAAAGCCACCGAGGTCAGCGTGACTGGAGAGCTGCAAGGGGGAAGTGTGGGAGCAGTGTGGGGTGCCAGCTTCCTGTGGGTCACATGTGGAAAGGCTTGCATCACAGAGATAAATCTGAATTTAAATTGAGCCCATCTGACAGGGACAATAGCACCTGGAAAACCCAGCAAGGTGGGAGCTGGGAGGCCCCATCAGCCCCACAAACTCCTGCAGCCACCTGCAGAGGGAAGCTGGCAGTGCATTGATCTGCTGCAGATCACAGCAGCCCACACTGAGCTGCTTTTTATAACCAGCTCCAATCCAGGTCGCCCACTTCCTCCTAACAACCTCGGCTTTCTCTTTTTCTCTCTTTTCTCTCTCCACCTTCCGGCTCCAGACTGAAATGTCTGGATCTATTGCCACAGATCCAGTCTGGAATCAAAGCAGAGGCCGTTTCTGCCACGTGCACATCAGAGCTCCACAAAGGCAGGGAGAGGAGGGAGCAAAGCTGATATGACAACAAAGAGTAACATCAAATCTAACAAGCCAGTGGGAATGGGAAGTGATCAGAGGTAGACACTTTAAAATGCTCTCTGCAGGTGTGAGTTAGACATGCTGAATGTTTTGACTCCTGAGGGCTGGCACTACAAACATTTTGAATTATAGCCACTTTAAATGCCACAGGAACCTCTCAGCCTAACTCTGAAAATCCATGAATTTAGGATGCACGCAGAATGAACCTTCAGAGGCATCTCTGTTCCTTAACTTTTAGAAATTAAATCTCCTAGACAATGAAAGATTGTTTTGGATCTATTGTTTTACAGAGGATGTGATAACAGCTGGGCAGAGTTTCCCTAAGCCCTCTGAAGTTTAAGGTACCTCAAAGCCCAGAGTTAATATTCCAATCTAGTTTAATGCTGTGCCATGGAGGGTCACAGCCCCAGCTGTAATCTTTCATCCTCTGCACTGTGTGTGCTGTAGCTCAGCCCTGAGCTGAGTCCTTGCACTGACAGGACAGGGTTTTATCAGTGCTCTGCAGACCTTTGGTGTGCTGTGTGCTTGTACAGAACAGGTTCCCTCTGCCTCACACCTCACACAGAGCTGCCCTTCATGCAAAGTGCCAGTTTAAGGAGCTCCTGTGCTCTCTGGAGAAATTGCTTTGCTGCCTACACTTGCAGTATAAACCTGGTTATTGTAGCTGTTACAACCTGTACAAACAGCCATTCTCAGTTACCCCCTAAGGAGAAAAATCATCACAAGGAAGGGTTGGTTCATGCTGCTTTATAATCTAATTATAATTAATTTTTTTAAAAATAGTTATTTACTTCTAACACCATTATTTCCCTTAAATCAGCATTTCTTGTAGTATCACATACCACGGATCTCAAATGTGAAGTTGAATGTTATCTTCAGCTATAGAAACAGCAGCCTAAAAAAAAATCAAGTTCCTAAATAGACCAGGAATTGTGTACATGGCTGTGGCAAAGACATCCAAGCACGTTAGACACAGCATGCTTGCAAAGATACAACAGCTCCATTTACAGAAGTATAATTTCCTTTGATAACTTTTGCAGAATTATTTCCTACCCTGCAAGTGATAAAAGCACATTTGAGACCTCCAAAATATTTATGTTGTTACCCATAAGGGAACAGATGAGCTGATTGGAAGCTTGCATGCTTTCAATTCCTAGCTGTAGCACTATTGTATTATTAAAGAGTCCTTTGAGGACTTCTTTGTGATTTTAAAAGAAAGAATATGAAGAACTTTACTTATGATATGAAAGTTTTTATTTCAAGTATTCTGTGGTTTTATTCAATGAAGTTGAAAGGTAAATACTGAATAGTGTTCCATGGTTTTCTCAATTTAATACAAGGTGAAAAACCAGACTCATTGAGGAAATGGAAAGCTCCTTACAATTAATATCCCTGACCCCTCTGTGCTGACTGTCTTGTAATAAACCTGCTACTGACCCCAAAGTGAGCAGCTCTCAGTCTCTGTGTAGAATTCTACAAGCCAATTTTCCACTTGCAATACTCTGCTGCTAATTTAATTCTTATCTAAGCTCACATAGTAGGATTGTATGGATTATAACTGTGAGAAAAATGTCGTTTCAAACCTGTGGAAAGGGTGAGGGATGGCAAGAGCAGAAGTACTCCAGAGAACTAATGTTTGGTGTTACTTCAAGAGAAGGGCTGGGACAAGAACATTTCCTTTATTCAAATGGTTTCTCCCATCCTCTGTCAAAAGACTGATTTGTTTCAAATTCAAGTGCTTCTCACCATCAGAAATAACAGTAGAGCTGCTGAGAGGTTACAGCTCTTAGACAAACCTTGCTGCAGCTTCCACTGCACTGCCAGGCTGGGCAGGAGAGGGTAAAGGACACAGATTCCTCTGGTTTCCCAAGCCACAGAGAGGCATGACCTCTGCACACCCTGCTCACAGCCACCCTGCGCTGTACTTGTGGCAAGGTGCAGGAAGAGGTTTTGCTCCATATTTATCCATTTATTATTTTGAACTTGCCCTAAATCCCCAGGAAGGTTTGCATTGTCCCAGCTCACTCACTCTGCCCCAGCAGACCAGCCCAGTGCCACATCACACATCTTGCACCGTGCCATCCTATGTGCCCATGTTTTCCTAAGAAAGAGTCAGTACATTCAGGAGCGGGTTGACAACTTTGAAGTTTACCTGAACAAAATTTTTAATTCACTTTCGTAGCTTGTTCTCATCAGCCTTTCCTTGTCCTCCCTGCCAGAGCTGCCTCTCCATTCCATGGATGAACTGCCACAGTATTTCTGCATTTTCAGACTCATCACCCCTTCCCTTCCCTGGTAATTATCACACCAATGTCAAACTCAGACTTCACTTTTCTACATTTCCAGCTGGCTCCTACCCAGCTCCTTGCCACCTGTCTCTGACCTCCTACAAGCCCTGCTCCCTTTCCTCCAGTGCTGTCCCTGCTGAGGCTGACAGTGACTCCTTGTAGAACTCCCCCACCACGGCACCAGTCTGACCCTGGGTAGCTCCTCTTGTCACCTGATAATTCTGACTTCATGAAAAAACTGAATATGTGTGTTCCACATGTTTAATTCCTGACTAATGGGCCATAAAATTTATTACAAATATTTTAAATCAATTATTTCTCATATTACATGTACACACACCATTGTACTCAGTTAATTCTAGAAAGGAGAAAGTAGGAAGAGATGATCTGAGTGAAGGAAAACACAATATTAAGTGACATAGAATTTATAGCAGCAATGGGAGAGGCAATGACATCTTACTGGATAGGCAGACGAAGCTGGAAAAGGAGCAGCCATTGTGAGCACACAAAGCCTCAATACACATTGAGCTTAACTTGATGAGGTTAATCTGCCAAATCCCCTGCAAGGAAAGGTCAGGAAGAGGGAGGATGGGAAATCTGAGTAAAGAGAGAACTGCAAATGTGTTCCTGTGTTGTTTCTGCATGTGGACTATTTATGGAGCTACAAGAAACATTGCTGAATGTAAATGTATCCTCCAACAGGATCTATTAAAAGAATTTTACTTTGAATTCTGGCTCTTAGTAAAATGGTTGGAGCTTTGTGTTTCCAAGCAGCCTTTGGATAGGCAAGTTCTCCAGAGGTGCTGGTCCTTCCCAAGGCTCCCTGGAGAGCTGCTGGGGCCACCAGCAGTGCCCTGCACCCCAAGGAGGAGCTGTGGGGTTTCACAGAGTCCTCTGAAAGCAGCCAGCTTCATGACACATCCAGTGCACTCACTGCATGGTAAGCACTGACTGCTCTGATCCTGAAATCCCTCAAACACTTACAGACCTGTAAATCATGATGCTTTTCAGCCAAGGGTGTATAATCAACCTGCTGAGTGGGCCTGGTCCAAAACCAGCTGGGGTCAGCAGGAGGGGCCTTCTGGCCACAGCTCATTGAATAGCATCTCCTACAATCAAATCAGGAGAGTAAAACACCACCTCCTGCTTTGCTTTGTACACCTGGGGTTTCTTTTCCTCCTGAGAAACAGAAGGGTGAAAATCTTTCATCTCAGAGGCAGGGCTAGGATCAGGACAGATGTGTAGGTGCTGCTCTGCCTGGCCATGACCCAACACATTGCAAATACCTTTTAGCTATGCACATGTAAATAAATAAGCATTGCAGGCATTTTCCTCCTGCAAAGGCATACTAGTGAATTGGAGAGAGGCATTAAAATGGAAATCACAAACATGTTAACCTTTACCTTTCTGTTGATGTGTATTTTAACCATTGTTTAGTTTCCTATAAAAAGCTGTGACTTCAATGAGACCAGTAGAGGCAGTTTCAGATTTTCTCTTTTTAAATTATACCATTCTGACTATACTTCAATGCTCATAATCCTACATTTCTCTCTGATATTAACACCATAATATACAAGCTGATAACATGAGAAGTAGGAAAAGTTGGCTTGACAGGAGAAGACATGAAAAAATGCTTGGATTAACAAGCACTGTTTACTCCATCTGTTAATATTTACACTATCTGTAAATTATAATTGTGAAGGAGGCTCAGATAATTCAGGAAACACGAGAAGAAAAGCCATCTTTGAAGCCAGTGAGCCAAGTCTGAAGCCACTGTCAATTAGCAGAGCCCCACTGTCCCTGTGAGCCTCAGCCATGCCTGCTCTCGGCTCCCCCTCTCTGCTGTTTTCCTCCAGGAGCATTCAATGCTCTGAGAAGAAACAGCTGTATTTGGGTTTTATCTGGATTGCAGCTGTGCCTGGAGGGCACTGTGCCAGGGAAGAAGCCTCCTGGCCTGAGCTCTCAAGGGGATAAACCTGATGGAGGAGGATGGCACCCAAAATGGAATCAGTAAGTGAAAGAAGCCTTTCCTGCTTTATGCTTCTAGCAGGCCCATTCAGCACTTTCCTATTTCAGTTGTTTCTCAAGCCCATAATAAATGAAGTTTTATGTGAACTGAAAGCCTTTTATTTTGAGATGTGCTTCTCTCTTTTACACTGTGTTGTCTGGGCTTTTGGCTAAGTACAATTTAGGTATAGCAGATAAAATATTAATCTTTTACAGCAGCATTTCTTCCCCTTCTGACCCTCCTCTTTTCCTACAGCTGCCTGTGCCTGCCATATAAATGCTTTCATCTCTATTCTAGTGATCCAAGACCATCCCTTCTCATAACTGGGCAGAACATTCTTAGCTGCAATTAATTTTACTCAATATCATGCAAAAACCTACACGCTATTTCACCGTTCCTCCAGAATATATCTCACAGAGATAAACATTCCTCCAGACTGCATAAACCACCAGAGCTCCAATTCCACTTTTTCTGAGACAGAGAAAGTGCTGCTGCTGCAGCAGAGAACCAGAACTCCTGGACCTAGAACTGGAGTCTACTGCCAAAGCCAAGAGAGAGCCCAACAACAAGCACAAAGCTCTCTGAGTGTCCCAGAAGCTGGTGAAGGGCAAAGCTCTGACATGGTGGGAGGAGCAGGACTTATGGTGGATACAAGAATTCTCATGGCATGTTCCTGACCTCCTAGAGCACTGTGCTGGATGCACAGGTGTGACCATACACCTGCTCTGTGCTCCTGTTTAACATTGTTTTTCATGCTGAACACGTGTTCACAGTCAGGGGTTTGTGTCAGACCCTCACCAGCGGCACGTGAGGATGATCTCCAATCCCTGGGAAGAGCTTTTCCTTGTTACCCCAGGGCAAAAGGCTGGGAAGGAGATTTCAGTGGTTTCCATGAGCTGTGCTGGAGATCACTGCCTCGCAGTTTGCAGTGCAAAGATCACCTCCACATTCTGGGACGTTTTGGAAGCTCTGGCAGACGTGCCCCAATGCTGGGACAGATAACCTTCACATCACTCTGCAGCATGTGATTTATAACTCATCAGTATCCCTGGACAGGAAGCACAGGACAGCAAACTCTGAGATAAGCTTCTCCAGCCCGTCTACTCCTCTCCTTCAATCATTGCCTGGATTTATCCCCACGAGTTAAAGGATGGATAACTTGGTGACCTTTTCAATCTCGTCTCCTTGGCTAAGGTTGCCAATCATAAGGCATGCACCAACCAGAGCTCTAGGTCACACAAATCCAAAAAAATCAATTTCTAATTATAAATCTGAAATTTGATTGTGCCTTGATTCCAACCGAAAGGGGCACAGAAATGCACTTCTGAAAATGTGACACAGAGTACAGATTCCTGGTGAGGTTCTGTTCTGTGCAACAAAGGGACACCACCTCCTCTGTGCCACCCCATCTCACAGGGCACTGAAATACCTTTCCATTTCATGGCATCTTTCCAGTGATTTGATCATTAATGTCCAGCATAAAGACATGATGACAGCATTCCATGAAAGCTTCTCCATGAAATCAACCTTTCTACTCATCCAGGCTCTCCTTTTATTGTCAAAGCTTTGAGAATGACTTTGCAGCAGTGTTTACAATAACACTAATAGGCCTATAATCTGAAAAGCCCGAGGTCAATTTCTCAAACCTGATAAATTGCACAATAAATGCCTATATGAAAAAGATATTTCTTTCTAATTTTAAACCTTTCCTTAGTACTTAGTGTAAATGTATTATATACCACTTTTACTACTTTTTTATTTAAAAACAAACAAACCCCCAAAGCATAAAAGTCAGATGGTTTTGCTGCATTTGACTTGTGAGATGTAAACAAGAAAGAGCCAATTTTGCTATGGCCTTATTTAAATACTATTGCTTTGCTATTACACTCCACAATTTTCTCTTCAAATTACCACAAGCACTCCATTCTCAAAATAGTTATGCAGAATCTAATATTTACCACTACATTTACTACAGTTGTTAATATCAAGTGGAAATTGAATATGAGGAAGTGGAATGTGCCATTTTGCTATCGATTAATATGATGAAGCCTAGAAATCCATTACTTTAACATTCAGGATATCAAAGCAGATAAACACTGGCAATAAAGTATTTGAGACTTACATGGAAAAAAGATAAAAAACCTCCGTAAACAGAGTGAAAATGCCATTTGAGTGAGATGTAGCCCAGTGGTTTATCTTTAGTCAATACACTTAAATCAGTGCTGCATCTTCTGAGAACCACAAACGGGAAATGTGTCCAACCAAAGCACAGTGACTCATTGAAAAGGAGAATTGTTATAGATTATCCCATGTTTCTAAAGCTACCTGCTAAGTTTTGCCACTTCTACTGTTCATCCTTCTAATGATTCAACAAGTTGGGAAAGCAGCTTAGAGGGAAGGCACTTGGAACTCAGAATACAGCACATTCCTGAGCCACAAACAGCAGCCTCTCTTGGTTACTTCAATCCCATTAGCGAGAAAATGATCTTTTGGGAGGCCTTGTTTGGGCTGTGGGCAGGGCTGGGGTGTGGTAATCACATATCCTCTGAACAGAGACAGAGACAGACACAGCTCTCCTGGGATTTTCCTGGGAAGCTGTGAGAAAGCTCAGAGAAAAGAATGAGAAACAATTCTTATCTCCACTTGCTGCACCTGTTGTGAACATGTGGAATGTGTTATGGAGATTTGTTTACCAAAGGGTGGTTTCTTCATTGGCCATTGGTGATGGTGTTTGGATTCAATTGACCAACTAGGTCAAAGCTGTATTGGACTGTCTGGAAGGGCAATAGTATAATTTATAGTATAGTATAGTATAGTATAGCATAGCATAGTATAGCATAGTATAGTCTAAAAAACTAAATTAAAAAAATAAAACTAAAAAAATTAATAAAATAAATAAAATAAAATAAAATAAAATAAAATAAAATAAAATAAAATAAAATAAAATAAAATAAAATAAAATAAAATACAGTAATTGATCAGCCTTCTGGAGTCATGGAGTCAATGCTAATTATTACCCAGCGGGGACCCATACCAGGGCAGGGCAGTATAGGAATGTGCCCCTTGTTGACAGAGTGACAAAACTATCCTTTGTCCCCTTAAAAAGGAAACAAGCCCAGAAGTTTCTCTCCTGGGTTAGGTGAAAAAGGCATTTCATAGGCCTGGGGAACTTCGCCTCAGACTTAAGGATAGCTAATTGGACAAGAACCAAGAAGTCCTGCCTGGGCAATTTACTAGAAAAAGAAGAGAACAAAGAAACTTATCGCTTTTGTGAGGTGTTTTACCAGGAGCACCTGACTGACTCTTGCACCTGGATCAGTTTTTCTCTGTAAGGAGTTTGTTATTTTTGCCTTTTATTAAAACCTTTTTGTTTCCAATACTGCAACAGAAGCGTTAAAATAAAATCCTGCTGATTTTATGCCTCCAAATGTAGCTGAGCTATCTTGGGTGAGAAATAGACCTCCAAGAGCTTATGAGACCTGGCTTGAGGAGGCTCCTATTACTGGGCAGGGCAGGGCAGTGGCACCAGGGCAGGGCAGTGGTACCGGGACAGGGCAATAGTACCAGGGCAGGGCAGTGGCACCAGGGCAGGGCAGTGGTACCAGAGCAGGGCAGAGCTGTATTCTGATGTTCCAAGTGCCCGGCCGGGCACTCTGCTCTGCTCCACTCCGTGCCCATTCTCATCCCGCCAGGAGCTCCAGGGAGAGGCAGTAATGGGGAAAGCTGTCAGCACAGATTACTGCCAGCACCCTCAGCCTGATGCCATCCCCCCTGACATTGCCACGGGCAACCTGCCTCCATTTATAGCCAGCTGCACCATTACGGTGCTGCTGATAATTTGGAAGTAAAAGTTTAAATGATTGAGCGCTCTGCCTGGGAAGAGAAGGCTTTTTGGTACGTCATTAATAATGCAGGGGTTTAGACACTTTATTGTCTTTAGAGATGTGCTGGTTTGAATAGCACAGGGAGCTTTCCATGCATCCCTTTTAGACTGACACGTCTGTCTTGGAAAGATGGACAGCCAGTGCTCTTCCCAAACGAGGTATAGCTGTGATTCCTTGCAGAGAAAGGAAAAGATGGATGTCATCCTAAGAGGTTCACACTGCAGACTGCTGTGCCTTATTAACTGCAGACTGCTGTGCAATTGGACCTCAAAACATTAGGAGCTGTTTTCAGTGAACTAACTCAAATTACTTGAAGACTATCATGTTAACAAATGCAAAGTGATTGTTTACAAAATTGGAAAAACACCCATTAACTTGCCTGAAATGGAAAAACAAAAAAGGAAAGCAAGAAAGAAAAAGTTTTTGAAGTTTGGACAACTTTTGAGAAACAAAAAGCACATTTTTGTTTCTGAAATATTAGGGAAATTACTTAATTTTTCATAAATTACTCAAAGGTAGTTTTCTGTCTGCCACTCTGGCACTACAGCACAATGCATTTGATTGCAAACCCAACAGAATCTGCTTCACTGTAGTTCATAAAAATATTAGAGAGAAAATTCATTCTTTTTCCTGTACTGTAGTCATGGTTAATATACCTAGAGGAAAATACACTTTTTGTATAGCAAAAGCATAAAACATGGTATATATAATTGAGATGAATACAAATAGACAGGAAAATTACTTTCTCTGATAAATGCTACATTTAGCTTAAGTAGAAAATGTTCAGCTCAGTATGAAGTCTCATTAATAATCTTCTAAATTTCTGCTGGTCACAATTGAAAAGTAACTTTCACAGCATCTCAAAAAATTCTTCTACATCCTCCTCTTATTAGCCTGTAGCAATCCCTCAACATGCACATAAAAAAAATCACACAATTATAGGAGAAAAGGGCAATTTGGAGAATTATGTGGTATTCCTCTATGACTAACACAGAAGATTTTTCAGTTTCCCTTTGCTTTCTTTTTTTTTTTTTTAGGAAAAAGGTATTTAAAGATAAAAAGAGAATTCCTCAGGAAAAGGGGCAAGTACAAAAGCCAAGGACCTGAACGACAGCCTCGCTGTAGCAATAATTTAGCTGTAGCTGCACACAACCACCACGGCAAATGCACATTCCAAGTATTAAAACAATAATGAGCAGGTTTTAAAGAGGTGATTTTATGTCTATTCAATCTAATTATATGCTTCTCTCCTATCATCATATTCAGTAAACCAGCTAATTTCTTTCTATTTTTCACCTCGGGCTATTAAAGCTTTCATATATAACTCAAATCACTAAATCTTAGAGCAAATATTCGCTGATCATTTAATTTAAAAGGAACAGGCTTCTTTTTCCCTCTCAGCAGATGAATTGCTGACATTGAATGCTGTGAGATCTTGATGTGATGAGTATTCTCCGAGTGGGGAGAAGCCAGTACAGGTGATCTAAAGAAATGCAGAGTGCTTATTCTTATTGAAACCTGCTCAAGTTCAGGGGTAATTGGCATGTCTTTACTGCAGTCACAGACCCTGGCAGCTTAGCACAGTCCCATGGTGTTCTGAAGAGGAGATCTCATGGTCTGCATGGAAAGAGCTGGTGAGAGGAAGGGAAGGTGGGAAGTGAGGGTCTGTGAGATGCTGGAGGAGCTGGAACACACCTGCTCCAAAGCCTGGGAAGGCACTGCAGTTCACCTCTGCTGCCTCCAGCTTCGTGTCTTTCACATCTGCAGCGTACAGATTCTAGAAAGACATGAATTACAATAGTGTGGAGCCTGTAATTGCTCTCATTAGCTCCATTAGTTTACTTCCAGCACCAGATACAGTTTCAAAGCACAGCTTGTTCCAGGAGGAGCACGTTCATTCACCAATGGCTGACAGAAAAGCTTTGTTTTCCACCTCGCAGAAAGCTGCTGTAGAATATTCTGCCTCACAGAATATGCTACAGATAACAAAAAATATCTATTTTTGTTATCTCTGCTGGCATATGACTTGACATATGCATTTGATGAAATGTTGTCCTCTTCCCATGCTTCTGGAAGCCACGTCCATCCCATCTGCTTCATTCCCAAATACTTAAATTTGCTTTGTCTTCAACATCCACAACCCAAAATAAATAACACATATCCTTTGTCTGTTGATATGGCTGTCAGCCATTTACTATTTCTTACTCCATCTGTGTCCTCCCAGCTGTTCAATCCCAGCACTTCTTTCCAACCATGGCATTCATCAGTAGCACTGAGAGCATGACACATTAACGTGGAGCCTGTCCCATCATGTGCTGGGGCAGAGAGCACTGCCCATGGCTGGCAAGGATCAAGGATTAGGGGTTTACAGGACATGGATGATCCATGGGATGGACAGGCAGCATGAAAGACTGCTGATATATTTGACTGACAAGAGGTAACATTCACATTTGAAAAGCTGTGGCAAACCATCTTCAGTAAAAGACAGAGGGAACTACAGGTGGAACAGTTTAACCTCACTTCCCTGACAAAACTGCGCAGCACATCCTCACAGAAACCACTGTGAAGGACAAGGCAACGAGGAGGAACAGCATGGATTTGCCAAGAGGAACCTGCCCTTGCTCAGCTCAGCGTTGTGAAGCAGCCCACTCTGAGGAGATCAGTGCCTGTGGTTTCCTTTCTCCTTGGCAAGGCTGCACACGAGATGTCCCAAAGCTCCCCAGGGAGATGTCCCCAAGATGTCCCTTTTCAAACAGGGACAAGCAGACTGGCTGCCCAGACTGCAGGCAGGCTGAAAACCTCTCAGACCACTGGTCCAAGCAAGAGTGGCTGTTGGTTAATGGGGAATGTTTTCCTCTCCAGGAGCCAAGCTCCTCAGGGATAACATTGCCTGATATCTTCATCTGGCTGAGAAAATGGGCTGGGAGTGACCCACCCCAGAGCAGCCTTCTCTCCCAGTGCTCTCAATTTTTACAACCATCAACCTTTTCATACCACAGTAACAGATTTGTCTCAAAGTTTTAAGACCTTTCAAGAAAAAAAGTACATTAAAAGGAGCAGATGGTTTGAGTGGGGTTGTAAATAAGTGTATTATCTAAATGCAACGAGTCCATTTGGGATAACAAAAAAAAGCTCAGAACAGTCACATAAAGAGGAAGTTTATTGTGCTAATAAGTTGTCATCTACAGAAAAAAGAAAAAAGAAAAAAATCAAAGCATCTGTTTGATTTTAAACTAAAGTCTTTTGGGAATAACACAATGGAATGCCACTAAAAATTATATGGATTTTCAACTTTCGGTGGGAAAATAGAATTCGAAGAGCCCATAAAAAAGTGAAGGAGTTTTAAGACAATTGCACGCAGGTGAGGGGTGGTGGGATAGTTACACAGTTTCTAGTCCAATGTTTCTCCATCTGTGATCCACAAAACACCAGAAAAGCCTACACAACGCAGTTGTAAAAACAAATAAAACCAGGCATATTCCTCTCCATATGCAAAAATGCTATGAAATGAAAGGTGGTAAAAGAAATGTAATGCTTAATTATAGAAGGTTCTGTTTCATCTGGTTGTAAATGAAAAGTATTGTAGCAATGCTGATGAGTTAGTTCATTCTTTTTTTCTCACCAGATATTTTTTTGTGCTTGTTAAGACAAGGGTAAACCATCAAAGGGAGCTGGGTCAATTAACATATTGCTTAAAAAGCAGTTTAAATGTCTTTACTGCTGTGTCTTTTACTCAAAGATAAGAAATAAATGTGTACCCTAAAGAACTTCCTGAAAGGGAATGGGAATGCAGGTGTTTTGAGAATTTTTGACAGAATTTTGAGCTTCTAGGGAAGAGAAATTTCAGCTTGAAAAACTGAAATCTGACCACTACTGCTAGTGCAGACTCCATTGGTGCTTGAAAAGGCAGGAGAAATTACATTATAGTACTGAGAACACTTGTGAAACAGCTTCAGGTGCAGGTTCTGGATACAAACAACAGCCAGGGAACACAGGACATCAATTTGAAAAGGAATTGAGCATTCAGAATTCTTAGCTATTCCAAATTCTGAGAAATTTGGTATAAAGCCTCCCCAGAACACTAAAAAGCCTTCATTTGTTATTTCTATGCAAATAGGACCAAAAAACAGTGTGCCCAGGAGTAGTAAAACATGTGAAGGACTGAGGAATAACAGTGCCCTGCATGAGGGAGAGCAAACTGGAAGGATCAGGCCATCACCAACCTTCCAATGGAAAATACATTTTCTTCACTTGTTGCCAAGTCTTGAAATTTTGACAGAAGGACTTGAAAGGAACTAAAAACCATCCAAGCCAGTGATTAAAGTGACCTACTTGATATCGTTTACTCAAGGCCAAATTTTGCATGCATTATGCTTCTTAGTTAAATGATACATTTGCATGTATCTATTTTTGATGGCTCTCCTTCTGAAAGACTTGGAGGAAATTAATAACTCCAGACAATCTCACTTCAAGGATTACAAGCTTCAGGGCTGGGAAATGATTGAGAGCACGAAACTTCTGCTTTTGACAGGAGGCTCCTAGAAGGATGCTATCATCCTTGGCTTTGAAAAAGACAAGATTTTACAGCAAGAAATATTGGATTCAGGTTGTTTTGCTTTAGAGGCAATATTAAAATAACAAAATTCCAGTACTGATAATTCTCAACTTTTTTGGCAAAATGGGATAATTCAAGATTTTTTGTCACATTAACTTGCTTTCCAAGCTTAAAATTTTGGGTTTGCATTGATACCAGCAGTGTCTTTCTATTTACCCTTTTGAAAAACAGAGTTCGTTTCTCAATATATGGAAAATAATATTTTAAAACAAAATCACTTGCTTTGCCAATGAATTGCTTTTGAAATCTGCAGGTTTTGTTCAAATCCTGGTTTTGTGGAAGCTCCCAGAGAAAGCCCGGCCAGATTAAAACCATTTTTATCCCATTGCCTACAGTTATTTACTTTGTGAATGACAGGATTCTGTTAGCCCTGGCTGTTCAAGAGCCCATTAGCGAGGATGCCCAGCCTGTCCTGCACACCTTCCAGCTATCATCCCAGAAATCCATGTTTATCCCACAGTCTGAGTGGATATTTCTAATGCTACTGGTGATGTGAAGACAAAGAAATCCAGAACAGAATATTTGGGATAGGAGGGAGGAGGTTTTCCCATTTCAAAAATCTAGGGCTATAATTATTAATCCTCAGACTATTCTAGAAAACCAGATGAGTCGTTTTATGTTAGGCTATTATGAATAACTAATCTTCATCTTTTCAGGGAAAATCCCTCAGCTTTGGACATCACTGCTTATATAATCTCTTTAAATATTATTTTAGAATAAATAGGTTTTACATATCCCTACAGTGTCAATCTAAATATAATTTTGATTGACATAGATACTTCAGCAAATTATACTGAGCTGAGCAGAAAACTACAATTACCCAGTTTTATTTGCTAATCACCACCCCATATTTATTGAAGTGGCTAGAAAATTGGATCACTTGATCTCTTGCCTTCATAAAAATTACTTTGAAATGCTGCCTTTGACTTTTTCAGTTATTTTTATTGCATATCACCAGCCTGGCCACTTTGATCATGGAAGAATGACAAGTTGTAATTATTGTTTTTTTCTCTAAGGGCAAAACAGTGACCCTGGTAGCAGTAAGTGCCTGAGCCTTCCCCTCTGGAGGCATTTTGGGGCTGTGCCTGAGGCAGCTCTGCAAGACAGAGCTCCACAATTTGGGGTCTCTGAGAGAGGCTGGGATCTTCCCACACCAGGGAGATCTACCAGGCTGCAAGGTATCTTTTCATAAATCCTTTAATTCTTCAAATCTAAGAAAAAGAAATATCCCAATCAGTTTCACCCATGGGTACATGCTCTAGGAATGAAGGAAAACAGGAGTAAAGCTAAAATCTGACAGTACAGCTTCACATTCATTTATGATCCACAGATCCAGGGGTTCACTTAAAAGTTTTATTGATTCTCACCATTTAGAAAAAAAAATATTACAGCAGCATATCAATAGATAATGAATATAGCTGACTTGTTTTCTCCAGAGTAAAATGACTTAACCTCTGAGTCAGGCTTGATCTACTTGGCTTACTGATTCTGAGGCACTTTGAGCACCTGGGCTTTGTCATGATTTGTGTAAATAGTAAATGGAAGGGTCCTTTTCTCTGAAATTTAAAGAAGCAAATGGATAAATAAGTAGGAAACTTCACCAGGAAGAGCACAGTAACAGTGAAATTATCAAAATTTAGTCACAGATATCTTCTTGCTCTAGGTATTTCCAAAATTCCTGGGGAATATTTCACTTTCCAAAGCTGCAAAGCAACAAGAGCAGAAATGAGAGATTGTGTTCCAGGCACAGAGTGACCTTTTCAAAAGGGAAAGCATATGTCCTCAAATTCAAGTTGTCTAGTCTTGCTGAAATTCCACTTTTAAGTCAGCTCCCAGGATGAATTATGTCTTCTGGTAAAATAGGAAACAGAAGTCTGACAGCTGACTGCAATCTTAAATTTCATGGAAAATAGCAGAGCACACTCATGGCCTAGGGTATCTTCAGCTTACAGCAAAACCCTTTTAGTGCAGGACCAAGACTTGCCCAGAAGAAAAAAAATATCCCAGGTCCATTTTCAATGGAAATAAATGGAGTGGTTTGGAAACAAATGAAAAGTCCTAATGATACATTCAAAGCACTTTTGACCTCAAAAGATTTACTGAAATGTAAAGCTTGCTAGAGACTCTTTTCTTGGAGAAAGAGCCTTTCTTTTCATCTTTTCATCCATCCATCCATCAAGCAGTTTGCATTCCTAAAATGTCATCATAACACCAATGTGCTGGAGAATCATTAAACAGCCACCAATTTCCTCCCATTTGAGCTCATCATTGAAGAAAACTTCAGGAGTGGGGAAAAGAAAATCTCGTTAAGTTATCCAGAATTCAAAATGTGACCTTTATTAAGAAGCTTTTATTTGGGCCAACATTTGTTTCTAAATCACATCCTGGGAGCTTTATCCTCACATTGGAAACTGTCACCAGGGTACTGGAGTGTTGGGCCACTGAAGAGACACACAGTCTTGTAGAGCATCAGTCCTTTCCTTTTCCTGCCTTTCAAACCTTTCTTTCAGCTTTTAGGAATGGAATTTTCTATTGGTCCTTATTACTTTTCCATCACATTAATAATTTTTGTTATTTTTGCAATTTTGCAATAAGTGTAGTGTGTCAGAAATTCCAGGATGGGCAGGGAAAAAATGGAAAGATTGCAACATTAGAGACCCGGAGCTTCAGAAGGCGCACATTTAAACCTGGGAGTTGTTCCTTACTTCTGAAAGGGAAATTAAAAGAAACAGGGAAGGAGTGTCCAAAAAGGCTGTGGTTCTTTATTGTGCCTTGCAGGATGTACCTGAAGCCTTTTCTTGTCTCAGGAGAGTCAAAACGTGGGTACTGCTGAAGGAAAAGCAAAGACCAGACTTTGGTGTGTGCTGCTGTGTGTGTTCAGTCAGTTGAGCCCATTCAATGCTAATATACAAGGTGGGAAAACTGGGAATGGATATCAACTTGCCCAATGCTGGCAATTTTCTCCCAAAATGCAGGCTTTAAATATAACTTTATTTAGCCAAAGTAGCATTTCCAGTTTTCTCCTTTTCCCTTTTCCTGGCAAATATTTACACTTTGCCACCATTTCCCACTGAGGGAGGTGCCTCTCAGAGCCAGGCACCAAATCCCTGCTCCCTTTCCACTGTGTCATTACTGGATGGCACTTTTTCCTTCTCTCAAAAATTGCCCTTGTACAGAGACACTGTTTGGAAAACTTAAAGGCCCCAGAAAGGGAGAGTGAAAGGCACTGGCAAACCTGCTGCCCGTCACATTATTCATTTCCTGCCATGCCCTCGGGGATGAAGGCACAGCCCCAGCATCTCTGTGCTCACCCACAGGATGTGCCCCAGCAGGGCAAACCTGAGGCCACACCGAAGGAGACTCAAGTGACAAATGCAAAAGAGGAGCAAAGACATTCGTTATTTGAAAGAGAAAGATGAGAACACCGAACACCTAGCAAGATTAAGGGTGAGGACAAATAGAACATCGAGGGTAAACTTCACAGTCAAGCAAACAAATGCAACGCTGAAGGGCACTTCCATTCATGGCAGACAGAGGAAAGAAGAGATCTGATTTCAGGGCACAGAAACACTGTCAGCCCCCAGGAAGAATTCATTCCTACTGACACAATTAAGAGAAAATACCTGCGCCTCCCTCCTGCTCTAATCTTAAAAGATCTAATATACAGCCAGTAGCATTTTCTTTCCTGTAACTTTATTGAACTGTTACAGACAGTAACAGGCAAATAACAGAAGTGGGCTGCTTATCTTGTGGCATATAATCACATGGAAGTTATTGACCACATACTTTTGTGTCCTAGAACTACGTAAAAGAGGCTGTTTAAATACTCACAGGTCATCAAGCACAGGCACAAAGTCAAACTTGCATGTGACAATTTAATTTTAGGCAGCTCGCTCTGATCATTTTTCTTCAACACAGAATTAGCCAAAGTGACCTTAACTGGACTGGTGTTAATCCCTTTGTGCAGGAGAACCTACACATAAGGGAAACATAGTTTAATATTTACAGGTGCTCTGAAGAAGACAAAAACGACCTTTCTTAATTAAATGTCATGACATGAAGGGTAATATTGGGATAGAATATGCAGCTAAATGAAGTTAGGGTCCTCATGTCTCTGGTAGAGTTGAGTATTCTGGGCTCAATTCTCTGATTTCACACTGGTGAAAAAACAGGATTTGCTGTTTTGAGATAAATGGAATTACCTTGTTTTATATCAGCAAATCCTGCCCAAACTCAAGCTCTCTGATCCTAGACTGGCTGGGATAAGTACATTTAAAGAATTTATAAAGTTCTGTGGCGGAAAAAAGTGTTTTCACAGACTTGTACTCGGTAGGAGGTGCAGCTCTATATTAACTTTCTCTCAGGAATGCTTCATTATCCAAGATTATAAATTCATTTGACATAATGGAAGGACAGGATAAATTATTCAGAAAAGATGTGAATAGTTTATATGCCATCAGTAAATTCTCAAGGACAGGGAGATTTGAAATATTTTGTGGCATAAGGTTAATTACCTATCTGATGTGAATTCATACATAGATATTCTCATTTTGAAGTATGATTATGCTTTTAAAATACACATAAAATGTTATAGTCTGCTTATTTCTCTGTCTTAACCAAAACTTTAGGACCAGTAAGAGAATATACGTTTCTCTGGTTATTTCTCCTGCTGATAATTTTCAGGGCAAGCTGTGATTTCATTTGTTTCAGCCATGCTGGAGCATTTTTAGTATTTACACTAGATTTTCTCCCTTTAAATTTGTGGGTTTGTTGCAAATGAGGGAAGATACAGCATGAAGGCACAAATCTCTAAACACAAAATATAAACTTAAAAATTTAGAGGACGCTGAGAACATGCATAAAAGAAAAAAATGTTTCACATGAAAACATTTTTTTAAACCTTGACAATGTAATATGAACTTGCTCATTGTCTTACTTTAGTTCTATAGTGAGGACATATGTAATCAATGCAGATGGAAGGACTGCTGATAAATCTCACTCACTAATTTACTTAAGAAAGACTTAAATCTCCACATCCCTGAGACAGGGATGAACATTCCTGTGGCTTTTCTGGTGATTTTAACCTGCCAGGAGGCTCCAGAGGCCTTTGGGTGTTATCCAGCAGGAAAATGGGCACAGTTTGAGCATTAGGGGAGGCCAAGAAGGGCTAAAGATGAGACTCTCCTCTCTACAATTTAGAGATCTGACCCAGCTATAGTTTCCCTAGTCCTGCCCAGTGTAAAAATAAATAAAAGAAAATAAAACAAAAAACCAACCTATGGGACAAAATATAAAAGGAAAACAAACATCTCTAGTACTTAGAAAAGACACCATCACTGCTATTTTATAAGTAGAAGCACTTGAATTTTATGACTGCATTTATGGACTTAAGTGACTAGCTGTCCTCTCAGCCTCAGTGCATGCACAGAACAGCTCAAAGAAGCAGGGTCACACAGCTTGGAAATATGCCTTAACTAATAGCATGTATTTCTGACACTGCTAAAAACCTGACATAAAATAAATTTAGAAAAACTATTATTGTTATATTACATGATCTCAACTAGCAAAGCTCTCATAGCCATGACATAAATCCTGAGCCAAAAATCACTTTACCCTTTAATAATTACTTTATCTACTATGACTAATGCTGATTATTTTTCCAGTGCTTATATTTTGTTTCATTTTTTACAGGATTTCTGCTCAATGCTATTGAAGACTGTCCCAAATTCGTTCAATACTCTTAATTAATATTTGTGTTTCCAAGATATTCTGGTGTAATTACAGGAACATTAATCTGTCAGCAGTAATTTCAGAAAGGTTCACAGACTCTCTGCTCTCAGTGCACTTAATGAGGCCACTTTGTCAGAAGAAGCCAATGGGAGAGATGGGTTCAAATTCAGGCTCTTCTCTGATAAAATGTTCCTGCCAAGCCAGTAGAATAACAAAGGAGAATAAACAGCTTATTGAGTGAATTTTCAGTGACAGGATGTAGGCCTAGTCCAAATTCCCCCAAATCAATAAAAAAAAAAAAAAAAATCAACTTTTCCCAGGCTCAGAGGCTCCCAGAGCTGCTGGGCTTGCAATGCCAAGGACAGAAGCAGGCAACCCAGCAGAGCAAGGCTGCTCCTGGGACAGGGGAATGGCTCTTGCACTTTCAAGGCAACCAGACTCCTTTTTTTATTGTTTCACAGAAAACAGGCAAAAATCTGTTGGGGAGGGAATTTTCCTCTGTTGTACAAACTCCTGAAAAGATGGTTCCATATTTAAATGCCTAATTAATATCCACCCAAACGTGGTTCAAAAGCTGGGTGCTGGGATCAAAGTCTGTCCTGTGGGTAGAGAGTTACATCAACACCCACCTGTATTCTGATACTTGAGGCAAGTGATGCCTGAGCCATGGGATTGGCAGGTGTCAGCTTGGTTAGGCTGATGTGGAGGTCCCAGTTGTGGGTTTTTCTGGGTCTGGATTGAAGGCACTTGAGACAGCAGTTCATGTTCACACTCAGGTGTTTATTATTTCTTATCAGTAAAACAGTCTCACTGCTGTCAGTTCAGCAGCTTTTCATTAGAAAACCCAAAATGGCCAACAATCTCTTGTTACAAGGTCTTTTAAGACTAAACTATCCAATTAAGAACTGACACCTAGATTATTCTCCCTTTTAACCCAATAACTGACCCCAAGGAGCCTGCAATGGGGACTTCTCTGCTCAGTTACAAAATGCTGCCCAAACCCATGAAGAAGAAGGAGGAAGGAGGAGGAAGGAGGAGGAAGGAGGAGGAAGGAGGAGGAAGGAGGAGGAAGGAGGAGGAAGGAGGAGGAAGGAGGAGGAAGGAGGAGGAAGGAGGAGGAAGGAGGAGGAAGGAGGAGGAAGGAGGAGGAAGGAGGAGGAACCCAGGATGACACCCTGTGCCCTCCATCTTGCTTCCATCCACAACATATTAAAAATCCCAAAACCTCAATGTCTCACCAAGTGACACACCTACACTGCTCTCTATAATCTATTTCACACTTCTGTGGGTTCCAGTCTATCTTGAAGTCTAGGAAACTTTCTCCATGAATGAAGGTCAAAGTCAGTGCTCCCCTGGGGCTCAGGACACCCCAAAGCAGACAGAGAAATATTCCCAGTGCCCTGGGTTTCCACAGACAGACCCTTAATTACTTATTTGAACTCCTGAGTATTGTTAATGTATTTAATCCAGCTGTTTGTGGGAACAGCTGCCATCCCAGGGTGACAGTAACAGGGTGTGGCCCACTGAGGCACACAGCATGCTTCTCCTCTGGTAATTTAAAGTAGGATAAGGGCTAAAATCACCTCTCTTCAGGAAGATGCCCTGAAGGAGGGGCAGGCAGCGGCTGTTTGCCAGCTTTTACCAAGTATGGTATTGGCAGGCTCATGGTCACTGTGTTGTGACCTGGATCCTCCCACCTATCCCCAGGATGCCTGCTGTCATTCCAGCCTGTCCCTGGCAGGAATCCCTGACACCAAGTGGGCCTGGCTCCCCAGACAGGGGGGAATCCCCCTGCTATGGGCTTGTCTGGCACACCAGCACAGCTCTGTTGACTTCAGCTACGTGGTTTTCTAAAGAACAACACTAATTTGTACCAGTTGAGGCTCTGACCTTTTAAATCTGAGATCAGTTCAGTCTGCATCAGTGAATAGGTTATCTCCTTAATTTAAATCATTGCTGCATATGAAATTACTCAGTATAATTTGATGGTTGGGTAAAATTAATGAAAAATTTGTCTCGCTAAGGCCTTGCACAAAGTTGAACCTTGCAATATTAATCTTAGCAAATTAGGGCATAGGAAAATGTGCTTTGTTAGCAAATGACAATTTGTGTCACAAAGCATGTGCTGAAAGAATTAAGGCTCACTGCTTAAATTGGATGCTGAATTAATGAATTGGTGTTAAGGACCCTCACCTTGGGGCTGAGCATGTAAACTTGCAAGGTGCTGTCTCACTGTGATCAAATGGAGGGAGCAGCACAGAGCCACAGCCTCTGCAGCTCCCACAGGACACTGGACCCCACTGCTGCCTTGGGGTGCCTGCCTAGAACAGAGGCTAGCCAAAGATAAGAGAAGTGGGTGTTTATTAAAGGCCTTCAACAGATACACCTTGGGCAGTCAGAAGCCTCCAAGAGGGGCTACACCCAGGATGGACAAGGGTTATGAGTTTGTCAGACATATAAGTTTGGTCTATTTGCATATCAGGGGTTAATTGTCCAATATAGCTGCAGGGAATTAAGTCATATTCCCCCAGTTTGCTTCTCCTCCTCCCCAGTTTTTTGTTTAGACCTTTTGGGGCCTGAGGCAGTGAGGTGTCCTCGAGTTTCAGGCCTAGAGAGGAATGGTTTAAAGGTTTTATCTGACCAAAATGTGAAGACAGTAACTAACACTCTGTAAGGAATTTAGAGCTATACCCTAAAGCAGCATAGGATTTGAAAGGTATAAATCTAAAATCCTAAGGCATCACCACATCTGCAGGAGAGGGGGTGCTTGTGAGCCCCATGTCTGCTGTGCAAGGGGAGCTGGAGCTCTGCAGGCTTAGTTACAGGAAAGTGTTGATGAATTCACATTTATTAAACCACAGACAAAATGTTACCTCTTGTATTACTAATACTGAATAATTTGTTCACTTATTGCCTGCTAATTATTGCCACTAATAAGTCACTAAACCACTTTGATCCTAATTTGCTGCAAGCTGTGTGAGCTGAGCAGTTTTCCCCACGATGCAGCATTGCAGCCAGACATGGCAGCAGGCAGCTGGCCCCACATCCCCCTTTCCCCATGGCATCTCCTGGGGGCTGGGTGGCAGCAAAAAGAGACACTGACACATGGGGATGAGGGAAGATCACCTCCAGCAAAGTTATTTCTGTGGGAGGCAAAAATTTATAATATTGGCAGAAGTTGTGGGACATGTGCTCTGAGCTACCAGACAAGGTGGAGGCCAGGCTGGTACCCACTGCCCCTTTGTCATTCTTCACCCCATTAAATATCATCTGGAACACTGCCATGACTGGAATTTTTGGCACTGAGGGAGAAGCAGAGAAATCTCCTTCCCTCCCATTGCTCCCTGGCACAGTTAAACCAGACTGCAAACCCCTTGTCTATCCACCTCCCCAAATACAATATTTTTGATTCACAAATACAGCATGTGCAGATAAAAGTTTCCCCTGGGAGGATGCCTGTCCTGCAGCCATTTTGCTCTCAGTGTATTTGCTATAAATTATAAAGTGAGATCTGCATGACCTCGTGCATCAAAGCCAGGACCATACTGCTTGTGCTGCTGGAACTCATCAATACCAGATTCTTTCAAGGGTTCTTCACGTGTCCATTCATATTCTATCAGTCTTGCATTCACATCTGCTGCCAGATGCCCAGATGTGAAACAATCTCTGAGCCAAAGGAAGGGTCCATACAACACACTGGGAGATTTCAGCAGAGTGCCCAGCTAGAGATACATGACAACTTTGAAAGAAAATGATACCTATAATTTTATTGCAACTGCAGTGGCCTAAAGGTTTGTAAAATCTACTTCTAAGGGAAGAGACACTTTAATAAACCTGAAAAGTTTAGCAGAACATGGTCCCTTGAATGTTTACCAAGGTTCACTGGTTATAATTTAATGCTTGGTTGATATCACTGTTACAAACATGAAAATAAAAACAAAAGTAATTTAAGAGAGAAAACAACCAGCTCCTTTTTCTATCTGTCAGGGTCCAGTAGCATAGCAGAGGCTTTTTCAGGAGCTACTTTTAAACAAAAGTGAGTGCCCTGCCTAAGGCTTTACCTCAGCAGTGACTCACCAGGCAGGGCACCAAAATTTCTAGATGTGAATTAACCCCTTGAGATAAGGACCTTTGAATCCTCTAGTCTGGCTACTCTACAGCCTATGCCTGAAGCAAGAGAAAAGAAGTTCAGTTGTTAGTTCAATTGTGGGGTTTTTGTACGTAGAAATACCAGGGAAGATGCAGTGCTGCCAGACCTGCAGCGCTGCTGTCCACTTCTAAACCCTGCATTACAATTATTTAGCCTGGAAAGCTCAGTCCCTGCCTTCATGGAAGCTTGCCCTTCCCTTTGGGCAGAGGGTAGAATCACAGAATGACAGAACACAATCTCAATTTAAAATTTGACTGCCCTGACTTTCAACAAATTTGTGAAATGTCACGGATTATCTGCAAAAGAACGTGAATTTAAGCAGGAATTGGTCATCTCATATTTCTGTAGGAAAACTTCAGATCAATGTGAATAATATTTTAACTGTGAGACATAGAGGGCATGAGAATTAGAAACAAGAGTTTTTTGCTATTTATCTAATTGGGTGTTCAGTTTTCACCCAGCAGAAACACAAAAAGCAATCACCTTTGTGTGCACCTGCTGTGTCCAGGCACCTCCAGCCCTGCCCTGAACAAAGAGTTCTCATTTCTCTCTGTCCAAGTGCATGAAGCTGGCAATTGCATCCAGATCAGAAAGCCCAGAAGGATTCTGCAGCTGCTGAGAAACCCATTCCCCACCCCTTGGTAACCATGTCCTGTTTAAATGCAAAGGCAGGGATGATTTTGGTCTCCTCCTTCTCTCCCTTTGCCACCACCCCAAGTATTTACGAGCTCTCCTGGCACTGCAGGCAGCAAACTGCTCCTGCCTCTGTCTCTCCCCTCCCTGACTGCCCTGGTGCTCAGTCCCAGGAGGCTGGAGGGATGACAGCAATTTGATGATGCAGCCTCCAATAAAAGATTCAGATCCAGCCAAAAGGCCTGTAAACAAATGTCTGCAGAAGCTTTTATCTTATGAACAAACTTTAGCTCAGCCTCTCTTTCTTGGTAAGAAGAAGAGACTGAATTTAGAGAGTTTGTTATGTAAGGCTGATTATTTTCACCACAGAAACACTTCACAGCTGGATCCCACATCTACCTGAGATTGAACATGCAGTGGAGGAGCAAAGAGACCCTCTGCATAACCTCAAGATCTTTTTTTAAAAGATGGTTTTCTGCTGCAGGAAACTTAAAATGTATTTATTCTAGTCTAGATAGAGCTTTAAATCTGTATGAAACAAGTTTAAATCAGGACTCATCAGGAACTGCAATGCTTTATGAATGTGCAAAAGCCAATGAATTAAGGCACAAAATGTTCTTTATTTGTGTCCTAGTAGTGGTTCCTTCAAATAATCCCATTACAAGTTTCAAGGAATGTCAACATGCAAAGCACAGACAGGCTATAAATTATTCCTTTCTAAATGTAAATCTTATAGTGCACCAATTAAAATTATCTAAATATTTAATAACAGGTTGCTACCAGTTGAAGACCCTGATCTTCCCTGTATACTTCCACCACTACCACAGGATTATTAATCCTTTCTCCTTGAGAGAAAACCAGTAATTTATAGTGTCATTCCATTGGTCTGTTGGAAAATAAGAATGAGCATGTGTTGCTTTTTCATGCATGAATGATCTTTTAGGTGTATAAATTAATAAAAATGGTGCCAGTGTAATGCTTGCATATTGATAGGATTATTTTTTTATTATTTTCCTAATGCAGGTTTTTGTTTTCTTCTTGCTTTTGTACTAGGGGTAATTTATGGAAAATGTCATAATTTTCTTTGCTGAATTGGTTAATGAATGTGCCAGAGCAGCTTGTATTACTTGCATTCAGAGAAAAACTTGCATACTGCAGAACAGATGGGTATTGTGAACTGTTATGATGGCAGAGATTTTAAATAATACATGAAGAATTTTTCTATCTCATTAAGTTTCCAGTTTCTTTAAGAAGCATCTTTAAAACAAAAGCAAAATATTCTTAGTGGAAGCTGTTCTTGTTTTGTGTAACTAGATGTCTTTAGCTGTTATGAGGAGAAATGTTGGTACAGAACAAAGGCATCACAGCTTTAACTCTGATTTACAGTTTTAGTGCACACAGTTGTACAGCAAATGGACTCAGTTCCTGGTGCTTCTTCAAAATCACCAGGGCCAAACACAAACCTAAGGAGTAAATACAAAGGAAGGTGCTAAAAATACCTTCCCTTCTTCCACCCAAATTTCTAGACTACTTAAAAAACTCCCACCTCCTCAAAAGCCACTCCCTTCATCTCTTTTTCTAGTCCTACATTACCAATCTTTTCCCCCTATGGTTTCATTTTTGAATGCATACCCCATTTATTAACAGAAACCCTGTCTGTTTGCATGTTTTCTGAATTCTATTAAGAAAGAAATTCATAAGCACAGAAATTTCTTATAAGTTTCACTCACTGGCTGCACAAACGTTATTTAGCACCATTTTGAACAGAGAAAAAGACTAGTGGTAAAGAGGAAATAAAGGCAATTATTAAAATTTTCACTTAGAATGCTTATTTGCTGTTAAAAGGATAATAAGGTAAGATAGTTTCCAAGTCAAATAGCTTTGCTAACATTCAGACCATAAATTTTCGATTTATGCCAATCAAAATAATGAAGAAGATATGCCAGTTGTCAGAATTCATTTTCCCTTTGAATAAGCTGAGCTGGAATGCAATTTAAATGAGATGAGCCAGAACAGCAGACCAGCACATAAGGACTATGGCCCAGTATACAAAACAAACACGTTATGAATTTGAGCAATGAGAATAAATTCATTTATCAAGACGTGAACTGGGGGAGGGGAGACTGAAAGCTGGCAGGACACAGAAGAGCCATCAGGATGGTCAGGCTGGTGCACCTCTGAAAATACACAATTCCCCTGAAAAGACACAATCCTTATTAAAACAAGAGCAAGCTCTGCCTTTCTTGCCACCTGAGCTTCCTTTGCTGTAAATGTGATCTGAAGATAAGGGCTCAAACAAAAGACTGCTGTGTCTTGTTTGTGCTGTGAAGAGACAAGATTTAACTTTTGGCATTTTAAGGCATCTTAAAATCTGTGATGTCTGCCCGCAATTTAAAGACTTCTTTTCTCTTGTAAATCAAAGCAATCAAGTGTCTTGGATGCCTGTGCCCACTTTGAGAACAGCCTGAACCCAGGCACTGACACGAGGGTGATCAGGGGGAGCCCAGTCCCTGCAGAGCCACTGCAGCTCTTCTGTGTCAGCCACAGCCAGGGGTGTTTACCTTTCCTCCAGCCCTTTGGCTTTAATTCTGCTGTTTGGCCCTCTGACTGTCCCTACATCAGCACCACCAAGGTGCTTCCTCCATCAGATTTCTGGTAATGCATTTTCCTGCCTTTGAGGATCTTCAAAATCCATTCCAGAACCGAATGGAGGCAGTAATATGAAACTGCATTGATGTGAAATGATATCCAGTGATAATTTAAAACAACAAAAAAAGAAGATAAAACTTCCTAATTTTAACAGGAGCACAAGATTTAACAACTCAAAGTCCTTATACTTTGGAAGTTTCTGGAAGCCCTAGCATCACACAGCACTCTACTGGCTACTAGGAATAAAAAGTAACTCTATCCCAAACAAAACCACAACAAGCTCTATATATTAAAGGCATATTAAACTTTTTTATAGGCAGCATAAACCTCCCCATGGCTTTGAACCACCAGCTGGACAATGTAAAACCAGATATTCTCCCTTCCTAAGGATTTGTGAGATAAAAAACCCATAATCACCTCTATGGTCGTTAATTGCTGCTCAAGACTGTCTAATTCCCACAGCAAACACAGATACTTTGTAGCTTAGAGCTGAGTAATCTGATTGGATTTGTTTGCTTGTTTTAAATATGCTTACCATTACATCCCCAGTTTAACTGCCTGAGTTTCCTGCTTCTGAAATATTTATGAGCTGACTCAGGTGACTTTGGTTTACAAGTATCAGCAATTTTGTCACAAAGTGGTTAGTTTTGCTTAGTCTTCACAGCTCCTTAGTAGATTTTAGTTGTTTCTGCTTATATGTCACCTGCTTCTGCAGGGGAATGCACTTTTCTCAGCACTGATAAGTGAGCTGATGTTTTCTCTCCAATTCCCGGGCACTAATTCCCTCTCAAAACAATTATCCAGTACATCTTGCAAAAACTTCATCACTCAGCTACACAGCTCCATTTGAAATGCAAGATACAGGACAAGATGTAGAGGTAATTTGAAGCTCCCACCTTTTTTAGGCATTTCTTTATAGGGTCAATTATGACAATAAATAGGATTAGTCACAGCAGTTAGTGCAGCTGATAGAGTTTGGCTGCACATGAAGGCCTGTGGCACGGGGCCATTGCTTTTGGCAAGATGTGGATTATAGAATTGTGCATTCAACTCTTTCCTTCTCATGTTAGTGTTCTGCCAAGTCTCTCAGGGCTTATTCGTGCTCTTCAATAGCATCTGTACCTCCTACTTCCCATTACAATATCCTAAATTGAAATGCAATGAGATGTCCTCAGCATCTCCTGCTCCAGTTAAGAGCTTGGTTGAGTTTGATTAAAGTTGTTAAGCAATTTTCATTTGAGGGGTAAAAAACTGAGGGAATGCAGGAATAGTCATAATAGAATTATATGCCTCAATTAGCAGTTAAAAATGATCTATGGGGCACCACCAAGACACAAAGGCTGCCAGCCACAGTGAAGGCAGCAAACAGAGCAAATTTAGGCACAGTCAGGTGGGAAAAGGCACCTGCAGAGAATGGAGTACAGTGATGTGGCTGTGGAAGAGAACAAGAGGCACCTAACGAGGCAAAGAGCAGGCCCTCCTCTCCTTTTCTGCCTCTGGGGCCATGTGCAGGAACTTTCTTCTCCAGGCATTCCATCCCAGCCTTGGGCAAGCCCCTCCTCTGACTTGAAAGTGAAGGGAACTAAGACAGATGGAACAGCTCAGGGACAGACTGACTGCATCTGTGTGGGGAAAGAACGGAGAGGGAGCTGTGGGATGAACCACAAGTTCTGGCTGGGGACTAGAGGCCACTGGAGGCTTTCCCACGCCAAGGAACCTTCCAGCCAGTAGCATAAGAGAATTGAGAAATTCATTAAAACACTCAAAGTGGTGACCAGAGAGGAGACTGGTGGCTCCAGAGACTAGTGGAAATCATGGGTAAATTCTCTGTAGGGTGTAGCTGATCAGGTAGGGGGGCTGGTGTAACTCATGAAAGCTCTCCCAGTTTCATTAAGAACAGCTGACCTCCATCACTCCCTTTAGTGTTAGTTTCATAACAAAAGCCCACGACACACCTTCCATCCCATTTGATGGTATAGTTCAAATACATTTTAATACCACCTGAAGGTATGGCTCTTCCACTGCTCCACAGAACAGACTATCAAACTGTCATTTACAGCTTTCTTCCTCTTTATAAGCACTAAAACATTCTTTCTTCTCCTTCATTTTCTCCTCTTATTTGAGTGTGGATAAGTCACCAAATGAGAATTAATTCTTTCTGCAGGCACTGCCTAATAACTGGGCTGCTCTTGGCAACTCAGACCACCACCTTGCTCCAGTTATTTTCCTAGTGAGCGAACTTGTTATCATTGTGCTGGGTTCAGCTGGAATAGAGTTAATTTTGTTCCCAGCACTGGTCCTGGGCTGTGTTTTGGAATTGTGCTGAGCACAGGGTTGGTCGTACAGAGAAGTTTTCCTTGTTACTGAGCAGGGCTCACACAGAGCCAAAGCCTCTGCTGCTGTTTGTACGGCCACGCTGGTGAGGAGGCTGGGGGTGCCTGGGAGGGGACACAGCTGGGACGGGGGACCCCAGCTGACCCAAGGGACACTCCAGGCCACGTGGCAGCATGCTCAGTACGGAAAGTGGAGGGGAGAAGGAGGAAGTGGGGGATATTTGGAGTGATGGATTTTGTCTTCCTTCCCAAGTAACTGTTCCATGTATGGGGGCCCTGCTCTCCTGAGGTGCTGAACACCAGCCTGCCCATGGGAAGTGGTAATTCCTTGTTTTACTTTACTTTTGCACATGGCTTTTATGTTCCCTATTAAACTGCCTTTATCCCAAGCCAGGAGTTCTCCATCTTTTACCCTTCCCATTCTCTCCCTGGCCCCACTAATGGGGGAGTGAGAGAGGGGCTGCCTGGGGCTGGGCTGAAACCATGGCATCTGTGAAAAATGAACTGTGTGCAGCCTTTAAGACTTTTGTTGCAGTCTAGTCAAACCCTGGATATTTCCTGTTCTCCTACTCTTTTCCAATGAAAGCTGAGCAGGTAACAGCCTTCAGAAGGAACTGCTCTTTCCTTCTTCCCAACACTGCTCACTGATTTTACTTCATGTAAAGGCCTGAAAGCCAACTCAGAAGTATTGCACTTCCTCTCCCTCCCCACCATCTTCCCCAAGAGTAATTTTAGTGGAGCTTTGATTGATGTCAGATGAAATTAACTGGAAACATTTAATGTGTTTAACATTTAAAGGCTTAGGGCTCTATTCACTCAGAGTTAGAGACTTTCTGTGCTTCATAAACTCAGAGGACACTGAAGCCTGAATTTTAGCTCTGCAGCCAGATGACTTATTAAACAGCACCTTGACTCCTGCCATCATTGCTGCTTTTCACTCCATTATTAATAGAAGGAGGACTTGAACTGATGGCAGCAAGAATGGAATCAAAAGTCCTGTAGCAGAGATGCTGTTAATTTTAGTATTGTGTCCATCATTAAGCATCAGATTAAATCAAGCTATATATCCCTCAGCAGCTGTTGAAACTCCTCATTTAACCAAGTGAAAAAGAATATTGTGGTTCAAATGGAAGGATGAATGAGGTTCCTGCTAACAAATAGCTTTGAGAAGCTGGATAGACAGGGAGGTTTCATGAGGCTCCAGAGTATAGTCTCAGGTTTCTTAAAACTAGAAAAGTCTTTGGTCATTTAAAAAACTGAAAGTTGAATAATTTTTTGCTCCCTTCTCATACTTGCAGCACACATGGAAAAGAGAGGTTCATTTCTAAGTCAACAAGTTATATTAAGTTAGAAAGAAAATAATTTTTACTACATACTTCCTCTTTGACCATCTCTCAAAGGCAGATTAACCCTGCCAAGGGATAAATATGGGAGGCTCTGGGGCTCCTGAGGGAGGCCTCAGCCAGCCACAGCTGAGCAAAGGGAAGGTCTCTGTGAGTGTGCAGGGCAGTCTTTGCTCCATTGAAGACTAGTGGGAGTCAGAGGGTGCACAGACTTCTTGAGGACATGGAGAATTCAAACTTTGCTGTCAGGAGGATTTACTTGCACCTGCTTTACTGCTAGTATTCAGTATTACTTTATTGACTTGTAAGCAAGTCTGTCAGCAGCAAAATTTTTTCCTAAGTGATAAAGGGGCTTTGAAATGTCTGTCTATACAAACACCAGACATTACCCTTTCTACTCTCTATTCTTTGCCACTTCTAAACACATTTGTTTGTGCCATGTATTACTCTGTGATTATTTACCAACTTATCTTCAGCACACACTCAACATGCCAAGCTCAGAGTGGCTGGGCTGTTAAAGTCATGCTTCAATGAGATAACTGGACTCCATCACTTAGATATGGCTTACAAAGCTTGCCAGTAATTCTTCAAAATCCAGCTGCAATCATGACTCCAGCAGGTTATTTCCTGCAGCCATGGCACTAATGGAGCAGTTACCACAGAGCAATGGCTCCACTGTTACTGTAATGCAGATTATTGGCTTCCTGATCAATTCCCCCCTCACAGGATCTCAATAAGAGCTCCACAAGATAGGATTATTACATACTTGAAGTATTAAGCTCACATCCTCTATTCTACCAGAAGATTTTTCATTTTCATAGCTCCTTTTACATCTCATTTTCTCCCAGAATGCAACGAGAGCTGAGTTTCAGTTGCCTTGCACTGGAGTCAAACAGCAAGTGATGGCAAGGCTGAAATTAGCCAGACTTTTGCTGCTCATGAAGGATTAAACCACTCAATGAAACTCTGCAGATATATTTATCTCAAAGTGTCAGAGAGGAGGTAAGAATTCAATTTGCTGAAGCAGAGAGCCAGCTGAGATGAAGTCAAAGGCCCTACAAGCATTTTAGTCTGCTCCACGTGAAATGAAAGGAGTCCATAAACTACATGAAGAGCATGTATATAAACAGAGATCACAAATCATATCAATTTCTCAAAATTGGAGGCCTTCCACTAACTTGCTTTAAATCTTCCAGAAAATTAAACTGGAAAATTAGGAGCAGCAGGAACCCATGTATTGTACTGACACTTTTAAACAATACCATTCATTTTAGTTTCATCCTTCTGCAGTAGTTTCAAGTATGTGTATCATATATGCTTTCTGCTGAAAAAAATATTGTATATATGGGGAGATAGATAGGGATATATACATATATATAGATTTATTTACATACTTATGGGGAAAGCATATAGTTCTTTCTCAGACACCTGTAAGATACCTCAGATACAGATGAATAACCTTGAGAGGTTAATCAATCAGCAACCATTCTCTACCCTGTGTGAAGCCAGGGTAAATGGACACAGTTGTGTTGTCTGAGACAATTTATTTTTCTACATCTTCACTGCAAACAGCCAGTTAGACAGTATCAAGAAGGACCCAAGTAATGCAAATCCAAGGTCATACGCACTGAGCAATGGGCTGGCAATTCCAGAGGGTCACAGGGTCAGGTTGCTGCTATTTGTTTCATAACAGGACAAAGAGCAAAAGTTCCTTTGCTGTCTGTCATGTCTGCAAGATCAACCACACTGTGCAGGCACTGATGCTACTACAGTGCACTAGGAGGAAATCAAACAGCCTGCACAGATCATCACTGATGTGTGTTTGAAGGGACTTACAGAGAAAACATCAGAGCTGCCACATTTCTCGTGTTCTGGGTAGGCAACTGAACAGTTTTTACATTTACAGTTATTGCTGGGTCTGTCTGCAGTGATAGGCACAAAGTTGCCCATAAGCCAGTCCTCAGGGTCAGGTTCTTCTGTCATGGAGAGGCTTTCAGAGCATATCTGAATGTCTCCATGTGCTAAATACTCAGCCATACAGTGTGATCCCCAGGTCATACCCCAAAAAACCACTGTTCAACATCTTAGCATAACTTAATTACAATATTTCTTAGATGCTGAAGAAAACTTGAATGTGTTCTGACTCAGGTTAAGCAAAAATAAGGCAGCTATGTAATGTATTAGTTTGATTCAAAAAGCATGATTTACTAAAAATTGTATGTTCTTTTCCTGAAGCAGCCAGAGGGAAACAAGAAACAATTATATGTTTAAGCATGAAAGGCACAAATATTGATCTCATAGCTAAACTGCCATAGGAAAGAGCAAACCACTTCCTTCAACATGCAGTATTGTCATCTTATTGCAAAGCTCCCATACCTTCATGGTGATGTCTCATGGGCAGCTCCTCACAGCACTGACTCCTTCTCCACAGCACAGCCAACAAACTCCAGCTCCCTCCTCACCCAGCTCACCCACTCTTTTACAGCACTCATCCTCATTGGACTCAGCTGTGGCCTGTTAAGGGCAGGCCTGCTCCTAATCTTTGGTAATTAGCACAGCTGCAACTCCTTAGGGGTGAGATTACCTCCTGCACTATCTTTATTTTCTTACATTCTATCCCCCCACAATGCAGGGTTATAATATGAGTTCCTATGAAACAGCAAGACACGAAACAGAAGTGATAGCAAGACTGAATGTAATGTTAGCTGGAGAACTCCATTTGCCCAAATTAGGTCCAGCACTTCAGAGGCTGTGCACACACACAGAAGCTCTGAAGCATCACTGGGTCTGCATTTCACTTTTGCAAGCCTCCTGTTCCCAAAAGAGCACTAGGAATTTTTCATCAATGCAGAAAATCAAATATTGAGGGGTTGAACTCCTAATTCCACAGAAATCAACATTCCCACTCCCTTGAACTCACTTTATATATATATATTTAATTTTTTTTTACTGGGTAGCAATAAAGCAGGAGTTCAGGCTGAGAAACTAATAGTGAGCACAATCCAGACCACACTGAAAAGACAAACTGCCTAAATGATAGGGTAAAAATGGTAAATCACTCTCCTTATAGACTTCAAACCTGAACCTAACAGCCCATTAAAAACAGAGAGATGGCTGAGGTCGCCAACTTAATGGTTTGCTGAAGAAACCAGGGTGAATGTCAGGAGTGGGATGAACACCCATCTCAAAAAGCTTTTCATCAGGATGTGCAGGGAGTTGCTGACTCCATCAAGTCATGGGGCAGGGAAACGTGGAGCAGTCTCCACCTCTCAGACTCGATCAGAGAGAAGCATCACTCTAAATTCAGTGCCTCTCCTTCCCAAACCCCAATCAGTTTGACAAGGCAGCATTGGAGTCTCCGTGGAGCTGAGACCAAGCACAAACCAAGGCAGGGTTTGGAGCATTATGAGTTGTGATGTATCAAAGGTGAAAACACACCCAGGGCTGGGAGTTGCTGTCTTTTAAGTGTGATTGAAGCTGACTTGAGGCAGCAGAGGTGGAGCAGGATGGGCAGAGCTGCTCCCCAAGGTGCCCACGCTGGGCAGAGTGCCCCAGTGAGAGCAGGGAGCTGCTGCCTGAACCCAGGCACAGCTCCCCTCAGCCAGGCTGTGACACACAGGGCTGTCACCCCTGCAGGACACAGCTCCCCTGTGAAAATCTGTCCAAAATATTCTCTATTTTTGCCTCACAATTGCCATGAAGAAAAGACCACGGAAAAGTTAAACACTGTTGAGCCAGTGAAAGGAAAAGTCATGTGCCTTTTAGTTCACTGTTTCCACAGGGGCTGTACACGCTGAACTCGAAGGGGGTGTCCTGCCCTTCAGAACAATGGACTTGGACTCTTTCCTCACCCCCCTGGCCTGGCTGGTCTGAGCTTTGGAGTGGTCCCTTCCTGAGAGAAGACCCCCCTTGCCCACTTCCAACCATCGTGACAGACAAGCAGAAATGCAAGCCTCTTCATCCAGGAACCGAGCCAAGAAACTCCTGTGCAAGGAACCCCCTTCGTATGTTCTTCCAGAGACTGGGACTGACCCCCCTGACTCAGGGGAGGTGTGCAGTGGCGGGGAAGTTGCCCAGAGTAAATGCAGGTGCAAGCACTGGGCCATGAAGACAATAGTTCTCGTCTTGTTGCCTGGCTTGAGTTTGTGTACCCCTATTCTTTCCCTCTGGAGACCTTTGTTTTGGCGGTCCCCTTCCCCCAATGAAAAATAGTATAACTGGGGTCCTGGTCAGCTGTGCCTTCGAGATCTCCCCGGATGTGTCCTGGTGAGCTTTCGGCGGCTGGACCCCTCGAAGCAGCGTCACGTTTCGGTAGCTATACCCATCCCCCCTTCTTTCCTCCCTCTTTTCCTTATCTTCTCCCTTTTTTCCCCAACTCCCCCTCACCAACGCATTTCTGTTGTGGTTACTTCAATAAAACTACATTTGTTGATTTTGTTACTGCAAATCCCCTGTGCCTTTGGTGGTTATTTTGCACCTTAAAATCATCGCGTTACCCATTCACTGGGACGGATCGCGACATCCCCTCAGCCAGGCTGTGACCCACAGGGCTGTGACCCCTGCAGGACACCAGGACATTTCCATTGCCACTGCCAGCCCAGGGAAGCAATATTCTGTCACAGGCCTGGCTGCAGGGAAGGCGATGCCAGGCCAAGAGCTGCTGCCTCATCCTATTGCTTTGGGAGCTGCAGAGATTTATGGCACAGAGAGAAGCAGAGTTCTCCAAAGTGTCCTAGGAAGGCCTGAGGAGGGAAATTGGAAATTCACAGCCCCTCCTGAGGCAGCAAGGAGGCTCCAGGACACAGACATCAGACGAGACGGCAGTGCTGGAGGAGAAGCTCAAAGTAGATTGTGTTCAGAAAAAGAAATTTGTATTTGCTGTCTCCAGTTGCTAGAAGTGGAAAAATATCTATAGTCCTGTCTTTGACCCCAGTAACTCTTCTTTTTATCACAAGTCCCTGCTTTAAAAGTGTAACAGAGACTACAAGGCGTGGAGTTAAACACTTTGGGATTAGAGATACAATCTGAGAAGCAACAGTAAAATAGTTCATCCTGCAAGAGATTTCTCTCATCTCTTCCAGAGATAAGTACACAGGGAGCTGACAAAATAAATTTGCCCTTGATATCTTCCTGGGTAACCTGAGAGGAAAATTAAATCCAATTTCTTTCCTGAACATGACATTTATTTTGCTTAAGGAAAATTGTGTTTATCAATTAGGTGCAGCACTTCAGATTAACCATTAGGACTGAGAGGAAAAACCAAAAATGTTCTGAAGGCTTAAAGTGAGTATGGATATAGAGCTTGTCCTGGTCTTGAGAGGGACAGTCTTAGCTGTTCTTTCTGCCAACCAGTACAGTGCTTTGTGATACCAAGACTTCTAGAAACTCTCCCAGGATCAGGACTTTTTCTTGACCTCTTAAAGGCTGTAATCCTGTTAAAATTATGAATCAGATCTTTGCAACTTTTAAAAATTATGATAAGATAGTGTTTCATGTATATACAGTCTCCTATGGTCTCAATTTCTTTCTAAATTTATTTTCTTCCCTCCGTGAGAGAAGTTAAAGTCATCTGCCCTAATAAATTATTCAGGATTATCTGAATAATGATAAAGATCAACAGCACCTTACAGAATATCAGCAGTTTCTAACCAAGGACACAATCACAGTGACAATTCTGGGGTCAGGTGGGGGTATGGCAAAGTCCTCATGCTTCTTCTCTGCAGGAAAGTCTTTCCTTAATGATCTGCTGCTTTTACTTTGTCTGAAGCACATAAGTATGAAGCACATGACAGAACTTTTTGGTGTTTTGGTTTGCTTTTCTTTAAAAGTTTCTTAAATTAAGTGGAACTTTTGTTAAAAAAAAAGAAAAAAACAAAAAAAAAAAAAACCCCAACAAACCCAAACCTAAAGTGAATTTGCTGAGTTTATGCTAAACTCCTTTTCCCTCCCAGTTTAAAGCGACCTTTGATGGAAACTAAAATGTGCAGGTGTCAAAGTGTATCAGTATTGTACACCAGAGATGTGCACAACTGAGGGTTTTTTGGCACTTTCTCCTTCCAGTTTATTAAAGGTTGTGTCAGAATAAATTTATGTAAGCAAGGATCAGATTTTATTAGAGGAACATCATTAGCTTTTAATGAATAAGAGTAGTTTAGGAAAAGAGCTGGTAACATTTGAGAACTGAGCTGTTTCTCCTCTCTCCCTCCTCCTCTCGCTTTAACCCTGCCAGTAAGGTGGAATCCAGCAATGGAGAAAATGCAAAAATGGTTTTGTTAAAACTGTAGCTCAGCAAAGCAGCTTGACACTGTTCCAGTGTCTATCACTTTCCAGCACCGCAATATGTGCTAAGGCTCTCTTGCTTTAATGGAACTTCATCAGTTATGCAGATTTTTCTCTAAATAGAAGCCAATTAAGCAGGGTCCAAGCCTGCAACCACTGATGAGGTCATGGGAACAGCTGGCAAACAAGATGCTCCACAGTGGATGAGGACAGACAGAACAAAGATGGCCCCTGGCCCCAAAGTCTAAATTGTAAAGCCTTGGAATATCCTGGGGATTGTCCATCAGGAATGTAACTGATCCTCACCAGCAGAGAGAGATTTAAACTGACAAGGGAGCTCTCCAAGCTATCACAAAGGACAGAGATGCTCTTGAGCTCTTCTCCCACAAAATAACTATTCTGCCTTTTTCTGTAGACTTGTGGGGTCTGCCTTCGCCACCACAGCATTTAATTCTGGTTCCTGATTGTGTTTTATGGTCAGAAAGATTGGAAAAAGAGAAAGTGTTCCACAGTTACATAATCCAGCTGCAAAACCCAGTGCTGGATGATTTCAGTGCACAGGTTTTGCCCACTCCTACTAGGATGCAATAGTAATGAAAAGCAAGACATCAGTGCTAATTACCATTAGCATTGAAATGTCCAAAACCCACTACAGGTACAATATTTAGAGCTCAGACCACTCTTAGAAGTGGGGATCTCTCTGCTCTCCTATTTGATTGTGAAACAGGAATTTTTTTGATTCCCTCCAGACAGCAAAGAGTCAAACACACCCAAATTTCCCAGCACTTCCCATTCAGTCCCACACAGCAGACTTTGGGGGTAGCAGGGGCACTGACAAAGCCCCTTCTCTCCCACCAGCTTTGCTGGGCACATCTGGAAGCCACAGGCCAGGGAAAGGGAGGTACCACCTTCAGTTCAGACCCAGAAAGAGCAGCCCCACCCCAGAGAAGGGCTCCCCAGCAGCTTTGCTTTCTTTATCTGGACACAGCACAGCAGAAGGACATTATAATTTGACACGGGCAAATCCAGATTTGAGGTCTTGCTATTGCATTAGCAGAAGGGGGCAGCTGGTGCAGAGTGCCAAACCCACGCAATTGTATTTTGCTGCTCCACTTTGGAACAGCTCTGTGTGCTTTACACGGGACCCTGTGCCCTTAGTGCCGCTGCAGACTGCCCAGACAAGGCTGAAGGGAGCTCCACCAGGCCCCTGCTTTGGTCATTCTTGGGCCTTATCAGGTTTGTGACCCCAAAAGAGCTAGTGCACATAGTCCTCTTTTACAGCCTCATCAAAATCCCTCTGGAACTCAGGCACAGATCTGACACTCAAACTGGGGCAAGTGCTGAAGGACCATTAAGTTTCCTGTCCCTAATCACTATGGACTACAGACATAATTGACTTCTTGTTCTGCATCTCTCAGAGGTTTTGGGGAAACACTGAGATTTTCTTATCCTTTACATAAAGATTTCTAGAGAGCTAAGACACAGATATTGCCAAAATATATCAGAAGCACATTACAGATTTGCATAACCTTAGCCAAGAAATGCACCCCACCTGCCTGAGACCGGGTAATACCATCAAGCCTGCAATTGTATCTTTGCTAGGCAACAGCCACCAGCACTCCTTAATGCACTGAGCCCCTGCTTAAAGCCAAATCAGCAAAGTTCTTATAAAGATTGCAGTTGCTCAGTTTTCCCCAGAGTAGCCCTGCTCATATTAGAAACTAACAACAAGAATTTAGAAAAAAGCACATTTACATATTTTTTCCATTAAAGAGAGATGTTACACACACAAGGTTGGTATCTGCTTATAAAGCTGAAAATCCCTTGTGTGCACAAACAAACATCATTTGAGAGAATTTCAGAGTCATATGCAGTCTGTGCCTATCAATTCCTGTTAATTTGAGGAGGCTGTTGATGAACTGAACAGCCACTTTCCTTTTCTCTCACAAATGCCTGCAAAAACAGGAAAATAGACTCAACTTTTCCTCCTATGCCCACAAAATAAAAGATGAGAGGCTCAGTAACTCAAATCCCTGCTTTTTGAGCATGCAGAATACAAGCTAAAGCACACATAAGCACAAACTAAATTGCCTTTTCCCCATTTCACATTTTTACAGTTCATTGGCCTATAAAGTAGCATCCAAACAGCCTGAAACAATTCCATCTCTGCTGTAATTACAGGATCCCACTAAAATCACAGGATTCCACCTCTAAAAATGTCTTAACTGCTTCCATAGTTTTCCACAGTATATTGCATATGCCGTGCTGCTTTCTTGCCAAATATGCTCCTGAACACAGAGAGAAAACATCCCCCATCCCCAAACTGGCCATTGCTCCAGTGGCCCAGCACACAGATTTATTTTAATGGGCAGACAGGGTCCAAAGGGTGGTTGAGCCATGGAGCAGCACTGCCCTGAGCTCAGCTGGCAGCAAACAGCTCCAAGATCTCTCCCAGAGAGCCATGGCAAGTTCTCTACCTGACACTCACTCCATCCCTACAGATATTTATCTCCCCAGACTGAGTCCATTTGGTGTATTAGTCACAGATTCCCCAGCCATGCTTCAAGCACAGCATAATATAGCATGAATCACAGTGCTGAATAATCCAGAAGTGTATTTCAAGTATAACTTTTACCATGCTCCTTTTTACTGATCTTTCTTTGATGGATCATAATATGATCACTTTAAAAGTACTTCAAATAATAGCTACACTTCAAAGCATTTTTCTCTTTTATCTTATTTAAAACATTACATCAATTGTCATGTATCATGATTCCACACAGTTATTATCATGCTGACATTTAAATATTGCTTCCTTATGGATCTACCTGTTAAGTATCACTCACTGCATTCACCCCTTTAACCAGAAATATTTATTTCCCACAGCAGCATACTCTTCCACTCTAACACAAGTTTCTGCATTTTATTCTCATAACTGTGTTCTTCACTTTTATTGTTAAATCATGTGGACACCAATGGCTGTTTTATATGTCCTACATTTGAAAAAAAAACAACTGCAGGACTCCACAGCATTGGCAGGAGCACTGATTATCAGCCCTGCTAATTTCAGTGTCATTCTGCAGCCTCTGGTTCTGATGGTGCCAAGCTGCTACAAGGAATTGATAGCCAGGGTCCAGGTGATACAGGCTCTTTTTCCAGTTCTGCCCCTCAAGTGTTGATTGATTTCTGAGAAGCTGCTTGATTTTCCTCCATTAGGACGCAGAAGTGATGGTGCCAGGTCAAACTCAAAGCAAAAGAACATTTAGTTCTTCCCTTTGAACTCCTCTCATCCCCTACTGTTCTCACATCCTGTCATTATGTTAAGGCATGGGTTTTATTCTGCCTGATCTGAAACACAAAAATGATGTCATGCCAGGCACACAAGTCTATCCCACGGGCAGTACCAAAGATTTAAATTTCAGTAAAAGCATTTTTAAAATTTCACTTTTTCCTTCTCACTAGCAAGAACAGCTCATTCTTGTCCTTCTCCTGACAGTGACAAATATTCTTTTCATGAATGATTTTATGCTTCCATCCAGCCTTCACTCTTGGTGGAAGGCTACTCATCTGGAGTCCAGCCAAAAAGCAGAGATGATGGAGAGTAGTTTTCTCAACTTGCCTTAAGTAGTTCTACTTAGAGAGGCTGACTTACTTCATGAAAAATGGGAGTTAAGCCTGGAAAATTGCCTTAAGTTGGAAAACCAGCAGCGAGTTCCAAAAGCCAAAACTTACAAGTTAAAGCAGTTGCAAGGAAAAATCATATTTCATATAATGCAAGTGAGGTCTTTTTGGCAAACAACTGAGTACATCTGCACAACACACAGCAAACTAATGACCTATAAACACAAACATCAAAGATGGCTTTAATTAAGGGTTTGTTACAATCCAACTTGCTCATGCATTGGTTGTAAACACTGACACCCTTGTTTAAAGCTGCATTTTCTGGGTTACTTCTGTGCATTATTTCAGGCATTTTGCAGCTTTGGGAGGTGAGCTAATCTGAGCTGTGTGGTCACACCAGTGACAATTGTTCTCTCAAGCAAAGCAGCTGCAGTCCATCCACAAAATTTAACTTAATGAAGGAAGGTTAAAACTTGAAGAGTGCATATACCAAACTCACAGTTCAGTTTTGTTACACAATCTCTTGCAGCACTCAGCTTTAAGTGATGCAAGTGCATTTCTGCTGTGACAGCTTTATTGAGTTTGCTTGTTTGATTGTTTTTGTGAGTGGTTCTGCCCCATTCTTTTTCTCATAAAAGTATCTTGTCAATCCACAAACATATCTACTTTTCTGCAAGTTCCACTACTCTTTATGTGTGAAATAAAGGATGGAAAGGCAAGACTTGAGGCTCTATTTCATAGTCAATGTGCTTAACAAAAGTATTCTTATGCTGCCCTCTTTAGTACCCCAAATTACACATAATTGGTTCATTTAATTTTCAATTAGAACTCCTTCATAGAGCAATCAACCTAAACTTCCTGTAGAAAACCCTAAATCAACAACAACAAAATATACAAACAAACCAAACAAATAAAAAACCCTCTCAAATGCAACACAAATACAACAACCCTTCCCTGCTTGGATTAAGGTTGTTTATTGCCATCAAGGCACTGCACACACATTTCATGCTGACCTGGCTACATGTCAACATCTCTTTGTGTATGGAGAAGGTGATCCCTTTAAGTCACAACCATTTTATTATTGAAATAGAAAAAAGAAGTTCCCAGTATATTATCTAGAACCTATAATTCCTGCAAGTCCACACAGTACATCACAGCTACTGATCAGGAGTGACTTTGTTTTCCAGGCATGCAAGTTTCTCTCACTCCCTTGTCTTCAACCACAGACTGTCTCAGTAAGGAAAGCTCTAAGTGAAAGAGAAAATAGAGGAAAACTTTGGAGAGAATAGAAAAAAAAATAATAATAATAACAACAATTATTTTCTTTAAGAAATGAAAAGGAGTTTTGCTGTGACTGCTCCCAGAGCCCCTGCAGAAAGCCTGCTCTGACTCAGATTTGTTGGGTGATTAGGCAGGATTAGGTTTGTCAGTGAGAATAAAGCCAGGCACCAGGTGTGATCTGCCCTTTCTGGGTGGCCTCAAAGGCCACAGTGCTCCCCTGCCTGCAGAGATCTCTCTGCTCATCAGCCATGGGGCAGAGCATGGTTATGAGCACAGGGTTTTAACTCTGCTCACCCCCTCCTCATTTTGGGGCCAGTTAAGGTCCAGCCTCCAAAAGCTCAATGCCATTGTTGAACATGCCCAATTTATTTTTCCCCTCAGATGAGCAGCTACCATCCAGCCAGACTATAAATGCTTGGTCCTAACTACCAGGTAATGATTAGCTATGATGAATTAAGAAGCAGTGCCTCTAGAAAGTATTCTATATGCTCTGCAGTAATTAGGGTTATTTTTAGGATAATATTCTTACAAATTGTTGAGTTCCTGGATACCTGTGAGCAAAAATCCTGGCATAATTGTATTTGTTCTTTTAGCAAGAAAAGAAAGCATTATTAACTGACAAGCCTTTTTCTCTTTCCATTTACAAAGCCTTGGTTTTTTCCCTTTTTCTAACATATTAAATTAATTGGTTTCCACACTGTTTCCTGCTTGTTTAGCATAACCAGTAAGTGGATTAGTCCTTTATCTCAGCCATCCATAGGTTTCTTTAGGAAAAAAAGGTGATTATTGCTGTGGTCACCCCATGGTACCCCGTTGTTAATCCCCTCACTGTATCTTTGATCCACATGCAGTTAAATGTGTGTCCAGGGCACACTGCTGTGCCTATCTCTAATCCTCCCCAGAAAAGCAGAGGGTTAACAGCTCTACATGTCACTGTACTTAGAATCTGGGAGCCAAATAACAGTCCTGAGTCAGACTGGGTGATACAGCAGGGACCAGGGGTGTCTGAGCTGCCCATTATGTTTTGTTTTCAAAGCGGTAACAATCCGTGAGCGCTCTAACAACAATGGCAGCAGCCTCATCAATGTATGATCACAGCATTTTCCCCTCCATTAAATAGTTCTCATGTTATGTGGAAAGCAAAGTAATGCATCACAAGTTTTAAATAAAAATAAATCAATTACACATCCAGAACACCAATGTTTTGAGAAAAACCTTGGTCAGGTTTTTTATAGAACAGGCTGCAACCCAGTGCTCTTTCACATTGGGATTTACTTCAGTCCACTCCAAGATTTTTAACAAAAAGTCCTAAAGACAAAATGGCTTGAAACACCCTGATGAGAGCCTCAAGTGTACTTTAATCTATTGGAAGCAGTTTTCTCCAGAGTAATACATGCTTTCTCTGATGAATGGAAAGAACATCTCAGTATAATTACTGAAAATGTGAGCTTTATGTTCCAGTACAGAATCTTGGGTATTTTGCGATAAATGCCAACAAATGTTTTATTCAAGTCACAACAGCAACACAACTCAAAAAAAAAAGACACAGTGATAGTCTTGATTCCCTCTTGTCAGATCCATTTTGTGCTTGTGAGATGCCATCAGTTTCCAGATGGCATCACTGTATAGAAGTGATATACAGAAGAATTGCTGTAGTAACAAGACAAACAATCAGGTTTAATGAACTTGACATTCTGGGTTGTTTCTAATTATCACAGGTAACAAGTTAAGGCCAGAATGATCAGTTTCAGCTAAGCTTACTTATGCTTACAGCTCTTTGAATTTCAGTAGTAGATGAGATCTGCTAAAGTTCTGTTTATCTTCTACACAAGGAACTGCATGTCCCTAGAAGCCACATAAATGTGTGTCCTGAAGGGATAATCCTAAAATCATTCCATTCCTTCTGCTAAAAGTTAGAGCTATGCATTACAGTAACACTGTTTTTATTAATGAGCTCTATTTCAGGTCTGTCTTCTCAGAAATGCTTTCCAGAGCAGCTATGTTTATGGCTTCTCCTGTGCAGCATAACTCAATATCCCTGTTATGTAGATAACTCAGATTTATGCCTCTATCCTATGAGACATTTCACAAGCTCAGGCTTAGTGTTGTCAGGCAGCTTGACGGATGTCAAATCCTGAATTTACCCAAAGACATCCAGATAATGGCATGACAATGGCTCCAAATCTAAATGCATCATCATTGCAGTAAATAATTCCCTGCTTTCCCACCCTCATTTCCCCTGTGAGAGCAGTCCTATTGCTGGAGAGGCACAATGCATCAGACATCACCTGAACATCACCCACAGCACTGCAAAAACCCCTTCAGACAGGCACTTCATTGAGCCCTGCCTAAAGGAATTCTGCATTTCTTCCCCAGGCCTCATGAATGCTGTGATCATGTAGTAAAAATAAAGCCAGGAAAGATATTTTTAAAAAATTGTTTTGCTTCATTCTGATTTTAAGAAGACTCAACAATACTAGGAAGTGATGACTGCATGGCAACTATTTAATACTGACTAACCTGATAAAATTTGATGTGCCAACAGCCAGTAACAGCACTACCAGATCCCCAGAAAAGAAGCAATCCTGCTGGTAAATTTGCAGTCCTACAGCTCCTGAAACATCTGCCAGGTCAAACTAAATAATTTCAAAGGAATTCTGGAAGCCCATGTAAAATAGTTTGCTCAATAACATCCCATCCTTATTGTGATTGCAAAAACCCTCTGTGCAGCAGAGAAACAGAAGCTGGTGATTTGAAGGCAGACAAAGGGGCCTTAGCAGGAGATAATGTGTGATGTTATGTTGAAAGTCTTTAATGAATGGAAGCAGTGGGCAATACTGAGGAAGGAAAAGGACCCACTCAACTGGCCTTCTGCTTTTCCAAGAGGCTTTGTTCAGACTTGGATCTGTTGAGCCCAGTCTTCAGGAGTAAAAGGGACAGATTCCTAGACTGGCCTTCTCCTGTTCTGCTTAGACACAAGGTCTTTAAAAGAATTTTGGACACTATTACAAAAACCAAAAATTCCACAATTATAGGAGCAAGTGTCAGCGTTCCCAAATAGAAACTTTACTGAGCAGCTGAGTATGAGGAAGCCACTGGCAGGAAAGCGCTGAATATTTCACCCTTCAATGGAATGTGCAGATTCTGGGCAGAGAGTTTCTATGAGCTGAGCTGACCAGATTTTTGTTATTTAATCCTTATTTTCCTGGAGCAGTCATTTCCCTTTACAGAACTTTCCAACCACTGCAGTGAGGCTCAGATCTGGAGGTTAGAACTCCAGGGAGAGGCTTCACAGAAGGAATCCTGCCGTGCTGTGAGACTCAGGACTGGCCAGTGTGAGTGGAGGTGTGGTTCTGGGGATAAACCATGACAACAGCTGGGCAATTCCTTGTTAAAGCTGTTCTAGTGCAAACCTGATGCCTGAATCTAAGTAAAAGAGCAGAAACATTACTATAGTACCATGATGGATGCTGTTACTCCTGCCTGCAGGCCTCAGTCCCTAAGCCAGATATCCACAGGTTAAAATCAGTTCCCTTTGTAATAAAATATAAGACCTGCAAAGAATAACTCAACTAATGAGCAATTCTCTTGAACTTTGAATGCAAACTATTATTTCCCATTATTTGCTACACTCCTTTAGTTCTGATGAATTATGTATCCATTTAGCCATTCTTGGTTTAGCAGAGCCATCAATAGGAGGTGAAATATGGGGAGAGATGGTCAATATGAGACAGACATATCAAAAGGGTCACATCTCTGCAGGGCTCCTTCTGGAAAGCTGTTCAAAACAAGTTCTGAAAGAATAAGTGTGGCAGGAGGAAGATAAAAGTCCAAATTAGCACAAATAGCTCTAAGCAGCATTGAAAAAGTAGGGTACAAGGTGCAGTGTCCTACAGAAATTCAGACCACTGAGGAATCCATGATAAATGATTCATACACTGCAGAGTTGATAATACACAACAGAGCCATCTTAGCAACTGAATGGAGACATTCATAGCTGAAATGAGCAGGCTGAGTTTGTGACTCTTTAACAGAACAAGATTTTACATAATTTTGCATGGTTCCTTCTGACTTGGGTTTTGAGAATACAGAATATTTCCCTATTCCTTAGGCAAACCTGTTAAACAGCATCAAATTCACTCAAGAACCAACATTTTTTCCCAACCCCTGCCATTGGCTTTTCTATATCTGAACTGGGGAGAATTAAAAGCAGCATTACAGAAGGCTTCAAACCAAAACAAGATCCTGACTCAGAATCACCTGTCTCACTTCCACTTTGTGTACTTGTATTTTGCCAAGTGCCACACATTTATTCTACAACCAGAAATTGATAGGAAACTCAGAGAAGGAGGAATCTCTGTGTTAGAATCAAGTTTCTTATAGCTCCTGGACTTCCCAGTAAGTCCCAACTCCACTTTGCCCACGGTGTTACACCACCATGGGAGCTTTGCTTTGCCATGGTGCTTCCACAGGACAATTCCCACTACTGAAGTTATTAGTGCTGCTTTAGAGTGAATGGAATGCAGATAAGCTGTTACCACCAAGAAAGGACAAGCAGTAATTTTGGCAATGTATTAATCTTGCAACCATCTGGAATGAAATTAATCCAGAATCTCCCACAGAACTGATAATACTCTGTAGTTCATTTTGCTGCTAGGTTATGCAGTACAGTTACCATGAAGAGGCACCTATAATTCAAAGCCCAACATCTTCCTGTCTGTGCCCTATTTTGTACACAGTATCAGTGTCTAGTGTACAGTAAAACAGCCCTGCTTTAGCCACTGTGAAGTGGGGAGCAAAATATATATATATTTATATATATATATTTCTATATATTATATATATTTATATATATTTTATATATTTATATATAAATATATTATATATATTTTATATAAAATTATATAATAGAAGGTATACAATACATAAATATGTATATATATTATATATTTTATATTGTTATATATTATATATATATTATATATATATATATATATCCCACTGCCAATATCCAAAAATAGTGGCTTACTGCTGCACAGCATTCTGGCCATGGCTTTGCTGCATGTGACCTGGCACTGAATTGAGTCTTGGGAAATAAGGGACTAATGGCATTAATGAGATCCTGCCAGGCATTTACTGTTTGGACCAAAGTTGCTTCTGATTTTTTTGGGAACTATAACTGGGACTGGGAAAATCTGGGTTTACTTTCAGTGTGTCTTATCTTCCCTGCATACTCAGCAGCACAGGAAGGCGTTTCAGTCTTACAGGCTCCATCCTTAAGAGATAATTCCCAGTATCACCACAGCGTAGGGAAGATGGATATTTTAAGGTGGGAAGTGCTCCAGTGCTAGAGCTCATGTAACAGGACCAGAGTTCAGGAGACAGTGGGGGTTGTTTATGGAGTTAAGCATGGTTAAAAGCATGTTTGCAGGTCACTTTCCTTTACCTTAGCCACTCCTCCTCCCCACTGCCCTGCCAGTCTCCTGGCCAGGAACGTGCCAGCTGGTCTAGCATGGAGCTGGTAACAGCATGTGTTGTTTGGAACAGCAGGTACTGCCTTGGAAACATGATGGATTTAGCAACACAGGAATGTAGGATTTTTCACAGAAACAGGAGTTTATTGCCAGTCCATTTGCTTTAATGCAAAGTTTGCATGTGTGATATTATAATGCCAGTTTTAACAAGTTTTTTTTTCATCAGGAAAGACTTATCTTTAAGGAAAAAAAAAAGAATAATCACTACTGGAGGAGGACTTGTAGGGAAACAGGAATTTAAGAACTCTTATATTGACTTCTCATGACTTTATACAAGGAAGGATGCACTGCCCTTCTCTCTTGCTGCATAAGATCCAGCCTACATCTTAGTAAAGTAGCAGTTTATCCAGAAAGTCCCAGGTTTTTTGTAGAAAGCAGGGAGAGAAGGAATACAGAGAGACAAGTCACACTGACCAAAGCCCTGTTATTCCTGACAGGACTGTGGACTCCAAGACTAGGTAGAGTTTGAACATTACAGAAAAGCACAGAGGTTCATGTGGTGCTATGTTAGGGGAGATATTTTACCATTTGAGGTCTTCAAAGACTTTTAGAGATCAATTCTGCTTCTTCTCATGCTAATGAAGCAGCACCAGCTGATGGGCTCCACACAAGTTCCCTCCTAGGCAGCTTCCTACCCTATAACTGGGCTTGCAGGGATTTCTCAGTCCTCACCTCAGGCCCTGTTTTGCATCTGCAGCTCCTCATGGCAGAGCAAAGCAGAGCAAAACTTGGCACAAAAAGCAGAGACAACAAAGCAATTAATAAAGGTGATAAATTTGTATATACTTATTGTAAACAGTCATGCATTACTACACACCACATCCAAAACAAATGCTGTTTCTTGCCACTATCTAAGAAAAACCCACTATGTCTGTGACAGTACAAATAATTCTTTTTTATTTCATTAGGTCCGGAATGCAGAGGAATTGAAAAAAAAATGTTTTACTTGAGAGAAACAATGGAAAGATTTATAAACAAAAGAAAATTAAAAGGAGGTTTAACTAGATAGAATATCACCATTTTTACAGCTGTGACAATGAACACAGTGCTTTTTCTACAGTGAAGCTGGTGGTATTTCTCATGAAAGGACAGCATATATTTTCAGCTCTGCGCTCTTCCAAAATGTGTTTTTTTTGTGGGAAGGAAAGTTTGTTCTTCCTTATTTCAAGTGCTGAAGTAGATATTTCTTTAAATCAGTGCTCAAAGATCCTTGGCACTTCCTTAGAAGTGTTACCTCATGACAGATTGTCAAAAAAAGGTATCAATCCTGCTTACATAAATGGATGGTGAAAGGCAAGCTCCGTTAAGAAAACACCTTCGCTATTTTATCAGTTCCTCAGCAGAGGAAGATACCTCCAAAATAGATCCCTCTCCTCCTACACAAAGAGAAGTCATTCCAGTACAGCTAAAAGGTGAATTTGACCTGGTTTACCCAGGGAGATAAGTCCAAGAGTCCTTAGTCTTTTTATTAGTTTCTATATATTAAAATCATATTTCTCTGGAGTTTTTTGTTTGAACCTTCCTTTCCCTTATTCGTTTTTTAACCTTAAAACCCAAACATGATAATAAAATGTGCATCCCATTCAATAGAAAATGTGGCCTTTGCCACAGCCTCCCTCAGCTGAAAACTTGAGGCCAAGAATTCTCAGGTACTTTAGTGTTTTCCCTAAAACGATGTGTCTCTTGTTTCTACCCCACAACAACTATTCCTCCAACAGTAACAGTTTTTTGTAGGAGAGATTCTAACACCTTTCAGGTATCAGAAGTGAAATTTCCAGAAAAACAAAGTTAGGGAGTTCATGGTCATTCACACAGAAAAGTCAATAATAACTGCACGAGGGATAACACAACATGAACAAAGACAACCAATTGTTGCTAGCAGGTTTTCCATTGGAGTGAGAGGATGAATTTCTCTTTCTAAGTTATGCTAATCCTTTTGCTAGCAGGTTGCAGTTTCTTTGTGTTTCACTTGAATACTCAAAACTCAGAAAGACGGTTAAATAAGGTTCTATCAAAAGAAAAAGCTAGTTAAAAATTAGGAGATTTGAAGAACAAAAAAGGGAAAAAAACCCAGTAAAAACAACCCCCAAACAGATGGAAGTCAAATATCTCGCTTTAGGGGTGAGTGTTATTCCTGACAGTCCAAACCAAAGATTTTCAATGGTTTGTTTCAAGACAAGAAAAAAATGTGTATATTTAGGATGGCAATATCAGAATGCTCTCAGCATTATTTTGGGAGACATTTATAGACTGTGATAGGTTTCCAGAAAGACAAAGTATTTTAGTAACATGTCTTTATATCTGTCATAAAGAATTTTTCACAAGTGCTGTTAAAAACCCCTGGCTAAGAAACAGTGTTAAGACTCTCTTTTATAAACTTCATTTGTTTGAATGATTTAATATACACACTTTGGAAAGTAACATCCAGCAAGCAGTAACCACATCATACAATAATGAAGATGGGTAGAAAAACTCATTAAAATCACATCTTACCATATGAAAATTATGATAACTTATATACAGGCTAATTATTTAATAATGTACAGCTGTTAAATTAACTACTACTAATTACTATTAGAAATTACTGCCACAAGTTCATGGGGTTTTAGAAATGCAAGATATAACTGTGGTGTAAATGGAAAGTAGGAATACATCCCCAGTTTTGTCACTAATCTTAATTTGTGCCATTTTATCCATGAAGACATACATTCTCATTAAACACTCCACTATAAATAGTCTGGAGGTTTGGTTTCCTCCAAGATGTCCATCTTTAACTGAAGGAAAACAGTTAAAGACAGTCAGGATTTTAATTTAGGAAAACATTCTTGTGAATGCTTAATTTTTCCCCAGTCACAAAAATTCTCAGTTTCTGATTAACTTTGATTTAAGTGGGACAGATTCATGTATTTAAAGATACCTCCATGCCCAAGACTGTCCCAATGGGCTTCTCTTCCTTAATCACTCTGGGTTGCATCAGCCTTTGTTTCTCCCTCCTCTAACACCCCAGACCATGAACAGGCACTGAATTTTGTCAGCTTTGAGCAGAGCAGAAGGCTCAGTCCTCTGAGCAAAACACCATCACCACTTGTGTACTAAACCCCCCTCCTGTGAGCAGGACCTACACCCCAAATTAGGCACTGCAAACCGACATGGGAACAATCAGGAGTTCCTCAGGAATGGTTTCCTACAGCAGTAAGTCCAGGGTTGTGTTTGCTGAAGCACTTGGACAAGAAGTTGGTGATAAGTGTTTCAGGGCTTTCATGCCTCGAGGGAATTTAAATTTTCTTCTGTAGAGATGTAGAAACCAGGAACCTAAGAGTGTGCAGAAAGGTGAAATTAGACCTTGACTTTTCATCTGTAGGGAACAGGAGAGACCTGAGCTTGATTTCTGCTGCTGTGGTTTTACATCTACCATGGCTTGGTATAAAAAGAGTAAATTATCTCGAAGGCTAAGACCTGAAAGACACTGTGGGACTCTTTCAGTACTGTTTAAAACATATTAAATAGTTTGCTAATAGGTGAAGAAATTCTGCAAGAGCACTAATATTTTTGAAATGTTGATTAGCTAGGAAAATCCAGCCATGATTAATTTAGTGTTTGATGACTCCCTATCTGCTCTCTCCCCCAAAACCACTTTGCTGTTCTTTTAGCACACAGTGAGATTTCATAAAATGAACTTACTCAAGGCTATTTCATGAAAAGCATGACATTCATTTTGCATTTATGGTAATGTTTAAATAAATACTCTCTCCAAAGTGTTTTGCAAGGCCCTGGAGTGCTGCGCTGAGTGGATAGATGGCTTCCAGTCATCTCCAGAACAGAGAACAGATTAACATGGCAGAGCAGCCAGGGAGGAACATGTGGAGAACTCACTGGAATGACACTCCTGATGTGATAAAGATGCTAACAATAGCCATTAAAGAGGTCAAACAAAGAGAGATTTAGAGAAAGAAGTTGCAAGAGCTGGAGACTTAGAACTGCTCTCTCAGTACCTCTGAGCCTGTGCTACCACAGGTGAGCAAACTCCCATTGAGGGACAGGTTTGTCCAAGGGAGGAGGAAAAAAAACACTCTCAGAAGAAATTGTGAATGCACAAATTCATCTGAGGTTGAAATAAATTCTCAAAGGATTTGTTTAATCAAAACCAACAAAAATACATCAATGGTTCTCCTCTAGTTCATGGGGAGGATTGAAGGGAATGGGGCTGAGGTGGTAATTAATGTAGTATCTCTGTATCTCAAGGGATGGTAGCCCTGCAAAACATTATTTATTTAATAAAAGAAATAAAATATTAATTTTCTCATCCTGGAAAAGCAAATACATTGAACATTTTCTGTTGCATTTTGAGGTGAGCCAACAGGACTGGAGATTCAATACTATTAAAAATAGATAAATATGAGATTTTCTTGTATATTTTGAAGAGTTGCCCAAGGATTAACAAGTACAGAGCAACACATTCCCTCCTGTTATTGTATAAGACAGAAAAGAGGGAGATGTGACATTTGCAGCAGACTGGGAAAGAGGTTCTCTGTGCATACAGGAGCAATGGCTTTAGGGATTGATCAAAAGCCACAAAATGTGGGCTCCACTTTGACTCAAGCCTCAAAAAGAGGAAAAATAGGTGGGATGTGATGAAAGGTATAAGAAGAACATCACAATGAAATATTCAGTGCTAGTGAGAAAGATTGTAGTTTTAAAGAAAGGGAAGCTATTCAAGAAAAATTAAATTTGGTATACAAGGCTTCATAGAGGGTTTTCTGCTATTGTTTTAGAGTTAGAAAAAAAAATAAATAAGAAAAAGACTGCAGTTGTCAAAAAGACATGCCAAAATTCAGGTCAGGATTTCAGAAGCATGAAAGTGACAAAAGTATGGATTTAAGGGGCCTGAAAGATAGAACAGAGATTTAGCACTTGAAGGAGAATGAAAAGAGACCTAACTATGAACACTAAGTCAGAAGCCAAGAGAAGACCCAAGACTGACATTGTAATCAAAAATAAGGAAGTGAAGAAAAGTGCTTGAGACACTGAGATTGTTGAGGAGGCAGCACTTTAAAATGGCTGAAAAGCAACAGAGGTTACAGCAGACAAAAAGTGAGGAAAGAGATTCCAAGGCATGAAGCAGAGAGACCAAGCCCTCAAAAGAGAGATTTTCCAGGAGTTTTTGCTCACCTGGAGCTCTGCTTTACCGCAACACAGCCAGCAGTTAGCACACAGAGCTGCTGAGCAGCTGCAGTGCTGCATTTATTGCATTGCTCATCTGTGTCACTGCTGCTTGTCACCCCCAGGGACAGCAGGGCAGGGTTTTATGGGACATTCCCTGCTCCAGAGCTGGAGCTGCAGGAGCCACAGGTCCGTGAGCTCAGCCTGCATTTCTCACCCATTTAAGGCTGAGGTTCAGTTTCCTTTTCAGTCACTCAAGCCCCAGCAATTTCCAGTGACACCGGGTACCTGCTGGCTGCAGCTCCCAATTAATCTGAGGAGCTGGAGAGCTTGGCTGTGCTGCTGGTGTAAAGAAGGCACTTAGGAGCATGTCAGGCTTTGTTCAGCCAGGAATCACATCCTTGTTAGGAGCTGCAGCATCACACCTGCTCCTTTTTGGTTAACTGACAAATTGCTGCTATGTAAATCTGCAGTTTGAGTGTAAAACCAAGCCTCTCCTGAGGCCAGCTGACAGTGTGTGAGGAAGGGAAATTGAAAGGAAAAACAAACACACCAAACTGATGATAGCTCACGTGGCAAGATATCCTTGCACCAGGGAATGTAACCCTGTCTATGAGACAGGATCACTCACAAACACCAGGTTTATTTTGTATATATTTTGTATATCTGTATCCCAGAAGTCAAAGAAGGTGTTTCTCTAAACAGTCTTATTAATTACAGAAGCTGAAATAGAAGAAATTGTCAGTGCCACCTCTGATTCCCCAGAGAAATGAGTTAATGTCTGACAGTCGTTAGAAATGTTGGACCTTCATTGCAATCCCAGTGCCATTGAGGAATGGCCTGTTGTGATTAACCACACACACTCTTGTGCTCTGTGGATGTGCAGTGGAACGTGCTGTACCTCTGAAAAGCCCAGCCATGCCACCAAGGACCTGCCCAGGGCTGATCTGGCATTCCTGAGCACACAAACTCCCAATATTGGCTGGGCTGTGACAGCAGTGTCCCTTTCATGCTGTGTGGCCCCACAGCCCCAGACAAATCACACAGTCCTAGCTGAGGAGGATGCAGATCTGCTTCCTCTGGGACCATCTCCCTAAGCCCCCTGATAGCTTTGGGGGTGCAGCAATGGAGAGGAAGTCCTGAGACTTTATCAAAATGCTTTTGACCTCTTCAGGCATCAAAATATTCAATACTGTATGGGGGTGTGAACCTGTCAGCTGAGAGTCTTTTCTCACCTGGTTCTGAAGGTATTGGCTTCAAATCTCTGGGAAACTTCTGATGGTTTTACAACCTTCACTGTAATAATCTCCTTCCTTATATCTAGTCTAAATGTAGCTTTGTCTGATGTTCTGTGACAGTCCCCATATCCTCCAAGAGTGTTTGTGTCCTGCCTGGGTGATTACCTGAGCCTGGGCAGGAATCAGATCTAAATCTCCTTTGATATTCAATATCACTCTTTACTTTTCAATTCAACATCCCTCTATTACTTTTTACAGATTCTATGCCCACTATTAAACAATTTAAGTCACAACCAGCCAAACAGCATTTGCTGGGGTTTAACATTCCATACTTTGTTAAAGTGCGTTATGCTGAACAAGAGAAGGTGGCTGAAAGCTTCTATTTAAGGACTTTCAAACTGAGCATGGACAAAGGCAGTGGCACACAAGCTGCAGTGCCAAAATCCTTCCGGCTCCTTGTGCCAAAACCCCAGGAACCAGCAGATCCTATCCAGTCTCTGAGTTATGCAACAGTGTGCAAAAGCTGTTCCCTTCAGAGGTGTCCAAGGATTTCTAGCTTGATCTGAGACACACTGACCATGACTTGTTGCCTCAGATTTTCCTATCATCTTCTGGTGCGCCTCATTCACCAGTATTTTAATGCATCTGCCCAGCTGTATTGCTCAGCATGGATAATCGAGCATGGTATTGCCTCTGATGAGAACTCAAGCTGCAAGGTCCTGAACAGCTGTCAAACAATGATGTGTACACAGCTGAGTCCGAGGAGAACAAAACCAGCATTTTTTAAAAAATTTGCAAATTGGAAAACCTAAATTCCAAAGTCCTGCATTTTTGCACTTATTTTAAAATCAGTAGCTCTAAGAAGGCAGGCACAGAGCAAGATGTTCATCTAACCTCTAATAAATCATCATTCTCAACTAAACATTATAGATCCCACCTTACCAGAGTGGATATTTAAGAATTAAATAACTAGTCAAGACAAAACCGAAAGAGTTTTAAGTATGACTATTTTATATATGCAGTTTTACTTTAAGATTAAAGTAGGATAAATCACTTAATCCATCAAAATCAGATAAGAAAGGAGTTTCAGGTTGCATAATTCAGTGAGTTTCAAAAATAGAACTTAATTGCCTGAAATTGTGCTCTGATCCATATGCTTCCATGGACAAATGCAATTACTGCCTCTTGTAAACAAGCTAATTGATGTGAGAGAATATAGTTCAGAATATCTTATATGTGAACAACATTTCACAAAAAGCACAGAGACTTGAGCAATGATCAATAGTAATCATCACAGCCCCACTGGAACAGGTAAAACTACACTGCTCTGTTTGCATCAGCTGAGCATCTGCTTCAGTTTTCCTTAAGATTATAAAAACCTTTCCTCTCACCTAGCAAAATAAATTAGCTGTTCAAGCTCTTGAAAAAAAAAAAATCTCACTAACACAAAGGTAAAAAGGCTTTTCTTAAATGAGGCAATCAAAAATCTCAGGGCAACTCCAAGATCTGAACTCTTGTCAGTGGCTGCTCAGTCATTACACAGACACGTCTCAGGGCAGAAACATCAAAATGGCAGCAGTTATATTGCCAATAAAATGACAAATGCCAGTAATTCCTGATTTTTGCCTCAGACTCATTAATTAGGATGGCACAAGACCTTGTGATCAACCAGTCAGACATTTTCATGTAGAAAAAGGTCATGGGATTGCAATTAATTCATTCCTCCTTGAACTGCAGGACAACAGTAGCAAAATACACAATTTTGAAGATCTTTTATTCTACTTACTGTTTACTTTACCTTGTGTCTGTCTACTTCCTAAGCCCAAGAGACACATGCCCTCATATGCCCCCATCTGATGTCACCTTTCCTGTTTGTATCAACCAAATTTGTAATCTTGCTGAAAAAAAAAATCTTTCAACAAGATGTGTTTTATTGCTCTTAATTATAAAACTCAATAAATCAGTCTCCTCCAGGGCCAAAAAATTTTCAAAGTTCCTGTTTCTTGTTAAAAATTAATTTTTAATCACATTTAATATGATACATTTAATTTCTTGCACCTTCAAAATGTTGTCTTTCTCCAAAATGTGATTTGCCCAAAAGTGACACCCACACAACAAGTGGGTGGAAAGGTTAAAATTTTCTGTTTACAAACTGTCTTTGAACAGTCAATACAATTTACAAAATGTGTTTGGCACTGGGTGAATACAATGTATACACATCACAAAATGAGAACAACTTGTCATGGTTTTATGGAACTGCTTTCACATAAATTATTTGTCAATTTTCTTTTTCCTTGTAATACTTGGTTCAAATAAGTCATTAGGAAGGTACTGACTCCCCTGAGTTTTGCATCAGGTTGTATACATTCAGCATATAGAGCTGGCTAAATAAATTACAAATATCTTCAGTATACTGAATAGAATTTGTTAAATGCTTTGTTTAATGCCTAAACTCGTTGAGAAATACTATTGTCCCTTTTTCATTCAGATCTAAATCCTGCTCACTTTTAAACAAAACAGAAAAGTAAAGAAGCATTGGATTAAATTATTACATTTCTGGAATATCATGGAATTATCAAGGTTGGAGGAGACCTTCAAGGTCATCCAGTCCAAGCATCAACCCAATCCAAGCCCCACCACCATCACCCCTGCGCCACCTGCCCAGGTGCCACACCCAGAGGCCTCCTGAACACTTACCCAGAGACAGCAACCTCACCCCTCTCTGGTGGAGTTGCTTTCACTTATTCCAATGCTCACCACTCATTTAGTGAGAAAAAAAACGTCAAATATCTAATCTGAACCTCACCTGTGTCATCCTTTCACTTGAGGCACGGCCGGAGATATCGACCCCTGCTGTATCCTCACTTCAGGGAGTTGTAGAGAGACAGGATCCCCCCTGAGCCTCCTTTTCTCTGGGCTAAACACCCCAGCTTTGTCAGCCACTCCTCATCAGCTGTGTTTTCCAGACCCTTCCCCAGCTCCATTCCCTTCTCTGGACCTGCTCCAGCTCCCTTGCACTGCAGGGCCAGGGCTGGGCACAGCACTCAAGGTGTGGCCTCAGCAGTGCCCAGCACAGGGGACAGGTACAGGGGACAGGCACAGCCCTGGTGCTCTGGCCACACTAGTCCTGACACAGACCAGATGTCCTTGGCCTTGTTGGCCACCTGGGCACACCTGGCACACTCTGGCTCTCACCTTTCTGGACCTCCTGCAGCTGCCCTCAGCCCACCCACCCAGCCTGTTAAGATGTCTCTGCAGAGAGAGATCAAAATGTAATCTCATACTTGGTAAAATATAGGAGAACAACAACATTTCTTGGGTTTGCTGCCATGAAACACATCCCACTGATGATGTCCTTGCCATTTCCTAATTGCGTTGAGCAGCAGAGCAGCCAGTTTGTGGGAGCAGCTGCTCACACATCATTTCAGGGGCTCAGGCCCTACCTGTTCAGGAGGACATTTCTGGCAGTCAGAGGCAGCTCCCTACCCCAGGCAGAAGGGCTCACCTTGCCTTCACAGGGATGGCCTAGAGACCTGCAATATAATCAAATAAACAAACACATTTAGGGGACTCTCTGAGCTCTCTGCAGCTTTCTTGCTCTCACCTTGTGAAAGGATTTTCCTGGTGTCCTACTGCTAGCACAGAGCTGTCTGAAAAGGGAGCTGCTGTGCACTCGCAAGGCTTTGCAAAGGAACACTTTCCCATGAACAAAACTGCTGGCTGGGATTATTTATACTTGCAATGGCCCACTGCACAGGATCAAGGGCTTCTAACTGTTGATGTGAAGAGCATCTATTCTATGTGAAACCTCACAGAAGGAACCTGACACTTGGTATAATTTCTTACAGATATTGCAATACTCCCCCTGTATACCCTGCCAAAATATTTGCAACCAAGTGCATTTGACTGAAAACTTGGCATAGAACTTCGATTAATTATTTTCAATTCACTGAATAGGTAGCTTAGTCGGGGAAAACTCACAATATGTATGGGCAAGTCAGTGAGCCAATCTCTTGCCTCAGAATTAAAGTATTTTGACCTTTCAGGGCAGGGAGTTTAAGGAAAATGGAAGTTTAGCAGTGCTGCAATTGTTAAGATGTTGCAATCAAGTCAGCACAGGTGAAGGCCCTCTCACCAAACGAAGACACTCTCAGCACACTGAAATGACAAGTTTTCAATACAGACAACAGTATTTGGCTACTGCAAATAAAGGCAAAGAAAATGTGTACTTTCACATTGGTTTGCACAGGTGAAGTGAACATCAGGGTGTTCCTCCAAATCCACAAAGAAAATCAGATGGAGAGGCTGCCAGGAAAGGCCTGGAAAAGACATTTCTTTATCTTTACTGACCCTGGATCTGCCTGGCCTCTGCCTGCCCCAAGGACAGACATTTGCTGAGGGAAACTGGCAGGGAAGATCATTTCCCCAGACCTTTGGATCTGACTATGTCACAAGAGGGCAAACACTACCTAACACCAATGTAAGTTCAAAGTAAAATCCTTCCCAGTGCTTAAAAACAGTTGCATTTTCTAACAAGTGAAGAAAATCTTTCTTCCATCCACAGGCAGAGCAGTGCTGGTGCTGAGGACGTGCCTGTGACACAAGCTCAGCTCTGCAGTGGCTCCTTGGCATCCCTACATCTGCAGATTGGTGTGTTTGCTCTGAGCACTGCTCAGCTCATGCCACAGCTGTATTTCACTCACTGCTGTGGTGGTGGAACTGCTGTTACAGCCATGGTACGAGCTCTGACTTATGAAAGCAAGATTGTAGAGCAGAGTCATATTTTATGGCAGTTAAAACAGCTGGGAAATTCAGAAACCTGATAATGGGACTGTCAAATGCTTTTCCACATTTCCCAATTTCCCTTCCTCTAATGAAAAATATTCCTTCTGCATTCACATTACACCTCTCTTATTCTTTTATCACTTCCTATAAATCACTCTTCCACTCTCTGGATGAATCAAACTTTTTTTGTCAGTGTACCTGAAGCCTGTCATGACCATGTACTGCAGAAACGACAAGCAGAAATGCAGCCCAGGACATTGCACAGACTGTCACACACTCAGTTGGAAGCCCCTTCCAACCCAGGCTATTACATGATCTATGGTCCTCTTGGATTTGTTTTAGTTTTCATGGAACCTGACAGAAAACTTGCTTTTAAAAAATATTAAACAGCTTGTTAGGAAATATTAATCAACTAATTTTAATCATATCACTGAGAAAATATTCACACTGCCTTCTAAATGATGGAAACTCTCCTTTAAGTGGTTTACATTCAACAGCTAAAACATAATATTATACTGAAATACTTTTAAAGCAGGAGTCAGAGTAAACAGAGGCTGTTCCAGTTTATGTCAAAATAGCTTGAAACAAACTAAACTGTAAGATATTGCTCAGCACACAACCTTGCAAAGTTATTTCACTCTAATCTAGTGGATTCTTACAAACCTAGACATTCTTTACAAGAGTAGTCCCAGAAATTTTTAGATCATGCGGGATAGAAAGAAGTGCAGCTTATATAAATACTTTGGCAATTCTGATAGCCAAATAATCTTCCCTCAATTATTCTTTTTATTGTTATTTTTTCAAATAATTAATTACTGTATTTTAGCTGTTTTTCTACTCTTATAATAGGAAGGTTAGATGATCCAGCATATAAAGGATATTATGTAACACTTCTGTGATGTCAAGTAGACTCAATGGATGTAAAGAGGCCTCCCTGGATGGTTTAAATCTCTGTAAAGCAAAACACCAGCCCCATTCTAACTGCAGTACAAAGGGAAATTTGGATGTGATTGAGATCATCTGACCAGAGATGCAGAGCAGCTGTATTATATAATGCATGTGAGCACAGCTGCTTGCTTATCACAAGACCCGAGAGGAATGCATCACACATCAAAGGGCAGAGCTGCCTTCCCTCTGCCTCCCACGAATCCCCTGGGTGGGGGCACTTCCCCTGGGCCACTCACAGCACAGGAACTGTCCAGAGCCTGAGACACAAGGAGCTGGTACCCAACCACCCCTCCCTGAATGCTATTTTCCACAGGGTAGAACGTTCACTCTGCTATGTGGAATAACACTATTAATTTCTCTGGGAGCTAAATGGGTGCAGCCAGTCAGACCCATTTGCCAGGCACTCTCCTGCAATGGGCCTGCAGGAAAGCTCTCTCACACAGGGAGAAAGCCATTTCTAACCCACTTTTCACCTGGAACACCATAGTATTGAGTGAGCTCTGCAATTTACTCAAGACCATTAGGATGATATCAAGACCTACCCAAGCACACCAAAATTTCAGTGTTACTGGGTACACATGACATACACAGTTTGATCAGCATCAACCTTCTAAGAGAGGGTGCAATGCAAAGTTCCTAAACAGAAGGAAGCACATTTTCAGCAAGATTTTACTAACTTTCAACATGTGATCACTCTAATCCAGTTGTGCTTCACAGGTTTCCATTTTGAAACCTACTTCAATACTTTGCTTCTCAGAATACATATGAAAGGGAAGAAGTTCCACTAATCAGGATTTTATTAATTGATTTGAAAATTACAGTGTGATAAATACAATTTTAAACCAAGTTTTCCAGTAATTCTCACAGAATTTTCTGCTTTCTGTGTGAATATTCTCCAGCTCACACAATGATCATATTCCACACAATGAGTGATTATATATTTAGGGGTTGAATACAAGACATCTCAATGTCCAAAGCTGAGAGAGTGAGTGGTAACACAACTCCTTCAGCCTCTGGGGTGCTCAGCAAACTGAAAAGAGTGAAGCAAATGGGCTGGTTCTAGCAGAAATCAGATGTTAGCACTGAACTAAAACTGATTCTCTTGACTGAAGGCTGGACAACACAGAGTGACAGTGAGGAGAGAGGAGGAAAGGTAGATTTCAAAGGCACCCTCTGCTGTCAGAAATCCAGAGGCTTTGTTCAGAGACAGGGGAATCTGAGGGAGCAAAGGTGGGTCAGTGATGTATGAAAGAAAAAGGGTTTGGCAGGGGCTTCATTGCTGTTCTCACGCAAGGCTGGGAACTCTCAGAATATTTTTTTTCCCTACAAGGTGACTTTCTGTAAATTATGCACAAGATTCTACCCTTGTGGCTCTATCATAAAAATACAAAGCCTCAATCAGATTTACATTAATGGGAAGATATCAGGCTGCTGTGCTCCTTCAGGTGCAATAATATCAATGTATCTAAACCATTCTCCCCAATCTGTTACCAACAAAAGGCTTATTTACAGTTCAAGTCTTTGACTTTAACTTGTCTAGAACAATTTCCTTTCCATGACTCATAAAGGTGAGACTAGAAGGTATATAGGGTACAGGAAACTGTGATGAAAAAAACTCCAGAATGGGCTTTGCCATAGGAGATGTTGCCCTCTGGTCTGGTTTCTGGCAAGCTGCAATAATGTAACCTGACTGTCAACTCCCCTGACCTGTGGCTATTGTCACATACTTTCCCAAATCATCCACAAGATGCTGAATGAACTCGTCATAATTTATTTCTGTTATGCAACCACATGAAGAATACAACTCTGTATCATGGTCTGGCAGCCCAGAATAACTGCAGAAATGACTCAGTATCCAGGAAAACTTTCAAGCCTCCAAAAAACATGACATTTTCCTGGAAAGCAACTTTCAAACTCTGACTAATGCATTCTCCTCTTCTCTTTATTTTTTTTTTAATCTGTCCATACAGGTTTTGAAGCTCTGAATGCTCCTGGGCACTGAGAACAATGTGAGGTGAAGACTGTCTGAGCAAGTGGGAGCTCAGGCAGGACAGCACCCTGTTATGTGATATTTTGGGAACGTTTTGAGGAAATGTAGCATTCCAATGGCCTAGAGCCAGACACTCCATATTGCCAGGGCACCTGCAAGGTGTCCTGGGAGGACTGGAGCTTGGTCCCCAAGGGATCTGCTGCTGCAAGCCCAGCTCAGACTGGAGGAGCCATCCTGCTGCTGGCGCTGAGCCCCACGTGCTCCTGGGCAAACCAGGGAGAGCAGCTTGGAGACTTCAGGAACAGTGGCCCTGACACAAACCTAACCAAAGCCAAGCTCCTCTCTCTTGTCCCTCCATTCCAGCTGGAAAGCTTCCTGATACCACATCCAGAAATGTATCTGCAGTGAAGTAAAACCAGGTGAAAGTGGACCCTAAGAGTTACTGAATATTTGACTACCCAAAAGAGGGAAAATATATGTCATCCTCAGCTAGAACTCACCTAGAACTTTCCCCTGGAAAGATAAACATCAATGAATGTGACAGAGGAAGTTTAAATTCATGAAAACATTCTGATATATAGTCCTCATTTTGTTTCAGGCTACTTCACACTATTCCAATGTCCTGTGTCAAACAGCCCCCACATTCCAGGTACACATCATGAGAATGTCACAGAATTGACATAAGAAACTTTGATGTAGAGCTTAACACATAATAGTACCAGCTGAGCATGCTGCAGGAAGGCATGCACAATCCCACTTTGTTGGAAACAGCTTCTCACCTTGTACTAAAGAGGTCAGCAGGCCTGAGAACCAAGGTGCTCTACTCTGGTTTGTTTGCCATGGAGGGAGCCTTAGCAACACTCTTTTCCCTCTCTCTTTCTCAGTGTATGTGCTCCTGAGATAGTTAAACAAGATCACCAGCACAAAGACACAGAGAGAATTTCTGAGACTCGTAGTGTGCCCTGAAACATTCAAAAAACCACCGCTACTCCAGCCCTGACTTCCACTACCCACAGTGAGAAAATTACCATACATTACTACCAAAGCCATGGAGCTGCTAAAGACAAGATGTATTGCAATAGATGAGCAGGAATTTTAGCTGCCTTAGCCAGCAAGGGAAACTCTTTTCCCACTGACATGGCCTCCAGCTATGGATGGATGCTGCACTTTGTTTTCTCCAGAGCAATGGTGACATTTTAGATCATCTGTTGTGCTATAAATGGAATGCTGTGATCTGCTGAACATTTTCTACCTGGAAGGCCATTTCCTGGTGCCTGAGTCATTAACTTCCTTGGATGACATTGCCACATCTGTAATGAAAGGATGTAACATGCTAATTTATGAGGCTGCTGTAGTGCAGGTATTTTAAACTGCTCAGGTGTGAATAGCAAAGGCTGGCTGGGGTTTGAATCCCTTCAGCAGCATCGGCTCACTGTGGGTGGCATTAAATACTTGTCTCTGAGCTACAGCAACATGGGTTTGACAGATGGAGCACTCCATGGATCAGGAGCTGTTTGGATGGTTTCACACCAGGAGTTGTGGTCAATGGCTTGATATCCACAGGAAAGGAGCAACGAGTGGAGTTTCTCAGGGGCCAGCTCTGGGACTGGCACTCTCAACATCTTTGTCAAGAAACATACAAGTTCTGCTGTACTGATTTTACAACTATAGCTATTAAATTATTCAAATCTAAACAAGACACATGCCAGACTGTCAAAACACTCAAGAAGAAGCTTTTTTCAAGTTCAAGTCTGTAGCTACATGTCCTCCATGTAGGCTGACAATCAATAAACACGAGAACAAGAAATCAAGAAGTCTCTTGGGTAGCACCTCACTCCCCAGTGCTCACCCCTTTGGCTGGGAGGAAGAACAGTCCTCTCCTAACTAATCCAAATTCTCTTCTTCCAAAATATAGAATGTAAATGAGTTTAGCTGCAGATAATGATGTTTCTGTTATTAGTAACACCCTGAATAGCTTCAAACCCTGACAGGGAATTTAACTCCTGGGGACTTGGCTTAGCAGGATCTCCTTTTATACACCCTGCTCAGTGTGGAGTGTAAAATGGCTTCAGAGTCCTCCCCAGGGACACTGATAGGCCTGCACGCTTCATCACAGGCTATTACACACTCAAATTCACTGGGCTGAACATCTGTGGACAATATTTATAACTTCAAAACATCCATGAAGCTCTTCAATCTGTCTGCAATTATTCAGCTGTAATTCTGAAGGCACTTGCTGACAGAAAATAGGAATTTGGTATGAAATCTTTTTCTTCTGTGTTGTTTCTCTGTCTGTCCAGAGGGCCTGAAACAGAGGCTTTCAGTTTAGGTTTTAAGACACAATTTAATGGTGTAAATAAGCTGGCCAGCTTGAGTTGCAGTGGAAGTCAGTTACCTGGGTAGGAGATCTTTTTTCTCCTCACAAAAACGGCCTCATTGCTAATGGCCAGCACTTGCTGGGGTTAGCAGCAGGAATCAAACCCCCGGTCTGTGCTGGGGTTCCAGCAGGAATAAAGCACAGCAGCTCTTGCCCAGCTCCTGGTCACCCTGGGGTCTGTGCCCCCCGTGCCAACCATTCCCACACTGCCAGGGCTGCAGCCTCCCTGGAGCTGCTTCTCTTTCTGCCACCACCACAGAGGCTCCTTCCCCTTCAGGAAAGCTGCTAAACTTGGAATAAATCTGGGCATAGCCATTCCAATTTCCTGAGTCCCAGAGCAAGGTGATACTAAAGGGGACAACTAGTCTTGAAAGGACTTGCAGCATGTTTTCACTTGATTTTTTTCCTGTAACAATGGGGTATTCACAGGAATTGAAATTTCATTTAAATATGGATTGTGGTGGAAGCAATTTTTTTTAATTATAAGCACTTGAATAAGTTTTAAATATTTTCAGAATGGTTCCTTTTATTTCATGAAATTAATGTTATACTTCCTTGCATTCAATTTCCATTGAATAACTTAGACATTTCTAAATAGAAGGTGGAACATTATATTTAAAACACTCATAATTTCTTTCCTCTCAGAAAATCTGCTTGGTAAAATTAAAAAAAAATAGCTGAGCTCTGTGCTCATGCTGGCTTTGGAACACAAAGTTCTCCAACTGTGGAATTTCCTGAAAGCCAAAGGAAATGCTGCCAAAATCTTCACTGCCTCTTTTGAAAACATATAGTTCATGCAGTTCAATAGATTTCCATCAATTTGATCAGATAACATTGTCATCTAATTAATTCTAGACAAATTCATGCGCCTTCAACAGAGAATTGGCTGAAGATGTAGGCTTTCTTTAGTTAATATAAAGACAAACCAGTTTATTATAATGTTCCTTGGGTAATAAATCCACAATGACCTTAACCATGATTTTTTCTGTCAGTTCAAAAACATGGTCTTCATTCTTGGTTAGCCAGGTGATTTAGTGTGTTCTTCAGCTGCCCAGCAACAGATTATTTCATTTATGCCTTCCATTTGTTCTTCCAACATTGCTGATCCAGGTAATAAAGAATCAGGTTCACAGCTATTATCCCTGCTTAATCCTTCATAATTGTCTACATGTTAAATTAGGGATATTATGCTGAATACCATTTAATATAGAACCTTCCCTGTGTGCATCAGGCAAACTCAAAAAAAAATGACCTTGACTGACACAGAGGCCATTTCCGATCCAATTCTCTAAAAATACCTCATTTAGAAGCATTAGGTAGATGCAGACAATGACCCTAATCCTTCCATGTAGCTGTTGGTTTCCACAACAAATTGATGATACTTTTAAAAAAATGCACTCCCTCACAATAGAAAAAACCCTAAATGTCAGAAGTTGCCCCCAGAGGCTGTTTGCACACAAACCTTGTTTGCATACAGGTACCTTGTGTTGTCCTTCATTACTCACCTGAATCGTGTTCTGCTCTACTTGACCAATATTCAATGCCAAAATTGGTTTTCTCCCAAGTGATGATTCTTTTTTAGACCTTGTTTTTACAGATAGTCTGAGGAAATTGAACCCTAACAACAAAAGAAGGCAAGAGGGGTTGTAGGTTTAGTTCAGAGCTAGAGAAATCCAAGTCTTTTATTCCTCATCACAAACACTTAACAGAATGGCACAGGCTCCAAAATCCCGGAATGCATGAGGCTGGAAGGGACCTCTGGGGACAATCTTGGCCAAGACCAGGCTCAGGCAGGGTCACCTGCACCAGGCTGCCCAGGGCTGTGTCCAAACAGCTCCTGAATATCCCTGAGGATGGAGGCTCCACAGCCCCCTGGGTGTCCTGTGCCACTGGGCACCCTCCCAGTGCAAAAGTGATGCCTGGTGTGCACAGGGAGCTCCCCAAGGTTCACTTTGTGCTCAGGTCCTCCCGGCATGTCTCACAGCAGTGAAAGAGCCTGGCTGCTTCCTCTGGACATCCCCCTGGAGACATTTCCATGTGAGGGGATCCCCCTGAGCCTTCCCTCCTCCAGGCTGGGCAGTCCCAGCTCTCCCAGCCTTCAAAAGCTGCTCCAGGCCCTGCAATCCTCTCAGAGTCCTTCATCATCCTCAAGCACCTGGGATCCTCTGCTGGACTCTCAAGGAGCTCTGTGTCTTGACTAAGTCATTTCAGTTGTTAAACTTTTTTTTCTGGCAGTCAGAGAACACAACTGGCTTAAGTGACTGTGATCTCAAGAGCACAAAGTAAAAATATATTTTAAAAAAAGACAAATAAGAGATACACACCAAGGTGAAGCAAATTTGTCAGGTGAGACCATCATCTTTTGTTCTACCTCAACAAGAAACTTAACAGCACACAAAAAAATTTACTTTAAGAGTGTCCTCCAGTGCCTGCTAAGGAGTGACTATTGGAAGGTGACATTTTCTTGTGTCTGGTTATGTGCCCTGGGAAATGTAAAAATATCACCAAGGTATGCATAAGAGAGGAGTTAATTAGTTTAACTTCCTGATGGGAATATATTAACAGTGTAATAAGATGCTCAAATACTCTTTTTATGATTGTCCCTGCCAAAATAGTTGTTGGAAAGATTTTTGTAATACAAAAACTTTCATCCTCCATATGGAGATCCAGATGCTGACTCTGATCTTTGCATGGCAGAGGTCACTGCAAATATTCAGCCTCCTGATCTCAGAAGTGGCACCTCTGAGCCTGTGACTGGAAAGATCCTGTGTCAGGATCAATATCTATAGACAGCTTTCTCCTAAATTCCTCTACAAGCCCAAAGGGAATAATTTCCCTGAATCAATACACGATCCTTTGACAGGAAGAATTTTTTTTTAATGCCATCCAGTGTTTTCATTTTTAAAACTCTTTTGTAGCTTAGTTCAAATGCAATTCGTCCTGCACAGTCATTGCCCCGAGCGGACAACATAATTAATCATCTATTCTTATGTATTTGTGACTTACAATGACTTTTAGCTAAACACTCTTACCCTAAGTCTCCCCTTGATTAAGCCTGAACATATAAGCATGAATTTTATTACTGTGTCTCTCCTTCTGTCAGCCAGAATGTCACTTTGGAATTTAATCTAGTGACAACAAAAATAATATGTTGATTTCCCCACTGTTCTAAAATATGTGATCTATTTTCCATTTGAAATAATTTTAAAAATATATTTTCAGATAGATGGAATGAACAGTATATTTTCCTATGACTTGCTTTCTAGAATCACACACAAATTACCTTCCTGCTTACATACTGAATATGAGGGATATAGAATTATATTCCCTACAATAGAAACCTAAATCAACTTCTGCCTTCTTTGTAACTGTCTAGACAAGAAAAATCTTCTCAAAAAGTCCCACTAACCTTAGGATCATCACTTACGAGGACACTGTCTCCTAGGCTATTTATATTTTTATCTGCATCTGATAAAAATCTGGGTAGGACACACAATTTAGTTTCTATTTCCCTGCTTTAAAAAGCCAGACAATCACATTTAGCTGATTTTTTCCCTCCAAAAAAAAGCATTTTACAAAAAATGAAAAAACTAATATTTCAGCAGCATAGGCAGCATTGTGCTAAGGTACATAATTTCAGATTTGCAAATAGGAAGGACTGCAAAACCTTCTTTTCTTCAGGTGACAAAGGAATGATGGCAAATTTCCAATTATTTCAGGAGATCAAGCATCCCTTTTCAATGCCAGGGGTTTTTCACATTTCTGTAACATTGTCTTGGCTGATACAGCCACCTCATAAGTAATTGCTTGCATTAAAAATTATAAAAACTTTGGAAGATACCAAGAAAAATGTCTGGGGAAATAAAAAAAAATCCAAATAAAGTAAAATTTAATAAAAAAACCTTCTATCCCTGCACATCCCCAAGTTCCCATATTATTTTGCTGATTAATTTATAAGATTATATATTAAACAGCCATCTTTTTGAAAGGCCTTTCTGGTGCAAAATAAATTAACTTGTCACATAAATTACTCTCATTTTGCAGCTTTTCTAAAGGATTAAATCTTGCTGCCAAAAAAAAAAAAAAAAAGACCAAATACTGAAAAATACAGAAGACAACAAAAAGCATAACAAAATTACCCTGTGTGGGGAAAAGAGCTTCCCTGCTTTCCAACACCCACCAGTCATAGGAGATGTGCCCCAGAACCAAGATCTTCAACCAGAACCATATCTCACTTTGGGAAAAGATCTTTTCAGGGTGAGCAGGTCAGTTTTAGAGAGCACCAGGCTGAGGTAGTTTGTACAGACCTGGCACTGGTTTTTTGGGGTTTTTTTGTTTGTTTGTTTGTTTGTTTTTTGTTTTTACCACAAACAGTAAAAATGTTGTCATGTGCTCCTTGGGAAATCTCTCCCTTAACTATCCTACAAGGAAAGAAGCTGTAAGATGAATTTCTGGTCATCTGGTCACTGTTGGGCTGTTCTAGAAAATCAGACCTGGTGCCATAACTGTGGGGAAAATCCACAGCAGCAGCAGCAGCGTGGGTGTTCTGTTCTTCTGCAGCATCCCCACAGCTGCTCCTGCTGAGGATAACAGTGCTGCTGTGCCAGCGCTGCTCATCTGCTGATGTTCTGCTCATCTGCTCATGTTCTGCTCATCTGCTGATGTTCTGCTCATCTGCTCATGTTCTGCTCATCTCCTGATTCAGGGATGGGTTGCAGCCCAGGTACAACAGGCATACCCTGGATGTTCATCTTCCAGCAGAAAACCAGCTTGATTTGAAATAATTAAAGCACTGCTACATATTATTTATTGTGAATGAAGAAGTTCCTGAACTTCTTTAGGAATGTTCAGTCTTTACTATTTTTTCTGACAGGTTTTGATCACTTTATCTTGCCAGAATTGCAGTCCCATGGCTCCCAGGCTGTCTGGTTCTAATAACCAGTTGAGCTGACAATTAACACCTTGTGTATCTCCTACCCACTGTGGTTCCAATGACTTTTATACAAGCTCTGTTTCTTCCCAAGCACTATCCTATTCTGAAACATTGACACAATTAATATCTTTTCAAATCAATTCATGCCTTGCTTAGGCTGATGAACATCCTAATCTGTAAAACTGATGCATTTAATATGAAGCCTTTGTCTTTTCTTATTGGTTATTAACAAATTACATGTTATTGATGTTTTTTCATTCTGAAAAAAATAAAAGATAAACAATGGCTGTTGTGACAGCCAACTTAACCATCTAGCACCATCTTGAGGTTAAACTGCTCTTGACATTCTAAAATAAATGGACATTCCTTGATTAGCTCACCAGAAGCACCAGAAGCTCTAGAGTGATGCAGATATTTATTTTTTACAGACAAAAATTTTAAAACCCAACAGTTGTAAGACAAACATTCTATTGATTTTTTTACTTTGCTTCCTTGCATAGACTTTAATCCAATTCTGTTAATTCTGCTGGTGATTAAGCCTAAATTTATATTCCTAAGAAGTTACATTTTTGTAACTTCTCTGAACACTGCACTCAGAAAGTTCTAAGGTTCAGGCCTTTACACACCAGTTCTCCCTCCATTTTCACTGGGATTAATTCTAAAATTCACTTCCAGAAAAAACCATACTTTTACAAAGTATTCTTATTCTAAAGGATACTGGTCCACCCAGGCACAATCATCTTTAATGCATTTCTAACTGAAAAGATCCACGAAAGCCTGGCGGGGATATTTTGTTGGAGCATAATGAACATGTCAGATAAAGCTGTTATTGTATGTTTGAAGTTAATCATAACACCAGAACATTGCTACAATTATGAGAAGGGGATGAAGGCTGGGGCCTTTTCAAGAATCCAGGCAACAAAGAGGAAATTGTGCTTTCTCCAGACAGACTTCCCAACTTTGAGACTTTCTAAAAAATACGAGCATTGCCTTGTATGGTAATGAGAGGCTGAAATATACATTGGCTGTATGTTTACTTCAAACAAATCTGATTGTGAATCCTGTGCTACTGGGCTGAACTCCTGAGGAAATTCATGAATCTGTCATGAGAATTCAAGTAAACCCAGCCCCAGCTTTATGAGCACCTCACATCAATAGCCACTCAAATAATCTTTGCTGTGTCCAATGTTGTGTTAGCATGTTTAGAGACTCGGTGTTAGGAAATTGCAACACTTCCAAGAGCTCATATTTTCATTCAATTTAGGATTTGGGAAAGATAGAGAATCCAAGCCAGTTTACCTTTAATAAGGAAATAGGAACTTTTAGGGCTCAGAGGACAGTAAAAATATGTGATTTCCATAACACTAGATATCAGCACTTTGTGCACTCTGCTATTTCAGCCTCAAAACCTGCCTGCAAATGCAGACTGAATGAAAAGCTAATGGATTTAAAATACCCCTGCCCTTCTTAAAGTGTCCACATGGTGATGTTAGTTCTGGAAGGGGTGGCATTTCACTGTACATGGAAGGATCTCATCACATGTGAATCTGTGCATTCCTCACACAACACATCCAACGTTAATGCTCATTGCTGTACTCTCATTTTCTACCTCATGGCCCTGGGAAATTCCCTTCCTCTTGCAGTGATGGACACTTAGAACTGGAGGGTTGATCTTGCTAAAACACTTCCAATGGTTTGGCTTACAGGTTTCAGTACAGCTTAACATGAATTATACCTGGACATTTTCCACAACAAAGATAATTGCCTTGTAAAAATCCATTACAGCCATTGCCAATGTCAGGGGATTGATTTAAAGTCAACCTTGATGGTAACCACTGCATTCCAGAAAGACAAATGCAAAGCAAATGCAAAGGCAAAACAAAATACACCATAATCAATAACAGCAAGAGGCAGTCCCTCCTGGGGAATGCAGCCCCTGGAGACAGGTACCCATTTTCCCGAGGCAGCAGATAAGGAAGGCAAGGGAAGCAGAAGAAAGAATGTCTAAGTACTCTCCTGCCAGGGCTTTTGGAAGTTCTGTCAGGATTTGTGTCAGTGCTTTGAGGAAAGTGAGCAGGGTGTCTCTCAGATCACAGCAAGAGATGAAATCCATAGGGAGAGAAAGGAAAACTTCCAAAGAAAATACAACTCTTGCTTCATATCCTAAAACTTAACAGGGAAAGTGACCCAGACACTTCTCTTGTGAATGTGAAAATCCACTTCCTGCTTAGCCCTAATCCCAGGACCCAGACCTCTAAATGCAGTTAAACAGCTCTATTTGTAGCTCTTCTAGACCTAGGTTAGACAGCAAGAGAAACTGAATGGAATTGAAAGCCCTTTTTGATAGGTTTTATCAAAATACCTGCAGCAGCGCTTCAAACTTTCAAGTGACAGTATTAGGGAAAATTCCATGAAAGCCTCTTCCCAAAGGAACTCTTCAAAACATCTTGGAAATGACAAGCAAAAGGATAAACAGCCCAGCATTTTCAGGGACAGAAATTGCCTCTCCTGCTAATTCACACTGCAATCAAGGGGGAAAAAAAGGAATGTGGGGCAATACTTGAGCCAGTGTCAGGTCTAAAAGTCCAGAGTGAAAATGTGCATCTGAATCCACACTTAGCCCATCCTGCAACATAAGCCTTGAAAGCCAGCACTGTAGAGGAACTTCATCTATTTTTGGCCCTGCCCTGATCTCCTTTTGACCCCCCATTCCTCCTGACTCCCTCCCTTTTCTGTCACATCCATGTTGGCTGTGTATTTTTCAGAACAGCAGCTGTTTGTGTGCTCTGCTGGGGAATGGCCCTGGCCTCCAGGATCACTCAGACACTTTGACTGTTTCATCTTGACATCCCCAGTTGTGAGACTGGAGGAATCCTTGCGTAATGTCTGTCTGTGTGTCTCCACTGCTCCATCAATGATTTATAAATTATGGATGAGGGAGTTAGGGAGAGAGCAAGCACATATATTTAGAGACTAGGCCAAATTACAGTGTTGACACTTGTTACCTATTGATATTTCTTGGTTATGCCCATGCCAATCTAATTCTTTCCTAATTGCTCAATTTAGACATTGAAAATTAAAATTACTTTTCCTGTGCCAATTGTTCTTGTTCCATCATTGTATTTGACAACAAAAATGCTCAATATTTTAATTCCAAACAGCCACTAATCAGTGTTGTTTTCTTTTATGAAGAAAACCATTTTCAAAGCAACAAAATGTTGTCTGAGACAACCGAAATTTGAAGCTCCCTGGTCAGCACAGTGAAGTGTTATTTAGCCTTCATTGAGATAATTTATTTGATGCATATTATACTTGCTGAAAGGCAAATGCATTGCAGCTTGTCTCTGAACAGATCACTTCATTCTGCTGAAAGCTTTTGACCACCTATTTTTAGCAAAACAAAAGAAAATGTGTAGGTCAGATCAAGAGCAGAGAGTCAAAGGCAGCTACCAGGGCTGGGTACCACGAGAACTTGCAGGCTGCTTTGAGGAGCAGTGGCAGAGCTCTGGTGGGGACAATTTCTCATGGAAGGGATGGGGATGGGTGGCACAGGGCAGGGCACTGGGTCAGGCAGCCAAGGGCAGCTTCTGGCACAGAGGCACTGTGAGAGGGAGCTGGCACTCCAGGACTTTTTCTCTTCACTTTTTTTTTGTGATAATCAGAGCTTGACCACAGCTGCAGCTGAGCCACCAGGTCAGGTGAATAACTGCTATAAGGGACCAAGCAAAATCACTGACTTGACGCCCTGCTTATTGACCAGCTCAGGATTGCACTGATCACCAGGATGTTCATTGCTTGGTTGCTGGTTCTTTAACAATATCTGCCTTCAAAATCAAAGAACAGGGGAATGTTTCTTGGCTAGCCCAGCAAATTTCACCTGATCACCAGGAACAGCAGCAAGGTTAGTGCAGCTCCTCCATGGATGCGCACACCATCCCTGAGAGGTCAATACCTGCCTTCAATACCTGGGTCTTACACAGTGACATCTGAGTGAAATACAGCACACATGTGGCACACAGGTCCTCACATTAGGGGGTCTGACTGCTTTCCCTGGGACTTGAGCTCTGATTCCTGATCTAAGAGCCACTGACTGCAACTGGCTTGTCATTATACCCCATTACACTGAGGCCCACATCAGTAAGAGGCACACCACCCTCCTGGAAGCTCTCCCATAGCTGAGAGGTCTGAGGAAGCCCATTCACTTGGGAAGTACCCCAGGAGTCCATTTAGGAAACCTCAGGATCCATGTGTACCCCTCTCGCAGAATCACAGAATCACGAGGCTGGAAGAGACCTCTAAGATCATCCAGTCCAACCTGTGCCCTAACACTTCAACCTGACTACAGCACCAAGTGCCATGGCCAGGCTTTTTTTAAACACATCCAGAGATGTGATTCTACCCCCTCCCTGGTGATTCTACCCCTCTCCCAAGGCCCAGCCACAGCTGGAGCAGCTCCTCTCCTGGAGAGCAGCAAGCATACAGGAATCAGCAGCACCCTGGTGCAAGGCAGCCTCTCAGAGAGAGCAGGCAGGAATTTGTGTGCTTATGTTGGGATCATGTCCTAAAAGTCACTGCAGAAATGAATATCTTGGGTCTGATCTAAAGCCCATTAAATGTTACTGGGTCATTTCCATGGCTTTCAGCAGGCAGCAGCTCATATCTCATTGCCATTTGGAGAAGCAGATGAAAGTTAGCTGTTTTACACGATCTGTATAAATTAACATTATTTGTGGGATAACAGTCAGAGAACCCAGACTGTGTTTTTTAACATCAATATGAAAGTCTCCTGTGCTGGCACCATTCTGGGGCTGTGGCACAGCATGAGTGGGAGTCACAACACAGTGTTTGTGGTCGGCCTCCTCTGCACTCACCCACACCCCTGGCTGTGCTGTGCCCCACCTGGCCAGTCCCTAATTGGATTTCTGCAGATAATGGGTGCTATTTTTACTGGCAATGCACCTTTCCTCAGGTCTGCCTCTCACCTTCATGAGCCTCAGCTGCTGCCTCCGAGGATAGGGGCAGGCAAGGTGAGGCTCAGATCAGTGCTCCCCCAAGGAAACTCTCATTAGCACAGAGGCGCGAGCAGCAAGCTGATCACACAGCCATGAACAGCCCTGAAAACCCCCTGCCAATTACCTGCACGGGCAGAGATGGATCTCCTGTGCTAACAAAACACATCAGGCAACAGTATCAAGCTCAGCAGAGAGAAGGCATGAAAAGATGCTTTTCTCCTGCCAACTGTTTTCAAAGCTCATCTTGAAACAAGTGACAAAGCAGTAGTTATTGTACAACAGATTGTGTGGTTGCCATGAAAACAGAAAGTTTCAGCACTCTCAGCTATCATTAGGATGCTCACTGGCACTCTGAATCTTGATAGTTCCAGGGTACAAAACAGGAACCCCAGTGGGACCATCTACCCAGTAATTTACATGGAGCTGTGTAGGAGGCCAATATTTCAAGCAGACTTCGTGTATGTGTTCAGGGTAAATCTAGGAGCCTAATAAGCTGTAAAAATGTATATCATCTGTCCTTCATGGGTAAGACTAATATCCTCTGATGATAATTTCTGAAATGGGTTCTAAATACTGAAATTTTTAATTGTTGGGAAAAACAATAAAACCACTCAGAGTGAGCATATCAAATTAATGTGTGATAATCCCTCCCTTGCTGCAGCAAGATTTTATTTTTAAGTGGCACTTTAAAAATGTCTTCTGTGAAGAATAAAAACAGTAGTGATGTGATAATACCCCACCAACTGAGGAAAAAAAAGTCCTTGTCCAAATTTTCAAAACCAAAATTTGTTATTTTGGCACCAGGATGCATCTTTAAATGACAACATGCAGAGGAAAAAGAGAAAAAGCTGTACTTGGAGCAGTGCTGTTCAGAAAAGGTCTCAGATATCCTTCTGGCAACCCTGAAAGACATCCCCCTTCTTTACTGGCCTGTGGAGAACAGCACCAACTGTGTTCCCATATGTAAACCATGCTGCTCCTCTGTGGAGAGAGGTCAATAAGAGAAATACATATTCCTGAGCTTCAAATATTTCTACTGCCTTGGAAGATGGCACCACTTCTTGGCTGCAAAGAAAAGTACTTTTTGAGGAGGACATGAATTCTTGTTTTCTCCGTAAATGACTGGCTAATATTTATTTTCTATCCTGATTTTGTTTCAATAAGGTATAATAAGAGAGTTTTGAGAGCTTAAATTTCCTAATTTCAAGGGTGTTGTAAATAAAACAAAAATCTGAGAAAGTTGTGAGTGAGTGAGCAATATGTACCTGATTTAACTTAAAGAGTTTAATTTCCACCAAAAATCTTAGCAGGAAAGCATCAGGACATATCTAACAGTCCTTACTGGCCTGTAGCTCCAAATAATATATTTTATATATCTCAGCTTTTAGGCTGGGTGCTTCACTGCAGTTTGCCACTGAAAATTTGGCACATCTTCTGTTTGACATTTATTAGACATAAGCTACTCTTTCTCATCCTCAAGTACAGAAGGCATTATAGAAAAATATCTAAGATGAGAAAGATGTTGCATTATAGAACAACTGATTCTGTATCCTTTTCATAAGCAGAAACTAGAGATTTCCCAAATATGTTCCTTGCAGTTGAGAAAACTGTGTAAAAAGATGGAATTACCTTTCTCTGATTCAGTGAAAAATAACATGAAAGGGATCTTGAATGCTCAGAATGATAACAGATAAAGCATGAGATGGGATATAAATGACATTTTTTAGAGACCATAAAACCAGAAAAAGTAAAAGATGCTTGGGTTCCTAATACCAATTTATAGTTTCCACCTGGAGAAAAATGTTGCATTAACACACAGGCTGCAATATGAAATGTGCATCTTAAAAGACTGGTGATAGTGCACAAGATCATTTCCTAAATCAAAAGGCTTCCATCCAGTGTGCTAGGAAATCTATACTACACTTTACCTTGGGGGATAGAGACTAATTCCTCCTAGAGCTAAAAAAGTGATAAGTGGAGGTAAAACCAGTCATCCCACTGCTTTCCTTATGTGCAAGCAAAACAAGATCTAAACCCCAGTGCTTTCAGAGAACCAGTTCTGAGGAGCCAGAAACAATTACAGAGCAGATTGATTGTTGATGTGAATTTAACAGAATAGCATGAGTTACAATGCCATTATTTTCCCAAGTGCTACAAAATAATAATCAAGGAAACCTACTCATTTTTAAAGCTTCATTGTAGAGACAAAAGAATCCGTGAAGAAATAAGAAAAGAATACTTAATAAATTACAAAAATAGGGCAGTTGGTGATAACACATTATAAATCAAGAGGCAGAACTTGCAGAAAACTGAGACCAGAAGAATACAATTGCCAGCAAGCACAGTTAAGGCTAATAGCTTTTTAAAATATGTAAAGCAACAAAAGTAACACTGCTTTCCCACATGTCATTAAAAAGTGCCCCATACAAACTAAATTCAGTTGCTTGCTTCTTCATATCCTGATTTATGTTACTGAGACTGGGAGGAAAAACTGCAATATATGAATTTTGCTGCCATTTTAATTTTTTTTAATGACAGATCATTACCATTATTGATTGTTGGTTTGTCTCCATTCTGTGATATTCTCCATTGCTAATACAACCACTTTTATCAGCCTAGCTGATGTAACTTGCTTTGGAGAAAGAGGGAATTTATTTTTGGGAATTAGAGGCTGTCAAGGGCTGTGAAAGAGAAATTGTGAAAGTAAAAGCAATCAGTAAAAAAGCACATATTTACCAAGAAATGTAACTGTACAGTTGCCTCAGTAGTGTTATTGTTTTCTCTCAGGTAAATTGTTTTATGACAGGCAACGATTTTTTTTTTTATTTCCAATCCTGTAAGCAAACATCAACTACAAATAAAATTGCCCCCAAGGAAAATAAATCCAAGAATAACAAATTCAAAAGAGATGGGACATGTGACAGAAAGCAATTCTCAGTGCAGGCTAGGCAATTATGAGATGGAAAACATAAAAAGTTATGGGAAAGGTATTTCCCTTTTTTTTTCATATTTCCTGTTTTAGCTCATTAGTGTGTGAGCCTTTGGACTACTAAACTCAATTAGCAGTAATTTAATTACTACCATATATTTTGAGGTGCAGAGCTCTCCAGAGCAGACACTTGCTCCCTCAGAAGGCTCTCTGGAGATTTAGAGATGTATTCTGCTATCACCAGAGGCTCCTTCTCCTCACCCCGTGCAGGAACGGAACAATAAAGAGCAGATGTGGCCTCAGCTCCTTCTCCATTTAAAACTGCCCATAGTAAATCAACTTTCAGCTTTGACAGTCAAATGACAAGCCACAAAATTCTTTCTCACTAAGTTCCTAAGGTAGAAAATGTATTCAGGCCTGGTGAAATATTTCTGAGTGCAAGTGTGTCTGTGTGTCCTTAGGAGGCAGACCTGTGTCCCAGAGCCCTGGTGCTCCAGCTCGGGATTGAATGCTTTGCTTTTGAAAGGTTCTTCCCTGTGGCAGAGAAGGGATCATCTCTAAATCACCAGATTCTGAGCTTCCACTAGCTTTTAGGCTAACTCAGGCCTAATCTGAGCTCTGCACTGTAAATGCTTTTTTTTTCTCTCTCTCCTGTGTAAAGGGCCTTGACCAATTCTAATAAAAGCTGCTTTTAATTGTCCTGTACCCTACCAGCATAAGGGAAAGGAGTTTTTGTGGGTTCTCCTTCTACTACCTTGTAAATGCTTCTATTTTAGTCATTTAAGAGAGAGCATGAAATCTTTGCAGATGAACAAAGACAGGTGTGAGAAAGGCACAAAAAGCAACAACCACATTGTCATTCACTAATTCACGGCATTGTCAGCAAGGGAGAAATGTGAAACTTGCCAGGCCAGGAAATACTGCACAGTTGCAATTTTGGCAGCTCCCACTCTCCAGCTAAGCCTTCAAAAGCAAAGGAACAGAAGGCAAATCTGTAGCAAAGCACGTGCAATTTATTGAAATGACAGAACTGGCAAACTCTCCTTCAGAACAATAAGACAAAATATCCAAAAGTAGATGCAAATGGACCGGGTATAAATGGACCATTTCAAGCAGAGTGAGCAGAATCTGAAGAGACAGAGCACTGCAAACACCAGACACAAGTAGCTATTAGCTACTGAAAGACCTAAAAGACTCTTACCAGGCCATATCTTCCCACTCCTTCACCAAATGAACCTCTCCAGTTTAAAGCAGAGCAACTTCAGCCTGACTTTTGGTATTCAAATGAAGCAGCTTAGACAGGAGTTTAGTCCTCCTTCTGTTCCCTATACACTGAAGTAGAAATCTTGTCTCAAGAGGTGATTTACAGCAGCCAGGCACTCAGTGCCTCGTGCAGAGGCATCTCATGGACTTCTCTGCAAGTTCTCAGCACAGACCCACAATTTGCCTACAAGAATTGCCCAGTGGGGAAGTAAAACCCTGGGCTGGCCTTGAGTCCATCCTTGTGGCTTTGATGAGAATGAGGGGGAGTTTCTCAGTCCTTTGGAGCTCTCTTGGCCCTGGCTCAGCCCCCTCCCCAGGAGAGCCCTGCTGGGTCTGCAGGGTGTTCTGTGACACAAGTGCCACCTTGGGCTGAGCTCAGGGGACAGGCACAGCACAGGGCTCTGCTTGGATTGATAAACTCTCCCTGGGCACAGCCTTGCTGGAGGACATCAAACAACTTTCTCATGAAACCCACGGGGCTTGGGCTGCCTTTATCATGAGCAGGGAAGAGCTGCAGTTTCTGTCTCTGTAGGATAATAATTGGGGCTTGGTTTTGCTGCTCTGCTACTGGGAGGCTCTTCTGATCTCCCTTTCAGACAGAAATTTAGTTCTTGGAAGATGGAGCACTTCTTAAAGGAGCCCTTATTGTTACTGTCACTGCACACAATCCCTGGGATGTTTTCTCATGCTTTAGAGCTTTTTCCATCAGCACAATGTAGGGGACGTTATTTAACCTCTCCTGGTTTAATAACTAGCAGGTTGATATTTTTCTCAGGGCAGCAATACAGTTAACAGGCTCCTTGATAGCCCTGGAAAAGGCAAACAGGCTGCCAGACACACTGTGGAGGAAAAAGGAAAGGACTGAAAAGTGTTTTGTTGTTCAGTGGTGTTAGAGGCACTTCTCCCTACAAGCCTCGATCCTTTTCCAACCTTAAATCTTCTAAAATGCAACAATACTTCATTGCATATTTATATTCAGGGTTTTAACTCCTAGGGTGGGTGGTTTATTTCCAATTTAATCAATTAAGTGTCTCTAAGGCACTTTTGAAAATGTGGTTGGGTCTAAAACGTTTTATATCACCATCTCACAGGATTTTTTAGATAAGCTAAACATATTAGATGCTTAAACTTCATTAGTTCCAACTTGCTCAGGCACTTTTTAAAATCCCAGAAGATATTCACATCTATCATTAGATGAATAAATAATTTTTGACAAGCTATTGCTTAACTGCATTTGAAAATTACCATAGGAGTAATTTGAAGCACTGAAGATTAAAAAAAATTGAAAAAAAACCCCAAAAATTTGGCAATGGGCTGTTCCTTATCATATCTTAGACTTGACCTATTAGCAATTAGAATAATGCAAAAAGTAACAAAAAAGGATGTGTTGATAGAATTATAAATGAAATTTCTTTCTGGGTAGAGAAAAGAGAGGCTATTCGGGAGGAGTGGTGTAACAGCATTACAGCAGAAGGGGTTATTCATGTTTAAAACTTAGATGATGAACACAAGAATAATTTCCAACCTGAAAGGTTATAAAAGTAATAAAATTTATGAAGTAAAATCTTTCCCCACATGCATGTAACCTTCCATATCATTAATTTTTTTAGCTGCAAGGCAAAGACTGGGAACCAGACTGATTCAATACCCTTAGTTCTGCTGGAAATGGAAGCTGAATTACTAGGAGGGATTTTCTACAAACCTATTTTACACATAATTGATGTTTTAAACAAATATAATAAAAGTTAACTTCTCCAAATGCAAAGTACTATTGCTTTGGGTTTTCATTAGCACTGCTTAAATAAAACTGATACTTTTTTAAGAGTTGTACTGGCAGCAAAAGACACAAACCAGAATTATAATGGAGAGTCATGCACCTAAACAAAAAAAGTAAGGCTCCCCTGTAGTGTTTAACAAGACTGCACCATAGTCTTTTGAAAACACTCTATTTAAAAAATGATTGTCCTGTATTTGTATGAAAAATCCATTCAACAGAATCCCTGTAGGTGTTGGTCACAAATTGTGCATTTGAGAGGGAAGAGGGAAAATCACACTCAGGGCTGAGAGTGAACAGGACACCAGAGAGTGAGCAGGCCAAGCAGTGCCAGCTGAGACAGAATTCAGCAGGGCTCAAACACCCTCTAGGCTCAGCATCACACAGAATTTCTAATTTGGACACAACACATCTGCTGCAGAGGCACCAGGGGATGAAAATGCTCATTAGGCACTGTCCTAAACTGGCCACGTGGCCTCCAGTACCAACCAAAAGTGCTCACAGAAGTCCCAACATTGGGAAGTGCAGCTGTCCATAATAACTGGGGGAAAATAAAAAGGCTCTATAAAGACTCAAGCACATGGAAAAATAGTAAAACCCAGGAAGCCAGTTCAGCAGTAGAGCTGGGTGAGTACAGTGACAAAAATCTCTGGACTCAAGATAAGAAACCAGAGAGAAATCTCAGGGCTGTGGGGCCATCCTGTGATCTATTTGGAGTTTTGGAAATTCCCTAACCAGATTTGTTTGTAATCAGTGGTTTTACATTGGAAGGATGTGACCATTTCAAATTACACTGGAAAAGGTTTTGATAATGAAACTTCAGTGCAACTGAGACTGAAGCACTTGTGGCTGCATCAAGTGCCATTTGAGTTTGTAGTCTCACACATAAAAGTTACTTTGGCACCTAAAAATCCAGTCAGCTCTTCTTGTCCTTTTATTATATTATCTCTCCATGACCTTGACATGAACAATTTTTTGCAATATAACAATGGTTTCATTTATTTGGCTCATTTCATAGGGAGCATTTAAGAAGAACATATTCTTTCTCAGCATGCATCCTGAAGTATCATCTGAATCCTACCAAACTGACTAGCACATTAGTAATATAAAATTAGCCTAATTTTACCCTGGTTAATTAGCACCACATTGTTGACTTATGCATATTGAAATGTTTTTGACAATGTAGATGATTCTTTCTCAATTTTCGCTGTCCTAAATGAAAACAAAATAAATTTCCTCACAGCAAAACCATTCCCTTCTTATTCATTTCTGAGTATCATAAAATGATACCAATTATTTCCACCTAAAGGCACAGAAACTTAATTCTGATACTAAGCAAAGTGCAATTTTAAAATTTCAGGAATTGTTTCTTTGCTGTAAGGGAAATTAATAAACAAAACTGCTAAGAACCAGGTATGAATAGAGCAAATTGTTCATTCTATACTGACAGGCTATCTAGTGTAAGATATTACAGTTGCTCAAAGAGTGAAGATGGATCATTCCTGCTGCTGCATTTATTTATATTAACTCATAAAGCTGTAATACATACTTTAAGGATAAAGCTGTGCTAGAGTATTCATTTTATTTGGTCCACTGGCCAAGGATAAATGGGGTGTAAATCTTGTTGCATGCACAGAATCCCACGGCAGCTGATGTTGGCCAGCTCCTCTGGGATCCACTGTCCCTCCCCTCAGGCAGGGGCACCTAAAGCAGCTTGCCCAGAGCCACATCCAGCCTGGCACTCTTAATGAAAAGAAACAGAAATCAAATTATCTCATCTGTATTTCCAGATCATTTGATCTTTGAAAGATGAATCCATCTCTTGCAATATGAATTCAATGGAAAATCTCCCAGTGCTATAACTTTTCAATCTGCCTCACTCTGACCAACTTCAGCACTTGAATGTCAGGATTTACTGACAAACTTAGAATCTCTTTAATTTTGCTGCTGAAAAAAGGTTTGGTGTAGAGAACAGGGCTTTTATAATTGCAACTGTACAGTTAAAACATGAAATAAAAGTCTCTCCAAGCATTCAAAAGTTGCTGTGTGAACAATTTTGGACTGTCACTTTGAGTCTTTGTCATGCAGCACTTTCCACACTGGGCTTTGACAGGTGCAAAGGCAAATTCCCTGGCTGGGGCAGAGCCAGGGCATGGCACATGCTGACACAACAGACCAGCTCAGTAAGAACAGTTGTCTGGAGAAGAGAAAAAACCCCTATGCATGTTTTTAATTGGTACAGACTGACTGCCAAGTTCATAAATCAAAATTTAAACTTATACACTGCCGAATCCTTCCATTTCAGCCTTTTTCTTTCACATTAGACTGTTTGAACAAATTCTGGAGGGCAGCTGGAGCTATTAAACACTTAATTGAACTGTTCTCTGTCTTTTGAAAATGCAGAACTCTTTTGTGAATCAGACACAGCAAAGGAAACAAATCAAGATGACTAATTCCAGTAATGATTTTAACTCCTAATTGCATTAGCACTGTCAGCAGAGTCAGCACAAGCATCCAGAGATCTGTGTAACTTTGTGCTGCACTAGTGAAATGCACCAGGCCAAATCCTGCTCTCAGTTTCTTCACATCTGGTGTGTCTCTGATCAAACATGATTTGCAGCAGTTTAGCTGATGGTGGGGTTTGGACCTGTGTCAGCTGGCTCCAGGATAGCTTTACCTGTCCTTTGTGTAGGCTGACAAAATCAGCAGAACACAGCCCATAACAGCTCCAACAGGAATTGATATGTCCCAGCCTGGCCAAGAAATCAAGCAGCTGCATTTGCCTTATTCTGATGCAATTCTGGCCCTGTCTTAGACTTACACCTTCAAAGTTAAAATTTTAATTTGGCTTTCCTGTGTTTGGGGGTGAGGGGTGGGGTTACTAATGAGGAAATTTTACAATTTCCTGTATTTGAAATACAAATATTCCACCCTCCCTTATTTCTTCCATCCTCAAAAACCATGGACATATCTCATCTATTACACAAACAGAGAGAGACAGAAAAGTCATTTGTCATTATAATCACATAAATGTGTCACTAGCTCCAAAGAATGCCTGACTGAAGGCCAAGAATGCCTCTATTTCCCAGGATGATGAGGCACTTTCTTTTTAACAACTACTTTAAACTCTTTTGAAATGACTGAAATGATTAGATTTCTGGCAACCACCCTGAAATGCTTGCCATCAGAGTTTGACACCAGCACAATGGCTTTCATCCTTTCCCAGTGTTTGTGATCATCCCCATACTGATGAGATGTCGCTTGGTTAATCACAGAACAGAGTGAGCCAAGAGAGTAAAGAAGGCATCCCTGGCACAGACCAATACAGGAGATGTGGCACAGTGTCACACACACTGGGGTTTGGGGTCCTCTCTTCTATTCAGGACTGGGTTGTGGATCAGTTATCAGGCCCAGAGCTCTCTGTGAGAGCCCAAACCCTTATTTGCAGGCACCCTGCTCTCACAGGTGGGGATGGCATCCTGTGCCACCACAGCACAGCTACAAGTGGGACTCATTGGCATTAAGATCCCTAAGCAGTTGCAAGTTTTGCTGAAGTGGATCCTTAAATAACAGCCCATCTGAATCTCATTCTAAAAACACACCCAGGCTTGGGGAAGCCAAATCTGTCACTTACCCAGCACTGGGGCTTAGACATCATCCCTGGAGCGTACCAAAAGGGCTGCTGTGAGTCTGCCTACACTGGAACTGCTTCCTGTGTTTCTCCCACTCACAGCAGTCCCTAAATAAGAGTGGAGGATTCAGTGGAGGAGGAGTCATTGAGGGTTGAGGGCTGCTTCATCGGCCTGTGGCTCCTGTGGCGCAAGAATTCATTTCACCATTTCAAATGTTTGTTCGCCTTTATGTGCTGCAGTTGTAGGGGCAGAATTAAAAACTTGGACAGGAGTCCTTAAGGCAAGCATCAGCCTTCTGTTTCTCTTCTATTGAGGTGTCCAGTGAAGGAGCCAGCATGAGCCATGAGGACAGCATTTGCCATACACAGCTTTTTGTTTTTACCTCTGAAAGTTGTGATTCCAAAGGAACAGGACAGGCTGAAAGAATGGTGAGTGCTGGTACCACTACAAATGGCCATGAGTGGGCACAGACACCTGCAGGGGACCTGTGGGTGTCCCAGTGTGATCCTAAAGCACGGTTTTCTGTCACAGTGATCCTGCTGAAGTCATCTGGACTTGCTACACAGTGAACAAGAACACAGTGATCTGGTTTTAACCAGAAAAGACTCCAAGGAGCATCTCCACTAATTCTGGTGCCTCAGGGTGTGAGTGAGCTGTGGCTTTGTTCTTACCAGGTATCAAACCATCACCCTCCTGATGTGATGACAGCCTAACCTCAATGGAAGTTATCTCAGATTGTCCTGCCAGTGACCTCCCTGTGCCCAAACTCATCCTCTGGAAGAATAATGCAACCATAAAATGCAGCTCTTGGGAGCACAAAGAGATTTATGCAGTTAATAGAAATGTACTTTGAAATAACCTATTGAAAAAAAAAAACCACACAATAGAGGAGCAGCAACAGGAGAAATAACTCTGAATTTGAGTCTGTGAGGAATCTGAAAGGCATCTTTACACATTTATACTTTAAATAATTCAGAGCTCTATCAGCAGCCTTTGGATGCAGCACTAGGACATTGGTTTGCTAACATCATTCTGTGACAAACGTGAATTTTAATCTTGTGAAAGTCTCAAGAGTGCTTTGGCAACATTTATCAACTAAAATCTCATTGCAAAAAAAGTCATTATTTTCATTTCCTTGATTAATCTTTTTGGGCATATGGCTTCATGACAAAAGGGATTTTCCAAGATGAAGTTTAAAATTAAGAAGAGAAACAGCTACACATTTGAATTCATATTTTATAAGTTTTCCCTTCCTAATCCCTTTAAGTGATATTGATATTTATACACAGAAACTACAGTTTGAAGGAGGATGAAAATTCACGGAAAAGAAGGAATAAGAAAGTTAAGTTGTGACTCATTTATGTCTCTTGATCAGGCAAGGAAAATCCAGTTTATCTGCAGGCCTAATGACTTTTCCCTGTATGGCCATATTGCACCAACTTGTACAAGATAAAAACAAGAAACAAAACTGGGTTTTATATATTCAGGTCAAGATGAAAGCGTCAGCAAGGCAGAGGTGCTAGCAGAGTTAGAAAGCATTGCAGTCATGATCTGCAATCCCACATAGCCCAGAGTGTTAGAGCAGATTTACCTCCTTCACAAGCACTCCATGTTTTAAATTGATTCCTTCTAACTCTATGGATTTCTTGAGTCAAGGTCAAAGCTTTCACTCCGTAGCCAGGAATAGGCTAGACAATAAAAGTTGCAGAAATTAATTCATCTATAAAAGATGTGTGTCATTGAGATTTGAGAAGAATAGAAGTGTCTTCCAAAAGTTGCTGAGTGTAAATATTACCCTGTGTTTGCTCAGCTCTGCAGTGTGGGGACCTGGAGGAGCTCCTTGAAGGTCACATTCAGATGTGCCATGTTCAAGTCTTGGTGCAGGGTCCATCTCTCACAGTAAATTCTGTGTGGACATGGCTCAGCTGAGTCTAATTTACCCTCCCACACTCTGAGGTTGTGCTGGTAGGAAGGACCTGGTACTCAGCTCTCTGTGGCACTGATGCCAACTTCCACAGTAGCCAGGAATGTTTAGAAATAATTCTAGAAATTTAAGAAGTGTCAGAAGTCAGACTTGTTTATAGGCTGGTTACAAGGGATCACAAATTGCCATGCAGTGAGAGGCATGAAAATTACATTTGTTAGCAGAGAATTCTGGAAGAAAAGGAACTCTGAGGATTAATCTCAGGATTCACACTTGAAAGGATGAATCTTTATCAATGCTTATCCCAGTGAAGGGCAGATGAGTCTGACAAATTGCACTGATTATATTTTCAGTCTCTGAGCAAACTGGCATTTTACCTTCATTACTTCTCCACTGTTCTATTTCAAGCTACCACAAGGTATCTACAGGACAGAACTGAGCTACAAAGCACAAAGACTAGTGTAAACTTACTTTTGTCACTGAGAAAAAGAGAAAAGAAAAATCAGAAATAGAATTAACAAGATGACTAGGACTCCAGTTTATTTGATTTTTCACTCAATTTGCATCTCATCTGGCTAAAAGGAAAAGAATTTCTGGTGATACTCGTTGGAGGACTCAAAGATAAAAATTTATATTTTCTGGATTTGCTGCCTCAACACAAAATTTCACACTACATTTTTCTACAGTTAATCCTATCTTAATGCAATGTAGCACTTAGTCATGTCCTGCAACTTGCCCATATTCTTGGTGAAGTAAGTTTACCCCAGTAAAACACTTGAGCTTTTTTTACATCTTTCTGTATCAAGGTATCTTTTACACTAGCAATTGCCGAGCTTCAAAGGAACAATTTAACATCAACAGGACTGTTGCTTTGATTTTTTTAAAATTTTCTAAGTTTTCTGATATTTACATTCTTGTAACAAGCTTTCTCACACACTTTCTGTGAATAACTTATTGTTTTGCATTCTTTTATAGCAGAAGAAAAATTTGATAGACTGTTGCTTTGTCCAGTGTCATTGGAAAGGTGGCACTTTCACCCTCCAATCCACTGTCACTTTTAGAAATCTGTAAATGTTAAAGTCAGAAAATAAACTTCCTTTTTTTCACCTTAAAAGCAACAGTGCACACGCGTCGTGTTGTTTCATGTCCTATAGTGACACAAGACCTTGAAAACACACCTAACTTTCTACTAATTGGAAGAACATATTTAAATTCCATAGGGCATCAAAACCCTCCCAGATTCTCCAAGCTGCCATGCCCTGAAACAAGGCAGCAGCTCATTTTCCCCAGTGAGTGCTCAGAGGGTTTTAGCTCTGGTGTCACTGGGGCACAGTGATGGGGTCTGGGGGCTGCAGGGCTGAGGGGATGCCCCTCCCAGGGATCCCCCTCCAGCCTCATTTATTTGGGTGTTGAGCACAGAACTGTCACCAGAGCTCCATCTTGTCACAACTTTTACAGAGCTTACATAAGTAACAAAAACCTGTGGGACTCAGGAGGATCCATTTGAAAGCGAAATGTTTTTCCAAGAATAATGAGAAACAGACCCTTTTTCTTTTAGGGCTGTTCCACAGTTTCTGTTATGCTCTAGGCAGAATAAAGCAGATTTCTGCTCTGCTTTGGCCCCTGATGAGACTGGACTATATTTCCCTTGGTGCCTGTGGTTTTGGGAAGCACAGAAGTGGTCCAGAGCTCAAAGCAGGTGTGGAGAAGCCAGAAGAGAAGAGGAGGCATCACTGCCCATGCCATCTGCTGCCAGCAGAGACTTCCCCTACTTAAATTGCTGAATGATGTCAGAGAGAGCTGTGCCTGGGACACCTCACACACACTTTAACACCTCCAGACACTAATTGAAAATGTGGTGAGAGGCACCGAGCTCCCGGTGTGTGCTTTTAGTGTCAGCTCGCAGTTTCCATCTGCCCAAGGATCTGAGAGCTTCCACAGGAAAGACAATGGCAGCTACAGCACTCATAAAAATAGCCACTAATGGGCCACTTCAGCTTCCACCCTCAAAGCTCCCAGATTACAGAGGAGCAGCTTTTATCGCTGGTGAGTTGATTAAGAAATGCAAAGGGAAATAATAGAGAAGTTTTGTCAATTAACTGCTAGTAGAAGATACCCCAGTGATTTGCATGGCTCTCTGGTAACAGAGGAGGTAGAGCTACATGTCTACAGTCAAGGGTTTCTATTTGGCTCCAGATTATGGAGAAGGTCCATCTTTGTTTAAACTTGCAATAAATGAAATTTAACTTATCCTTCATATTATAAAATAAAAGATAGAAAGACACCTGTAATTCTACCACAATGGCCTGCTGGTTGTACCCCTTGGGTTTGATTTGTGTATTCAAATAGTTACATTTTATGGGAAGGGCACCAACTTCACACAGTTTTCCAGAGATTCTGGTAAGTATCTTTTAACTTTAATTGAGAATAAAAATCAATTTTAAATTCATAGGTATTTTCTTCATCCTTAAGCATGATTTACATAATAAAACAATATTTAGCATGTTCTTTGAGACTGAAAGTTTTATAATATTATTTTAAAAATAATGTTCCCAGTTTTCAATTTCACCTTAGATCTATTGATTTTAAAAAATCAGTATGTAGGAGAGCTTGGATTTGCTATATAATTTTTAGTTTATAGTAGCTTAAAGACCCAGTCTTATTGCACTAGATCATGCAGCTTTTACCCTTAAATTCACTGAAACAGCTATTTTTTGCAATAGCTAGATTTACATGTCATGGTCTCTATTAAGAAGTGCCTCAGCAAGTTAAAACTATTAAATTTTGCAGTGCTTTTTGTGCATCCTTACCCTGATCTGGGCTATTCAGCTACATTTCTGCTAAACACGTCAAAAGGAGAAGAATGCCTGTATTATACAATATTTCTGCTGAATAGAGCTTTAATAAATTGACTAGGCTTCTATTTTAATCAAGCATCGTGCACACAGAGCAAAACAGTACATGTGGAAGAGCCTCTGAACAATCTTCCTCTCTTTTCCATAAAGAAAATGAGCAATTTATAAAAAAAAACCCAGCCTGTTTGAAGATAATGCAGATCTTCTGATATTCTAGAATGCTGAATAATATCAATAAGTATCAGAAAAGGGATTGGAATAGGTCAACACATGATACTAATAGCAATTAATAATAATGACAATGATAATAAAAGCTCACACACTTTAACTCTGATCCCTTTCTCCTTACCACAAGCAAATTTGTGTTGTACCACTGGAGCTTTTGGCTGTGTGATTTATGCAAGATGAGGTTCATAATCAAGGAATGACAAGAGCTTCCAAAAGCTGAAAACAAAATAAAACAGTCTCTAAGAGGCCAAATCTTCTGAAATCAGATATGTGGTGCTGCTATTCATTTGTTAATATCTGTAATTTTCAGATTAGAACAAAGGAATGCGATTCTGGAGCTCAAAAATTACTTAATTGATTTCACAACACAATCAGCGAATCAGATTTTCTGGGTTCCAATATTCATTTCAATGAAACTTGAAAAAATAATTTATTTCAATATCCTGCTAGGCCAGCTACAAAACATGTAACATGATGATCTCTAGCAGCAGAATATGGATATTTCTTTCCCTATCATTTATTCGTATTTGCTCATGAGTGCATCCTTAATGAATACATCTACCAAGAGCATTTAGAGGGAAGCCAAGGTGAAAGCAAAGAGGAAATGAAACCACTCCATCTCTTTTAACATCCAGGGATATAACAACACATGAGCATTTACCCCTGCACTATGATGGACAAGACAAATGTGAGGCATCCCCAGGAACACCAAGACCAGCTGAGAAAAGCTGATGCTAACAAAATGTAAAAGAATTTGGTGTTAAAAGCCAAGACAGTAGGAAGAGGTTTGACACAATGTCAGACAAGGAGTAACAACAACATTGGGAAACACAGAAGATATTCCAGACAGACATGGTTTTCCTCCTGTGTGCATGGAGGCAGCCACCATGGTGGTTGTGCAAGGAATACCCAGCACAGAATTCCCAAACTGCCAAGAGACCTCCATTCCACCCTTTTCCCTTCTCCATACACTCTGCTTTTCACACTGTCAGTCTCATTTAAGCATCAACATCTCTGCTTCCTCCAGCTCATGACTTTATCTCCATCTATCCACCAGCCCTGGTGTCTCTGGTGTGACACGTAGCTGCTTCTCTGAGCCACAGAAACTATTTTTGGTTTGCCTTCCCATAATACCTGGCAAAACAGAGTTCAGCAGATTTGGGTAGGTGATGTTACTGAAAAGCTTTTGGGTCCTCTGCAAAACATGAATCATGAGCAAATTAAATGCAGAGGGATACTGGACAGGGAGCAGATGTTCTGCTGACATCGAGTGAGGAATCTGTCACACTCTGGAGGGAAAGCAGAAACTTACAAGCTCCTTACTTTGTTCTTCCATACATCTTATAAAAACCAAATTTAATTTGGAAATCTTATTTTGAGTCCTTTGCCATTCTTATCTACCAAGCTAAAAATAATAATTAAAAAAAACCCAAAAAAATTAACATAATTCAAGAATTTTGTCAAGAAGTTGCCCTTACTAAATTCAGCTTTCCCTTCCAACACAGCTCCTTTATGCCATTCTGTCACCTCAGTATTTTCAAATCCCCACACTCCTGCTGAAGGTTTGAGGCACAGAAATGAGTGTCACTTAAATGTTTTCACTTGAGCTATTCTTAAATTCTAGCAATCTCTACCAGAGCCTCTCCTGGTCTCTTCTAGCTAAAGGTGCTCAGTAAGGAGTGGGAAAAGGATGGAGATTATTGGGAGGAGCTGTCTCACTACAGGAAGCCACAAAGATGCCTCAATGACTCTGTAGAGTTTCCATTGCAGAAACTGCCAAGAGCTCTTGAACTTGGGGAGTTAAATAAATTCATTTACAGTGTAAGACACAGGCTAATGCCATAATTCCAATGCAGAACATTGTGATACAGCCAGAGCTAGCTGAAAAAATTACATCCAATAAAATAGATGTCTGGGCCTACAACCAGAATGTTTTTGGGTGAAATATCACTCAACTCAAGCCTTGTGTGCTGGGGCAATGGCACTGAACAGGAACTGAGATGGATGCCACACGTGTGACAATACATGGCTTGTCAGAGAGGAGGTTGGTTGTGACAGAGCATGGCCTGGCAGGGGCAGTGGAAAGGATGGAAGGAAAAGGCCTTTTCTTCACACAGTGGTCAAATTGACATCCATGTAGGAGTGACATCCATGTAGGAGGGACAGGTTCTGGAAGAGAGGTAAAAGGGATGGGTTATGTGGTCCACAGGCCACATGCATCCTTCCTCTGAGCAAGCCATCCTGCTGCTTTGGTGGAGATTCAGAGTTAATCAGTGGTTCCTAAAACAAAAAATTATGAACTGACACGGCAACATGGAGGAGAAATTCAGTATTTCTCAGCTAGATTAATGGGATGTAGAGGAAGCTTCCCGCCAAGGCGGGGCTGCTCAGTGCGCTGAAGCTTTTCAGCTTTGGGGAGCTCACTTGGGAGCACAGAGTGGAAGCAGGGGCTGCATCCCCTGAGGAGGTTTACATGTCACAAACTCACCCCTAGTTCAGCACCACCGACAGCTCCCTCTGACAGGAAAGCCGAAACAAAACCAGCAGGAGTGTGCTAGACAATAACTGCATCAGCACAGCTGGAGAGAGAATTCTCCAGACACATTTTGAGAAGAAAAAAATTCATATTTCTGATTCATTAAGGTCTTACAGGCTTGGGAAGGAAGCTTTCAGGTTCTGTGGGAAGGTTTTGAGAAGAATCATCTTGGTCTACTTGTGAATGACAGAAAACTTTGAATTTTTCAGGTAGGAGACTCTCAAGTGGTATTATGTGTATCTCAAAAACTTTATTAAAAATAGACTGTGCTTAAGACACAAAGCAAATAGATAAGAAAAAAATTATTCTCTAACCTATTATCTTTTATTAAAATAAAAAACCACATAGAAAATAGGAAAATTCCTACAGCAGAGTGAGCTGCTTGTTTTAATGACACTGGAAAGATTATGAAGGGGTAATGTGAAAATTCACTTTGCTCTGGATTATTTAAGAAATGATAGCTATCCTGTTATGTATTTGCTGAGTCCTGTGGAGCTGGGATTTAGAACTAGCATTGATTTTGCACTGTATAAGACAAAAGGTTTCTATCATAGGAACACAGAGCTAACACATCAAAGTAAAGAATAGCAGTTAATCTAATTCAGCTTCTTCCCCAGTTCCCTGTTTCAGGTGCTGATATACCTCTGTAATTACAAAGAACTATAGAACTAAATGGAAAAAATGCACAATGGAATCTGAGCAAGATGTGAAGGGTTCAAAGGGGAATAAGGCTTGTGAACATTATATTCCACCCAGCATTTTTTGTTGTTTTGTTCTGCACAAAATATCTTATACTCTCTCTTCATCTTCTTGGAAATCAATCTAGCATCATCTAAATTCCTTACAGAAAGTAAACTTCATCCATTTTAGACACCTATCTGAAGGAACTTCTGGAGCACCTGACTCAAACACTCCCTTTCACTTTGAGTATCTCTGCTTCAAGGACCAGGACAAAACTTTTCTTGATCCAAGAAATTAAGTAGGCTTTGAATTTTTGCACAGGTTTTTTATACAGAGGCGAATTTGGTCCCTTGACATCACCTCATTCCATGCTGGCACAGCCCTGCAGAGCTGCAGAAGATGACAGAAGTTGATTTACCCCCTCTCACAGGTGACTCTCAAAGCAAATCAGTGCCACAGGTGCCCCATGCACAGGCAAGGGGAGCCATGCCAGGTCTGGTAAACCCTGGGGGATTTGCAGAATGACTGGAATGCTTCCAAACCACCACAGCAGAGGAGACTGGGCTGCAGGGAGAGCTGGGATTACAGAGCAAATGTGCCAAGGAGAAGATGCCTCCTGGCTGGGACAGAGTCACCCTCACTGTGTCCTGGTGAGCCTGATGCACCTGGAAACCACCACAGGAGAAAGGGGACATGGCAGAGAACTGTGGATCAGCAGGAGAGAGGCCAGAGTGCTGTGAAAGAGGAGTGGGAGATGTTAAAGAGGAGTAGGAGATGTTTGTGGGGCTGCCTCTTCCAGCTTGAAGCCTTGCCAGGGGTGCTGATGCACAGGCTGAGCTCACCTGCAGCCAGAGGAGCTCTGGATAACCCAGGAGGTGAAAATCCCCTCTGGGGACCTGGACCAGCTCTCAGCTCCCTCCCTCCAAGAGCACCAAGGGATTACCCAAGGCCTGTACACTCAGGGATCGCTTTAAATCAGTAAGTGCTGGGGAACAGAAAACCAATGGCCTCAATGTGCTCACTGCTCTTCCCCTGCAGGGTGGGCACTGCTGTGTTTGTGCCAGCTGCAAACCACCCAAAATACAGAAATACAGCAGCTGCAGCCCAGCCTGGGGGGATGCAGTGTGAAACAGGCAGCTACAGGCTGAGCTTTGCTGCCAGCCCCTCTGGAGGGCAAGCTGGGGAGGCAGTGGGAAGGGCAGAAATGCACACCAGGATACTCCTGTTTCCCAAAGCTGGTCCCCACTGCTAGTTCCTCCAATCTCTTTTATTGGATGGAAAGCCAGATGTGGTTTTATCCCAGCAGGAGGCGCCACAGGAGCAAGGGGATGTGGTGCAGCAGAACAGGTTTATCAGCCTGGACAGACACAACGTGCAGGATCACAGTAATTCTGGAATAAATATATACATCAGCTACCAAAAATTACAGATGTGCTTGGTTTACTTGCTTCTTGTCACAGATGATTGTCACAGGGTACTGCAGGGAATGAAAGTCAAGCTGTTGAGGAGGAGACCCCTGAAAGCCAGGAGGGGAGGTGCTCACTGAGGGTTGTCAAAGCCAAAGGAGCAGAGGCAGCCTCTGCCTCAGGAAATCCTGAAATTTCTGACTCTTAGAAGGGAGAGTGTAACAAGCAAAGCACAAGAATCATTTGTTTTGTATTTTCATGCTCTTTCCCATATATATCTACTACTGCTGCCATTGCCAGAGCTTCAGCCATGCACAAAGGACGTTAAAAATGTAATTTTTTGTGATTTATTAGATCCAACTTTTAGTCAATCTGATACTAACACAGCAACTTGGTCTAACCTAGTTTCTCCTTTCATTAGGAGAGTTGGTGAACACTTCTATTTGTGAAGATTAGGCCTTTTTTAGAGCTGAAAAGTTTTTTAGCTGCATTGGTTTTTTCCATGCTGTTTCAGAAAAGACCATTTAGTTTTTGTTCCTATATTTTTCCTCTGTTTCTTTCTGGCACAGAATAAAAGAGAAAAAATTTAATTATAGGGGGTTTTTTTCCTCTTTCTTTTTCTTCTGACTTAGTAAAAATTTGAAAAGCAAAACTTTCAAGTTACTGAAGAATAAAAAGAAAAACCTACTTCCTCCAGCTGGAGTAATGCCAAATTTTAATATTAAAATTTTAATATTAGAGGACAAAAAGTTTTAAAAAATCTGAAATCAGTTTTTCATTCTTAGCCATTGCTAGGCCAAATATAGCACAAGCACTAATTCTGATGGAGCTTTGCAGTTCCCTGAACTGGAATATTTTCCTCTCATCACTCCCTATTCCACACGAGCCCTGTACCAAAGGCAGCTCAGTCACACAGATTTCACAAGCAAGATCAGATACAATTGAACACATTTATAAAATGCAGGGTAAAGGCTCAGCAATTGGAGTTTCTGCCAGAAATTCCTAATATTCCCTTTTTCCTGCTGGGAAAGGAACAGTTCCCAGTTGACCAGGCAAACCCCACCTGCCCAGGCTGACAATGGCACAGGTCACAGCTGAGCTGGCACCGAACTTTTTCAGTTCCCAGAACTTTTTGCCTCTCTGGTTACTCCAGAAGACAGAGGGAAATGTTCTATCAACCCTCCTGCAAGCAGATTGCATTCCTTCTTGTCCTTACAAGAGTCATAGTGCTGAAATTTACCTTTTCACAGCACGTGCAATAAAAACTATTTTAACTTATCAGCATTAGCAGTCTCCCAGCCATTGTGGGAGTTCTACTTTGTGGTTATGCAAGTTCCATCTCTTAATAATTTCATTTTGTTTAAATCAAAATAATTTTATTTCTGCAATAAAGAACAAATTATGTCAAATGTCATCCTTTCCAAATGAAACCCTGGCATCCTAAGGAAACCCTGGCATTCATCAGCCACAGAAAATCCGTTTTTAGGACTAGAAGGTGTACAAAAGCAAGGAGAGCTTTTGTCCTAGATAAGGGTACAATTTCTGCTTGTGTGGGTGGACTTCTGTGATGTGTTTAACCAGAGGAGAACAAAGTCCAGTGCCTTGGCAAGGTTTGGATATAATAAATGCTGTTCATCACTTCCAGACTGAGTTAGACAACTTCAGTACAGCTGCAAACCTCTGGTTGCAGGAGGTTTCTTTCAGGATTAATTTTGCTCCAGTGGAATCCAAACCATGGCTCAGCAGCATTTAAAAAAATCACTGTTCTGGTCACTTTATTAATGGGGAGAACCACTGCCTTTCAAATAATGCAAGAGAATTTGTTTCTGCTGATTTATAGCCCATTGGAGTACTTTTAATTGGACTTTGCTGTTTTCCTGGACCATGACTAGTCCTTTCTTAACTGTTTGCTTTTTCCTAAGAATTGGAGCCCTGAGAGAAATTATTTTAATGATAATGTGGGCAGAAAATGCTCCTTGGCAGATTTCAAATGCTTTTAATTATAGCCCCTTCTGGAAATACCTTGCCAGATGCCTGAAAAAGAGTGCCTATGAATACCTTAAATCTGAAATCTGTGTGATTTTTACAAAAAATATTACCTTTAGTGGGAAACAAAAAAAAAAAAAAAGATAAAAAACTATGAGCTTTTCAGGTAACATTCCATTTTCCAAGCTTTGGATTAATCTTTTGGGTGTCAGCGCTGGAATTGGGCTCATCCACATTCCCTGATGGGGTCATTTTCCCATTTCAGTGTGGACACACACACACACACAGGGGCCTGAAAAACCTCTGCTATTCCATTGTCCATTTGCTGTTTTTCCTGTCAGATCACACTGTGTACAAAATTCAGGGGTTTCTCAACACTTCCCCACATGCAACCCCAACTTCAAGGAACATAAAAAATGGTGCAGCTGGACCCTCTAACACTGGAGCAGATAAGAGGTCTCTGCAAGAGTTATTTAGGAAGAAAGATTAAAAGCCTTTTAAATAATTTAAGCCTTCAAAGGGGCATAACTTATTGCTATAAATAATTTAACATATATATTCTGTGATTAATTAGAGACAAAAGGCCTCAGAAATTCCCACAGGCTGTGCCTGGGATCCTGACTCTCCCACAGAGACTTCAAGCAAACGCATTTATTGACAATGTAAATGCAGATAATGTCAGAAGGCACCAGTGAAATGCTACAGAAAATTCAGATTGCTCTTTGCTCTCATGGCTGGGGGCATTCTGCCCACAAACCAGGAGTTGTTGTGCTGGGAAGGTGAGCTGAGCCCCCAGAGGGCTGGGGTTTTACATCTCACAGCAGCAGAGCAGGAGAGGAACTGGATGAGAGCAGAGGCCAAGCTTTGCTCTCCATGGTGCAGGCAGAAACCTGGAGCCACTGAATGGAGCAATAAGGATAATCCTACATTTCACATCAGGGCAGTAATTCTCCCTTCTGAGGGGAAAAGAGAAGAAAAAGGGGGAAAAAAGAGGAGGATTTGTAAACTAGCAGCCGGTGGTTGAATGAGTCAATGTGATCTTTCTTATTCACCTTTAACAAAATCAGTTGATAAGAGATGCAAGATGTATATTTCATTCTTTGACTTAAAAACTAGTGAAATTCTTAATGTGCTCTTTTTAAAATCATCATATATACCACTTGTTTTAGCTTATTGAATTTATTTCCTTCTCCTCTATCACAAAGCAAGAGTGAAAAAACCTCTGCTTTGGAGTTGGAGCTCAGTTGCTGGAGGAGAAAAAAGTTGTGAGGGTTCAGTGATGAACTTGGCAAAAGTTTGGCCCTTTGTACCAAGGACCACAGAGCAGAGAGGAAACTCTGTCACTGACAATTTGTCAAGAAAAGCTTTCTGCTGGAATGAATCCCACCTGGTGGCTTTGCAAAACCCTGCCTCCACATTGAGACAGCTTCAGAGAGGAATAGCTGATTTAAATGTTGCCTCTACCTCCCCACTCCTGCCTGTCTTGTGCAGAAGGGACAGCAGCTTGGGAGATCCCTGTATTCCCTCATTACACTGCTGAAGTGCTGTTCTTGCCTTCTTCCATCCCCCAAATCAGGGCTAGTCCCTTATCTGGGTTCTATCACTGCTCCCAGGCATTGCCATGGTCTGTTTGCTGCCAGGAAAGCAGGGCTGGGCACTCCCTTCCCAAAGGGCAGCAGCCAGAGAATCCTGAAATTGGGCTGGAATTGGGCTCATCCACATTCCCTGATGGGGTCATCTTCCCATTTCAGCGTGGACACATTCACATGGGCCTGAAACACTGACCCCTGCTCCTGGCAGGGCTGCACACTCACACTGAGCTCTGTGAAACACTGACCCCTGCTCCTGGCAGGGCTGCACACTCACACTGAGCTCTGTGAAACACTGATCCCTGCTCCTGTGTCCTCACCATCACAAGTGGTGGTGTCCTCTCATCACCCCTTGGGGTTGGCCCAAGTCTCCCCCAATTGGAAGCTCAAAAGTGCTCAAAATCTTCTTGTGCCACAGAAGGGGAAGTTGTGACCATGATGGAATCATGTAGAAGGAGGAGTCCTGACAGTGTGAGAAATGCCCCCTCTAAATTTGTCATTCCTATTCACTTCATCCTAAAATTCAGCAGAGTATATTGGAAAGGCAGATGATCATACCTTTCTACCACTAAGAAAAAAATCAAAACAAAACCTGGAAATAATCAGAGAACTAACCAATTCACATCAGTGTCTGTCAGCTGTGGCCTTTTTCTAGAAACACCAGCAAAAAAAGTTATTTTGACAAAAAACTCCAATCCACCTTCAGCTGAAATTGTTTGGTGTCAATGGAAGTGACAACTCTGCTCAGCATCACTGCATTCCCTGTTAGTCACCACTCCCCAGGCTTTACTACATCTTCTGCTCTGTTGGCTCATGGCCATCTCTAATGTTCTGTCCTTGAGTAACAATTTTCTGCTTTCCCATTTTTCCCCTCAAGCACAATGAAGAGTTTCATGGCACTCAGTGTGCAGATGCCGCTGAACAATCCCCATTGATACAATCTGAGGAGAAAAGTCAAAGACTCAAAACCAACCCACATTATATTCATCTATTTTCCTGACATTTATAACTAAAAGTACTGTTCAGGGAGCAAGGAGTGTTTTTATCCAGAACATTCCCCACGTATGATAAAGGGAAGCTTCATGTGTCCATAATGTACTTTGTTTCTAATATAAATGTTTGGGGGTTTTAAAAAAAAATTACTTTGTCAGACTTTAGTATTATTTCTAATGAAATCTATTCTCATTTAAGGAAAAATGAATTCTAAAATGAGCTTATTACTAAATTATTTATATATTTTTACAAGAAACTCTTTAAAATGCTGATGTGGAAGAATTCTGAGGTTATACCAAAGATGCCACTGTGCCCTAGGGTTAAAAGCCGCACATGATTATGGGACTTACAGGAATTCAGTCCTGCCAGGGCCCATTCAGGCATTTAAACAAGTGTAGAAACATTTTGGGCATCAAGAGTCGAATTTACCACCAGTGTTACTCCTCAGAGAACTCAGTGGGGCCAGCCCTGAAATTTTTAAGTGCCCCCTTTTTTGAGTATCACAGAAACTGAGTCTCAATAATGACATTTCTGAAGGACTTCCCACATTGTACAGGGAGCAGTCTGAGCTCTGTTCAGGCTTGGAAATATTAATGAAAATTTCCAGGAATGCCAGGCTAAATTTTTTTTGCTAAATTTGTGAAGTGCTGGAAATCAATAGGTACCTCCCACTTGACTCCAAACCTGCAAATACAAATAACACCCCTGCTAATCTTTTAAAATAGCTTCATAGAAGAAAACCTGCTATTATTCATGATATATTGTAAAGATTTTTAATTATACCTGTACCTATCATAATTACAAAGCCTCATTATATGATTATACAGCTTCCATTATGAAAATGCAATTAAGAAAATCAAAGAAGAAAAACATCACCTGCACCTTCCAAAACCCTGAAAAATAACTTCTGAGAAGGAATAACTGTGCTGGCTTCACTTGCCTGAGCAGCCCCAGAGCACAGAAACTCAAAGTTTAGGCAAAGCAGGCATTAGGTGTGACAGCATCTCTGTGGCTCTCTGCGCACCATGGACCAGGGAAATTAAACAGAAATCATTCCAACCTTTCCTTGCCCTCCTGCTTGGTACCATCCTGCTCCATTGCTTCCTTCAGCACATTTATCAGGTACTTTCCTGGCTTAATGAATATTTGGTGGAGATGGACAAACCAATTTCTCCTGACAATAACAGCTACACCCTCCCAGTAGGTCTATAGAAATACACCATCATTTCCACAGTTATCCAAAAGATTTTCATTCCATTTCTGGAAAAAAATCTTTTGTCTCCCAACACTGAGCTTTCAATTTTGGCAACAGCCAGGTTTGTTTCTCCTGTAGTGCTTTGCTCTGCTCCTAATGGAATATTGATCTTTCTAAGGAAGTGTAAAGCAATCAATACACTACAAAGAGGAGAAGCAGCTAAGAAAAAACATCTCCTTATTCTCTTCATACCTAATTAGAACAAAGAGAAGTAGACTGAAACCAACAAGCCAGAAATGTTTGGATACTAAAGATTATTTGTGAAGTCTGCACTCCAAGGCAAAGTTTTGGCACAGATTGGACTCACAAACTCCTGGATGTGGGACAGATTGAATAGGGCCAAGAATTTTACCTGTGCTGTGATGTTTATGGTGTGCATTTATGAGCTTCCTTTGGTTAATTTTGGTGATAAAACTACAGAAGTCCATAGTGTGCACCCACCAAGAACCCAAAAGTGTCTCTGTGTATGTAGAAACAGCCTCCAACAGGTACCAGGTAGAGTTAGGAGGGGTGAATTTGGCCACACCAGTTTTATCTCTGTGTTCAAGTGAGAGGAAAACCTGAAGAAGACAAAATAAAGAGTGGCAGAGCGTGATGGGGAAAAGGCTTCCCTGGTGCTGTTCTGCAATGCCATGGATAAAAGCAAGCAAGCTGAAATGAATTCCCTTCCCCTTGCTGTCCATGTTGGCCAGAGCAGCTCAGAAATTACCCCTTGTTCTAAACTGAGTGGGTTTTCTGTTTGTCCAGACCATTGCCAAAGTCATTGCTCTGCCTTTCCAAATGACCAGAGGGATTCACTTGGGATTGGATGCACTTGCTTGGAATCCTCAGCTCCCCTGGACTTCTAAAGTGACAGAAGTTCCACAGGCTTTTATTTTGCAAAATAATATGTTATAAAAGATTATAATAAATAATAGATTAAAATATGAAATAAACAATATTGAACGTAATAATAAATAATAATAAAGAAATAATATATTAAGATATTTTATAGAATGTTTTAATAAATATTGGTTTTTTTGCAAATCCAGTGTGAGCACTGAGATATCTCCCCTCTCTTTGCATTGTTACTGTGCTCAAACTTCATCAAGGCAGTGATTCTTTGCCCAAACTGTTGTTCATGAAAGGGAGACACACAAAATCTGTATACACTCAATAACTTGAAGAGAGGTGAATTCCCAAACTGAGTTCAGGTATTACTGGTCCCTCTTTTAGACATCTCCATAAATTAACATTTCTGGTAAGCAGCCCTTGCCTAATGTTTGAGTAATGTCAATTTAGCTGAAGTGGAAGATTTAAACACCAAGAGACACATACAGCCATAAATGAATGGATACAAAATGAATCATTAGTCAAGACTATTAGAGTATATTCATAACTTAAATGTTTTTAAAGTGCTACCTGTAAGTAGACATGATAAATTACTGAAATTAGCAAAAATTATATTTAATGTTTCTGTGACTTGACCCAAGGCATAAATATGTATTTGCCAAATTTAAAGAAAAATTCCGCCATGAAAAAAAAACCAAAAAGGTACATGAAAAGGTCGAAAAAAACCTTTTTTAATCAACACATACAAGTGCTGGAGCAAGTTCTGAAATATCTCCTGGAGCACAAAAATTACCTCTTTATGGAAAAGCACAAGGACTCGCCCTCTTTTTGGAGCATTAACAAGTAAGAATGAGGCACAGAAAATTCAAATGGAAAACAAATTTTGCAATAACTCTACTATAAAACATTATCCTGATATTAACAGGAGATAATCTTTTTTCCCCCATATGTGTGGAAAAGAAGCTGGTAGTGAGAATCCAATCATGTAAGAAAATGCAGAAAAAAATTTAAAAATCTCAGCAACCAGACTCTTGTTCCCTCCACTTCTTTCTGTGCATTACCCTATTATTCTAATAGATATCCCAGAATTTGTGTCCTGCTAGTAAAAAGGATGAAAGATCATTTTGATACAGTCCAGCTGAATGATTTACAACATAAGATAGAGGAAAGATTGCCTTATCTCCATCTTTCAAAAGATGCTGAGTGTAGAAGTTACTGAAATTAATTTCTCGTTTTTTGCTCCTAATCAGATGACTGCGAATCATCACAAATCCTCCCAGTCTCTAGGATTTTTTGATGTGGCAAATATGATTTTAAAATTCTTTGATGAGAAGAGGCAGCAATAACTGTTTCAAATTGCCTTATAATTCTTATATATATGTAAGAATGGGGAATAAGCTGCAGGAACCTCAGAAATACAAAAGAGAAAAATTCCACTGGGCACTTGCCTTGGGATTTTATTTTGCTATCAGTTTATGTATGCTGAATTGATATCCTAGGTTTTCACAGAAATTAGATCCATTTGATCAAGAGGCAAAGAAAGCTATTCAAGAACAGTGAATAAAGGGAAGGTGAAAAGCAAAAAGAATGAGCATTTCTCAGTAATGGAAATGCTGGCAAGAAGTGGAAATACCTTACAGAGCCCCCATCCAGAAGAGACACATGGTTAATTTTAATTTTAACCTCATTTAGAGCATGTGATTCACTGCCCCATTTAGTTCAAAATTAAAATTAAGCATGTGCTTAAGTGCTTTGCTGGACTGAGGCCATATACAAGAGTACATTGGTCATGAATCCATATGCCATAGGTTGATTTGGAATTGAAAAGTCCAAGCTATAAAATAAAGCCTGAAATGCTTTACTTGGTTTATTTCTAGTGCAGGAATACATTGGCAGCATGGAAATCTATAGCAGTTACACAGTTCTTTTGAGAAACTAATAAAAACCAAAGAGAAATCCCTAAAAATTAAGCAGATGAAATTAATCTAGAAAATTCCCAGCAAGAAAAGCAGCTTTAGAAGACTGAGAGCAGTGTCCTGTGTGTCTGTGCCAGGTTTCCCTGGGCAGGTTTCCCCATCCCACAGCTCACAGTGTGCTGCAGACAGACACAGCTGAGGAAAAAGCTGCTCTGACCATCCCCATGCAGCACCCCCAGCACCGTTTCTGACTGATTTACCTCCTGTTTATCCCCCAGCCAGGGCCTGAGGAGAGGGACAATCCCTGGGCATGCTCAGGGAAATGTCACTCCTAATGTCACCTCTTCAGCACGGCAGCCAAAATGCCTTTCACTGCCCAGTAAATTCCCCAGGTGAATGCAGAGCAGAAAGGCAGCCACAATTCTGTCTTCTCCTTACTCTAAGTGATTTGTTACCTGGGAGTGCAGAACAGAGCAGGCACAGCAGGAATTAAGTGAGGGAAACATGCCCTGGGTCCCCAGGAGCACTGTTTTGTTGCGCTCTATTGTACATTTGTGCAAGCAGCTCTTTGGGTTCAGAGTGGAATATTTTACCACAATAAGGAGAAAAGAGGCAAGATAATACCTACTCAAAAATAAGCAGGAATGTCATGCAAATGCCCTTGCCTGAGCTACTGCTCCAGTTTCCCTTGTGTAGGTGTCCTGTTTGAAATGTTCCTTGGCCAGGCATAGTGGTGCCCCATCCTGACACTCAGGGCACACATCTGCACACATCTGTGGGAGTGTCAGCCAGGGTCTGGGCAGGCCAGGAAAGAGCTGCCAACTTCTTTGGGAAGGTTTGCTTTCACTATTAACAGTTCTGGAAGTTGTGGACAAAAAATAACTTTCATAGATTGAAAACTTACTTCTAACCCCCCTCCCCCTTTTTTTTTTCCTTTTACAGAACATACTGTCTTCATGAAAAGTTCTCATAAAATTTTTGTCAGTCCCAAAATTAGACATTTAAGATTGAGAGAAAGTAAGACTTTGTTCCAGAGGACATCAGCATTTCAGATAAAAGACACTACAGTGCTCTGTGATGCTCTGTGCAGAACATCACCACCCTGTCATTTAAGAATTTTTTTCTTGCTATCTAATCTAAACCACCTCTCTTTCAGTTGGAAAGGTACACAAACTTACTTGCTGTGTCTTGGAAAATAATGGGATTGGGCAGTTTCACAAAGGTTTGACAAGGAGGGGATTGAGAAAGGAAATGCTGAACTTGGCATAAAAGATCATCAATATCAGACCCCTTTAGCCTATAATTTCCCTTAAACAAGACTGAACTCCCAAGTCTGTAGAGTATTATCTGGCTCAAATACACGTATGCTTGTTTTTTTCATCTTCAAGCATGACTAAATATTCAACATATACTTGGAAAACATAATTATATAGCTAATGTAAGTCCCATTTATGGTAAAGCCACTGGCACAGAAGCAATAGAGAGAAGCAAATGACATGCAAAATAATGCTGTGGGCAAAGCAAACTTGAACAATTGAAAAGGGATAAAGAAAGAGGTAATTATCTAAATGGAACATAACAGCCATTAGTCAAACATTCACAGCTTGATCTAAGCCCCACTGAAGTTAACAAAGAGCTCCCCTTTGACTCCAGCCAGTTTTGAATTAAGATTTTAAACATTAGGGAGAAGAGTGTTTGATGAGATTTATGTGGGTTTACTTTTTTTTTTAGCATTTCACTCTCAAACTCTGCAATAGAAAGGCCATGAAGTAGCAGCTCCTCTTCATTAAGCAGGCAATAAAGTAGCTGGCTTCAGAAAGGCAATTGATATTTAGCAGTTATTTCAGACATATCTGGCTGTACATGAGTACCACCTCAGTGGCCTTGGGTTCCAAGTCCTTGGAAAACTGTCACAGGATAAGATTTCACATTAAACCCAAAGTGGGCTCATTTCAATGATAGTTTAGAAGCTTTTCTGGACACATACCAGAAGGGCAGACTCTCTGCTTTGGAGTGTAGAGAAACTGACTTGCTGACATTACAATTCCTTTCATGCTGGGATGAGTAAATCAAAATTTGTCATTATCCTTTGGATGGAATGGGTGACCCATAAAGGTTCTGCCCAGTCTGTAGGTGAAACCTGGCAGAGCTCAGCTCCAGGTGTGTCCCTGCAGGGCTGTGGGCATTTGCTTAGTCCTGAGAAGAAACAGAAAATATTCAGGGCAGTTCTCTGGAGAGTGAATCACCTGGAGCATCCACCAGGTACTCCCAGACTAAGAGCCAGATGGCTGCACTGCATTTTACACTGAAAATCCCTATGTTTGATTTTAGCAACGTTTATAGCAGGGACAATTGATCTATAGGGGGGGAAAAAAACACTTTAAAAGAGTTCTAATTACATGCAGCCCTGTCATGTTGCTAAATGAGGCCCACTGCTGTTTTATGAATAATTTGCAGAATTCATTGTCAGTAAATTATATCAGGAATTGGGAATAGGCTCTGAGCTGCACTGCAGCAGGGTTTTCCTTCCCTACTGCCTTCTTGTAATACATTCAGAGTATTTGCTATAACTACAGAACATAATTGCAATTATACTCAAAGACAAGGAACTATAACATATAAACAACAGAGTTTCATTTCCCACCAGACTGTGATTTATACTTAAACAAAGAAAGTAGCTGAGTATCCAAGAATGGAGACTCTTTCCAATCAATGAACCAAACAAAATGGTTTACCCACAGAAGGTGGTAAATGGGAATACCAAAGTTTCCTTTAAACACTTTTAGGCTGATGCTAGGAAGCTCCCAAGGGCTTCTTTTTCTCTTGAATCCAGTATCTGTAGCACATCCTGGGAGAAAAGTCACCCAAAGTCCAACACAACCACAGAAGAGAATTTCTGTAATACTCATGTAAGGAGGAATACCCAAGAACAGAAGAGCAATAAACAGAGCTAAGGTGAAGGTAGTCTTTGATTAGGGAGATAACACAGTCTAGAGCAAAGACAGCTCTGGAAAACAAAATCTCTCATGAGTTCCTTCCAACTCAGCATATTCTGTGAATTTGTTTATGGAAAGGAAAAGTCCTCAGATACTGAGTTCACAGAAGTTCTGCCCTGCTGCATAAATCAGAGGATTACATGCACAGTTGTTTTTTTTTTTCTAGAGCCATTTCTGCAGAAGCCATTCAAAGCTTTCAGAGACTACAATGGGATAAATTCAAAGGCTGGATGAAATAGTCACCAAAACTGAAGAAAACTTTTGCATTTATAGAAGAGTTAGGGAAGAGCTGGAATCTGGTCATAGCATTACCTATTCCTGGCTGCTGCTAACCTTGCAGCTCCTGGTACACCAGGAAAAAGAGAGGCTTTGAACAGACCTGCTCAACATCAACAATTCTGACACAGCTTGAGCCAAGCTCCCTGCTCTGCCCACCACACTGGGCCGAGCAAGCAGCTCTGGGCAGCTCCCCTTGCCCTCAAATGAGGGACTGTGCCTGCAGCCTGGGCACTTCTCTTGTACAAATGGACCATGAGGTGACAGAGGGGAACAGGACAGCTGCTCTTTAACTTGCAAACATCTTTCCAGCAACCTGGGAAGACGGCGTAGGTCTTGTATCAGTTGGTTCCCCCTCTCAGACACAGATCAAAGGAACACTGCACCCATTCTTTTTGGTTTAGGGTGGGTTTCTGGTTTGCTTTTTAGGGATTTTTTGTTTGTTTTTGGGTTTTTTGTCTTTTGAAATCTGTTCACATTCTCTGAACAGAGAGAGACATAATACTCTCTCCCAGGATTTTTCCTGGGGAAGGCAGCGAGAAGTTCAGAGAAGAAGAGAAAACAATTCTTGTCTTCACTTGCTGCTCTTGTTGTTTGGCACATGTGGAATGTGTTATGGAGATTGTTTACCCAAAGTGATTTGTTAATTGGATTCTGGTGATGGTTGTTTGGATTGATTGGCCAATTGGGTCAAAGATATATTGTAACTGTCTCAGACAGTCACAGGTTTTTCTTTAGTATCTCTTTAGTATAGTATTTTAACTTACTAGTATCTTTTTAGTATAGTTTTAATATAGTATTAGTATAATATAACTTAGCTTAATAGAGCAATTGTTCAGCCTCCTGAATCACAGAGTCAGAGCACATTACTCCCCATGTCTGGGGCACTCTGCACTGATAGTTCAGGGATAAGAAGCAGATTTCCACTGACATGACAATGTCTGCTTGACTTCAGGACCATTTTTGAAATTTTAGTGGTGTGCCTGTTTAGCAGCTCATCCCATTTCTGCTGAAGAGCCCATTACAATGCCTGTTCTGTGCTAAATTACCTGGGAATGCTCTGATCACCTGTTGCTGCCTTCCTTGATTGTCAGTACCCTGCTGCTCCAGTCCATCAGCACAGCTCCACTGCACTCTCAAGGCTGTTATCCTCAGAGAGCTGTTTTTCTTCTGTGCAGACTATTCAGATTAAACCAGGCAATTCTTTATGCATAAAATTCTCTGTGAAGATGCATAACAGAAATCATGGCTTTTATATGATTAATAGAGCTGTCAGGACCTGTTTGAGATTTAACTTCCTTATTGTGAAAGTTTAACTTACTAGTTTCAGCATAAAAACCTACATAAATCACAATGTTATGGCAGTTGAAAGCAGGGTTGAAGTCATGTGGATTCATAGGAGCTGAGGCAAAGTATAGCCACAAAGAATCTTTATTATACTGCAGCATCATGAAAATCACAGTATTTGATATAATATATGTAACCAGTGTTTGAATTTTTTAACACCATCTAGGCAATTTGAATCATTAATCCAGTTATAAAAAATGTGGAACCAATGTGCCTAAATTCTCTGAGTACCACTGAAGTCTCTGCCTTCATGCATATTGATCTGCATGTAAATTGAGCAAATAATCTGAAATTTTATCAGAGTTCACAATGACTATTTAATATTTAAGCTACAAGCATTATTTCAAAGGGACTTATCATCCTGGTGCCAAACACAGTGCCCCACATTATCCACTTAAAAATGGCAAAGAAAACCAAGGCCATTTCCCAGAAACCCTCACTCAGTGCAGACAGTTCAGGCAAGACTTAGAGACATCACTGGACAGGAGGCAAAGGTGATGTCTGAGTGAGATTTGGGAAGGAATTCCCAGTGTAGCCAGAAATCTGAGTGCATCTGAGCACTGCTCAAGGAACAGGAGACAGCCTGGATTGGTTATTAACTGATGAAGGGAAGCTCAGACCTAACCTGCTTCTTATGCTTGCTTTCAGTCATAAGACTGGTTTGAGTTTTTCCTGTGAGTGCTCTTCTAGGTGTTGGAAACAGCAGTGGTGGTAGCAGGACAGGGATAAAGCTCCTCTGTGACTTGCCACAGCTCTCAAACTGTTTCTCCCTCCTCCTCAATATCCTACTCTTTGGTTTTATCTTGAGATGAGTCAGACAAACTCCTCATCTGGACAACAGACAAACTCCTCATCTGGACAATAGACAAACTCCCCATCTGGAGAACAGACTGACTCCCCAGCTGGAGAACAGACAAACTCCCCAGCTGGAGAACAGACTAACTCCCCAGGTGGATAGCACTAATTCTGCCATGAAGGGCAGGGTGGGCTGAGCTGATGGTGCTGATGCCTGGTGCTCAGCCCACATTCCCAGGTGTCCAGCAGCCTCTCCACCCAGGGGAGCTGCACAGGGGGCACACAAAGTGTTCCCCAGCCCCTGCCTGCAGGAGGGGCCTGCCTGTACCATCATCATCCTCACCTGCTCTCTCCCTGCTTTCCCACCTGCAGAGGGGGACAGGTTAGGGATTAACAAATCCCTGTCCTGATCCAGCATTTATGTACACTATACCCTAAAGCACAGGCTCAATGGAAAACACTGCTGTGTGTATGTAAAAAGCCACCTGAAGGTGCTGCCTGCTCCCGGTCCCTAATTGCTGCAGTGTCTGACCGTGCTAGCTCTGCCGAATACCAATAGGAATTCACCTGATTTAAACCCCAGCCAGTAATTTTTGGATCATTAAAAAACCCATTCAATCTTTTTTCTATGTCTTAAGCAAGTTGTTTTGCCCAGAGGTGTTCTGTGACTCATCAGGCTGTACAACTCTACCTACATTTCCAGACACATTCAAAAATACAAAAGCGTGGTAAATCAGCAGTTCTGCCAAGAGTAATTTTTTTAAAATATTCTAATCAGTTCTTCTGGTTTTCCTAATTTATTTTTTTCTTATTTTTCTGTGTAGCATTTAGAGTAATCTTCCTGGCATATTTTGGGGGCAGCTCTCCACTACTGGGCTAGAGCTAGAAGCTTTCCTCTCTTTCACATAAAGCAGATAAATATATAAATTAAGCATTTAGCTTTAGCATGCAGTTGTTAGAAGTGTCTGCATAGGCAAGATTCAGATAATTGAAACTGCATAATAACATTCAGCTTAATGAAATGTTGGTGTTATAACTACAGAAAAACACTGCAGAGTACCCATATGACAACATTGAGTAATCTCATATTATAGCATTAAAAAACATCCACTTGATTAGAGGCCAGGTTTCCAATTTCCTTGGAAACAAATTCTGTGCTCAAGAGGCTGCTTCAGCTGCTGGTTAATGAAACTGCCCACGGAACAACAGCATGGCACTAAGATTTATATATTTTTGCCAGGTACATAAAAAGTCAGTGATACCCAGCATAACCCACACTGTTCACACACACTCCTCTGTCCTCCTGGGAGGTGGCAGCCCTCACACTGAGCTGTGCCAGTGTGCATATTCTCAGTTCAGCCAAAGAAAGAGCAGAGACAATTTCTCCCAGGCTGAACCTGGGAATCTTAGACGAAAGAATTCAAATAATTATTATCTCTCTTTCTGTAACCATTGTTTATAGTTATGGTTCTCCACAGTATGCTATTCATAGTCACCAATAATGTGAGATTGAGACCATATGCTATTCATAGTCACCAATAATGTGAGATTGAGGCCAGTCAAATCATTATAAAAAGACCTGCTACTTTCATTAAAGAGAGCCTTCTGATCCATCTGAAGACTGGAGTCTCTTTCCATCCCTGCCTCGGCAGCATCATGCCAGCACTCTCTGACCAGCAGGGTTTGTGCCATGATTCAGTTCAGTGCCACAGCTCAGCCACAGGCTCAGAGTTAGCCAAGGCTCCCTCTAAGCTGCACACTTTGTCCCTGCAGAGCAGGAGGCAATTCTGTCCCAAAGTTCACCATCTGAAGGGAGGATGAGAGGAGAAACAGAGGCAGGGAGATGAAGTAAGCTGCTCTCAGGAGCAGCACTGTGGGTTCAGGTTCCTGTGCCCTTGCGCAGCATCCTGCTCTCCCTGCCATTAGCACCAGGCACGCAGGGCAGGCACGGTGCCCACTGGGTTAAAATGGAAATGCCACACTGCTCCAGCTCCTTTAAATAACAAAGGACTTATAAATGTCTGCTTTCTTATCTCCTTCCTTCCATAAATCAAGAAGTTCTCTAAGTTCAGAGTTGTTGATGTTACAAAGCTAATCTCAAAGAACTGTAAAACCACACAGCTACAAACCTAAACAGAAATTATATGGAACCTTTGTGCAGCCATTAATTTACTCCAGCCTTCTGGTCAAACCTCCTGCTAGGATAACAACAGACAATTTGGAGGAAGGATTGACTCCCACACAGCCAGGATGTAGGTAAGATCTCATCAGAGCATTCACAGAGCCCAAAAAAAAAGGCACAAAAAAAATTGAAACAAAGTACTCAGGATGGCTTGTTCCTGCATATTGGCCTTATTAACATGTAGGCACATATTGTCTCAGGCAGGTAGTTTGTACAGAGGTTCATTATCTTCCACAGTGCTCATAACTCCTTCCACTTTAATCTTGGACTCTAAAAGAAGCTCCTCAGAGTTGATTCTAAAGCAGACATAAAAGTGTGTAGTGAGTATTTTTAAAATGTGTTTTAAACAGCCGCTAGCTTGGCTTTCAAAGAGCTGTGCTATCTCCAGAATAAATTCAAGTCCTTTTTGCATGAAAACAACTCTGTGCAAATCAGTGGAATTGCATCCTCCTAAGACATGGGTGATGTCCTCAAACCTCAGCTTTGAAATGCAATTGCATCAGGAAAAGAGGACAGCAAAAATGGGGTAAGAGCCCAACAGCATTTCAGGAAACCTGGGGCAGCCCAGGGTCTGCTTCCTGCCACGTCCTGCATCAAACAGCTTCATGCAAGCAGCCAAAGCCAGGGGTCTGAGCAGTGGTGGCAGTCTCTGCCACCCATCTGTTGTACAGCATCTGAGCACATCTATTCCTATAGCACACCCACCTTAGAGCTCAGGGAAATAAATCTTGACACCAGAATGGAGCAGCGTTCTAATGCTATTTGAAATAGTGAAAGGAGAAAAATTATGTAAGAAAGATCAGTTTGGCTGAGTTGGCTTTTCACTTTTGAAAAAAGTACTGGAGTCTGTACATGAGGTAGGTCTTTTTCAGAAAGGACTTTCAAAACCAAGTCAGACCAGCTATGGAGGAAATGTGGTTCTGAGCAAAACAAAATACATAAATAGATTGGCTAGATTTGAGAGGGGAAGGCAATAAATCAAACCCCCATAAATAGCACTCAGAGTCATGTACCATACAAAGTCACCTAAAGCAGTGCAGAAAGAAAAAACCTTTGGAAAGCATAAAACTCAGAAACCAGACAATTTCAAGAGGGCAAACAGTGCATAATTTATAAGACAGGTAAAACTGCAGTGGTAGCAACAAAGTGAAAAATATAGAACTAAAGTTTTTCACTTCAAAGTTTTCCCATAAAGTACTGTAATTCTGCTGTCATCAGAGGGTTGGAGGACACAAGCAGGACAAGTGCACAGCCCTCTGTTCTCCTGACAGCAGCTTCTGGGGGACCTCACTGATGTAAGCACAACAGCCATGTCCAGTCTAGAAAATGTCTCTCCACCATATGTACTTCAATCACCATAATTCCTGACATTAGCAATGTCATATTGCTCTAATCTGATCCATCTCAAGATGTTGTACACAATTTTGCAAAAACACAGGCAAAATTCTTGCTGGTTTAGAAAACAGCTGAATGCATCTCACATTTTAGCTTCAGCTTGCTCCCATTTCCTCACAGCAATACACATGACAAGTAGAAGGCACAACAAACCCCAATCATTTCCCCTTGGTTTCATTCTTTTCCCTGGACACACATTCCCCTCTCCACACAGCCCACACAAATATTGCCTTCCAGTCTAGGGTGCAATTATTTGGAACGTCTTGCTCTGGTTGATGTGTAGCTCTTGGCATTTCTTTGTCTGAACGTTTGGCATGGCTTTGAAACAGCACTGGGACAGGGATGAGAGGCAATCAGCTCAGTCTGGCTCCCGCAGCCAGGGGAACAACAGGAGCAAACGGAATCAGAAAGCTCATGGTTGGAGATAAAGATTGGAACATTGTTTGCCAACTGGGTGAAACAAACTCTGCTTGGGAAAAATTACTGTTCGTTCCCAAAGGAAGAGGCAAAGGCAGAGCTCCCAGCCCACCACTGCCCCACAGCTCTGCTGTGGCCTACTTCCAGGACTGGGACAGAAAAAGCAAAACCATGTTTCCATGCAGATAAGCCATGGCACAAATCTGTAAAAATCGTGGTTTTAACACTTAGTGTATTTCATGGTTTTTATTGTATATACAGTGCAAGAGAGGCAGAACATTCTTTGGGAGTCCAGAGGAGAAGTTCTTGCCCTCTCCACTGCCATTAAATAACATTTGGTGTTAGCTTGATGCTGAAAATGCTAACTGAATAGTGAACAGCAATTGCACAGTTAACTGTTAGTTCGCTTTAAAGGACACCTCTTGAGTTTATCATCTTAGGGAGGAAAAAGAGCTTTTATACTCATGGGGAAAATGGTGCTGGTTGCTCCATAGCAATCGCTGCCAGTACAAAAAATAGAGGGAAGCAAAGGCTGTATTATCAACAGTGTATAGAGGGGAGAAAAGCACAGCCATGGCCATGCTTCAGCTGCTGTTAATGTCTCTTTCTGGGAGAAGATGGAGCCTGAGATTCAGCCATGGCTTTGTATCGTTGCCTCAACTTTTATTAGCTTTTATAATTCAGCGCAATTCATACAGGTTACCGTAAGAAGCCCCAAGCTAAGCTTTGCTGTATTTGCAAAAAAGGAAGATGAATTCTGCACTGCCAGTGCTGGCTTTGGTGCTCCAGGTTTCCCTCTCAGAGGAAGGATTTCCTCCTTGCCCTTCTCCCATGTGTGCCTCAGCTCCTTGCAGCATCCTAAGCAGAGAGCAAGATTACAGCCTACAAGACTGCAGGAGGAGAGGTTTAGCTCAGTGTCACTGATAATTCCCATCACAATTACTGCCAGCATGAGAGAGAATAACAACCACCACTCAGCTTTTGTGTCCTGTCTCCAGTGACTGTGAGCTGTAGGGCTCTGAATGCGCCATGTACCCTCCATGTGAACACCTTTATCTGACCTCTCAGCATTTTCTATATCAGGGCCCTTTCCCTTCTTTCCCCCTCCCATTGCAGACTGTGACAGCTGTATTTTAGGAGACACTATGAAAAGGCCAGCTAGTTTTAGCAGCTTTGATTATGAGCAGAGCAATTTCTTCTCCTGGGCAGCGTGGCTCCTCCTGTGAACCTGCCTGAGTCACTCACAGTTTCCAGCAGTGATGGATTTGTTCACTTTCCTCCAGAAGAGGGGACACTGAGGAATTAAAAGGACCAGAAGTAATATTTACAGCTAGTGTCCCTCCCTGATCTTCCCCCACTCTGCCCTGCATGCTGAGCCAGCCTCTGCAGCAGGAGCCACTGCTGCCCCAGACCGGGACAGGGCCCAGAGGATGGCGCTGCAGAGGAGCTGGGTGTGCAAACAGCTGGGCGTGCAAACAGCTGGACGTGCAAACAGGCCTGCCAGGCTGGCCCTGCTGCCAGCAGCCTCCATCTGAGGACAAGTGGCAGCAGTCTCTATAGCAGTCAAGGAAAATTAAGAGGCGAACAACTGCCTGCAAACCTTGTTTCCTGATGTGTCAGCAGCAGGCAGCTTGCATTTCTGGGAAGGGCTGTTTGAAACCCAACCAAGGAGGAAGCTGTTGTCACTGGATTTGTGTTTTGGCTTAGCTTTGAATTAGAAGTCAAGGAAGTAGGAGCAGAATATTTAAAAAAAGAGCTACTAAATGAGACACTTGTCAAGCTAAGTTAATTTCTAACCTACCCACTTTGACAGCATCTCCTTAATCACAAACAGAACAAGGAGATGATTTGTGCCACTGAATTAACTTCTAATTTCTTCTGAAATATTTAATATAGCATTGCATAATTCTGTCTGATAAAGTATGACTATGAGCAAGCCTTTTGGAACACTGTGCTTCTATGTTGAGAAGTCCTAGACATGAAATATCTGTGGTGTACTGCAGGACTGTGAGGCAGCATTATTGCTGCTCTGAGATAGGAAACACCCAGGACAGAAACCAGCACCTTAATTAAATGTATAAAGCTTAGACATTCAGAATTATTTTGTGTGTGTGTAGGAATCACTACATCATGAGGTGTCTCTGCCTGTGTGAGGTGGGGCTTGGCCTTCTGAGCACGGCCACAGCTCAGAGCACAAGGGGTTATCAGGGCTCAGTGGTCCTCTGGCTAACACACAGCACTTCATCATCAGGGCTCGTGCTGGCAGATGGAAGAAACAAGATTATGTCGTGTCAGAGTGGAACAGAGTTGTAAGGTTTTGTACAATCTCTATGTTGTTTGCTTTTGTTTCCAAGAACTTGAAATATTATTGAATTGATGAGACCTTAACACCTTTTGTATCTTAATTGCATTCCTCACTGAGGAAAAGTTCCAAGAAGCAATACGAGAGTTTGTGAACTGCCCAGGTTTGGCAGAGTTTAAGGATTAGTTTGGGGGTACATGTCAGCCCACAGATCTTCATTTGATTGCCAAGCTCATTATAAGAATTTTGATAACTTTTCAGATTTTATTGCAGGTGTTTTACTAACTGCTGAAGCACTGTCTGACAGTTAGATACTTGGGACAGATACTGTAAAAATAATACATGGAGCACACCCACAGAGCTGCAGTCTCCCACTCTTATCCCAGAATAGCATTTCCTTTTCCCAGATAGGACTCTCCCATCTCCTTTGGTGGAGACCCTGTGCACAGGAGAACCAAGCACAGCCTACTGCAACTGAGGTGCTTTGAAGACTGGACTGATAAGCAGGTACAGGGCTGGGATTTGATAAAGGAAGGCTTTGACAGCAAAGAACAACCTGAACAGACAAGACAAAAGGGTAGGAAAAGAGAAACGCATACAATCTTTAACAGCAGAGAAAGGAAGACTGCTGTGTAGCCTCAAGGTTTAAACACTGCCTGAGAAATCAGCCTCTTTGCTTCAACCCATTAACAGTGCGATTCAAAGGACTGGAAGAGCTTCTGACCATCAAAAGCTTTGCCCACCAGCAGTGAAAAGCCCATTCTGCACATTCTTACACCACAAAAGCAAATTCGGAGGGAAGGAAAACCCCCTGCCAACAGCTGTGTGTCGTCAAATCTGAAATACATTTCGTCTGTGACCACAAATTTCTTCAACTCTTACACGACAGAATGCCCACCTTGGTAATTGACCTTAATTCCTTATACAAAGCTTCTGAGCCTTCATTGCCCTTACAGATTGATTTGCACAGCTTTAGGACTTGGACGGGGCATGGGGGAAATGGGCTGCAATGAGAGCAGGGAGAACCTGCCTGGGAGCAGCACTGAGGAGGGACAGAGGATGATCTGATACAAAGAGGCATTTTAATTCCTTCTTTTCTGAAGCACATTCCGTAGAACTGTCTATTAATAGAAAGACCCCAATGTAATCCTACAAACATTGTGTTTTCTTGATGGCTGTTATGTATTGTAAGAAAACTGATAACTATTCTGTGGGGAGGAATAGCAAAATAGATGGTGTCTAAGAAATACCTGGAGAGCAAGTAATGCCACTCTTACAATGCAATTTGAGATGTCTACAGAGAGTGATTTGGTCCTCTCAGTGTTTCAGGCTGCTGTCCTTCAGAATGGCATAACTCTGCATTAGCAGGCTGAGGAAAATCTGTATCCTAGTGGCCAAACCAAGTCCAGATATCAAAGACATAAACCTGCAATTACCCCCTTCTCTCTGTCACAATGAAAGAGCAAAAATTCCTAAGCACAGTGTCTGTATTGAGTTCTGCAGCACAAGGTGAGGAGCAGAGCAAACCTCCCCATCCCAGGGCATTCAGAGAGCCCCAGGAAATGTCTGTGTCACTGCTGAAGCTGCAGGCAGAAGCTGAGTTGAGTGAATCAGGAGCAGAATCATTCAGAGAGAGCCTGGGCTCCTCCTGGAGGGCAGTGCCAGGAGACAGAGCCTGCCTGGCGCTGTCACAGGAGGAGGGGACATTGTCACACCTGGAGGACAGTGGCAGCTTCACTGCCTCCAGTTCCTGAGCTTTCTCTGCCTCTCAGGCTGTTTCTGTCCAAAGAAAACCCTGACAGTTTTGTCATATCCCAAACTGGTCCCAAAGCATCGTTCCTTCTTAACATTTCAAATTAAACAGATCAAACAGAGCAAGAGCCCATGCAATAGAACAGAGGAGCTAAGGAAGATAGGAATAAAACTGGCATGTGCATGAAGGTGAAAAGGAGAAGGGGACTGGAAGAGAGGGAATGATGCGCTCCTTTGACTTTTAGGGGCTGCAAGGCACATTAAAAGCAAAACAAACAGGAGTGATTTTCTCTGTTATTGATATTTTAGTCACAGGGACTCCAAGTATTCTCAGGACAGAATCTACTGGTATGACTCACAGAAAAAGGGACTCTAAATCAGGAGAGCAAACCCTGAAAACACAGAGCCAAAACAAAGTGTGCTTCTGAAGGACAGTATCTACTTTCTAATTTTTGCAGCCTGTACCTCAAAGGCCTGGCTTGGTTTTCTTTGCTTTCTTTTCTCTTTCCATCACCACTTCCAAAATTGTCTATAAGCCCAGCTCCAGCTCACAGTGTGGAAAGGGAATGCAAACCAAAGAACACTGATCAGCTTTGTTACAGACAGCTTGTGGCACAGAAATGTCACAGGCATCCTGGCAGGTTGGTTTGTTGCAAGTGGGTTTCATTTTCATCAGACTTCATCCCAGCTGTGGATCCCCACACATCTGAAGGGTACAAACACCATTGTTCTCTAATCAGGCCCACTTATTTTATATATATATATGTATGTATGTATATATAAATTATATCCAGCAATTAAAAATTTCATCCAGCAATTCTTACATCAAGCCCTAAATCCTATTTAAGCAAAAGTTTATTCTTTACATAAAGGTTGCTGCATCAATACTGACACCATGGAGCTCTGCCTGAAGTACTTCTGAGTCCCTTTATAAGTTCTACATTTCACATCATGGAGGCAACCATGACAACAAACCCACTGAAAAAGCAAATTATTTTCTGTCTCTAAAGAGAACTATCATTACATCTCACTCTAAGAGCTGATGTAGGACTAATAGCAAGGCACTGTGGAAAACTTACATCAAAGCTGTCCTTCAAAATTCTCTTTTTTCCCTACCCTGGGAAAAATTAAGCTTTAAATTCATAGTAGGTGCTTCTTCAAAGGACATAAAATGAATACACAATTCCAATGATTCCTTTATATTTTTACAGTCCTTATTAGATTTCATCAATTAAAAATCAGCACTATATTTCTTAAGGATTCCTATAGGGGTTGCAATAAAAAGAAATTTGATAATAGACTTATTTAATTCTTTCCCATGGTCAATGTCATTGATGGGATTATGGCTCTGTCTTTTAAGGGAGTTTCATAACTGTCATTTTAAGCTCTTTCTTCACATCACAAACTGGCCTGTGGTAATGGCACTTTCAAGGTGATACTTCAGGGTTTCCCAATTTCTCAGATCATCTCTTCTTCAGCTACAAGCTAATGGTTTATTTCAGGAATATGACAAGCCAGATAATCACAGATTTACAAGAGGAGGCAAGAACATTTTTGGAAGAAAAACAGAGCCTTAGGTATTGGAAAGAGATCAGGAGAGAAAATATCAAGTCATTACAGGAAAAAAAAAACAGGGATATGATCAGAGCCTTCCAAGAGAAGAACAAGGTTGCCTGGTAGGAGAATATCACTCTGTGGGGGAAAAAAAAACCCAAACAATTCCCCTTGGGGAAGTGTCAAGACCCTACTAATGGGTGAAGTGGAGGCCTGGGAGAGAATCTGGACTGGTGGAAAATTGGGCTGGACCTTTGGAGGAGGGAATTGGACCTTTGGAAAGAAGCACAGGAATTCCCTGGACAGTAAAATCATTCACAAAAGAAAATAGCTGAAACCAAAGATGAGGCACTCGCGTGCTTACAGTGAATTCCACCTTGCAAAGCTTTGACTGTCCTCAAAATCCTCAGTCCTTTTCTGTTAACAATCTCTGTTTCCTCTGATGTGACTGCACGGATGTGGTGCTAACTCACCAACAGGTGGAAAATATTGCTAAGTTTTTTGTCTCTACCAAGTATATTAAACACCAAATTTCTACTTCTCTTAATGAAATGCCACCATATTTTTGTTAATATTAGTAATTCTCTTTACTTAAAAATGAGTGAAAGTGGTGAATATACTCAGTCTGTTTTGTTTTACACTGGAAAAGAAAACTCCAAAAACTTTGGATTTCTGATTGTTGTTTCACGTGAGGTGGGCTGGGGCACTGTCTGTACATGACACATGTACATGCACAAACTCAGAGAGGGGCACAGGGATGGACCCCAGCAAGCACTGGGAGACTGAAAAGGAAGAGGACAGTGCTTAGAAATAATCATGATTTCACTGCTTAGAGTCCCATCATGGTATTCATTCTCTAGGAGTTATCCAAATACTCACTTATTCATTCATTCAGTTCCAAGGAAGTTACAGAATTTAGGTTTATGGATCCACACACTCCCTGCATTTTTACAGTTCCTAGGTCTGACAAAATATTTTGGAATAAATGAAAAGCGGAGAGAAGAGGAGAGAAACCGCAATGGAAAAAGGATGTAAGTCAGTGTGGTGAACACAAAAATGACAGAGAGAAACCATTTCTATGGTGTAGCTGAGCTGACTGCAGAAGGTGCTTTGACCTCTGCAGTGTCTGGATGCTCGAAGATTCATAAAAGTGCATGGTGTATTCCCCTGAAATCATATCTGTTCTTTCAAGAAAGGAATGCAGCTGATTTTCCCTCCCTCATACTCCACAAGACCTCTGATAATGGAGCATTAATTCTGAACTTTGCAGAGAAATCACCCCAGATGCACAACAGAGCATTTTCTCTCCTGTATTCACTGTGTGTCTCTGAGATAATTCCACACACTGTTGCTCTCAGTGAGGGAGTAAACCCCTGATTTTTAGTGTTTGTTCACTGGCATTAGCCTGAGGTGATGCAGATGTCAAACCAGTGACATAACCCAAACCATGCTCTGAAACCTCTGTGCTGAGCAGCTGCCACAGCAGCAACACTGGGAGCAGCAGGTCTGGGATGGGCACAAAAATATCCTGCATTAATATGCTGCAGAATATTTTAAAACCAACACAAGAATCATTAAATACTTTAGGCTAAGCCCTTTGGAGGGCATCTGGCCCAACCCCAATGCTTAAAGCAGGGCTGACTTTAAAATTAAATTTACACTAGAATTAGAGCTATGACACCACAGGAAGGATTTCAAAGGACTAAAAAGATTCTCCAGATTATCATACACAGTTCATGAGTTTTTTATTATGCTGAAACTCCCACCATGTACATGCACTGCAAAATATGAGCACACTGGTTTATTTCCTTCAGCCTTTCTCCCTTTGCTTCAGGAAAATAAAACTGACTCACATTGACTTCAAGACCTTAATGGATTTCTTCAATCTTCTGGGAGAGAGAGAAATTAATTCCTGAATGTTAACATCAGAAAAATTATGTTTTATCAAGTGTTGGTGGGTTGTGAAAGAGAAACAAAATGGAATTAATGAAAGAAAAAGATTGTCCCAGATATACAGGAGACTATGGACAATGCTGTGAAGACTTATGGTCCGTGGGAGTGAAATTAAGACATAGAAGATACAAAGAAAAAGATATAAAATTATATACCCAGAATGGGTCAATAGTGCATAACCATAGAAAATGTTAAGACTTAAGCAGTTTTTAAGACAGCGAGAACATAAAATACAGGAAATTAATGCATTGAATGAAAAAAAAGGTCAGTCTGATTCAATTCCAAGCCAAAAAGAAAAAGCATTTTTTCAAAAAATCTTCATTTAGCCCTGTGGACAATCCAAACATCAAAGGAAAACAGAAAGAAAACCACCAAAATAGCTGAGAACAACCAAGATGAGAATTTTTATAATCAGACCTACATGATCAAATAGTAAGGGTTTTACTCCTGCACAACTCAGATCAAGGAAGATCATTTGGAAAACTTCTTCAGTAAATCAGTAACTGGTATGGAAACAAAGTCTCCCTTTAGAAAAGAATTAAGCCTGGAACTTTCAGTCATGAAGAACCGCATGTTTTGGCTAACACTGAATTATTTTGAGAGTGAACCTCTAGTTTTCTGAAGGGGAAATCCTGATAAATATCCATGACATCAACTCAAACAAATACAAATTCCTGAAGTCGTTCTAAAATCTAGCATCTCATAATCAAAATTTCAGCAGAGGCAGGTCCATATGAGAAATTGAATTGCTGTTCACTCAACAATGTGAATTTTCAAAATTAGTCCAAAAGTGACTTAGGGAGAGATTCATTATTGAAGAATCTGCCCGTTTCACATATTTCTTGATCATGAGAACATCATTAACATGATTGAAGAAAATCTTTCCCTCCCTCAAATATATTTAGCAGCAAATTTCTCATGCTAGTCCCAACACCTCCACAGCCTGCACTGAGTGAGGACGTGGCTCCAGCCTCCAGCTCATGGCTGCAGCTTCAGCAACCAAAACCAATGCAAATGATTCTGTTTGTAGATTCCAGATTATTTACTACATGGACAAGGAGAAGGAAGGCCAGAGGAATGGAATAGTGGTGGGTGTTTCATTAATGCTGCTCAGGAGCAAGGAGAGCAGATGTGATGTCTGACAGGGGGAGATGGTTTGATGGAGAGAGCTCTGAGCCAGGCTGAACGAGGAGCCACAACAAGGCCAGATGTAAACAAGCCTGCAGGAATTGCCCTATAGAGCAATAATATACCAAAAAAAAAGGGCATTTAGTAAATTATACACAGGATGTGACTTCTGATTTGATAGGCATTCAGGAAACAAAACAATTTCAATTTTCAGACGTTGTGACTCAAGCTGAGGACTGTGAACTCATCTGTGTAGGAGAGGAAGCTGAGAGAGGAGCTGGGGGATGAGTGGGATCACTTCTTTGCTTCAGGAACTGCCTTCTGGATATTCCAGGCTGACACATTTTGTTTTGACATGTTCTGTCATTTTTTGTCACTTGTATCATGTTGCATTGTCTCCTGGACTGTAATTAAGTTTGACAGAGGAAAACAGACCAGCTGAGACTTAACATGATGTGGCAGTTAATAGATATGCATATTTGTCAATTGTTTTGCTAAATAAACCTCCCTGACAATAGACTCTGGAAAGGACAAAGGAAAAAAAGCTAAGGAGTTCTCTCCTGTGCAGAGAAATTGGAGAAGTAACTGAAGCTGCTGGAGCTCTCTTGGGTCTCCATGTTCCATACACAAAGAGAGGCAGGTGCTGCTGCTTGGATTCAGGGCACAGCTCTTCCTAACTGCACTCCATAGATTTCATTCATTGTTCCCATGGAAGAGGAAAAGGCAGGTAAATCTGAAGAGTCTCATTGCCTTCACCCCTCCCAAGCTCGTGTCCCTGCCATGCTGCACCATCAGCTGTGTGCAAGCACTTCCCAGGAGGGAAATCTCCTCTGGCAATGACTCCCTGTGCAGTGAGCAGTGCCCAGCCAGCTTCATCTGATCCCCCTGGCAGGATGCCCTGCCTCAGGGAAGGCTCCAGGAGCAGGCAGGGGGCACAGGCAGCTGCTCTGGGTGTTGTGCTGTGGCTGTGCAAGAGCTGAGCTGCCCAGCTCGGGTCACTGCTCCCACCCAGGGGAGCTGCCAGGGGTCCCAACAGGGACCCTGGGGCCAGGAGCGCCGTGCTGCCCTGCATCCCAACAGGGCTGGAGCCTCAGCCTCACAGCAGACTGAAACTGGGCTCAAAACACAAACCAAGAGATGTATTCTTGCTTGGGGTAGAACAAGGTGGATTTTTGAGTAGCATCACTGTTTAGCTCAGAAATTCAGAGAGTACAGTCCACAGAACACTCAGCTGCAGTAGTTTGGCTCAGCTCCACAAGCTTTGATTGCACATGGCTAATTTACTCAGTCCCAGAGGAAATCTCACTCCATGCCATTCTAAGAAACTGCACTGTTTCTCTGGGTCTGCTCAGTAACATTTCTCATTTTAGCAGGACACTAATCAGATCTAGCCTACAACCTGTGAGCTGTGACTGGGAGGGACATCCAAAGCCTCTCTCACAGGAGAGAGCCATGCTGGCACTGAGATGGCCCTGCAGTGATCTGGACATCAGGAAGAGACAGAGATGTTCCTTCAGCTCTTCCCAACTTTTTCTAGGAACTGATTATGTAGCTGTTATAAAGACAAGGTATCTTTTACAGTGTAGCTATTCTACTAGGAAAACAGCTTTCTGCTTAGTGTAACAGATTAATTTTTTAATCTCTCTCAACTCTTGACCTTCATTGAGAGTTACATGTTCTTAAGTGATACCCAGAGCAGCTGGATACAGAAGATAGCAGGGTGTTAATAGGGAATCCTACAAGGTTGTGTTTGGGTAGCAGTGTGTAAATAGTGCAACTGGGGGAAGAAATCCCACTTGTTTGCTTGAAACTTACATAAAACTAGACAGATTCAGAAATCATTTTACATCAGTTTTATCATTGCACCAGCATTATATTGCTTGCAACAAGCCCATGCTCTAAGAGGCTGAGGTGCTCGTGGAAGATGCTGAATGCTTGGAGTTCTCTAGAGATGGGGGCTGGTCCTGCACACTGTGAGAGCCACAATCTCAAGAGACAGTACCAGAACTTAATTTCTGCTGTGTAATTAAATTGGTACAGTTTAAGTTGCACAACAGTTTAAAATGAGCAGCAGTGAATTTTGCTATAAACATTTGTGCTTCAGCACTAATTGCTGCCATTATAAATACTGCACACCAGATTCTCCTCAGTGTAACTCCGGGGAATACATAGAGTTGCCCTAGAGATAAATTACATTTCACTACCTTTGCATGGTCAAAGAACTCCCACTTACTGCTGTGAGCACTATAAAAATGGTCTAATCTGCATTATTGCTGTAGTGAATGTGCAAATAGTGAATGTGGTACAGGTGAGATGTGGCTACATCAGCCCTGCAAACCCTTGTCCAGGAATCATTCCAGCCTGGTAATTCAAGGTATGGACTTCAGAGCATCTCCTGATGGACCTCAAACTCTTCTTCTCCAGTCTGTCCATGACTGGAATCTGACACAGAGTAGAGCTTATTTTAACAGCTCTTTATCTGACACCTAATAGAGCTGTTTGAAAATTGTTATGGGGATGCAATAAAGAAGAATTGTGCCTTATCCCACACTGAGCTGTACTTACAGATGATCTCTATGTAATTCACCATAAAGTTAGGCTATAAACTGTTTCCCTTGTTTATTTTCTGGGGTTTTTTTCCCATTTTTCCTTCACAGAGCAGCTCAGTACAGACCTGTGCTGCCCTGTACATTAACAAACCTTGAAACCTTCTGGTTTCATTATTCTCCTTTCCCTGATCTCCCTTGCTGGCATTTCCATATTGTTTGACACATCGTTCTTGGTTTCTAAACACTTCCTCCTCTCTCCCTCTTCAGATTTTTTGCCTGTGTATTCCTTTGCATCTTTCCTTGCACTGGAGCCCCACGTCACCCTGGGCAGGTCCAGGGCTTGCCCTGTCCCTCTGACATCCAGCACCTCCTAGACATTTCTGCCTTGGGCTGGAGGTTTTTTCTTGCAGCTGCTGCCAAATCTCACAGAGAGGCACCTCCATGCAGCTGCTCTGGGACAGGAACAGCTGAACTTTGCCAAGATGTGTGTTCTGAATTAGCAAACGTGGAATTCTGAACCACAGTGAAAGGAACTCCTCTTGTGACACAGCTCTGATCATTTTCCTCTTATAATTCCTTGACTAAGTTTGGTTGTGGCACAATGTGGAAGAAAACTCTCTAATAAAGGGCTAAAACCACAAATAAAAACTGAAGAATTTTTACAGATAAGAAGATCTTGCTCTTTCCATGCATCTATTTTAAAGGTGGTAGACTTTTGTTCTGCTTGATTTCTAGGAGATGAACATGATGTCGTTCCCAAAGATATGGAATTGTATTCTGGGAAATGAGATGCTGGAAGGTCAGAGGAAGAGTTCTTGAGCTTTGGCACTTAAAAAATCCATAAAAAATAAAAGAGAAGGCAAAGGAAACTTCAAAGGAATAAACTGAGGGGCTGCAAGTGGATGCAGACCAAGCCAGCAGTGAGCTTTGTTTGTTTTCATGACTCATTCCCAACATGAGATTTGGACAGATGCTTTGCTTTCCTAGTCCTGCTCATTTCAGAGCTTAACCCAGGCAGGGAATGGCCCTTTCCTCCTTCCTGGGCTCTCTGAGCTTTCCCCCACTCCCCAGGGACTCCTTCCAGCACTTGGGGAACACAACTCTCATCACTGGAGATAACTGAATAATTCAACAATGTTGTTGATTAGTAGTCATTTTCCTGAACTTTTCAAATTGCCAAAGTATCACTTAATGAATTCATAGAGGAGCCAAGGCTTTGGCAGTAATCAGCCTCTTCAAATGAGTTCTCAAAATGAGGTTTCTGTCATCATAGCTGTGGAGAGCAAAAAGTACCAAAGTTTGGTTTCACCTTTTCACCTGCATAAAATTTATTCTGTCTGCTCCAGACAGCCCTTGGCCATTCTCATCCCACTTTGAACCAAACAAAAATCTTCCACTTGAGTTTTTTCCCCTTAATTTTGATTTTGGTAAAAACCTGGGGGCAGTACATTTTTAAATGTCTTTTTTTTCTGCATCCTGAAGAACAAACAAAGAAAGAGGATCATACATTTTGAGGAGAATAGATAGGATAGCTCAGAAAGAGAGGACTAAAATAATTTCCTTGCCTGTGGAAGTCTATTCTATTAGAAATCTAAAAATCTTACTCTTATAATAAATGCAGAGTAAGGCATCTCCTCTCACTGCAGCACCTCCAGCCTCAGATCAGACTTGCATCCAGTCTATTAACAAATGAGATTCTTACTTCTCTTAAGTGATAATGAAGCAATTTGGCTGCAGCCCTGGCAGATGGCTGGACCCAATTGCACTGAAGTGAAAGAGGAATGGCTGAAACTCCAGCAGGCTGGCCTGGAATGTCCAAGAGCAGCCTGAAGGATCCACCAAGCCCTGGGGGACACCAGGGGAGTCCATCACCACCCATGGAGTTCATGAGATGAAACCAGGCTCTGCTGAGCTGGGCTCTGCACAGAACCTCAGCCTGAGGGCACCTGAGTGGTTCTAAAGAGAGCAGAGGTGCAGCCAAGCACAGAACTCCTCATCCAGGACCACTCTGGGCACTGCCCTGGGACCATCTCACTCAGCATCAGCACAGGCTCTGGTTTGTGCTTGTCCTGCAAAGAGGAACACAACCAGATCTTCCAGTAAACCTCCCTTTACCAAATTCAGTCTGTGTTCATTTAAATATCACTAAGACCAGGTTGCCACTGTTTCCTTCATTGCTTAAATTCCAGCCTTGCTTTCTGAGACGTGAAATTCACAGTTCCCCCAGCACTGTCTTAGAAAAACATGGTAGAAATTCCAACAATAAAGGCAATAGGGTAACACAAGCAACAAAACTCACAGTTACAGCTTCACGTACACCACAGTCCACAGGTTCTGGCATGTTACACAGGCCAGTTAATCAAATACAATGTTATTTTTTATTACGTATCAAGCTATCCCTTTGCCATTGACAGAAGATTGTACCCTGAAAGGATGCTGAAAACAATTTAGCTTCTAACTTCTGTGGTAACTGTCTTCTACCATGAATTTAGAATCTTTTATATTACTCTATTAAAAGCAAAACCAAAACAGTTTTTTTTTTCAAAGATTGAATAAATATGTCATGTTACTTCTATTTATTTAATTTGATCAAAATATTTTGAAGCTAAGTTTCAGTCAAACTCAGCTTAAACCCTGTCATGTTTATAACAAGTTTGAGAGGAATGATATGCATACAGTAAATAAAAATATTTAAGAATTTGCAGTGTAAACACAGAAGCAATAGACCTGACTGAGCCCCTCAGCTGGGGAGAAACCTGGACTTTTTCCCTCTTGCCCAAGAGTTAGGAGAAGTGGGGTGGTATCTTGTTTTCTGCACTCCCAGCAAAGGATGTTTTCAGCTCACCTTTACTCCATCATTGCCACATAAATGAGCCATGAAAGAAGCTGAGCTCGGCTCACACCCAGGCCAGCCACAGCAACAACTGCATGTATCGACCCAACTGTACAGATTAATTTCTCTTTGGGTCTTCAGACTCCCCTTTCTCTGTCTCTTTGGGACAATTCAGGGCTGGCAGAGACTTCCACCAGTGCCTTGCAACAACTGCTGCCTGCAAACAAAGTGAGACCTCCAAATGGACTGGGGATTTGGCAGCAATGAAGAACCTGAGACCAGAATTTCAAGAGTTCATTTTAAAGCAAACCCACCATAGACATTAAATTTATTTAAAATTCTGGTTTAGAGAGAAGCTTTACAAGTAGTTTGCATATAAAGCAACTGCCATGTGAGCTCTAAGATTTGTGCTTAGGGTTCTGTAAGAATATAAATTGATATATTGCACACCTCCCCAAAATTCTAACTGCTAATTCCTTTATTAATTGTGAGAAACCTTAATATGAAGTGTTAGGGGAGATTGTGAGGCAGCTTGTGGATTTAGGGTGATCCTTACCCCAAGATTAGAGTTTAGCCAGCTAAACACAGGGTGCTTATCACTGCTCTCATTTCAGCTCTTTCAAGTCCACCACTGTTTAATTATGTTTGGCTTTCCATTTGCTTTTGCCAGGACAGCCCATGAGAAATGAATGCAGGCAAATCACTGCTTTTACTGAGATAAAACAAAATTCATGCAATCAAGGAATCCGAGTCTGTTACAAACACAACAGTTTTGTCTCCCGAGAACAATCCTTCCATAAAGATACAAATAAATATTCTCAATTAGTTGTTTGAAATAAGCGTGTTTTATTTACTGATGGATGCTTCATCCCTTTGCATCCCTTTCCAGTTGCAGACACTGGGACAGGTGTAGCCCTACCATCCTTCTTTGTGATTCCAGCACAAGGCTAAATGAGTCCATCACGACCACCATGTGCTCTCCAAGCTATTCACACTTGTTTACTGGGGTACACAGTGACTTACTGCCTCTCCAGAGGAAATTGCCACTCCTTACCTCATGCATCAGATTATAGCTAAATTATTGTTCTCATAGTACAAGGCTCATGTTTTATTCAAATTCTAACCAGTGCATTAACTCTGCCACTCAGCCAAGATTACAGCTAAAAATAGAGAGCACATGTCCTACTTCAGAATATGTTTAACATTACTACCACCAGCATCTCAGATTTCACATGTGCTCAGCTTGCACAGCTCTGACCTTCAAGAGAATTTGAAGAGTGAAAGTCACTAATTGCCCACAGGAATTAGTAAAGGAAAGGAAATTACCACGTGGTACCAGCTGGCACATGAAGTTCTGCATGATATAACCTGCACTCCTTCAGTGGAGGAGCTAGTTGGGTTTATTTGGGTTCTTAGGAATTCTTTGACTTCTTAGGAATAATGGAGCACATAGGCAGGAATCATCCTATTCCACAAGCAGTCAGGTCAAAATTTGTATATGTATATTCAAAACTTTTATGGATTCACAGTAAAAATAGCACTTGAGCTGCATCCATCCTTCACCCTTGATCTGCCAGAAAATTCATGCTTCAGGAATTGGGAGTGAACACAGAAAGGTTCATAGCCCCTTGGTTCTTTCTCTCTTGGATGCAGCCAGTGGTGTTGCAAGCACTAAAACTCAGCCCTGTACTGGCCTCCCCCATCACTTGTTGCCTCCTGCTCTCTTCACTCAAATCAGCACTGAAGACTTTGGAGCAGGAGAATCCCAGCCCTGTTCTCAGCTGGTCCTTATCTGATTTACACCATTATTACACAAAATTTACACTATTTACACCATATCTGATGAGGGTCCTTATCTGATTTACACTATTTTTACACAATATTTACACCATATCTGATGAGGTCCTTATCTGATTTCCACCATTCCTAGTGGAAGAGCTCCCCTGTGCTATGGGTGCCAGCCCATCCAGTACAAAGCCAGTCCCATTCATAATCCAGCCTAAATTCTGAGCCATCAAAATAGGGCTCAGACCAGAGTATGAGCAGAGGCAGGCAAAGAACATTTTATTATTTACATATTTTATTATTCTCTTTATTATTGATATTCTTCTCAACCACTTCTAAAAGGAGGAAGAATTTTCTTAACACTTTGTTTTTTCTACTATCATCCTTCAAATCACAACTCAGTTTTTGGCACACATAAAATTCCATTTTGACACTGAGTGCATATCAGAAATACAGTCATTTATGATTTAAAATATAGCTATTTTTATTCCCTATTGAAAGACTTTTTTCTTAGGCTTTCTGTAGTGTAAAGACTTGGGCATAAATGACCTGCAAAGTGTCCTAAATTGGCTATACATAAATAAGAATTAAGCCTGAAGCATTTGAAATAAATGCTCATCTAGAAATGGTTCTACATTCATTAATCAACCTCTTCAGCTCCCAGTTTAGACACATTAGAGGTGCTCTTCTGAAGATGAAATTGGCCTGTAATCTGTTTATAATCCTTTTTAAGTTTCTTTTGTGCTCATTTTACTTTTTCATTCTACTTCCTTGGTATTCTGAAAATTAAGGGGCTAGAATTAATGAGGCCTATCCCACAGTGCTTCAAAAGATTCCAAAGCCAACACCTCCTGCCAAGGTTAAAGATGAAAAGTGAAAACAACTCCATTGTATTTTCACCTTCAGAGCCTCTTCCTGCCTGCTGTAGTTCCCCACTGTATAACAAGGTATTTTTATTCCAAAACTCAGGCTTTGTTATCTGTAATTCTATACTTTTTCATCCACTGTTTAGGTAATAGATAAATAAAAGAGGAGAAGTACATGTAAAATTAATGTTGCCCTCTCTAGCAGTTGTTTAAATGAAAAACAGTTAATTGAGCACTTTTTAATATTAAATGAGGCACCTGTGTATCCATTGGCTCTGGAATGTGCCTGAATTTTCCTTCTGCAACATGGAGCACACACATTTCTCTTGGGGGAAAGGGTTTGTTCTGGTCATTTCAGCTCACACAGCATGAATTCTGCACACTTCATGATGAATAAATTAAGAAGGTCACTTCCTGAGCCAGGACTTATGGCCAAGAGCAAATCCATTCTTGCTTGTGACAGATAAGGAAGGAGGTTATTATAATTTACTGCAAATGGCAAATGAGAGCTTCCAACAGGAAAATCTCTTCAAGTTTTCATGATGCCACAGAGGGGCAGCCTTTTTCTCCTCTTTGGCAGCTCCTTTCCTAGAATCTTGCTTCATCTCTGGTGGAGGTTTTCTCCAGCTTCCAGAAATGCATAGTAGTAAAGCAAAAGCCTGACTTAAATTAGGGTTTATTGAATAATAAAACTGTTTTCCTCACTTCTAATATTGTCAGAGAGCTGAAGAAAGAATTGAAAGCTACAGCTGACATTTATTTCTGTGTATAAAGCCTCACACACCAGTTCCTGATGGTGTGAACTGCAATCTATGCAAGAACATGTTCTGCACAAGGGATGTTGAGATGCACACACTGCTCAGCTCATCCAAGATGTGTTTGAGTGGATGGTTTCTATTGTTTTGTTCTGATTTTTCTGAGCAAAAAAACTGACAAAAAAGGTACTCTTTCAAAAAATCAAGGTTACTTCTAGGCTCTAGACAGGACAAAGGATTGTTTAAAAGCAATGACCCTTAGGAAAGTAGGACTCATTATCAATATAGCAGCAATTCTTCTAAAAAAAGCTGCATGCTTTAATATCCATGCTCAATACTGGTACTGCAGGTATGAAACTCCACATTTTGGTTATTCTGAAACCAGGGCAACTTGCTTGGTGGAGTGACTGGGACGTCTTAAATCAACAAGCTCTCACTGAATTCAGCACAGCTATCCTGACAAAGCTTCTCAAGCAATGCCACCAAAGCAACAAAAGTAAATGCTAACCATGATGGTATCTGGAACCTCCATAGTCCAGAAATCTGCCCTAGAAAATCCATTATTTTATTGAGTTGTAGATCTATAAATAAAAAAGCAGATTTTTTTTCATAAATATCTCTTACATTAAATGTCCCACCACCTTAAAAGGCTCAAGTGTCGCAAAGAAATTAGCAAGAAGCAGCTGTTCATGCACCAGTGATAAAGAGGAGAGCTCTCAGCAGCATTTTCCACTTTTCAGGACAGACAAGCAAACTAACTGATAAATACATTATAAATTAATTGTATAATTCATCATGCAGGAAGCAAGGCCTTCAGAGCAGGATGCTGCACAGATGAGGGCAGGGTGTTTAGCAGAGCTGTAGATGGCATCAATGAAATGGCTGATTGCCAGGGGCAGGCAGGGCTCCCCTCTAGGTGAACAACAGCCTGAAGAGCCATTTTCAGCTGCTGCCCATTTTATTGGCAGCCCTGCTCTCAAATTCCATTGCACTTGTTCTCTGCTCTGAAATGTGCCCAGGAATGAACACTTCAGGCCTCTCAGAGTGAATGTGGTGTAGGAAATAGAGCTAAGTATAAACAAATATCTGTCCTTCTACCCTGAGCCACATGAAACTCAGCTTTGGAACCGACCAGAGCTCGTGTGTACAAAAATAAATGAATAAAACATTATATTCACTACTACAGAACTGCTCACAGGAGTAAAGTTCACTGTCTTTAAAGTGGTCATAGCATTTGTACTCCCAGCAGTACATGTATGTACAAATATGTATATTGATCTTCAACATATATGTATATTGATAACTTTGAGGTATCAAATAGGATAATACTATGGGAATAATTTCAGAGTTTCCCACCTAATTTTCTATTAAATATCTTTATGGCAAATTGAATAAAACTGCTGCATTTCCAGCACTGTCTGATCTGTGTCAAATGCCTACCCAAGGGAAAGGACAGCACCCTAGAACTGCCTGCTTCTTCCCCAGTTACAAAGAGAATCCTGCCTAGAGAAAATCAGCTGAGACAAATCCTTTTCCAGCTGACTGAGAGCACAGGATTCAGCAGAAGTCAATGGACTGTGCTCTCTCTCATTAATCTTTTTTTTAATAGGTAGCAGGAAAAAAGGATCATTGTGATAGCAAGCAAATATATAGACATTTTATTATGAAGGTTAAGAATCATGTCTGCTTTAAATATTTATCAAAATTAATTAAACTAAGTATTTACATGAGGAAGTAGAGATTGGTCCCCAGCAGTACTATTAAATCTTCCATTTACAGGAAGAAGAGATGGCTCTGCACTTGTGAGCCTGGCTGCCTGTTCCCAGCAGGACAAAAGTCACATTTATTTGTGAGCATCCTTCTCTGAGCAAGCAGGACACCTCCAAGATGAAAGCTGCTCTACAGGTACAAGGTGACATTATTGCAACATTCATCTTCTGCTGAAGTTTGAGCCCTAATTATCTTTTAAATTACACAGCATCTAGAGGCACAAGCACAGCTAGCATGAGTTATTTGCAGAGTTGTGTTGTGGCTATATATTACAAGGCATCATCCAACAGGGTGAGAATGCCATACACTCATTTGTTACCTGAGAGACAGATGTGTGCCCACTGTCCAGGGAAGTGGGCAGGACATCCATCCTCAGGCACCACTAAGCACATTTCAGAACAGATCTTTATGTGATTATGAACTAAATGTGAAATTCTGCACTTGGGGAGGAGTCACAGTGCCTTGCACTACAGCCGCGCTGCAAATCAGCTCCAACAGAGTCCAGCTGCAGGGAAATCCTCCCCAGAGCAGCTCTGTGGGCAGAGCTGGGCTGGGAGCTGCCCATCCTCTCCTGCTCTGCACACTATGAGCTCTCCTTGCACGCCCTGCCTCCCACAGCCCCCAGGCTCTGGGGAAGGGTTCACTGGTGGAAAGAGATGCTGGGACTCCTTTCAGGAGTCACACTGGTGCCAGAGCAGCAGAGAGCACCGAGGGGTCTGGCACTCGGGGGCTGCAGGATGGGTTTGCTCTCTCCTGAGTCACAGGCTGCAAGTCAGGGTCGCTGCCAAGGCTCCAGTCAAAAGGAGCTTTGTCTCACCCCACAGCAACCTCCCCTCCCTGATAAGTAGACATCATCAAGGCCAGGAATGAGCTCTGCCTTTGAAGATTGTATTTTTCTACTTGCAGCAACAGCAGGTTCACTTTGTGGTGAGTGTAACTCCTTATTCACAGCCACACAGTGCTCTAACTGCCTTTGTCACATAAAAAAGGGTAAATGCTAACACTGTGCTGCAGTCCTGATTTTCATAATTCAGTACAAGATTTACAAGTCCAAGACCAGCAGCCATTAAAAAATATCCTGCACAAAATCTGTCCCTCCTCAATTCTATCTCTACGACCCAACATATATATTGGTGATTTTATCACACCATTAAATTAGTACCACAAAGTTTTATAGCTGGTTCCAGTGACATTTAAAAATATTTTTTAGTAGTATGGTAAATAACTGAAAGCTGTGCTTATTATATGGCTTTTTACAGTCTTTATCATTGCAGTGATTTAGTATTTAAAGCTTTATAGAAACAATATATGGAGCAGTGTAAGTCCCATGGTACTCACAATATTCACTCCCCAGCTGAGCCACTGGCAGAGCTGGATAGCAGAGCTTAAACTGGAAGGAAAGGATTTGTAAAGAGAAGAAAGCCCAGGTACAGAGAGGTCAATTTTATACCCTGCAATTAAATAAAAATCGCTGTGCTGTGTTTTTCCACAGTTTATGCACTTCTATAATCTGTGCTCCCTGTTCCTTAAGTTTCAGCACTGCTCCTGCACAGAGTTGAAGACACTTCTGTAAACTTTGGCTTATTTGATGTTCAAATTTCCTTTGTATTGCAGATATCCCTTCCAGAACATATTAGTGCACTCAACCTGCAAAGCACTTGTCACCTCAGCATCTCTGTGCTGCATCCCACCAACTGCTGGGCACGATTTACTGACGCTCAGCCAGCATTCCTGGCTCTGCCTTCCACAGCACAGAAAAACTTCCAAAAATTAACTCCTTTTCTTGGCAAGCATCTATAGTCCTGCTTCTGAACAATCACTTTACAGAAGCTGGAATGGGAGGAGAGAAGCAGCTTCCTTTCCCTCCCTGGAGGCTGTCCCAGAGCCTCTGACTGCCCTGCAGCCAGGAGAGGCAGCTCCTCACCTGCTGTGCTCACACTGGCAGCACACAGAAATGTCATAAAACAGCAAATAGCTACAGCCACTCTCCACTTTTAACAGTTTTACCCACCAGGTCTGCAAAGGGCTCTCTGTAGCCTTCCACACCCCCAAATACCCCAAGGAAAATGTTGAGTGCTGTCCCGATTGCTGCTCTGGCTGCTCCTGTGGTCCCAGCCTGCAGCACCCACAGGAGCTGTCATTGCCACTGTCCTTCCCTGCACACCCTGCATGGCTTTTTCTCTCTCCATGACACCATTAGTGGGAGATTAGAATATTTTCTATTCTATTTTTTATTCTTAATGCTCACAGAGTTGTGCTGTGCCAGGCTGCCAGCCCTGCCCTTGGCTCCTCAGCAGCAGGAGGGGAACAGGGAACACGAGGGACCCCAAACACTCAGCACCAAGCCTGGCTCAGGGTGTTTCAGGGTTGCCCTAAAACCCTTCACCCATTCTGTGTGAGCCTCTGCTGAGGGATTGTGGCAATCTGGCTCCTTGTGCCAGGTTTCACAAACACCAAAAGAAGCTGCTTTTCAGCTTCTTTTTTCTGCCTCTGTGGATTGAAGGCATTTGAGACAATGGTTCACCTTCAGGCTAAGATGTTTATTTTTTCTTGTCTATGTTACAACCTCACAACAGCAAGGTCTGCATTGTATTTAGTATTAGTATTTCCCTAACAAAGCACAAAATGGCTAACTATGTCTTGTTACAAGGTCTTCTAAGGCTAAACTATCCAATTAAGAAATGACACCTAAATTAGTTTTGCTTTTAACCCAATAACTGATCCATCAAAGTCCGTGATGTGGACTTTTCTGTCCAGTTACAAAATACCACCCAAACCCATGGAGAAGGAGGAAAAAAAGATGGGAAGAAGGAGGAAGAAAAAAAGATGGGAAGAAGGAGGAAGAAAAAAAGATGGGAAGAAGAAGGAGAAGGAAGAAAAAGGGGAACAAGAAGGAAGGGGGAAGAAGAAGGAAGAAAAGGGGGAAGAAGAAGAACCAACCTCCACCCTAAAACCTCCATCTTGCTCTTTCACACTGTGATCTCACACACTTCTAATCAACTCCACACCTGTAATCCCAGTGCTATCAATCAGTTTTGGGAGCCTTCTCCATGGCCCCAGGTGAAATGCAGTGCTCTCCTGGGGTCAGGGTCTGCCAGCACAGAAAGTCTGACATTCCCAGCACCCAGAACTCCAGCCCAGCCTCCAGAGCCCGCTCAGTGCCAGGGGCACACAGACTCAGGGCTGGGTTTGATTCACCCCTGCACAGGGCACAGGGCAGGCCCAGCCTCTCACTGCAGCACTGGCAGGGGCTGCTGCATTCCCTCACTGCATCCAGAATTCTGGAATTCCCAATTTAAAAAAATCTGTTGAGCACAGACTTTGTTTGGCGTGCTTATGCTCAGAATGCAGAGGGCTGAGCTAGGACTAAAGGAAGTCTCAAGGCCTTTAAGAACTGATTTGCCATGACTTTTCTGACTTCCAGACAAAAGCAACAGCTTCTGACATCTTTGAAAAATTTAAAAAAACCCTGTAATTATTGCTCATCAGATGGTGGCTAGCAGCCCTATGACATTGCATGATCATCTGAATTTAAGAGTTTATAGTTTGATTTTCCACCCAGAGGTATAACACCAAATTAAATGTGTTAATAGACACACCAAATGCCTAATAGCAATCCCATCTGCTTTTATAGGTGAATAGATGACACTGACAACCTAATTTTGTAAATGCTTAGAGTAAATAAAATGTGAAACACAAATCATATTTTTAGATTTTTATATCTAGATAAATCCTTTTCATTCAGGTCAAAAAAGAGGATGCCATATTCCTGCCTGATCATCTTGCAGAGCAACAAAAAATTTAATATTTCAGAAATGCTACATGTAAAAAAATTACCATTAAAAAGTCCAGACTAAATGCCATTAATTTTTTGTAGGGTTTTCTTTTTGTCTATATAACTGTGCAACCAGTGGGATTTGGAAGATCCTGGCTTGATAAAATGGCATGTTCATTTTATTTATTGTGAGAATTTCTGAAAAGAAGGATCACACAATCAGCTTTATTACTTTCTCTGCTGCTTTTGAAAACTACTGCCATAGACAATTCTGTCAAAATCAGGATTTTTTTTGTTTCTGAGAAAATAGATAGCCATTCCCTTTAGATTTAATGATTTGACTGGTGTTAAGAAGCCTCAGAGTTTTATACATCCAGGAGCTTGAGCAAATGGCCTGACAAATGTGGGTGCAGCCAGCTCAAACCCACCCCAACACTGAATTACAAACTCTGCAGACTGAGATTAAGGTGCTCATCTTCCTTAGATTTGGAGAGGAGCTTTTTTTTTTTAGATTATACAGAAAAGCAAAAGAAAATACCAATGATTCTAAAATGTAAATTCTATTCCTCCTCAATAACTGTCCACAGCCACATTCCATCAGTTTTAATCTCTAAGCATTAGTTAAATCCTGCATTCAAGCAAAGGGGGAAGGACTCATCCAGGAGCAGAATTCCAAGTTCTTGATGTCAGTGCTCAGTACTTGTTCCACATTCTCCCTTCACCCCTCCACTAAGGTAATCATTATTCCTTGCATCATCCTGACCCTCTGCATCTCCAGCTCACTGCACCTCCATGGCCACGGGAGCATCCCCACCTGCCCACCGTGACAGCCCCAGCTCCTCCTGTGCCCACCAGGGTCTCAGAGGAAAATACCAAATCATGGCAGAGCCATTCCTCATTCACATAGCAGAGCTCTCAGCCAACACACTTCAGATTTCCAAAGTTCTTTAAAGCCAAATATTTGCAAGTTTTTTCTGCTATTTTCATTTTAGGATAAAAGAGTAAATTAAGATTTACTATTACTCATCTTTTACAGGGAAAAAATATTTCAAATATATAAAAGATTAAATAATTTCATTTCCTTAAAGTAAAAACCTAGGGCCAGCAAAAGTTCATGGCAACTTTTAAGTCTTTCTTGAAAGCAGTAAACAAGTCCAAGTGTTTTATGTTTACTTTCTGAAGAGGAAAAATTCTTTCCCTCAGCATCTCTAAGAGGAATTAAAGCTATTTACTAAGGAGGACTGAGATCAGAGAGCCTAACAGAGTGTAAACAGGATCATTTGTGAAGCACTAACGTGCTGACACCGAGATCCCTGCTGGAGCAGACGGGGGTGTGCAGGGTCAGCTGTGGCTGCTGTGCTGCCAGCCTGGCCCCAGCCCTGGGGACACCCCTGAGCCCTGGGGACACCCCTGCTGATCTGATGGCCATGGGCTGCTGCAGCCTGAGTGCCCCCGAGGCTCCATCCCCCTCCAGCATGCAAACGCAAGGCAGATGTTTGGGGTTTTCTGCTGAAAGCATCCAGGTTTATGATTCAAAGGTGACTCTGATTTCTCACAGCCCCTCCTTGTGCACAGATCAAAGCACTGTCCCCATGTCCTGCAGTCACACAGAGGGGGTGATGGTTGGAGAGTCTCTGCTTGAGGGTGGGGACTGTTATAAAATCTACTGCTCAAGGTACAAACAGCGCTGTGGAAATCTGTGGTCATCGGAAAAAGGCGGCAAAGGAGGAAAAAGGCGGCAAAGGAGGAAAAAGGCGGCAAAGGAGGAAAAAGGCGGCAAAGGAGGAAACTCTTAGAAAAAAGAAAAGAGGAATCCAAAGTAGGGCTAGCTACTAAGAACATGAGACCACACTTCTGGAGATTGCCAGCCCAGCCAGTTTATAGCCAGAAACAAAATTACTCCCTATTACACACGGGCTCAGGAGGGCAGGTAATAAAGAGGTGACACAGCACCACTTTGCTCCCTCTTTAACATCTGTTTAACTGCTTTGTAAAGGAATGTCTGAACATAAAGTTAGAACTTGTATACATGGTGTCTTTTTAGCATCAATACAGAAAATGTACACCAAGACAGACAATTTAAACTGAATTCCTCTTAAGTGGATTCCTCATTAAAACATCAGTGTGAGACCTTGCTCTGTTTCCTAAATAAAATTGATTTTTTTTTTACATATCTGGTAAGAACACAGAGATGACAAAGTGGTAGGGTTTGATTATTGCTGCAGATCTCCTACTTCATTTAATAAAATGGATGGAAAAGCACAGCAGTGTTTCTAGGGCAGCTCCAATAAATGACATAGGACTGCTTTTGTATCCCTTAACGTGAGGAATTAAACATGCAGCTGATTTTCTGAGGAAGCAAAACATGATGGACCGGGTTGTGTTCAAAGCAGGCATTAATTTGGGTATAAAACCAAGATTAAAGTTGCTCAAAAGTGCATTAGGACTAATCTTCACACCTTGGCTAATACAGAGAGCTGGGCAAGCTTTTTGCACAGGAAATAGCTGCAGAAGGAAAGATAATAAAGCAACCAGATACAAATTCAATCTCCCACATTGTCACCCATCTGTATGTTGCCATATGATTTCATTTGATTTGAAATTTAGGCAGACAGAAGCTAGCTAGGACAGCTGGCAGTGCAAATAACCTTTTCTTCCCCCTTTTTTTAAAGGGAATAATTTTTTCATCTCCCTGGAGAGACTGGATTCTGTCTGCTGGAAAATGCATGTATTCATTTTCTATGAAATACCACAGAACTGGGTTACCTTTGGAGTGGCCTAATGTTCACTTCTCATTTCTTTGTACTGAAATTGCCCAAAACTGGGGCCACTCTTCCGTTCAAAAGGCACTGCCTATATGTGTGATATAAAACAATAAAAGCAGTCTGGATTTATTGAGACATGCCCATTCTTCTCCCTGCCTGCTAACTGAGCTGATCCAATGAGGTGCTGACTTTCCAGGTGTAACTTGTATCTCTGGGAATTAGGACCACAGATATTTTGTGGATTGTATCTCTCTGACAAAGGCTACACTCCAAGGAATATCGGATGCCCTCACTGGCAATAACAAGCTAAGGTAAAGGAAATTTTAAGGTATTTAGATGTACAAGATGACATTTCTGTAACACTGAGAGCTGCAGTGCTTTGAGCCCAGGAATGTCCTGCTGCTGCCATCATTGCAGTGTGATAGGAGAGAGGACAGCAGTAGGTTTTACATTCTCAAAGTAAAATAAACAAACCAGTCAAACACACCATGCTGCAGACACCCTCTGTTCTTACAGTGAAACTCTGCTAACACAGGCAAATCCCCACACTGCACAGAGGCCCAGGCTGTTCAGATAAAGGGGGGTTTATCATTATCACTTCCCCAGCAGCAGCTTCAGGGGCATTGAAAGGAGTTTCACATGAGAGCAAATATCCCTGTGTTCCTTGGGGGTGAGGTAAATTCACATCACTGGCAGTGCAGTCTCCTCATTTTCATCCAGTTTTGGAGCCCAGCATTTTAAACCACTGAAAGACACAGATGGGCACCCATAAAGGGCAGATAAAAACAAAACATCCACTCCTCCATCTGTGTGAAGGGAAGTGCACAGAAAGATTCCTCTGAGCTCCTTTGCAATGTGCAGTCACACAAGGCTGCCTCTTGGTCTGGCACAAATTGGAGTTTTGGAGCTCCTGGGCTTAATGTGAAGACAAGTGGCAAAAATAACATACAAAGAAAAAAAATCCTCTCTTTTTGTTTCTATGCATGTCTGTCATGAATTCAAATTTCTATCGAGTTATTTAGACTAATAAATCTTGCTCCAGCTGCAGTTCTGCATTCCTCTGGCCAAGAGGAAAACACCACAGAGCAGAAATGTGCTTCCCAAGAGACTCAGCTCTACAAAACTTCCCTGCTCCTGTTCTCCCTTCATATTTCAGTGGGTAAGAGCCCCAAAGTACTGAGCATTTTTGCCTGTGATTACTCCCATCAGTCCTTTTCTTAACTGCCTTTGGGTGAAAGAGGTGCACAGAATTCTGGTTGGTTATTAGTGCATGGATAGACCTGCTCTAGCTCTGCTGAATATCTTGCAAACTTTTTCTTTCTTTTTCAATCTAAATTTGATTTCTCATGGAATTAAGGGTATCTCACCTTATGTTTTTATTTATACCTTGCTTTCTCAAGCTTTCCTTGGGATAGGACTTGCAGAGAATGGTTAAAAAAAAGGTGGGGGTGTGTGGGAAGCATTCTCAAGCTCTGCTAAAAATTAGATTTACCTGAAGAAGTTTGTTACGACATTCTATTACACTACAATGTCAGCTAGAAAATAGCCATGTTCCATATGGTTCACTGTTGTGTGTTTGCTTGCAGGTTTGCAATGGATTTGAGAAGCAGCTGCAGCACAAACCCAGCTGAATATCTACACCTACAGCCACTGAGGTGTGTGATGTGTGCAGGAATTACAGCTGCTGCTGTAGCTCCACAAGTTAGCAAGGAAACATCCACTGAAATGCTGGCTGGGAACTGCAGCAGGTCAGGGAACAGAAAAAGGTTAGATCGTGAACTAACAGAACTCCCTGAAAAATAAAAATTGCATTCGTCTTCTCCTAACCTTAAGATGTGAGATGCTTGAGAATGTGAAACTCCAATCTCCTGGAGTAGATAAAATGTTCTGATGAGCAGTATGTGCTCAGCCTCCTGCCAGATGGGATTACTTTTTCCTCCCCTGTTTAAACTATATGTGAAACCTCTACAGCCCCACTGTTTGCAGAAGGATTTTTAAAACTATTTTATTGTAAAAAACCTGTATCTGTTTCAGGTGGGTTCTTGAAATTCAAATGTAACTACACTACCAGATCTTAAACTGGTGTAAAGGAACTATCTGGAAATTCACTCTGTTTTTTAGTAATTGAGAATGTCCCTTGCTCAAGGAAATTATTCCTTCTGAGAAATCAGAACTTTGGAATAATTTCTCTGCTTCTTGTCCTATTCTGTTTTGTATAAGTCATCATACTTTCATCTGGGAGTGTGACAGCACATAATTAAATCTTAAAATTGTGTACCTGTGAAAGTTTGGACCAATGAACATCACCAGATTTCAATACTACTCAATCTCCATTTTCCTGTAAACCCTGCACAGAGACCTGGAACAGTGGCAGTGTCCCTGTGGATTTCAGCAATGACACTGCTCTGGGATCAGCCACCACACTGTGGGCTCCACAAGGGACCCCCCTGCAGCCCTGGAAGAGGACACTGCTCTTGCATCAGCAATTTAAACCTTGTGTCTTCTGCTGCACACTAAGCTCTTTACATCAAGCAGCTTCTCAGCAGTCAAATCCTTCCACCAGCAAGGTCCCAACGGGAAAGGTCAATAAACAAGGGGAGTTACAGCTTCAGTGGGCCCAAAGCAGCAATGCAGGAGGCTCCTGATGTGCCTGATATATTGCACCCCACTGCTACTGGAGCTATTCAGCTGGAAAGTCATAAAATAACATCAAATAAAGCACTGCAGCAGAAATGATTCAGTCATTAACACCACAGACTCTCGGCCATTAAATCTCCCCACCAAACACACAGCACAGCCAGACCTCTCCATGTGTGGGGAGCTCTGACAGCCCCATGGATTCTGTCTGGGGACCTTGGTACATGTGCCAATGGGATTTCCACAAATCACAGGGATTTGTCACAATTTGTCACCTAGGATGGGAAAATCACATCATTATTTTGCTGCCAGCACCACTGACTGCTTGGTTTTAGGAAACTTCTCTGCCCCAGGTGTAGGTTCCAGGAAAGACACCCACAGTGTTTTTTGAACCACAAAATGAATTCAGATTCATCTCAGCAGCTTGATAAGAACTGCTGTGGAACCAGAGCTGGAACACACCTGAGCTTGTGAAAGCACAGACCCCTTCTCCAGTGGAATCCCTTCACCCAGCATCCCTCAGCCACTGCTGCAGATCCAGACATGGAATTCAGCAACGAAGGAGTTCATTGCCAGGGAGAAATGTCAGTTTACCAAGATGAGAACCAGGGCTTTGTAGAAAAAAAAAAGGCAATTTATCATCTCCTTGAAGTCACTTCACTCTTTTGTTCTAATGCAGAGGTTTGCAAAATACTAAATAAATCAGAATGAGAAATCATTGCTGTGAAGATGATGCAAGGACAATGACAAATTGAGCCCGAGCCTGAGGGGGAGAGACTTAAGGAAAGTTGTGAAGCACTGAAGCAATGAGGAAAATTGGAGGAGTAGAGAGTCCATGTAGGAGCCACAGGAATAAAGGAGGTTTTATAGCAGGAGAGAGAGACCTCTGAGCCTCTCACAATCCTTCATTTCATACAGCTTTGTTTATTATAGCATCTTTCTTTCCTAAGGCTGGAGCTTAAGACTTTGATTCATATTTCAGAGCTAATTTTTTTTTTCTGACCTTGAAACACATAGGGGAAAAAAAACTGAAAAGATTTTTCAAAACAACTGTGGGGAAGCTGTAATGCAGCCCTTGCTTACCTCCTCCAGGCTGGAGGCATTTCAGGCTCCAAAGGCAGCACAAACCTGAGATGTTCCAGGCCCTGTCACTGTGCTTGGTGTGAGACAGTGCTCTTTGCTGGAGCTTGAGAAAAACATCAGCTCAGCATCAAAAAACCAACACAGGGTTAGCACAGGAATTCAAAACTGCCTCTGCAGGCACCAAAAATTTAAAAAAAAAAAAAAAAAAAGGGGGAAGTTATCATATAAAGGTAACCTGACTTTTTCTCCCCTCAAACTAATCTCAAGGCTTGTGCTGGTTGTTGATGATGATGCTGTTAAAAGAAAGTCTGAGCTGGGAGATGCAAGCACATGAGAGACTTCCCAACCATTTCCTTCCAAATGTTGAATCAAAGCTGTGTGCAAAAGGACACGATGAAGCCTGGAACATCCATCCCCACATCAGCAGAATCCTCATTGCTTTAAAACATGGGTGGGTTAAATGGGTTCCTGCTGGGAAGCAGCACCAGGCTGGTGTTTGTGCCACCAGCTCAGGTATTTCACATCCATCCACCAAACTTCAGGGCCATAAAGAGCAATCAGTGCAGGGGGTTAATCAATGAGCAGAGCCATCTCTAGAGGGCAATTCAGCCCCTGCTAGAAGGAATCACCCTGCTGTCTGTAGGAGAGCACAGGCTCAGTGTGCTCCAGGTTCCAGTGCCTCTCTGAAGTGTCTGAGGCTCAGTGGAACAAATCTCACCTAAGAGGTTTCAAAGACCCTTAATGGTTACTGGAAGTAATCACAGATTTCACTGAGGATGGGTTAGGATTTAACTTCATTCTATTTTGGTAATAAAGTCAAATGCAGCCTTAAGCATTTAAGAGAAAAAAAAAAGTCACAAGTGAGAATTTTTTTTCTGAGATCGCTATCCCAGTTTATCAGAGTGGAAGCTTGTGAGAATTCTGAAAGCAGCACTAAAGGATCTAACAGGGACTATCACTTCTCCCTCCTAACTCAAATCTAAGATCTGGACATCAACTTTAAAAAACAATAGCCTGCCAAAAAAGGAATTAAATGGTAGTTTTAATTTCTGACAGGAGAACTTGTACTTCCCCCCACCCAGTTCAATGTCAGTAAAAGAGATGAAATCACATTCCCTCTCACAAACAATCAAACATGATTTCTTTTGCTTTGATGCCTTTTGTCAGCAGTGCCAACTTTTTTGAGTTCCTGTTAAACGCAGTCATTGTAAACAGAGCTAAAACCTGTCTACTCCTATTATCTCACTGCTCCATAAATTGCCTGGGTAGTGAAACAACAGCAACAAGACTGCAGAGTTCTTGCTAACAATGCCTGCTATGACTGGAGTGGGGAGGTCACGTGCACAAAGCCAAGAGCAGGCTCTGGCCACAGCAAAGTGTTCAGGGATGGATCAGTGAAAGGGATAAATCATTTATGCAGCGTCAGACACAGAGCTGCAGCTAATTATTGTTGCCATTATATTTTATGAAAAATCCTTTGTTAGGATTTTCTCTCCTGAGAAGCTGAGAGGCCTCAGAAATGAAATGTAAACAATGGTTATCTGCTGCTGTGGAATGCAACAGGTGCATCTGTGATTGGTCTCATGTGGTTGTTTTTAATTAATGGCCAATCACAGTCAGTTGGCTCGGACTCTCTGGTCAGTCACAAGATTTTATTATCATTCCTTTCCTTTCCAACCTTCTGATTAAATCCTTTCTTCTAGTCTTTTAGTATAGTTTTAGTATATCATTTTCTTTTAATATATCTATCATAAAATAATAAATCAGCCTTCTGAAACATGGAGTCAAGATTCTCATCTCTTCCCTCATCATGGGACCCCTGCAAACACCACCACAAATTATCTGTATCATTGCAGCACCCAAAAACCTTAGACCCAAAGCCAAATTCCATCCTTCAGAGTGACAAATGAGTAGAGAACTCAAAAGGGCTCAGTGAGACAAGAACTAAAGCCTGCTGTGGAACAGACAGGGCCCATTAGCCCAGCAGAGAGGAGATGCTGGTGGGGCAGGAGCCCCCAGTCACTGCCTGCCCACCCATTGCCAAATGCCACAGAACACTTTGAAAGGGGAGAAGAGCTTGGATAGAGAGAGCTCCTGCTGAGGGCAGGAAAGCCTCCAAGATCCATCTCTCAGCATTGAGCAGCTGCATTCCTAAGGGTTTTAGCAGGGCCCAGGTGAGAGCTGGTAACTCCAGAGGAATAAAAAGGATTGTGGGGAGGAGGAGAAGGGAGCAGCACCATGAGCAGTGCTGCAAACGGGAACAGCTCACTGATCCCTCACCTGACTGGGAAGGGGGAAGCAGGGAGGGAATACAGAGAGTCAGGGACATGGTCAGGGGCACAGCCCAGAGGAAATCACCTTTGCAGAGGCTTCCCAGCTGTGAGGAAGGCAGACCACACTCATCAAGGCAAGAAAAACAATTCCTCCACTAATTAAAATACAACAAAACAATATTTCAAGCCCTGTTTTTATCTATGAATGTGGGGGCAGGATTTTGCAGTGGGAATCGGCAAGATTTTGGCATTGGCCAAATAAAAGCATCCACGTGAAAGTCTTGGTCAGGGACAAGCCTTCAACCCCACAGACAGCATTTTGTCCATGCTGGTCTGGCACAGCAGCAAGGTGGGAATACAGATTAACCATGGAGCTGGAGCTGGCAGCTCCAGAGCTCTGAAAAGGTGTCAGAAATACTTTAATATTCTCTTGAATGTGGGTCAGGCAGAGAGATGGAGCTGGATTTATGCCTGCAAGACACCAGGCCTGGGTCACAGAGAGGACGAGGTAGGGAAGGGTCTGGGGAAACCTCTCACCACAAAGGGAGGAGAATGAGGGGGGTCTGGCTGACAAGGCACCCCAAAGAGCAGCAGAGCAGTGGCTCTTCCTGGCCTGGATGCATTCAATCCCATGGACAACATAACCTTTGAGAGCTGTTTCAGATCTAGGTGGGTTTTATAGACACTCAGAAATATTCTTTGTGAATGTAGGTATCTCAGTGCTCCTTGCAAGTGCAAGCAGCTTTCCTGAAGCACTCCAGCCTGCTGTGCTCCCTCATGCAGCTTTTAATAACCAGGCAGAAACTGGAGTACAAAGCAGTCATAACCAGTGTTTCTCTCTCCAAAATCCCTGTGTTGCAAAGAAAGGAATTTGTCAGCAGCTGAACTTCCATGCATCATTCATTGCCATTTGTACCAATACTTGCTTCTGCAGGTCGGGAGCTGCTCCCTGTCCCGCAGAGCAATGAAAAGAAGGCCAATAATGCCACCCACAGGTGCCCGGGTTTATTGCTGCCATGGATTCATTTCCAGATGGGTGCTGGGATGCTGCAGTTAGCTGGAATGGTGCTGCTACCTCCACGGTGACACAGGTGCCTCTAAATCCACCTGCACTGCCTGTGCCGGGTTAGGGAACTCACAGGTTACTGTGCAGGTGGCTTGTGCTCATTACAAACAATTTGTACCAGGAGAAACAAAACTTACACAGGTTACAAAATAGAAATTAAAAAGACCCTCCTATCTCAGTACTCAGTGATATGGAAACCTGGTGAAAGTATTTCAAGCAATCAAATCCACTTTTTGAATTAAAAACATACAACAAATATATTCCCACAATGTGCATCTTATTTTATTCTGCCATTCCTATCTCAGAGATCCTTCAATTGTCATGACAAAGACTGTGATGATTTAAGAATTCTCCTTTACAGAATAAGACAGAGGACAAGTAAAAGCTCAGTAGGTATGGCTGAAGCAGGGACAGTTCTGCTCACAGAACTTATTCTCCTCTTTCTGTTTTATTAAAAATTTTAATGTTGGAAACAACATTTTCAGTAATTGTTACCTGAACATTAATATGGGAGTTTATGGAAAGGCAAAGGGATTTATGTTTAAGGTGAGGTAAAGGGATTTGTGTTTATGTTTAAGGTGAAAGGGATTAAAGGGTATTTACTGGTTTATTCTCCCTTTCTTACAGAGGCAGACTAGAGTGTCACAGAGAGGCTTGGGATCAGATCACTCTGCAGGGAGGAGGGAATGTTTCCTCACACTGCAGTGAAGCTGGGCTATCAGGGGAGATAAAACAGATAAACCTGGCACTCTGCACAGCTCTATTAAATCTCATGGCTGGAATTCATTTACATCCCCAGCCAGATTCACACCAGTCAGCTCTGAGTTCTGTGATGGCTCTGAAGGACAAAAACCCTTCTCATGTTCTGTTGCTGTCTCAGCCCCTCACAAAAGGTCAACTCATCTGAATTCTCCAGGGTTTTCTATCAGCACTGACTGAGGCTGAAGGCATTGCTGTACTTATAGGAAATCCTGGAGGAGTCAAAACCACAAAGGTAATGAGTAGATACAGGATTTCATATTGCAAGTGTCTTGCTGAAAAAGGCACCAGTGCTAGCAGTGTGTTCACTGCAGGAAACATGATTTGGATGAGTGAGATTACCTTGGGTGTCCACATCTACTGAATAATTTAAGAAAAATCAGTAAGGGAAAATTTTCTCTATTGAAAAATAAATTTGAGAACTGACTTGTGTGAAATATGTTTAATAAGAGCACTCAGGGATAAGCTCCTGCCTTTGATCTTGTATTAGGCATCTTATGTTACACTTTTCTTAGATACAGATGTAGATATGGCAGCCACACTCCAAGTCAGCATTATCTCAGTATTAATATCATCCTAGTTTACATATAGCAGTAAGCCTTTGTATTAATTGCATAATCATTATTTGAACTTATTTATTGCACAGAACATAATCAGCTGAGGGCAGATTCAAAGTAAACTAGAGACAGGGAATGAAAAACATGAAACTGTTCCAGCCTAAGCTCTTACTAGACAAACTCACACTTTATTGATGAAGTTCATCAATACACTTATTTAAAGACCTGGAGCTCTGGAAGAACCACTGCCATGCTATCACTGCTGGCACCAGAGGTAAGAAATTATTTCTGAAACCTAAATGCTCTCCAAATGCCCCCAAATTATCCAGTCTCATTGAAATCAAAGGCATCATCTACTGTCCTTAAATATTTGAAGGAAAAAACCACCACCTAAGGTTTTTAAGTAAATGTATTCTTTTTTCTCATTAAAATGATATTTAAATACTTACAGCCTTATCTTAATTACATAAGAGATGACCCACCTACCTCTCACCACCCCAGCCCCGTGGGACAGAGCCCATTTAATGTGACAGCAGGTCCTGCCTCTGAGCAGGGCTGGGCTCCCAGCAGCAGCCCCAGACACATCCCACAGGCAGGAATTAAGCAGAACAAGGGGCTGAATCTGGCTTTCCTACTAAAAATACTCATGGAAGAGCAATAAATGGTAACGATTTTGAGCAGCTGTAGGAGAGCAGGGCCCTAATTTTGGTCTGTGCCCATTGCAGAGGCTCTGCTGTAACAGCAGCTCCAAGTTTGGAGCAATTGCACAAAGCTTGTGACACAGAGCCACCCAAGGAGTCCAGCTCAACCTAATTCAGCTATCCCCCAAATCAAGCATTTTTGTCTGCAGTTCTTTTTATGCAGTCATGTAAAAAAAAAAAAAAAACCAAACAAAAAACAACCAAACCAACAAAAAAAATCCCAAAAAACACTCAAATCTTTCAGTTTAAAGATTCAGTGACATCACAAGACCATTCAGCTTTCCATCAGAAGGGCTGCATTTGTTGTCATACTGGTGCCACAAAGGATTCCACCAAGCAGGCAATAACACATCTCATGATAAATAAGACCAAAACACCCTCCAGGCAAACTTATGGAAACCACCACTCACAGGCAAGTGTGATAAAAAAGCACCAGTAAAGCTAACTCCAGAAGCAGAGAGGGATCTGCTCCTCAGTGCAGTCCCTTCCAAGGCTGGCTGGGTGATCCCCAGGACAGGTTCCCTGCAGCAGGGTTGGGCTGTGCTGCTCTGAGCAGCTCCCACAGGCTGCTCCCCTTTGCCTCCATCCAGCACAGCAGCACCATTTGCTGACCGGCCAAAGAAAATGCCTCTCCTGGGGAAAACACCAGAGCTGGTGCTGAACTTTTGGTGGTCTGGTGTCACAGACATCTTTTATGAAAAATCCTTTCCTTAGGATTTTTCCTCCTGAGAAGCTGAGAGGCCTCAGGAACAAAATGTAAACAATGGTTATCTGCTGCTGTGGAATGTAACAGGTGCTTCTGGGATTGGTCTCATGGGGTTGTTTCTAATCAGTGACCAATCACAGCCCAGCTGGCTCAGACAGAGTCTGCCTTGGTTATCATTCCTTCCTTTCTATTCTTAGCTTAGCTAGCCTTCTGATGAAACCTTTTCTTCTATTCTTTTAGTATAGTTTTAATGTAATATATATCATAAAATAATAATTCAGGCCTTGTAAAACATAGGGTCAAATCCTAGTCTCTTCTCTCAACCCAAGACCCCTGTGAACACAGTCACTGTCTGGGAAGTGGTAGAGCCTGTCAAGGTGAGTCTGTGACTGGGGAGACTGGAAAAGCTGCTGCATCTTATAAATACAGGCAGACCTCCTGAATCTGGGCAGCAATTAACCAGGTGCTCCCTCCATGGGAGATAACAGCACAGGAACAGCAGCTCCCTCCACAGAAAGCCCTGCTGGATGTGGCCCTTGACAAAGGTAAGGGCTGCTATTGAATACCCCAGAGCTCACTGGAAGCAGTTTTCCACAGATTTCCTCTCCTCTGGACACAGTCTGCGCCCAAACCTCAAGCCAACGTGGCTTGGGACTTCATGGAGAAGAGAGGAGCAACACAAAGCAGAAGTTTGAAAGAGTTAAATGGAGTGGTCATAAGTTAAATCTTCAAAGATTTTCAGAAAATGGATTGCAACTCTGCCCAGTACTGGGCATTCTGTAATTATGCTTTCACAAATATATCATATACCCATATTTACAGCTAAAATCCTCCTATATCTAAAAGAAACACTACACTGCAGTGTAGGACCAGCAGCCCCCCAGTGTGCCACATTTCACTGCAGGCTCTGAGACAAATCATGGCAAGCAGCAAGGGCTGTGCAATGGGACAAAGCTCACACCATGGAACCAGAGCTTCCCAGCAGTGCTGGCAGAGAAAGCTACTCAGAAGAGCAATAATTGATTCCTCCTAGAAAGCTGCATATTGATACCATTTCCTTTTGATTCAGTAGAAACAGCACAAGGAAAATAAATACATATTAAAATACACCAGAGGTTTGCTGAGGAGAGGTGGTGAGGCCCTGCCCTGGGGTGCTGATGGCACCCACACAGATTCAGAGGAAGTGTTGCCATCTTATTGCAAAGCTCCCTTACCTTCTTGGTGATTTCTCATGGGCAGCCCCTCACAGCACTGACTCCTTCTTCTTCACAGCACAGCCAACAAACTCCAGCTCCCTCCTCACCCACTCTTTTATAGCACTCATCCTCACTGGACACAGCTGTGGCCTGTTAAGGGCAGGCTGGTCCTAATCTTTGGTAATTAGCACAGCTGCAACTCCTCAGGGGCCAGATTACTTTCTGCACTCTCTTTACTTTCTTACATTCTATCCCTCCACAAAGAAGAGCAGAGCAGGGCCTCCCTGTGTGGGAATTCAGGACATCCCTCTGGCTATCCTGCTCAAAGCCCTGCCAGGGCGCTCAGAGACCCTGGCACAGAGCCCAAGACACCTGTGACTTTGATTATGACCCATGGAAAAAATTTCTGACTTCATATGAGGATCTGCAAGCTACAAAAGTCTAAGTAGAATAATAATTAGTTTGTCACAGGGCAAAAAATAGATTTTTTGGGGTTTTTAGAGTGGGGGTTCAGGAGGCAAGATGGAGGAATCTGGGCATGTCCAGCCTTTCTCCTTGGCCTCCATCTTCTGCTGCGATGCTGGCACTTATAGATTTGTTTAGAGTAGAAGCTCACTGTCTAACACAGGTGATAGGTATTGGGAAGTAATTGTAAATATTGTACACATAGTTTTTAGTATAAAAAGACAACACTGCCCTGAGGGCATCAGTGTGCCTCTGTCTGACCTGCTGAATGGACCTTGGCAGGCCAGAGAAAGAATTTTATAGATAAGAAACAATGGACAACCTTGAGAACAAGAACTGAAGAGTTCTGGTTCCTTCTTCAACTGCTGGGCTGGGAAAAGAGATTTTCTAACCCATCTTGGGGTCACTGTGAGCAGCTAAAGCCCTGAGATCCCTGCAGGAAGGGATCCCAGCCAGCCTGCACAGTGCAGGCACAGGACACAGGGCTGCCAGGCTGGCACAGACGTATTTTCTGAAAAATTCTTTTGCTAGGATCTTTTCTCCTGAGAAGCTGAGAGGCCTCAGAAATGAAATGTAAACAGTAATTATCTGCTGCTGTGGAATGCAACAGGTGCATCTTTGATTGGCCTCATGTGGTTGTTTCTAATTAATGGCCAATCACAGTCAGCTGTCTCAGACTCTCTGGCCAGTCACAAGATTTTATCATTCCATTCCTTTCTATTCCTTTCAAGCCTTCTGATGAAATCCTTTCTTCATAAAATAACAAATCAGGTTTCTGAAACATGGAGTCAAGATTCTCATCTCTTCCCTCATCATGGGACCCCTGCAAACACCACCACAGCCAGGCTGCCAGCCAGCCTGCAGCCTCCCCTTGCTCCCCCTCCATTACATGCCAAGTGCCCACACTCTCCAAAGGTTGACAAGCAGAGTTTAAAAAAGTCCTCCTTGGCCTTCCATGTGTTAGAGCTAAATCCACTTGAGTTAAGCTACAATTTTCTGTGTTTTCTTCCCTTTGACACAGCTTCTCCCTTCACACACTGCCCACACTGGTTTGGGGCTGGTCCTTCAGATGGGAGCCCAGCTGAGGCAGGCCACAGGGTAAAGACAGGCAGCCCAAAGTGAGCACGGCTTCTGGCCACTCACTGTTCAGGCAGATGAGCTCAGTCACACACACAGAACACTCTGTGACCTGCCCAGCCTTCAAAGCAGAACCTTGCCAAAATCATCCTCCAGCAGAGACCCAGCGGGACCTCACAAACACACAATGCAAAGATTTACAGTTTTAAAAGTACAGCAGGGATCCCATCCCAGATCCACACCACCTCCCCAGGGAATCAGGCACTTTGCACCATCAGGAAAACCTGCAGAACTACCTTGCTGATACACTTTGCTGCATTGAAAGAGAATTGCAAACGTTGTTATTTGCTCCACCAGAATATCAAAGAGGAAACACAGCCAGAGCTCCAGTGAGAAACAGATCCATACCTTGGCAGCTGTCCAGCAGGAGTGCAGCTTGGATTCATTCACAGGGAGGCAATGATGGAAAAGTCCAAGCACAAATACTTTTTCCAGGTATTCGTAAACCATTAAAGTTGGAAAAACAAAAATCAAAAAGTTTTCTTCTGCCAACAGCTCCCCCAGCATGGCTGGCACCACATAACTCATAAAGGATGAATATTGAGTCTGCCTCCTCTGCCAAGCCCACACAGCAGCTCCCAGAAGCACGAAACGAGTAATTAGCAGCAAATGATGACAACATGAAGGCAACAGGTCAGAAAGAAACGCTCCAGAACAGATCTAGGGGCTGGTTTGCTTCCCCCAGCCAGTCTGGGGGAAGTGCTCCCACCTGAGCACATGGTAATGAGCCAAACTCCCATCCACCATCCTTCCTTAAATACACTACAGAACCTTCACCAATAACAGCTTCTCCCACCTGTTAGGGAGAACTCACAATTCTGAGTCCACTAACGAGCTGAGTGCCCTGATTGCTCCCTCATGAGCTCCACATGAGCTCAGTCCTGCTCCTGTTAGGGAGAACTCACATTGCTGAGTCCACTACAGCAGCTGAATGCCTTCCTCCACATGAGCTCGGTCCTGCTCCTGTGGCCCCTCCCTGTCCTTTCCTCCTCACCTGGCACACTTCACCACAGCCAGATTGAGAAATTCATGCCTCTAGAGAGTGATTTTGACCTCCCTGATCATAAAGTGATGACACCTGAGCTGATGATCAAACCTGAAGTGCTCTTAGTTAAGTGAAAGAAATATTTGTGTATTGCTGGTCTAGTTTAGGGGCTGGCAATAATGGTGCAGGGTAACAAAAAAAGAAAAAACTCTACAGGCAGCTACAAATGGTGGTGGGCTCAATGAACACCTAATAATCTGGAGGATGGATTTGTCCCTAGTGGGAGTAAGAAGGGAGGAAATAGCCTGTCCTATCCAGCATCCTTGATGTCTGTACACTAGTGCCAGAGTTTATAACCACAATTCTGATGAATTACACCAGGAAAATGGAGGGTGCTGATTCCAATGGAAAGGTGAAGTGCTCACATGTGTGTTTGAGCCCTGCTGACAGACAGGCTGAAGAAACATCAGGATCATCAGGGATTCTTTGGAGGAAGATGAACCAGATGGCCTCTCCCCTGCCCTGTCTGTGAACTGGGTGGGTTTATGTGGGGCCTGGTAGTGCTCAGCCAGCTGAAAAAAAAATAAAATACTACCAAACCCCCACAGCTTTGGGGCATTTTGGGTCTTTATGGCATTTGCACACAGAGAGGTTTGTCTCAGCATTTCTTTCTATTTGGGAACATTTGCTCTCCAGACTTGCAGATGTTCAGTGTCACCTTTGTCACTTCTTTTTTGTCTTGCTAATCATGGAATAGTGTCAAATCTTGTAAAATTCCCCTTCCCTTTTATGAGTTTGAACTTGTCATTTTAATAACAAATATCTGTCCACCCTATAAAGCCACAATTACAGATTTCTGAGATGTTTAGATAAATCAGCCATTATTTTTATCATGACCCCTCCTTTCCCAAACAAGCATGGCTAATCTTTTCAAAGCAAGCATGCCTAATCTTTCCAGACTCTCTTCAAGGCACTGCATTATCATGACCCAATTATTCCTGAAAAAGATAGCTGGGAAATTTCTATCAGGATGATTTGCTCACAGAAAATGCAGTTACCACAAATACAGGGATGCCTTCATATCAGTTAGAATGGTTTTCTGTGGAAAAAAATTCAGATCAAATATTTCCTGGCCTATCAGCTTGATAAGATCTTGTTTGTTGCCCCATTCTTTCCTAATTGGATAAGCACAGGGCTGCATTAACCCAAGGTGTGCTGGTGATGGCTGGGAATTGCAGGTCATGTATTTAATTTCAACAGGGCAGAACACTGTTTTAGTTTTCATTTTCTGACTTTCACTTTGAATTCCCCAGATAAACAAAAGTAAATTTCATTTAATTTCCTTATTTCTTGTAGTCAACCGAAGAGAAAAGGAATAAGTGGTCTGTGGCACTCATGTCTGCACTTCTGCACCATTGTGACTGCTCTCAGCAGAGGCTGGGATCCCCTCTCACTGGTCTGTTCCAGGAAAACAAGGTCTTACCCACTGACAGGACAGGATTTACAAGAGCTCAGCAGGGCTTTGAGGAATTCTAACTGCTTGGAGGTGTCTGGAAGGTTTTCAAATTGCAGTGAGTATATTTGGGATTATTTCTGTTTCTCGGTGTTCTGACTTTAAACCAGGCATATTACAAACAAATAGACACTCTCCAGAGGTTGTGTCACCCCTATCAGACTGCTGTGACATTAATGAAACTGCCTTCTGGAGAGACTAGGAAGTTTGACATAAACCTGTCCAACCTCAAAACAGCACCAGGGTATGTTCAAGGGAATTTTTCCCATTTTCAAGGCAGCAGCACAGCCTTCTGCCAGAGACTCAGCCCCAGGGACTGCAGTGGTCACTGTCTGTCCCTGAAAAAGGAATGTACGTTTTATCCTGAGCACTGAATGGCCATTCACTTTGCTGAAATATTATTTCTTTTTATAACAGCTTAAAGGAAGGAAAAAAAGGAGTAGAAACCCAATGCTGCCACTTTGGAAAGCTTTTATTGTAATCAACCTTACAACGCTTTTTGTCGTACAATACAAAGAACATTTAATCTCTCCTGGCTGGCACATTCCCTCCAGGGTTTTGCTGCTGACAATGGGAGCTTTCACTTTGACCATGGCAAAAATAGTGTCAAACCCACTGCAAGGCACTGCTTTTACTCTGGACAAATTTGGGAAATTCTAAAGAATCAATGACTTCATGACATGAGAGAAAAAATAGGGGTTACAGTTGGAGAGACTTCATATATTTCCTATAAGTTTTGCTGCCCATGAATATCACCATCCCTATAATGTGCTTAATTTTGGTGTTGCAAATGCCTGCATGGTTTGTTTTAACTGTTTGATTAATTTAAAGAAAAAAACCAAACCAAAATAATGAGATAAGATTTCCATAGTGCTTGTTCTTCCTAAATTTCCCCCAAATCTGTGAATGTGTGGTCTCAAGGCACTCAAGGTAGAAAGGGAAGAGGAAACAGAGGAGTGGAGTGGAGTCACCGAGCCAGCCCTGAACTGTTTCTAGAACTGAAACTCAGCTTTTCCTTCTTTTTTTCATGTTGGTTTAAAGGAAAATGAAACAGTTTGCACCTAACAAGTTTTTGCCTGGATATTTTCTAAACCTCAGGCCAAACTCAACCTCTGAGTTTTGGAAAAGGTTGTTAGAAAGTTGCAATTCAAGAAATTCCTCTGTACTTCCAAATTTGTGCCAAGCTTTTAGATGGTTGGATGGAAACTCCCCAGAAGGATTTGGTTTTGTTCACAGAGAGCCAAACAAGTGATTTCCATCTGGATGACTTCTTTGCAGCTCGGAGAAGCTGACAACAAAGTGTAGGTGTGGATTGAAGCCAGCTCAGAGTGAAGGCACAGGTAGTGAGCAATGTGCATGTCCAGCCCCAGGAGCCACAAACACCTTTTCTGTCTAGAGGAGCCCCTTGAAACACCACAAACTCACTCAGCTGGTTATATAATTTCCTCTACTCACAGCAGCTGTGTTTTCCACACTAAAGGACATTTCAGATCAGCATCCAGATTGAATCGGCAAAACCAGCAAAGCCAAACAAAGCTAAGCTTGTATTTTCACTCTCTGCCAGAGTGGTATAAAAAAGGATATTAGAGATAGAAGAGTAAATTTGTTGAGATGTGTGTGAAGCTCCTGGTGAGGTTCATGGAGAGGGTCCCAACATTGTCCTGCAGGTCAGAGAGAGACTGTGGCACTTGTCTGCCTTGTGTGGGACAGGCCTGCTCTGAGAGCAGCAAATAATCAGAGTGAACACAGAGTTAGACAGCCCAGGGACTGAAAGGCTCTGGCATAAACTGCTCAGGAAACATTTCTGCATGTGGCACACACAGCGTGTCAAAACCAGGCATGCAACTTCCTAGCAGCATACAAATAAAAAATAGGTCACAAAATAGGTCAATAAAAATCCCTTCTGCTGGCTAGTATCTCATTCAGTGTTTTGATCAACCTTGGTTGGGATCCTTAAGGAATAAAGAAGGTAGAATAAGCAGATCTAGGAGAAACTGTGTTGGATAAGCTCTCGTTGCTCTGAGAGGTGCTAGATAGTAAATAATCCATCTTGGAGAAGCTTTGAGAGGCTGGAGAGTTTTCCCATCTGCTAGAGATGTTTCTTAGTCTTGACTTGGATATCAATGCAGAAGGCAGGTCACACTTAAGCTGCTGCTCTGTAACCTTCTAGATGATAGGTAATTACTCATAAATGTGTCCTACAGATGCTCCAGGGATCCATCTGCACATGCCTGCCTGAGAACTGATGGTTCTGGTTGAGTTCAGAAGAGACCAGAGCTGTGTGAGGAGTGGCAGATTTAGGGGATGCTCAGTAATTCAATTTTGCAGGCTCTGAATGGAAAATAGTAAAGCAATGATAAGGCAGCTGGTAATAAAATTGCATTTATTTTTGGAAACCAAAGAATGGAACAGCTATGGAAAAGCAGGCAGCTTGCCAAGTGGGCACAGCCAGCCCACCCACAGCTCCAAGACTTATGGCCACCATGCGGCTGAGACATGCTTGGCCATCCTATAAAGCATCCCACCACCCTTTAATGACATATCCCTGGGCTTCAGAACGTTTTTGAGTGGAAAGCGGATTTTTCTGGCCATCATGCTCAGTCTGCTCTGGTAGAGCAGCACTGTTTGCCCATCCCCGGTGCTGGTGAGCAGCCTGGTTGCTGCTGGAACTCTGCTGGTCCCGGCTGAGGGCTGCAGCCCCCTCAGCAGATGGGCTGGGCTGGCACAGCCTGCAGGGACCAGGGTGGGTGAGATGCAGGAGGTGTGCGGAGGTGGGAGCACAGAGCACACAATCATCTGTTTCGACTGACTGGAGACAACCAGAGAAATAAAGGAGCTCCCAAATCACCCAGGATAAGTTAGGACACTCTACTGCTTTCCCTGAAATTAGTAGGGAGGCTTGTGATTAATCCAACACAAAGAGACTTGTGCAGTGACCATCATTTCTCTGCTGCTGGAGAGAACTACTTGGCAGCTCTCTGGAGAAGGAAAACTCTGTAGCTGAGACAAAGCACACAGGTGGGCAGGCAGTTGTGATAAAACCACAGGGAACAGGGAAAATGAGAACCATCTCATGCAGGACTTAGAAATGGAATAAACAGGTTATTTTTACAGGATGGAAATGAATATATAACTCCAGGGATGAGGAAAAATACAGCAAGCACCAGCATATTCCATTGCTATTAAAAATAAAGGAAGAAAAAGGCAATGAAAGGAGTATTTTGAGATGCAGACAAGACTGTGGTATCTGTAGTTATGTACTCTGCCTTCTGCATAGCCCACAGTAATGAGAGATGTGACCCTGTAATCTGCTGCAGAATTGCTGGGCATTTTCTACTGCCATTGAGATGCAGAATGGGAGCTGCTCTTGCTCTCACATGGACACTTGGACAATTTTTCTTTCTTCGCAGTTTCAGCCAACCCACACTAACAGTCTATTGGACTGGCATTTTCTTTGCCCCTCAGGATGGAAAAATGGAATTGATTCCTCTGAGAAGGAAAGGAGCAGGTATTCATTATCATAAGGTGAATTTGTAAAGTTCTGGTTGGTTCAGCTCTTCCCCTTCATTTTTTCAGCTCACTCCAAGTCATTGAACCTCCTGAATCTTATCCCATTGGATGGACCAGCATACCACTCAACATTATTAACCATGGCCAAGATGATTCTTACTATTGAAAATTAGCAGCAAAAAGTTAACTAAAACCTGAGAAAGCATTTCTCCACTTGAGCTTTATGACCTGCAACAGAAAGTTTTGCAATGATCAACAGCTCTTTATTACTTGGAGTAGTTCTAAAACTGTTGCTGCTGTACTTTTCCACCACAGTGACATCAGTGGTATTAACCTCAAGGCACCCAAAGAGCTCAGGTCAGAGGACCAGACCTCCTGCACTGGTAAGGCACAGTAACCACACCCATTTTAACACCCCCAGTGCACTGATCTGTTCTCATAATCAGCTTGTAGGAATAACTTCCCTGCAATGTGTAAGTAGCTACTGCTGGATAGTGAGTGGCCAGAGTGCTGGAGATGGCATTTGGTGCTGGCATAAATTAGAAACTTAGAGAAGCACTTGGCTTTTCTCATCCCCATGTCTTTTGTTTTTCAGCATGTGGAAGAAGTTCACATGAGCACACCTCACTCTGAGAAGACCCAAGGCTTTCTGCACAGAGCAGTTCTCTGGGGTGAGAAGCAGAGCAGCAAGCACCGGGCTAACTGGGGCTGCTCTGAGCTCTCAGTGCTCTGAGCCTCTGGAATTCTCTCCTGATAAGCAGAGGCTGCATGGTTGTACCCTATTCCAGCCATACCCAAGTGTTGGCAATTGAAAATGACCATCCCAAAAATAAGACGTCATTAAATCTCCTATGCACTTTCTTTTCAGATTCCTACCATCAATTATTCCACTTGTAATGGCTTCAGACTCTTTTACCTTCCTCTCAGTGGATTTCTCTGCTGCTTTGCATTTAAATTCACCTTGTCTTCCTAAATGCACAGACAAACTGTAAGCAATAAATGAGCCAGGCAAAAACAAACATGCTGTTATTTTCTTGGCTTTCTCTGCCATCCTGAGCAAAGGATGTTTCCATATCCCTTTGAGAAAGCCATTCAATGATGAATAGTTATTTGAAAACAAATGGGTAGGATTGTACCAGCCACCTACTTCTCAGCCTTAGAAAGAGCAGGAAAATCCACCCATCCATAAATATTTTTTAGGATGATAGTTGTGAAAATAAAGTAGGCTGGAACATTCCCTATCAGGCCAGGCTGCAGCATTCAGCTTATATCAATTACTGTCTATTTGACATGCTTCATGCTCCCTTCATTAACAGGATGAAAGGTTTTATGGGATAATAACCCAGTTCCAGTGAGCAAATGTATTTGTGAGACCAAAGGCTGAGTCCTTTGTCCTTGCAGAAGGAGCCTTGAGACTGCAGCAATTGGCAATGGTTTGGATGATAAATCACAGGAGCAAAACTTCTGTCCCACAGAGCACTGTCCCACCCATGAATCACTGGGGACAGAGGATCCTCACTGCAGGAAAGCTGAGGGAGCAGAGATCATCTTGGTGAGGATGATGCTACAAGAGGGAAATAGAAGAGCCATTGGCTTCAGCTGGATATTGAAGCTGCTGTAATTGAAGTTACTGTCATGTTAAATGGTCCCTCATGGTTTCCTCATCTCAATCAAGGTTTGATTGAAAACCTGTGACCTGAATTTGTGGTCATTACCTTACCAGAACTTATTTGTTTTCTTGCTCTTCAGGCAGTAGGCAGATGGTAATTGTTTCCTAAAACATTTCTCAGCTGAGCAGCAGTGACAAACACTCTTCTCACCTCAGAAAATCCCAGAGCACATTACAAACTGCCTGGACAAAGAGGACAGATGTGTTTTCCTTGGACCTGGCAGGAGCCATGCAATAGCCACTCTCATCAGGGAAGAGGAATGCTTGGCTAATGGAAAATAATCATACCTGGCTTTCCACCCCAGCTGTCCCACACTGTTAATCTCATTGTACCTGCACTCAAATTACCAGTAGACATCCTCTTCTCCTTCTGCCTCAACTAATTACGTGGAAAATCTCCTGTCCCAACACACCCAGAGCAGCCTGTGAGTAAGAATGGAGGAGGGTGTGCACTAAGGGATTGCTAACAAGAGGCAAACACTCTTTAATGTTCTCCAAGTTCTCCATTCCTCTACTGGGGCCACCTGATGTGTGTCCCCTCTTGCAGCCTGACTTTGCTGGGTGCAAAGAGCACAATTTTCCCCCTTGCTGTGGTTTCTGGCTGTGTGGGACAGGACTGCCTGTCAGGTTCTTGCTGCTAGGCTCTGTTCCAGTTCACACAACCCATGCACCATAAAAAGAACAAAAACATCCACACAGATCAAATATTATCCCACAGTGGCATCAACATATCTCATTGTACAGTCCTAATCTATGTTCTGTATAAAAATGTAGTATTCAAAACCCCACCATGTGAGATGTAACCTGAGAGGAATCACAGTAAGGACTTAAGAGGGGTCTGTACTCATGGCAGATGAAATCAAATTAGTAGTACAGAAATTATTTGCTTTAAGCTCAGACTATGAACTGAATTTAGAGCTCTAAATCAGTGTTTACATTGTTGAGCAGTAGGTTCTTGCAGGATAGCATTTACTATAAAAACAAAGTTTTTTATCCAAATCAGTGAGTGTCAGAGTTTGAATTATGGCTGTAAGAGAAAGTCTTTTGTTTCTGTCACCACCTTAGTCAATGCTAATTTGACCAAGATGTGAATGAGTTAGTGCTGCTCCCAAGAATTCTGTGACGTGCAAAGAGCCACCTTCCCCCAGCACACAGAGCCTTTGGAACTCCTTTTAGACATCCTCAGAGAGTCTAGATGAAAAATCTGCCTTCAGACAATGGAAGACAGGTTAGTAACTTGCAGGATATTTATTTCAAGGAGCAAAGTCATGACTACAACAAAACAACTGAAGAAAGGAGAGATGCACAGTGGACACACACTGCAGGTTTCTGCTAATCTGCTCCAAGGTGAGACTGAAGGGCAACAACCATGGCCAGCACAGCAGAGGAACAGCATGCCAGGAGATGGGAACAGAAGATTTGGGGGACATGAGGTCATTCTGTGCAGGGTGGTGTGAATTGCAGAGCCACCTCAACTGGGGTGAATATTAGCTCACTGCAGCACTTGCTCCATAAAGCATTATTTACTAAAATACATATTTTTTTCAATTTTTCTGGTCTGTGGTTATTTTGTGCAGACCCCACAGTCTCACTGGAAGCTTCTGCTTGAAAAGTCTCCTTTAGCATCTCTCAGAATTGGGAGAGATGCTAAACTGGCATGGCAAAAAAATAACAATCATTTGGGAGCAATTTATATCCTGCTGTTATAGGCTCACAAACACTCATTTCCATACCACCTACAGTTATGTGTGCGTCTCTTTGTTCTGATATTGAGAAAAAACCCATTTGTATTCTCTCAATACAAGCAATCCTTGCCTTGAATTTTTAGTTGGTCAAATAATGCTAAAGAAGGAAATATTGGAATTTCTGCCTGTGCCATGGGACTATTCAGGCAGGCAGACTCTATTACAGCCATGGTCTTATCAAAGGAAAGCTAAATCTCCTCATTAAATCTTGGTTGTTGTTATTTTCTAGAAGAGAGCCTCTCTACTGCAGGCAAAATGATGGAGAATGCGAACAGCCGTGGTGGCAGCCTGCAGAGGAGCTGTGTGTGGGGCCATGCCAGGGGAAGGGGACAGCCACCCCTGCAGTGTGGCACTGCTCAGCATCCAGATGTGGGGACAGCCACATCTGCTGGGCCCCAGCTCCCACCTGCACCCCCTCTGGATTCTTGGGATGAGACACCAAACCCAGTATTTGGCTCATGGACGCAATCTGGCATCCCTCTGTCTCACCTGCACAGAAACCAATCAAGCAAAAAGCCACACGTGTACTTTAACTCCTGCCTGTGAGTGACCTCTGGACATCACAAATTCAGCCAGGAAGGCTTCATTTGACAAGGGCACATGCCAAAGCTCACCTTTCCAGAAGGATATCCAAATTTTGAACCAATAAGTTAAAAGTAAAGCAATTAAGAGCACACTCCAATGGAAGTGGCATTGAACCCGATTTTGTGTATTGATTTTTAATTATTCTTTGCATCCTTGGGCAAAATACTTTAGTCTGAATGCAGCAGAATATCCAGCCACTTAAGTCCTGCGAGATTTGAGGTGCAATGCTAGAACAGAGCCCCCACAGCATCTCCACTAGACTTTTACTAGTCTGTCATCTGTTAAAATGGATATAAAATTAGCCTTGTTTTCCTACTGTCTCACCTGTCTGGGGAGAAGGGGAAAAGCAGGAAATACAGAGAGAGGATGAGGTACAAAATCTTGTGACATAAGGATAATTCTGCTTATTTCAAAAAGAAAAACATCTTAGAATAATTTCTTGTGAGGGATGCAGTTTGAAAGCAGTCTAAGAGGTTTTCAGCAATTACGGTTAATGTATCTAGAAATAATCTAAAGGGTTAGTAAAATGTTGACTGGAAGATAAACATATTTATGTTATATGAAATGAGATATTAAAATTGCTTTATTGCTTTTTTGACACTTCAAATGCAGGAAGTTGTCTAGTCCTTTTACTAACACTCAAGAAATGTTAATAAGACTTTTTCCTGCTATATTTTAAATGGAAGAGGTGGTGTAAACAACACTGCAGATGGGTTTCTTTGCTCTTCTGGGGTATCCAGCTATCCTTCAACCCACCAGACAGACTTTTGTTTACACATTCCACATAAAATTGTTCAAGAACCTTTAACTCATGCCAGGATCCAAAGCTCTGTGCATTCAGTGGACCAAGAGCACATTCCTTGATACCTCCTCCCCCTGCTCTAAGCCAGCTGGGGGACATTAATCCAATTAAAGGTGAACGTAGAATTTAGGAGTCTAGGAAGTCATACTGAGAGATTATTTTTTAAACTTTGTTGGCAATACCAGAGGCTCTGGTTTTGTGCCAATCCAGCTGGAATGAACTTAACTCTACCTCCCTTCTCTGAAGGCACTGCTTGGCCAGGCTGGCAGGGACAAACCTGCTGCTCCACAAACCCTGGGGCAAAGGCCTGGCTTGGCTTTTGATACTCTGCTAAGCAAGGGAAACCTGGAATCAGTCAGGCCTTACTGAAAGCTCATGTCAAAGTAAGCTTTTAATTTATTTTGAATGATTTTAAAAACCCAACCCCTCCAAAACAGCTGAAGTCCCCATTGTACCTACACAGGCTCAATTGCCAGAATATTTAATCACATGTATAACAGAAGACACAGCCTTCACTATGCATTTAATTCTGAAAATAAACTACTGAGAAAACATTTAAGTCTTTGCAAAGTAAGTTGGATTGTTTTCCTTTTGCTGTTTTTCCAGTTTGGTTGTCTTTTTCTGAGAACAGACTGGATTGACTACAAAAGAGGAAGACAAGTTAAAAGTACAAAATCTATAAAAACCTAGTCTTCCAAGGAGCAAGCACTTGCACCTAAGAAATCTTTGTTGATTGTTGCTAATATCTATGATAATTAAGCTAAAAATACCCACAAAGCAATAGAATTTGCAGAGATAGGTCTATTGTCTTAAGCAAATAATGAAGCCAGGAACAGTTAAATTGATCTCATGACTCTCATTTCAATAATAAAGCAGCAACAACTGTTAATCTATAGCACTCAGTTTAAATTACAAACCCAGCGCTGAATGGGCAATTTCATTAGAGAGAAACAGCTGGCAGGGAAAAACAGCCATCCCCATTGAAATCCAACCTTCCTGAGAATTTCTTGTTGCTCTGCACCAGACTCATCACCAGGGAACAGTTCTCACAAACACCAGGTGCATTTGTTGGGAGCTTTTGGTGTCCAAGCAATTCCCTTTCGTTTCAGCCCCAAGGCTCCAGGGGGCTCCAAGGGTGGCCTGGGCACTGCTCCAGGATGGACACAGGGATACCAGGAAGGGCAGGGAGAGGGAGGGGAGCAGGTCACCCCACATCTGCCTGGAACCACCCCACAGCACTGTCAGAGAGCTCCAGGACACGAGCTGTGTGTCCCCAAGGATAGGAGCAGCTCACTGAGCAGATGGGAACTGGCTTTTTCCTCCTTTTATTCTTGTCCCCCAAATTAACACATGGTCTGCAAGCCAATCAAACTCACCCACGGATACCAGCACTGCCTGGAAGAGACAGTTATCTTTTTAAATTAGATCCTTTCAAACACTTACATAGATCCTTGGATATTGCAGGGGCTGTGGAACTGAAAGCAATGAACATCCACAGTAGGTGAGGGGAGGAAAGGCTTCCACCATCTCTCCTGGCAGCTGTACAGAGCTTATGGGAGGAAGAACGTCCTGTTCTCACTGAAGGGAGCAGGCAGGACTATAAATATCCACATGGAACATATTTACTGAAGGATGGAGTGCCATACTAACAACCAGTTTTTCATGGTAGGACCAAATTTCACAGGTATTAGCAGCTTCCTGAAATAAATTCAGAGAATCAGAGGACAACTGAGGTGAGAAGGGACCTATGAAATCTTCCAGTTCAGCCTCCTGTTTAAAGCTGGGACTACTTCATTGCTAAGGGAGGTTGTTGAGGGCCTCTCCAGATCTCTTCTGATAAATCTCAAGGATGGAGAGCCCACAGCCTCCCCAAGGAATATGGTTCCTGTGCTGCATAACCCTTATTCTGAGGATTCTTCCCCATACACAAACAGAAGGAATTTCCCTTGCTGCAATGCATGACCACTGCCTTGTCTTTGTGCAGCACACTGTGACAGTCTGAATCCATCCTGTCCCTTTCCATTAATGGCAGACAGTGATTACATGCTCCCTTATCTCCTCCAGGATGAACAAACCCAGGCCTCAGAGCCTCTCCTGAAATACCACATGCTGCACTCTCCTGTGCACCCATTGACTTTCTGCTGGACTTGCTCCCCCTTGGTGACCTCTCTGTGGCCCAGGGACACCAAACCCACAGCGTCCACCTCTGGTGACCTCTCTGTGGCCCAGGGACACACCAAACCCACAGTGTCCACCTTTGGTGACCTCTCTGTGGCCCAGGGACGCACCAAACCCACAGTGTCCACCTGGAGCTGCAGCCTCACAGGTGCTGAGTGCAGTGTCTGACCTGTGGCCACAGCTGAACAGCCCAAAACAGGTGTCACCACCTTAAATACACCTGCAGCACCCCCAGTCCCTCTGCAGAGCTCCCTGAGCTGTCAGTCCCCAGCCCATGGGGCTGATGTGTACCCAGGGCAGGACTGGCTGTGTTTTACCTCACTGGATGCCATGAGGTTCTCATTGTCCTGCTCCTCAGGATTCCCAAGGCTTTTGCCTATCATTGGAAATGGACCTGGAAGGTTTGGTGCCATATTCTGTGTGCCTTCATGAAAAAGAGCAATGGCACATCCTGTGCATTCAGCCTGTCTCCCTCGTGCCATGGTGGTTTACACCAACATCACATTCCCAACCCCCAAATTCCAACTGACATCACCAAGAGTTTTTAGAGACTGCAGTGACCTTGAGAATGCTCCTGCACAGCAGCAGGATCAGGATGGCAGCGTTACTGCTGGAATGGGGTTGTTTTAAGAGGACTTTGCTGAAAAGGAAGGAAGATTTAGTTGCTGCTGGAGCGGAGGTGGGGGTGGTGTTGAAATCTATAACCAGTATCCCTGCTCAGGATTCTGTTAGCTAAATTTATGACACACATTGAAGCCTCATTTTTCCCCTAGTAAGAATATTTCTTTCAGCTATTTATTTTGCATTTCATGAGACCTTCTGCAGATGCAGTGAGCTATATCACTCTATTCTGCTCATAGAGCATCCTGAGATCTAGATGCTTCAAAACCTGGGTGTATTGTAATGACTGTATAGAATGTCTCAATGAAATTCTACATCTGCACCCTTGATAATTCATTTGATTTCAAGTGGAAATATTCATTGCAGCTTTTGCAAACGCTGATATGAACCATGGAGTGAATGTTCACAAAACTCAACCTTCTGTGCCCAGATTCTTCAGAGAGTTCATCCCATACATGGGATCATCTTTTTCACAGTGATTGTGTAAAACATTGCCTCTCCCTAATGAAATTTTTATTTTTCTCCTTTCTTGCTGCAATTACAAATGCATTGTACAAGTGCACCATGATTGTTCTTCTTTAATTTTGTTATAACACCCAGAGAATAATTAGTTCTGTATCTTCTAACAACAAATATATTCATTCAAAAATTAAATATTTACTTGCCAAAGAGCCATCACAAGTTGTCATGAGTGCTTGTCTTCATTATGTGTGGGAAATTAAATGGACTTTGTGCCATAATTCTGCTGGTGTAATAAAGGATTATACCCAACAAGGGAAAAGTGACCCCATTTGGTTGGAAAGCAACACCCCCTTCTCATGAAATTTTACTTTATATTGCAACAAGCTCAGGTCTTATCAAATATGGGAAGTTCAGACTTTACTGTCCTGAGACAGCCTGTCTGCTCAGGAGGTACAGGACCAACCTAGTCTAGATTTGGAGAAAACCTTGGGTGGTCCCAAATATCCACTGTTAGGTGAAACATATCCAGCCAGTAGAGTTCTCATTCCCTTCCCATCAGCCAACACACAATTGGTGAAGTGGGAATGCTCCAAATAAATAAAAAAAAATAAAACCAATAAAAAATAAAACCAATTTTTTTAAAGTCCCAGAATCAACATATTGAAAGCTAAAGGTAGACAGATTGCCCAAATGTCTGCACCCAACTGCAGCTACTTTGTCCTTTCCAGCCTGGTGGGGATAGATCAGAAAGCATCAAAGATCCTGCTTTTGGTCTTATTTTAACAAATCCTAATTGTGCACAACCCATTGTCTACAGCTGAAAACAGCATTGGGACTGATTTTGTAACAGAGATGCATTAGCTAAACACATTTCCTTAGCCTTTACTGGACCCAAAACCTAGAATTACCCTAATTTCTCTTTCTTGGGGACATCAGTTGTAAGTAAACCCCTCTGCCCTGTAGCTGGGGCACACAATTTACACTTCCACACAGCACATTCTGTTATCCTCCACGTTTGTTTGCTGGCACTGGGGAATCTGATTTTTCCCCATCTTCTTTGGAACATCGTGATGCTGGAGGTTTTGAATTTTTTTTAATTTTGACCCTTGCCTTTGGACTATTAAACACTTGTTCCAGTTCTTTTAGATTAGATATCCCAACTTCCAACTGGCTTTAGGAGGTTAAAACACACAGAGAAGACCTTTAGCTTTTTACATCAACTAATCTATTGCTAAACCAGCAGTAGTCTCCCTCTCTCTGCAGATATGCTAACCTCCTGTCACTACATGAAAGGGTTTAACAGTTTCTAGGGCACAGGATACACTCAAGCACAGAATTTTGAACTGCTTTTCACCCTGGATTTCATGTACAATTTGAGGCTTGCAAGGCATTACCCAAATGAGACATGACAGTTCTGCTTTTCCAACAAAAATAGCAATAGCCACAAACACATGGCCTGGTGCCCCCTGCATGGTCAGATAAATCAGGTGTACCCCAGTGCCACAAAGTGCCAGAGCTTTGTGCCCACACCTGGGGCTCTGCATGGGCACACCTGGGCTCAAGGGCACACCACAGCTCCCTGTGGGCACAAGCACCACCCAAGAGCTCTGTGTCCCTCCCCATTTCCCATGACATTTTCTGAAAAATCCTTTTGCCAAGATTTTTCTCCTGAGAAGCTGAGAGGCCTCAGGAACAAAATGTAGACAATGGTTATCTGCTGCTGTGGAATGCAACAGGTGGATCTGTGATTAGCCTCATGTGGTTGTTTCTAATTCATGGCCAATCACAGTCCAGCTGTCTCAGACTATCTCAGAATGATAATAAATCACAAGATTTTATTATCATTCCTTTCTATTCCTTTCAAGCCTTCTGATGAAATCCTTTCTTCTATTATTTTATTATAGTTTTAGTATATAATTTTCTTTTAATATAATATATATTTCATAAAATAATAAATCAGCCTTCTGAAACATGGAGTCAAGATTCTCATCTCTTCCCTCATCATGGGACCCCTGTGAACACCACCACACTGCACAGCTCTGCAGCCTCTCCAAACCTCTCTCACACCTTCCAGGGAGGATGTTATGCCAGGATGGAGAGCTGATCTGGGCCCAGCCAGTGCCCTATGCTGCCTGCAGCCACCCAGCCCTGACTGGTGACTGGACCAGGTTACTGCCCAGGGCATTGCCACATGTGAAAAAACTTCCTAAGCCACTTTTAATCATGTTCAGGATAGAGGTTTATGCCCAGGCTTTAGACAAAAAATGTGCTGTGTGTTTCTGGCATGTTCACAATCCTGAAGCACAGGGAATCTCACCTTGGTGTTCCGCAACCAGGTGATGAGTTAAGGACTTGCCTGTGGCTCAGTGCTGGACACACAGGGAGCTTTTCCAGGAGCAGGAAACAGCCACACTGTCAGATTTTGCTCTTTGGGAAGACACCTGGGAACACTTTTTCAGCACTGCCTCAGTCTTTCAGAGTTGCCTCTTCTTCTCCTTGCCTCTCCCTGCCCAGCTCTGGATTCAGTGATGCTTAAAAGCAAGCACATCTAAAGGTTCTTTGATCTCACCAGTTACACAGACAACTAGAAGGTAGGCCCTCCTCAAATGCACTCCAGCAGTGATCTTCAGGGAAAACAGGCAAATTTTGAAAGTGAGACTTGAGACAAACAGCTGAAAAGCAGTAATTTCACCAAAGAACTGCCTGTGCTCAGACAACTCATAAAAACAAACCTGACAGAGTTTGTGCTGATGTCACTTTGGCCCTGAGCAGATACAAACCTGCAAACCCGGGGCAGTGTGGAGCAGTCATTCCCCCTCTTCCAGAATGAATAGGTAAAACTAGGTTTGATGGTGTGCTGAATACTGAGCAGTAGATACTCTCAAATAGCTTTCCTGGCCAGGACCTTCAGCAGAGAGTCTAAATCTGCCTCTTGGTCCTGCAGAGATCTGTCATGAAGGAACAGAGCTGCTCACTCACCTTCTCATATGTCATCTCCAGCAGCTCTCTGTCCAGAACATTTCTATTATCCACCTGTCAGTGCTAAAATGGAGAAAAGGAAAAATAAGGTGTGTTCTGTAGACTACATTTTACTGAATGGGTAAGGAATGGTTTCAATAGTGTTTTGAAAAGCATGGTACATTTTCTATATCAGGACAATTTTTTTATCTCAGGGCTTTCATTTAGGGAAATAAGCTATCACTGGAACTGAAAGTCTTAATTTATTGAATATTTGTAATTAGATATTTGATTATGTTCAGTATACAGTATCTTTTGATGTGCTAGTAGTCCAATTCTGTTACAACCAACACACTGACGATGACTAGTCTATCTTCTTAGAGGCTCTGCAACCACACTTAAATTCCTTTTCAGCAGATGTTTACACAGGTTTACACATCCTCATCACCTCCATTGGCTCTGTCAGGACTGCAGACTACACTCCAGGGTGGGCTGTGCTCCAAAGGGATGCATCAACACCCCCTGGACAGCACCCACTGGGCTGGTCCATGAGGCCCTACACATGCGCATGTGAATTATCTGAGGTCTGTACAGCCCCTGAACTGATCTGGAAAGATGTTCAAATTAATCAGAACTATCATTAGCAGGCAGCTATTTGCAATGCCTTGTAGTGAGCTAGAGCCTGGGCTGCCACCCAGCAGGGGCAACAACCTCCTCTCAAACAGCCCTACCCCAAAAACACCTTCACATCTCAGGATCTGGCCCTTGGGAACCCATAATAACTGGATTTTCCAGCTCTGCAGGGGGATTTAAGCATCTTGCTGGGGAGCAGACTCTCCTGAAACATTGCATCTCAATGCTGACATCCCCTGGGGGGAGAATAAGTAGGAGTTAGGACTTAACCTTTTGGGATGACAGTATGTGGCATATGCTTGAGATAATCAGTGCAATTGCTGAGTGAAAAGTTGTATTATCTTGAAATAAATATGGTTCACCCAGAAAGGTATTAAAACTCAGCCTCATGCAATATAAACAATTGTTCACATCCTGGAGCATGCAGCCCCGAGCAGTTACTACAACAAAAAGGGATTAAGTGCCTCTAATTATTATTACTGTTATCCAAACATTTTGCTATCAGTGAGCCTGTAATAAATAACCACGACATCTCGTGGGTACAGCTATCAAATTTACTGTCACTAGCTGAGCTGTTCTGATTAAGAGCCAGAGTTTTTCCAGTAAACACACAGATCCCTCTCTAAGGACTGAAGAATAAATGAGAATTGAAAACCTAAGGGGGAGAAAGAAAGGGCTCCCACGTGAGCCTCATTCTTTGCTCAGAATGTCATGTTTCTGTAAATATAAAAGGCAGTGGTAACAGAGTCCTTACCCCACTCACAGAGACTCCTCTCTTGTGTTATCCATCAGTTATTCCACAGGCTGGAAGCAGCAGAGCTCTGCAGTGCTCATGGCACATCCCTACACTAGCACAGGAGACAGACAGTGTGTCCTGTCCTGGAGACCTTCAGCAACATGAGAAATCCTCCTGTTCTTTTCCAGGCTGCTTTAGAGCACCTGTAAAATAGGCTGAGTTACTTAAACTCACCCTGATGCTTAAACTTACAGCTGAGCTTTTCAAAATAGATTTTATGACCCTTCAGAGACAGACACTTAACACAGTTAGTTTATGTTTACTCAGCTTCCCCCATTTTTATTTTGGTTCACCAGCAGTTTCTGGTCAAGTTTCCAGCCCAAGTCTGTAAAGGTTTAATCTTTGGTTGTGAACAGGACTAGAAGCAATCAAGGAAGAGCCACCCTCCTGGATAAGGTTTTGTAAATTCTAGACATTCAAGATGCAAGTAGGTGAAATAGATCAGTTTTCATCTGATAGATTTTGTTTTGATGTTTTGGAGACAATAAATGCTTTTCCATTTCCTCTGAAGATTTCAGCATTGCTTTACCCGCTGTTTTTTTCTGACAAACATGATGAAACAGAAAAAGTATTCCCATTCTCTTCTGGCATCTCCTGCTGGGACATAAACACCCTGCTCCACCTCAGAGCCTTGAGCCACACTCACTTGGACCCCAGCCATAAGTGCTCTTCTCTATCCACGTTAAATGTTCCATTGCCATATTCCAGTGTTTCTCTCAGTGCTGCCCTCACTCCTGTTCAAAGTCTCCCTTCTTGCTGCTGGGCTGGCATCTCTTTCCCATCCATTCCCTCCATGGGTCCTCTGCACTGGCCAGAGAATCCTCATGGCAATTTTTACTGATTTCACTGCCATTGTGCAGTCTTTGGGAACTTGCATAACTAGAACGCAGAGTAGCCCTGTCATCCATTCTGGAGCTCTACAAAATTCCCTCAGGCCTGGGAAGGTACAAACTTCAGTGGGAGCTTTCTCTGTGCCTGGGGCACCCACAAAATCCAGCAGGACCCTCCAGCATCAAGGGAGACCTGGCTCTGTGGCATCTTCTCCTCCCCTCAGGCAGTGGGGATTTCACTGCCCCTCTGTGGCTGTGAATCTGACAGGAACCAGGTCTGTAAGCCCCCATCCCTCTATCAAACTGGTGAAATTGTCTGACAGTGCCAGAAGCTTTCAGGAGGGATGGACAGACACACAGAGTGCGGAGAAGCAAAGTCCAGATCTGTCCTTTGAACCTGAACTCATGGACCAAGAGTCCTCCTGTAGACATCTGCAATCATTTACAGTAGTTTATCAAAGCTACCCACAACCAAGCAATCAACAGTGCTTGTAATAACAATGCTAATGTTCTCTCTGGTTAGAGACAATCATGAACTCTCATTTTGTGATGCACTCTAATTGCCACAGGGTAAGTGAAATGTCCTCTTTAATGCACATATCTTGCACAACTGGCATTTGTACCAACATCTGCAGAAAGTTCGATGAACAGATGTACTGACATGCTCTGAATGTCGCTGCAAGTCTATCTGCAGTTTATTAACTATGCAGAAGAACAGGGAATGTAGGGCAGCTGTAGGTCATGACAAAGACATGAAGAGGGAGTGTATGGAAGCCATATAAATTCAGTGGCAACAGATAAAGCATTAGAAACTGCTCCTTCTTTGCCACTGGGAAGCAGGGAGGGAGACCCAAATAAGGGAGGGAGAACCAAATAAGGGAGGGAGACCCACCCAAATAAGGGAGACCCAAATAAGGGAGAGCCACCCAAATAAGGGAGAGCCACCCAAATAAGGGAGAGAGACCCACCCAAATAAGGGAGACCCAAATAAGGGAGACCCACCCAAATAAGGGAGACCCAAATAAGGGAGGGAGACCCACCCAAATAAGGGAGGGAGACCCACCCAAATAAGGGAGACCCAAATAAGGGAGGGAGACCCAAATAAGGGAGAGAGACCCAAATAAGGGAGAGAGACCCACCCAAATAAGGGAGACCCACCCAAGTAAGGGAGACCCCCCAAATAAGGGAGGGAGACCCAAATAAGGGAGGGAGACCCACCCAAATAAGGGAGACCCACCCAAATAAGGGAGGGAGACCCACCCAAATAAGGGAGGGAGGCCCACCCAAATAAGGGAGGGAGACCCACCCAAATAAGGGAGACCCACCCAAATAAGGGAGGGAGACCCAAATAAGGGAGAGAGACCCAAATAAGGGAGAGAGGCCCACCCAAATAAGGGAGGGAGGCCCACCCAAATAAGGGGGAGCCACCCAAATAAGGGAGGGAGACCCAAATAAGGGAGAGAGACCCAAATAAGGGAGGGAGACCCAAATAAGGGAGGGAGACCCAAATAAGGGAGGGAGACCCAAATAAGGGTGGGAGACCCACCCAAATAAGGGAGAGAGACCCAAATAAGGGAGAGAGACTCACCCAAATAAGGGAAACCCACCCAAATAAGGGAGGGAGACCCAAATAAGGGAAGGAGACCCAAATAAGGGAGAGAGACCCAAATAAGGGAGGGAGACCCAAATAAGGGAGGGAGACCCACCCAAATAAGGGAGGGAGACCCACCCAAATAAGGGAGGGAGACACAAATAAGGGAGAGAGACCCACCCAAATAAGGGAGGGAGACCCAAATAAGGGAGAGAGACCCAAATAAGGGAGAGAGACCCACCCAAATAAGGGAGGGAGACCCAAATAAGGGAGGGAGACCCGCCCAAATAAGGGAGACCCACCCAAATAAGGGAGAGAGACCCAAATAAGGGAGGGAGACCCATCCAAATAAGGGAGACCCACCCAAATAAGGGAGACCCAAATAAGGGAGGGAGACCCACCCAAATAAGGGAGGGAGACCCAAAGAAGGGAGGGAGACCCAAAGAAGGGAGGGAGGCCCACCCAAATAAGGGAGGGAGACCCAAATAAGGGAGACCCACCCAAATAAGGGAGGGAGACCCAAATAAGGGAGAAAGACCCAAATAAGGGAGGGAGACCCAAATAAGGGAGGGAGACCCAAATAAGGGAGGGAGACCCACCCAAATAAGGGAGGGAGACCCAAATAAGGGAGAGAGACCTAAATAAGGGAGAGAGACCCACCCAAATAAGGGAGGGAGACCCAAATAAGGGAGGGAGACCCAAATAAGGGAGATCCACCCAAATAAGGGAGGGAGACCCAAATAAGGGAGGGAGACCCACCCAAATAAGGGAGACCCAAATAAGGGAGGGAGACCCAAATAAGGGCGGGAGACCCACCCAAATAAGGGAGAGAGACCCAAATAAGGGAGAGAGACCCACCCAAATAAGGGAGACCCACCCAAATAAGGGAGGGAGACCCACCCAAATAAGGGAGGGAGACCCACCCAAATAAGGGAGACCCAAATAAGGGAGAGAGACCCAAATAAGGGAGGGAGACCCAAATAAGGGAGGGAGAGAGACCCAAATAAGGGAGACCCACCCAAATAAGGGAGAGAGACCCAAAGAAGGGAGGGAGACCCACCCAAGTAAGGGAGACCCACCCAAATAAGGGAGGGAGACCCACCCAAATAAGGGAGGGAGACCCACCCAAATAAGGGAGGGAGACCCAAAGAAGGGAGGGAGGCCCACCCAAATAAGGGAGACCCACCCAAATAAGGGAGGGAGACCCAAATAAGGGAGAAAGACCCAAATAAGGGAGGGAGACCCAAATAAGGGAGAGAGACCTAAATAAGGGAGAGAGACCCACCCAAATAAGGGAGGGAGACCCAAATAAGGGAGGGAGACCCAAATAAGGGAGATCCACCCAAATAAGGGAGGGAGACCCAAATAAGGGAGGGAGACCCACCCAAATAAGGGAGACCCAAATAAGGGAGGGAGACCCAAATAAGGGCGGGAGACCCAAATAAGGGCGGGAGACCCACCCAAATAAGGGAGAGAGACCCAAATAAGGGAGGGAGACCCACCCAAATAAGGGAGACCCACCCAAATAAGGGAGGGAGACCCACCCAAATAAGGGAGGGAGACCCACCCAAATAAGGGAGACCCAAATAAGGGAGGGAGACCCAAAGAAGGGAGGGAGACCCAAAGAAGGGAGGGAGACCCACCCAAGTAAGGGAGACCCACCCAAATAAGGGAGGGAGACCCACCCAAATAAGGGAGGGAGACCCACCCAAATAAGGGAGGGAGACCCACCCAAATAAGGGAGGGAGACCCACCCAAATAAGGGAGGGAGACCCAAATAAGGGAGGGAGACCCAAATAAGGGAGAGAGACCCACCCAAATAAGGGAGGGAGACCCAAATAAGGGAGGGAGAGAGACCCAAATAAGGGAGACCCAACCAAATAAGGGAGACCCAAATAAGGGAGGGAGACCCAAATAAGGGAGGGAGACCCAAATAAGGGAGGGAGACCCAAATAAGGGAGGGAGACCCACCCAAATAAGGGAGAGAGACCCAAATAAGGGAGAGAGACCCACCCAAATAAGGGAGAGAGACCCACCCAAATAAGGGAGAGAGACCCAAATAAGGGAGGGAGACCCAAATAAGGGAGACCCACCCAAATAAGGGAGACCCAAATAAGGGAGAGAGACCCAAATAAGGGAGGGAGACCCACCCAAATAAGGGAGACCCACCCAAGTAAGGGAGACCCACCCAAATAAGGGAGGGAGACCCAAATAAGGGAGAGAGACCCAAAAAAGAGAGGGAGGGAGACCCAAATAAGGGAGACCCACCCAAATAAGGGAGAGTGACCCAAAGAAGGGAGGGAGACCCACCCAAGTAAGGGAGACCCACCCAAATAAGGGAGAGAGACCCAAATAAGGGAGAGAGACCCACCCAAATAAGGGAGAGAGACCCAAATAAGGGAGGGAGACCCACCCAAATAAGGGAGGGAGACCCAAATAAGGGAGACCCACCCAAATAAGGGAGGGAGACCTACCCAAATAAGGGAGACCCAAATAAGGGAGAGAGACCCAAATAAGGGAGAGAGACCCAAATAAGGGAGGGAGACCCAAATAAGGGTGGGAGACCCAAATAAGGGAGGGAGACCCACCCAAATAAGGGAGAGAGACCCAAATAAGGGAGAGAGACCCACCCAAATAAGGGAGAGAGACCCAAATAAGGGAGGGAGACCCACCCAAATAAGGGAGGGAGACCCAAATAAGGGAGACCCACCCAAATAAGGGAGGGAGACCCAAATAAGGGAGAGAGACCCAAATTAGGGTGGGAGACCCAAAGAAGGGAGGGAGACCCACCCAAATAAGGGAGAGAGACCCAAATAAGGGAGAGAGACCCAAATAAGGGAGAGAGACCCAAATAAGGGAGGGAGACCCAAATAAGGGAGACCCAAATAAGGGAGAGAGACCCAAATAAGGGAGGGAGACCCACGCAAATAAGGGAGACCCACCCAAGTGAGGGAGACCCAAATAAGGGAGAGAGACCCAAATAAGGGAGGGAGACCCAAATAAGGGAGAGAGACCCACCCAAATAAGGGAGGGAGACCCAAATAAGGGAGAGAGACCCACCCACATAAGGGAGAGAGACCCACCCAAATAAGGGAGGGAGACCCACCCAAATAAGGGAGAGAGACCCACCCAAATCAGGGAGGAAGACCCAAATCAGGGAGGGAGACCCAAATAAGGGAGAGAGACCCACCCAAATAAGGGAGGGAGACCCAAATAAGGGAGAGAGACCCACCCAAATAAGGGAGGGAGACCCAAATAAGGGAGGGAGACCCAAATAAGGGAGAGAGACCCAAATAAGGGAGAGAGACCCACCCAAATAAGGGAGGGAGACCCAAATAAGGGAGGGAGACCCAAATAAGGGAGGGAGACCCGCCCAAATAAGGGAGACCCACCCAAATAAGGGAGAGAGACCCAAATAAGGGAGGGAGACCCATCCAAATAAGGGAGACCCACCCAAATAAGGGAGACCCAAATAAGGGAGGGAGACCCACCCAAATAAGGGAGGGAGGCCCACCCAAAGAAGGGAGGGAGACCCAAAGAAGGGAGGGAGACCCAAATAAGGGAGGGAGGCCCACCCAAATAAGGGAGACCCACCCAAATAAGGGAGGGAGACCCACCCAAATAAGGGAGGGAGACCCAAATAAGGGAGAGAGACCCACCCAAATAAGGGAGGGTGACCCAAATAAGGGAGGGAGACCCAAATAAGGGAGATCCACCCAAATAAGGGAGGGAGACCCAAATAAGGGAGGGAGACCCACCCAAATAAGGGAGACCCAAATAAGGGCGGGAGACCCAAATAAGGGCGGGAGACCCAAATAAGGGCGGGAGACCCACCCAAATAAGGGAGAGAGACCCACCCAAATAAGGGAGACCCACCCAAATAAGGGTGGGAGACGCACCCAAATAAGGGAGAGAGACCCAAATAAGGGAGAGAGACTCACCCAAATAAGGGAAACCCACCCAAATAAGGGAGGGAGACCCAAATAAGGGAAGGAGACCCAAATAAGGGAGAGAGACCCAAATAAGGGAGGGAGACCCAAATAAGGGAGGGAGACCCAAATAAGGGAGGGAGACCCACCCAAATAAGGGAGGGAGACCCAAATAAGGGAGGGAGACACAAATAAGGGAGAGAGACCCACCCAAATAAGGGAGGGAGACCCAAATAAGGGAGAGAGACCCAAATAAGGGAGAGAGACCCACCCAAATAAGGGAGGGAGACCCAAATAAGGGAGGGAGACCCAAATAAGGGAGGGAGACCCGCCCAAATAAGGGAGACCCACCCAAATAAGGGAGAGAGACCCAAATAAGGGAGGGAGACCCATCCAAATAAGGGAGACCCACCCAAATAAGGGAGACCCAAATAAGGGAGGGAGACCCACCCAAATAAGGGAGGGAGACCCAAAGAAGGGAGGGAGACCCAAAGAAGGGAGGGAGGCCCACCCAAATAAGGGAGGGAGACCCAAATAAGGGAGACCCACCCAAATAAGGGAGGGAGACCCAAATAAGGGAGAAAGACCCAAATAAGGGAGGGAGACCCAAATAAGGGAGGGAGACCCAAATAAGGGAGGGAGACCCACCCAAATAAGGGAGGGAGACCCAAATAAGGGAGAGAGACCTAAATAAGGGAGAGAGACCCACCCAAATAAGGGAGGGAGACCCAAATAAGGGAGGGAGACCCAAATAAGGGAGATCCACCCAAATAAGGGAGGGAGACCCAAATAAGGGAGGGAGACCCACCCAAATAAGGGAGACCCAAATAAGGGAGGGAGACCCAAATAAGGGCGGGAGACCCACCCAAATAAGGGAGAGAGACCCAAATAAGGGAGAGAGACCCACCCAAATAAGGGAGACCCACCCAAATAAGGGAGGGAGACCCACCCAAATAAGGGAGACCCAAATAAGGGAGAGAGACCCAAATAAGGGAGGGAGACCCAAATAAGGGAGGGAGAGAGACCCAAATAAGGGAGACCCACCCAAATAAGGGAGAGAGACCCAAAGAAGGGAGGGAGACCCACCCAAGTAAGGGAGACCCACCCAAATAAGGGAGGGAGACCCACCCAAATAAGGGAGGGAGACCCACCCAAATAAGGGAGGGAGACCCAAATAAGGGAGAAAGACCCAAATAAGGGAGGGAGACCCAAATAAGGGAGAGAGACCTAAATAAGGGAGAGAGACCCACCCAAATAAGGGAGGGAGACCCAAATAAGGGAGGGAGACCCAAATAAGGGAGATCCACCCAAATAAGGGAGGGAGACCCAAATAAGGGAGGGAGACCCACCCAAATAAGGGAGACCCAAATAAGGGAGGGAGACCCAAATAAGGGCGGGAGACCCAAATAAGGGCGGGAGACCCACCCAAATAAGGGAGAGAGACCCAAATAAGGGAGGGAGACCCACCCAAATAAGGGAGACCCACCCAAATAAGGGAGGGAGACCCACCCAAATAAGGGAGGGAGACCCACCCAAATAAGGGAGACCCAAATAAGGGAGAGAGACCCAAATAAGGGAGGGAGACCCAAAGAAGGGAGGGAGACCCACCCAAGTAAGGGAGACCCACCCAAATAAGGGAGGGAGACCCACCCAAATAAGGGAGGGAGACCCACCCAAATAAGGGAGGGAGACCCACCCAAATAAGGGAGGGAGACCCAAATAAGGGAGGGAGACCCAAATAAGGGAGAGAGACCCACCCAAATAAGGGAGGGAGACCCAAATAAGGGAGGGAGAGAGACCCAAATAAGGGAGACCCAACCAAATAAGGGAGACCCAAATAAGGGAGGGAGACCCAAATAAGGGAGGGAGACCCAAATAAGGGAGGGAGACCCAAATAAGGGAGGGAGACCCACCCAAATAAGGGAGAGAGACCCACCCAAATAAGGGAGAGAGACCCACCCAAATAAGGGAGAGAGACCCACCCAAATAAGGGAGAGAGACCCAAATAAGGGAGGGAGACCCAAATAAGGGAGACCCACCCAAATAAGGGAGACCCAAATAAGGGAGAGAGACCCAAATAAGGGAGGGAGACCCACCCAAATAAGGGAGACCCACCCAAGTAAGGGAGACCCACCCAAATAAGGGAGGGAGACCCAAATAAGGGAGAGAGACCCAAAAAAGAGAGGGAGGGAGACCCAAATAAGGGAGACCCACCCAAATAAGGGAGAGTGACCCAAAGAAGGGAGGGAGACCCACCCAAGTAAGGGAGACCCACCCAAATAAGGGAGAGAGACCCAAATAAGGGAGAGAGACCCACCCAAATAAGGGAGAGAGACCCAAATAAGGGAGGGAGACCCACCCAAATAAGGGAGGGAGACCCAAATAAGGGAGACCCACCCAAATAAGGGAGGGAGACCTACCCAAATAAGGGAGACCCAAATAAGGGAGAGAGACCCAAATAAGGGAGAGAAACCCAAATAAGGGAGGGAGACCCAAATAAGGGTGGGAGACCCAAATAAGGGAGGGAGACCCACCCAAATAAGGGAGAGAGACCCAAATAAGGGAGAGAGACCCACCCAAATAAGGGAGAGAGACCCAAATAAGGGAGGGAGACCCACCCAAATAAGGGAGGGAGACCCAAATAAGGGAGACCCACCCAAATAAGGGAGGGAGACCCAAATAAGGGAGAGAGACCCAAATTAGGGTGGGAGACCCAAAGAAGGGAGGGAGACCCACCCAAATAAGGGAGAGAGACCCAAATAAGGGAGAGAGACCCAAATAAGGGAGAGAGACCCAAATAAGAGAGGGAGACCCAAATAAGGGAGACCCAAATAAGGGAGAGAGACCCAAATAAGGGAGGGAGACCCACGCAAATAAGGGAGACCCACCCAAGTGAGGGAGACCCAAATAAGGGAGAGAGACCCAAATAAGGGAGGGAGACCCAAATAAGGGAGAGAGACCCACCCAAATAAGGGAGGGAGACCCAAATAAGGGAGAGAGACCCACCCACATAAGGGAGAGAGACCCACCCAAATAAGGGAGGGAGACCCACCCAAATAAGGGAGAGAGACCCACCCAAATCAGGGAGGAAGACCCAAATCAGGGAGGGAGACCCAAATAAGGGAGAGAGACCCACCCAAATAAGGGAGGGAGACCCAAATAAGGGAGAGAGACCCACCCAAATAAGGGAGGGAGACCCAAATAAGGGAGGGAGACCCAAATAAGGGAGAGAGACCCAAATAAGGGAGAGAGACCCACCCAAATAAGGGAGGGAGACCCAAATAAGGGAGGGAGACCCAAATAAGGGAGGGAGACCCCGCCCAAATAAGGGAGACCCACCCAAATAAGGGAGAGAGACCCAAATAAGGGAGGGAGACCCATCCAAATAAGGGAGACCCACCCAAATAAGGGAGACCCAAATAAGGGAGGGAGACCCACCCAAATAAGGGAGGGAGGCCCACCCAAAGAAGGGAGGGAGACCCAAAGAAGGGAGGGAGACCCAAATAAGGGAGGGAGGCCCACCCAAATAAGGGAGACCCACCCAAATAAGGGAGGGAGACCCACCCAAATAAGGGAGGGAGACCCAAATAAGGGAGAGAGACCTAAATAAGGGAGAGAGACCCACCCAAATAAGGGAGGGTGACCCAAATAAGGGAGGGAGACCCAAATAAGGGAGATCCACCCAAATAAGGGAGGGAGACCCAAATAAGGGAGGGAGACCCACCCAAATAAGGGAGACCCAAATAAGGGCGGGAGACCCAAATAAGGGCGGGAGACCCAAATAAGGGCGGGAGACCCACCCAAATAAGGGAGAGAGACCCACCCAAATAAGGGAGACCCACCCAAATAAGGGAGGGAGACCCACCCAAATAAGGGAGGGAGACCCACCCAAATAAGGGAAACCCAAATAAGGGAGAGAGACCCAAATAAGGGAGGGAGACCCAAATAAGGGAGGGAGAGAGACCCAAATAAGGGAGACCCACCCAAATAAGGGAGAGAGACCCAAAGAAGGGAGGGAGACCCACCCAAGTAAGGGAGACCCACCCAAATAAGGGAGGGAGACCCACCCAAATAAGGGAGACCCACCCAAATAAGGGAGGGAGACCCAAATAAGGGAGGGAGACCCAAATAAGGGAGAGAGACCCACCCAAATAAGGGAGGGAGACCCAAATAAGGGAGAGAGACCCAAATAAGGGAGAGAGACCCACCCAAATAAGGGAGGGAGACCCAAATAAGGGAGGGAGACCCAAATAAGGGAAGGAGACCCAAATAAGGGAAGGAGACCCGCCCAAATAAGGGAGACCCACCCAAATAAGGGAGAGAGACCCAAATAAGGGAGACCCACCCAAATAAGGGAGACCCAAATAAGGGAGGGAGACCCACCCAAATAAGGGAGGGAGGCCCACCCAAATAAGGGAGACCCACCCAAATAAGGGAGGGAGACCCAAATAAGGGAGACCCACCCAAATAAGGGAGGGAGACCCACCCAAATAAGGGAGACCCACCCAAATAAGGGAGGGAGACCCACCCAAATAAGGGAGGGAGACCCAAATAAGGGAGACCCACCCAAATAAGGGAGGGAGACCCACCCAAATAAGGGAGACCCAAATAAGGGAGGGAGACCCAAATAAGGGAGAGAGACCCAAATAAGGGTGGGAGACCCACCCAAATAAGGGAGACCCACCCAAATAAGGGAGGGAGACCCAAATAAGGGAGACCCACCCAAATAAGGGAGGGAGACCCACCCAAATAAGGGAGACCCACCCAAATAAGGGAGGGAGACCCACCCAAATAAGGGAGGGAGACCCAAATAAGGGAGACCCACCCAAATAAGGGAGGGAGACCCACCCAAATAAGGGAGACCCAAATAAGGGAGGGAGACCCAAATAAGGGAGAGAGACCCAAATAAGGGTGGGAGACCCACCCAAATAAGGGAGACCCACCCAAATAAGGGAGACCCACCCAAATAAGGGAGACCCACCCAAATAAGGGAGGGAGACCCAAATAAGGGAGACCCACCCAAATAAGGGAGACCCAAATAAGGGAGAGAGACCCAAATAAGGGAGGGAGACCCACCCAAATAAGGGAGACCCACCCAAGTAAGGGAGACCCACCCAAATAAGGGAGGGAGACCCAAATAAGGGAGAGAGACCCAAAAAAGGGAGGGAGACAGACCCAAATAAGGGAGACCCACCCAAATAAGGGAGAGAGACCCAAAGAAGGGAGGGAGACCCACCCAAGTAAGGGAGACCCACCCAAATAAGGGAGAGAGACCCAAATAAGGGAGAGAGACCCACCCAAATAAGGGAGAGAGACCCACCCAAATAAGGGAGAGAGACCCAAATAAGGGAGACCCACCCAAATAAGGGAGGGAGACCCACCCAAATAAGGGAGACCCAAATAAGGGAGGGAGACCCAAATAAGGGAGAGAGACCCAAATAAGGGAGAGAGACCCAAATAAGGGTGGGAGACCCAAATAAGGTTGGGAGACCCACCCAAATAAGGGAGAGAGACCCAAATAAGGGAGAGAGACCCACCCAAATAAGGGAGAGAGACCCAAATAAGGGAGGGAGACCCACCCAAATAAGGGAGGGAGACCCAAATAAGGGAGACCCACCCAAATAAGGGAGGGAGACCCAAATAAGGGAGGGAGACCCACCCAAATAATGGAGACCCAAATAAGGGAGGGAGACCCAAATAAGGGAGAGAGACCCAAATTAGGGTGGGAGACCCAAAGAAGGGAGAGAGACCCACCCAAATAAGGGAGAGAGACCCAAATAAGGGAGAGAGACCCAAATAAAGGAGGGAGACCCAAATAAGGGAGGGAGACCCAAATAAGGGAGAGAGACCCAAATAAGGGAGGGAGACCCACCCAAATAAGGGAGACCCACCCAAGTAAGGGAGACCCACCCAAATAAGGGAGGGAGACCCAAATAAGGGAGAGAGACCCACCCAAATAAGGGAGGGAGACCCAAATAAGGGAGAGAGACCCACCCACATAAGGGAGGGAGACCCAAATAAGGGAGGGAGACCCAAATAAGGGAGAGAGACCCAAATAAGGGAGAGAGACCCACCCAAAGAAGGGAGAGAGACCCAAATAATGGAGGGAGACCCAAATAAGGGAGGGAGACCCACCCAAATAAGGGAGGGAGACCCAAATAAGGGAGAGAGACCCACCCAAATAAGGGAGGGAGACCCAAATAAGGGAGGGAGACCCAAATAAGGGAGGGAGACCCACCCAAATAAGGGAGACCCACCCAAATAAGGGAGCATATTCTTTCAAATTAGGAATAACCCTTCCTTTTTACCATGTTATCCAACATATTTTACACCAAAATTCCTAACACACACCTTTCCCCTTCAAGTTTCACACTTGCAGTATTCTAATTCCTGTAGCTCATAATGAAGACATTTATTTTAAAGACTCTGTCAACAAATCAGTAGTTTAGTGTCCTTAGGAGAGGCAAATGGTGAAATTGTCTGACAGTGCCAGAAGCTTTCAGGAGGGATGGACAGACACGCAGAGTGCGGAGAAGCAAAGTCCAGATCTGTCCTTTGAACCTGAACTCATGGAAGCGCGCTCTGCCTCGGGTATAGCGAGGGGTCTCGGGGGTTTCAGCTCTTCTCTGGGACTCAGCAGCCCTGAGGTGGTTTGCAAAGGTGCTTGTTTACTGTTTGCTCCTCCAAATAAACCTTTCCTTCCTTGCTATACTGTGGTAATCTCCCCTCAGCAGATAAAGTGGCTCCTGCTGATCTCTCCACAGGGCCATTGTTTGTTGCTGTAACAATCAGAGGAGCAGCAGGAGGGGTTTAAACAGCACACACAGCTCAGAGAAGATGGGAAGAGAGAAGGACAAGGCAGAGGGAGAGGTAAAGGAGAGCACAGAGAAGAAAAGGAGGGGAAAAAGAAGATGAACAGGCTTGTTTCTCCTCAAGGTCCACAGTTTCCCAGGATGGATAGAAACATTATCCCAGCTGCCCCTGCTGAACACAGCACAGGACTGACACAGGGATGCCAGACTCCTTTCCTGCCCAAGGCAGCTGAGTAGAAGTAGCTGTTTCCTGAAGAGCCATAGGAACTTGTGGGGCTGTTCCTCCTAACAGCTGAAAAGGGCTCTCACAGATCAGAAAGTGTTTCCAGTCCCATCTCAGATTTTCCAGTAAGCTCTCTGAAGCATCCATCAGCAGTACCCAGAAACTCATTCCTTGGAGCCAGAGTAGAACAAAGAGAACACAGAAAGGCAGGAGAAAGTCAAGGGGGAAGAAGGCTTGGCAGAAAGTAAAGGAGCTTCTTTTCTTGCTGGAGTTCTCTATCCTTTAATTTACCTACAGCAGAACTGTGCAAATTTGCAGTAATGGCTGGGAGACCCATTGTGAGCTACTGAACCTTATGAATTACAAAGTAATTGGAAAAAACACAATGAAAACAATGTTTTGCTCCATAAAGCATTCTTAGCTCCTTTACTGGGATGGCTACAGGTCTAGTTATTTAAAAGCACTTTGCAGTATGCTGCCATACTTAGGAGAGGATGGTTAGCAAAGAAACCAACAAATGATGAAGCCCTAATAAAGAGAGATTTCACTGTGAGCAAGCAGATCAAAACTATTACAATGGTAAAAATTAGGTCTAGGAAAAAATATCCAGAGCCAAATGAGCTGTGCTGGATTTTATAAGAGTGCAGGTTAATGAAATTACATTTGAGGCTGTTGTGCAAACCCTCACTCAGTCCCCTCTGTTTTAGGGAAGCCCCGTGGTGTGAACAAGGAGCCTCCTCTCGGTCTCCCCTCTCCTCCTGCAGTCCTTGGGTCACTCTGGGACAGTCTGTGCTTCTGGGAGCTGGATGCTGCTGGGATGCATCATACAAAGTCATGCAGAGAGGACAAAATCCTCTGCCATAACTCTGGCAGATCTCAAAATGAGTCTGGAATGGACAGCAACAGGTAGAGTCCATCCCACGAGTTCTGGCTGGAGCACTGAGGGACTGCACGGGCCAGCCTGCACCTTCAGGCCCATCCTGAGCCCCTGACAAGCCTCAGAACTGTTGCAAAATGAGGAAAATGTTGCCCTCTGCTTTGTCATTTCTCTCTGCTTGCAGCTATAATACTGATATTCACTCCTCATGTGCAGTAATAAAATTAGGAACATGTACAAGATGATAAAGATGGTTGCTTTCCCTCCCTTTTCTTTTTTTCTTTGCATTTGCTAACAGATGTGCTAGTTAGTGATGAATGAGTTTAATCTTTGCTCTTTTTCTTTGTTTGATTATTACTGTTATTTGATTATATCTACAAAGGGAATTTTCTAATAAGTAATGCCTGTGTTAATGGGATTTTGGGGCACGTATAGATCATCTGACCCTGATACCCATTGTAGAATAAGCATTTCTAGATGGATAACTGCCCCACAGCCCCCTTCAAAATCCACCATGGTGCTTTTTAACCCCTCTATGAGGAACATCCCTTCTCCCATTAAAAAACCTGTGAATGCTTTCAGAATTTGAAGAAACTAAATCCTTCTAAGGTTTTGCAGATTATTTGCTAGGGTTGCAGTTCAGCTGCCTGAATTTTAAATCTTGATGTTATTTGCATTTGTATTACATTAATCAGAACAACAGGCTGGCCTCACCCCCACAGAGTCTGCCCCCAAGGGTAGGGCTTTGCTTTGAAATGGTTAAAAATTCCAATAAATCTCTATCCCTGAGTATGTGACTAATTTTCCTACTAAATTTCCTGTTTTTAAAAGATTATAACATAAAAGGTTCCGTATTTGCAGTGTCAGGATACACCTTCCCCAACCTTTTTCAATCAGCATTATCAGTATTTGGCCACAAGCCTGGTCCACATAAATCACGTGAGGCAGGCAGTCACCCTCAGTGCTGCCATACAAATCTAGCAGGCTTGACCTTTAAAATCACACTGCAGTGATCCCATTTGACATATCCAGAGATGTATTTATCCTAAAGAGATCCCAGTCCAGCACTGACTGCCTCTGGGAACCTGGGATCTCCAGCACCCAGCTAATGGACACACAGCCTGCGCAGATCAGAGAGAAGCAAAATTTGGGGCATGGAAACAGCACAACCCAAAGATGCCTGTGAGCCTCTGATTCAGTCTGAGCAGCAATCAAATCCTCAAAGTTTCCCTGGGTAGCTCCTAGTAAACTCCAGCTCTGTGAAGCACAGAGTGAACAAAAAGAGTTAAAAGAGCTGGGCACAAGAGGAAAACAATGACAGTTCCTCGAGTTGAGGTAGGAAAGGAAGAGGGAATGGAAGTCTTTGAGATAAGCCTTAAGAATGGGTGCAAGGAAAGAAGAGAAATCAGCTTGGCACATAGACACAGCTCTCCTACAAGTTACACTGTCCCCCTGAGAAACACTTGTGCACCCAAAAGTTTGCCTATTCTTCTAAATGTGACAATTAGAGATATTCCCTCTTCCCACACATCTTACTCCAAATAGAAATTAACTGAAATTGAGTGACAGGGGATTTAGTTCTCTTACAAGATCAAGTTTTCTATCTGACTCATGAAATGGCAATACATCTTGGATAAAAGTTTGGTACGGACCAGTTTCTGCCAGACAGAGAAAACTCCAGCTCAGGAGTCCATGATGCTGCTGTAAAAACCCCTTTTAACATTTAGCAAATAATAATGTTTAAGTAAATTTTGAGTGAGAATGACCTTGGAAATAACAAGAGATTTCTTCTGCTTTAGCTAAATTTTGCTGCCTTCTCAGAAAGTCCCCTGAACATGCAGACTCCTGATTTACACAAAGACATTGCCCTTCACACAGAGGCACAAAGGATGCTGTGAGGGTAAGAAAACCTCATTGCCAGTCACCCACAGGGAGAGCTGACTCAAGACAACCACACACCAGAAAGCAAATCGCAGGGCTCCCATGTTGATATTGATGGTGCCTCTGAGGGAAAGCACAGGAAAGCTGTAGGTGGGGACAGGCTGCAATAAACACCTCCTCAGGAAGCCCCTGCAGCATGGGCTTGTACCCGAGCTCTGACAGAATTAGCCATCCTTTAAAACAAAAATAATCAAACAAAACAACCAACCAGCCTGGAGCGGCACTTTCTCCTTCACCACTGACATTTTGATCCATGAGACTGTCAGCAGCATCCCATTGAACTCATCGAATGTGTTTGTTTTGGAGTGCTTCAGGTGTCCCCCAAGCTCTTCCCAAACCTCTTTATGTCTCCTGGTGAACCAGGTTTGGTCCTACCACAGCAGTGCAAAATGCAGCTGACAGCACCATCACACAGATCAGGTTCTTAGAATTTATTCAAGCTGTAGAAAAGAAATAGTATAAATAGTGTTGCCTCTGCTGTGTGCCATTTGGGTGGAATACGTATCAGCATCAAGCACAGAAAAATTTGATTTTGCCTGAACTGGAAAACAGCATTCATAATAGATAAAAAAAACCCCATGGCAAAGCTGGGTATATTTTGAAACATCTCCCCAGGTGTTTAAAAACTGTTGGAGGGTTGTTTATTTCACAGATTGAGACTCTAGCATAAACACAATGTTTTTCTGCCCTGAGAGAGCAGGGTGGCTGGATGAGGCAGCTACCCCTTTTCAGCAGAATATCACAGGTGGGAACACACTGGTTTTTTCACCAGAGTAACACTGGTAGCACACATTCTTATTACACAAAGAATATAAGCGAGAAAATAAACATTATTTAAAGGGTTTCAGTCTACGCTGGAAAACTATACTGGTCTTGCCAGTGTCTTGAATGTTTGTTACATGGAGCTTTGTTCATATAAATAGGCAGCAGGAACTGTTACCTGTATATAAACACACTTACAGAAAGCTTTGCAAGGTCTGGAGCTGTTCTTCCCAGCTCTTGTCAATTCATGTTAATAGAAGGCAAAGAGTATTTCTGACCCAACAAAACAAGAAAACATTTCTTAACTTTAAATGAACCAAGCCCATACACTTTTGGGTTGAGAAACAAGTTTCACTGGTAACAGAACCACTCACAATTTTTTCAACTCTGGTGTCCTTTCATGAAACTTCAGCTAAAACTTCAACTTTTATGCTGAACTACCAGAGGAGACACAGAAAATTATAACAACTCCTGTTTGTTAGGATCACTACTGCTTTCAAGATGCACAACCGAACAAAATGAAAGCTGCCTTCCTTTACCACCCAAGATGCTGCTGCATTTCAAAGGGGTGATAGCCAAATGCATTCAGATGATAAGAACAAACTGTTCAAGGAATGATTCTCAGCAATGACTAATATTTGATAATAACAGCCATGAAATGAAAGCAGCGTTAAGTTTTATTAAATGATTTTCCACTGCCTCCACACTGAAGTATTAGCCTGTGCAGCAGAGAGCTCAACTAAATTAACAGTTGAGAAAGGAGTGTCAGGAGCTATTACAAAAACATATTCCCAGTAATGAAAATTCAAAGTCTATGGGAGCAGTTGTTTTATAGATGTGGAAGGGAGAAAGAAAGGCAGTCCTTGTCAGTAGCCCATGAGAAGTAGAATATCAAACTCTCCCACTTCACCCTCCTCTGCAGAGTCCCTTGACCATGTCTGTACTTCCTGTGCTGGGAATGAGCACAGAACAAACTGGGGCTGAAAGGCCAGGAGGATCCAGGCTATGTCCCACTGCCATCAAACCTGGGGCTTCTAGTCCCTCATTCCACAGAGGTGTAAGTGCTCATTGCTTATTCTGCAGGTGTGGCCTCAGCAGGGGCAGACCTTGTGGCTGAAAGGTCCTTCCCCCACCCAGACTGCAGCCTAAGTGCAAGTTATTTCACAGCCAAATGGACTCACTGCAGATGGGAGGGGACCCCTGGTGTCCCCATGGGTGCAGGGGGTGTTGCCAGTCAGCTCCAACAACAGAGTGTGCCACCAGCATGTGCTGTGGCCCCTGGTTCTCAGCTCAGCTCACAGAGACCCCAGAGACTCCAGCTTCCCTTTTCAAACAAGAAGGGAGGTGTTCCCAAAGCACCTGCTCTAGGTAAAACACCCTAAGGTTTGGCCTTGCCCAAATGGCATCACCCACAGACAGATGTTTGACCATCCTGCCCCGTCCCTGGGAGTGTCCAAGGCCAGGCTGGACAGGGCTTGGAGCAGCCTGGGATAGTGGAAGCTGTCCCTGCCCATGGCAGGGCTGGAATGAGAATGAGGTTTAAGATCCTTTCCCAACCCAAACCATTCCATGATGCTCTGTCCCTGCTGGTACAGCCCTTGTAGTGGGGTGAGTGCCTCACCCCCGAGGAACCCAGCAGATGCCAGTCTGGGTTCCTCATGGGTGAGACACTCAGCAGAGTTACAAGGACTGAAGTACTGCAAACAGTTTTACAGTTCTGCCAGTTCAGACAAATAAATAAAAATAAATTACCGTGGTGCAAACAGAGTGACCCAGCTCCTCTGTTCCTTCCTGTTGGGCCAGTGCTGGTACCTCTGATGTGCCCTAACTCCTGCTGCTCAGTCATCTCAGAGCTAATTACACATCAACTCCTAAGTTTCTTCTATCTATCATTTTTACAAGAAACTGAAAGAGTTCAATCTAGAAAGAGATTCAAAGGAAGATACCTTGTTCATGAGCTATAATTATCAGCCTAGAGAAGATATTTCTAGACTAGAAAATTTCAGGGGGGGAAGAAAAAAGAAAATTGAAACCAAGATGCCATGCCTGAAAAATGGTCAGCTACATTCACACTGAACATCAACTCTAACTTTCATGCAACTAAACATTGGGTAGACCACTCCTGGGTATTGTGGATTTATCAGCAACTGAGCATCTAAATTAGAAAGCACAATGTTCAACCACAGGTTCTCAGACTCCATGTAGGAAGCACTGGATAGAACTTGTGGTCTGTTAACGTTGTCTCTTAACTCCTGATCTTAATACCTTTAAACTGTTAAAAGCATTCCCTGCCCAATGCTGCCATCCTTACTGAAACCTCAGCAGCTGGCCAGATGAAAAGGCAATCCTTGAGTGATAAAAAGTGAATTTACTACCCAAAAAGATCAATTACAAAGGCTGGTAGGTCAGAGACACTACAAAAGATACGCAATTTGAAATACAGAAACACTTTACTAAAATATGAAAAGCCAATTACTTTTTTTAGCTGTTCAGCTTAGTCATTAATACCTGCTCTGGGATCACTTTATGCCACAGCAAATAAAAGAAAGATGACAAGGGAGCTCCAGTCACTGTGGCTGTAAGAAATTACAGGCTTTGCATCACCAGCTTTCTTGCCCTTCCTACTCTCTGCCTCCAGGGATCTGAATTCTCAAGCCTCACTCTGATTAAACTCCATGTGTAAACTCCAGTTTACTTATATTTTCTTGGTGAAAGACAAGAAAACAAACCAAGATGTGTCCTAATTCATGTGAGGCTTCTGCTGTGGCAGATGTGATGAGACAGAGAACTCCCAGATCTGAACATTTCTGCCCAGCTCCCATGGCTGGACACACACAGCCCCAGGTGACTCCCTGAGCTCCCTACAGAAAGGATGGATCATTCTGCTGCCTCACCTCTCTTGCTTGCCTGAGCTTTCATCTGAGCCATGACTCTGCCTTATACAGTTATGGGGCAAATTGTCTCTGCAGTGCTGCCCACAGAGCTTGCACAGTCACTGGTGACAGGGAGAAAGCATTAACCAGCCTTGGTCTCATAAAGAAAACAGCAGCTGCCCAAGTGTGTTTCTGTAACAGGCCTAGGGATGCCTCCATGGTGTTAACATTTGTAAACCTTCTTCATGACTATTAATTACTTGGAAATACAAAACCTAATCAGCTTTCAGACCCAGGCTGCCCTGGCCTATTTACACAACACGTTGTTTTGCTGCCAGTTGTGTGCCTGAGCTGTCACAGCACATTTCCTTCCCCAGCCAAGTCTGGATGCGCAGTGATGGGCATGTTTGTGCTGGAGCATTACTTATGCAGGCCAGAAGGTCTCCATGTCCCCTCCACTTCTTCAAGGGCATCTTCCAGCTATAGCTGTGCTATAAATACTGCAGCCTGGGCTCTCTTTCCAGCCCAGGATGTCAGGGTACAATAAGGACACACAAGGTATGGAATGCACTCAGACTAGAACAGACCCACCAGCTCCCAGAATGGCCACAGACCACCTGAGAAATTGTTTCATGGTATTAAAACTTTCCATCTCATTCCCTTCAACTCCAAAGCATCACAGTTTTTTTTCCAGCACTGTATAGCTGGTACCACCCTGTTCCAAACACCATCACCACCTGACCTGAACTGATCACAGATAACTGTGCAGTCCTGCTGGGTGATAACACTGGACCAGACCCCCCCCCCGATACTCACTACCTCCTTTTAGCTCCAAATCCAAAATATAAACAATAAATCCAAGCTAAGAAAATATTCAAGATCTAAATCTATTAATAAGGACTGGCAACATTGGTTATGCTCAGCAGGAAGAAATCTACAGCTTGGAGATTTAAGTGTGGTCTTGGATTAAACCTGGTCCTGGTTTGATTCTTGTGAAAGAAGTGACATAAACAAAATGTCTTGGCTTTAGATGGGGGACAACTCCAAGATTTAGATGAACTCTACAGAAATAATGGGACTCTGGCCTCTTCTTTTGTCTGGCAGCTCTCCAGCCTGTTTTTCTTGCCCTCTGTGTTGCTATTTTCAGTAGTTCCGTGGAGAGGTATAGAGGTCTCTAACTAAGGTACATGAGGCTTTTTTCAAGCACCTAGGTGAGCCAAAACAATGTACTCTGACGTGCCTTTCCTGACATTTCCCAAGCAGCTACTGTCCTTCTTTGAGCACACAGGAGGATTGCGGTGTCTAAATTCAATGGTTAAGGTGAAGGCACAAAATTCTTCCCATCCCCCTCCATGCCTGGGAACACTGAAGGTTAAGTATGAATCAGGATCTCTCAGCACAGCTGCGTTCTTATTTCCACCAAGCCTGCTTTTTCCTTTCGAGAAAGATGCATTGACAAAATTACAACCACACAGAGCCATTCATGAGAATCAACAAGGAGGCATCTCCGCCCTTTGCCTTGGTGTCCTTGCTCTTTCCAGGGCATTAACACACATGCCCCAGACAGACTGCATGGTCACTTCCCTCACACACAGCTCAGCAGCCACCAGATTGCCCCCAGTGCTGGCCTCAGCTTTGCTGTCTCTTCATTTTTATGACTCTCCCTCTTTTCCTTGGCTTCTTGTGCCTTATGAAAACAATATGCAAATCTCTTCAAATCTATGTCCCAGTTCTATCTAAACTCATCAGCAGGCTTTATTCTGTTAGTTTGTTTTTCCCTCTTGGAGAGTGGCCTCATCACACCCTCATTCATGAAACAGATCTCATCTCCAGTCCCAGAATGTCTTGACAAACACATCCTGTCTCCTGCAGAGCTCAAACATCAGGAGCTTTCTCAGGTTTAGAGTGGAGCTGACCAGCTCACCCCACTCCTGCTGTGTTCTGGAGCCCTCAGCCTGTTCCGAGCTGGGGCTGGCACATGCTGAACCTCTTACATGTGAGGGAGGTGTTTGCTGGCATGTGCGTCAACTGATTCCCAGGTAGATTTTACAGGCAGAAAACATCACCATGAGGAAGGGGGAAATGAAAGGCTGACACAGCTAAAGCAGTTCCCAAAGTGCTCTGGAGAATCTGTGAGTTACATAAATGTACTGACCTGATCATTTGGCAACTAGGAAGCCATGGACTCAAACTTCTCTCAAAACCAGTAAGATGTTAGTTCTTATAAGAACCTTGAAACCACTACCTAAAATCAATGTAAATCTTGTGAACTGAAGCAGTTATGGAATATTTTGAAACATTTGGATATCTTGTGCATCTTCTAACTCTTCTATCCTGTGGCTAGCAGAGTGCAGCTGATCCCCCATCTACTCTCAACAGGCAAATGTCTGCAGCACCTTTTGGTTGACTTCTACAGGAGGAGATGGCACTCTGAGTCTGTCTACATCCTTCAGCTGCTCTGACCAACTGCATCTTTCCACACTGCACCCACAAGAAAAGTTCCCCAAAAAGCAAATTCAGCACATCTGAGAGATTAAAAGACTCTCACATCTAAATGGAGGTACTGGAGGTTGGTACAACCTGTGGCAGGGAGATGTTCCATGAATTCAAATATTTGAACTCCACTCCCAGCTTTACTACAGATCCTCATAACCTTGAGTAAGTCATTTTGCTTTTCTTTTTCTGCTCTCCTGGTTTGTTTTTCAGGTGAGAGATCCCTTGGGAATGGCTGTGTCTCACACAGTGTGCTGAGATAGCAGAGCCCTAAGATGTAGGACTGCAGACTTGGCTGGGCAGTAGACCTGATTAACAAAGGAAATAGCTGCAAGGAATGTCTCCTATCAGGACTTACTTATCAATTAAAATTTTATCACACATGCTTTTTGCATAAGAACTATCTTTTTCACTTGAAACTAGACATAAAAAAAAAATGTTCTGAAGCTCAAGAGATTTGGATTGATTTGTCATTAACATCCACAGGGACAAGGTCTGGTTCCTGAGCTGCCTATTTCTAGCTGCTGTCCATTTACAACAGATGGGCTGGACTCCCTTGAGGCTCACAGCTACCTATCAGGCCCTGATATAGCTGTGGCAATTGTTCTTGATCCTCTAGCATAGCTCTGCCTCTTGTTTTCTAATGTCTTCTGAGAGAACACCATCCCTGCATGTCCCCTTTCTGATTTGACAATTCAGACCAGCAGTCCATGTCCTCCCTCCTGTTTGCAGAGACTTTGCTCCGAGGTCAATGCTCTGTCTGGCAATTTGTTCCCATCAATACTTTTTTGTTTACTGCCTAGGAAAGGTGTCTGGCAAACCCCTGGTATTTCACAAAAATCCAGGGAGCATTAGAGAGAAAAGGGCACAGTCATTAAGCAAAATTATTGGAAGTATGTTCATCTCTCCCAAATGCACTGTAATATTTTCTTACTGTGACTTAACACATTGCAACAGTTGCTCATGGAACAGGTTCACACTTACATATTTTAAGGCATATCCTCTTCTAGGTCACTACAGGTGACTTCTAAAGCTCCTAAGAGAGAAAGAAATTAGATTTCAAGGACACTTTTGAAGGTACCTGAGTGATCTAAAAGGCCTCCTGTGGATTCCCATCCTGACACCAGAAACTGCATGTTCATGGCATCCTGCTCTCCATGAAGACAAAATACTTGCAGCCTCACCAGAAACAAGCAAAACTCTGCATAAGAACATGCTCTATTGAACATGAAACAAGCAGTTCAATGCATGGGAACAACCAACATCTAAGAATGAAGCTCTTGCTCAAACAGGATCATTCCTTTCATAGATAGGGCAAACTGCTGGTGCTTTAAAGGACTTTCCATTGTATTTCACCTCCAGCTTCCAGCACAGCCCCAGCAGTGACTTTGAAGGTGACTGCTTTTTCTTCCTTTTTCTTTCTATGAGGATCCCAATGACCTTTAGAATTTTAGTATAAAAATCAGGTCTTTTTCCAAGATGTAATGTATAAGAGCCTTTTACCTACTCATAAGGAACACATACACAAAACTAAAATAATTAACAAGCGCATCATTGGGACTTAATAAAACCATCAGCATTAACCACAAACACAAACTATAGACTCAGCTGCAGAAGTAGGTATTGTTATCTCACTGAGCCAGTCCCTTAGAGATATCCACATATATCTCCAAACCTATACTGTGCTTCAACAAGGGGGAGAGCAATAACCAGTTTTGGTTATGTGCTTTGGTTATTTTTATTATTGGGTTATCTCTGAGGTGTGTGGAGCATAAGCAGCTACATGAAGCAATTACCTGTATGTGGGCCAGTAGAGCAGCAGCTTTGATGAAACCCTGAATTCATGATGCGGGATCACACCTCTGCAAAAAACTCTTTGATCATACACAAGCCAAGGAATAACCACTTCACATTCTTTCCTGGAGCTGGTAAATGAGGAAAACCCATGTTTAGAGTCTCAGGGACCTTCTTAACTACAAACAGAAAAGGTGCAACAGCAGCATGGCTGCACAGAGTGTGTAATCTGCTTAAGCGCTGCACAGGGGTGCCTCTGATTCCAAGAAAATACTCTTGACATAACCTACAGGTGCTTTAAAGAACAGTGGCAATGTTCTTGAAAGGATTATAAACCATTGCTGCTACAGCCCAGCATTTACCCCAGCCACATGGGAAATCTTTTTTAACTGTCTGAACACTAGAAAAGAATTTTGGAGCAGCTCAGCTGAAACATCCAAAGCTTGTGCAAACTGGAGTCAAGTGAATCCAGGACAGCAAGAAGAGCCCCCAGCAGGTTCTGAGCATTCACTGCTGTGCTCTCAGTGCACCCACCCTCCAGCAGCTCCCTTCAGAGTGACCCAACATCACAACAGTGCAGCTCCTTATCCTCACCCCTGCCTTTCCTGGACATGTCACCATGGCTGCTGAGTCCAGTTTAGCTCTGTCTCACCCCACCAGGATACCTCACCTGTCTGGAGCCCATCTCCCTGAGCCAGTTTCAGCCATGCCCATGGCACACACAGGTCCATCAGCTCAGCAAGCAGGCAAACACCCAGGCCTGGCTCACCACAGCCCTTGCTAGGAGACAACAAAGTGCACAAGGGACTAGGAGATAACTTCACCTCCCAAATCCCCTCAAGAGCACATCTTCTGCCATCTAGCATCACAAGCAGTCATTCTGTACCCTGCTGATGGCTGCTGAAGGTGTCCTGCAAGAGCTCTTCCCTTTGTCTAACTGGAAAGCTGCATTTTCCCAGCACCTTGGAACAAGTCAAAAGCCATTACCTCAGTCCCAGTGCAACTACACCTGCATGGAATGAGAGCTGGAGGAGCTGAGAGTGAAGGGTTCTATTCCAGGTAACAGCTTTCAGCAGCTTTTCCACACAGGGATGTTCTGCACAGAAAATTGCCCAGTGGCCACAGAGACTGGAAACTTCATTTCTGCCTTACTGCATAGAAGAAGCACTATTAAAATAAGCAAAGCCCTAAATTGTTCAATTAATATGAAGCAGTCAAGGTGAGAGTTCTCTGGAAAAAGTACTGAGGCACAGCTTGAGTTCATAGCAAGGATATGATGGAGTGAAGGTATGTGACCCATCTGGGGGGAAAACAAAACATGAACTTCCCAGAGTGTGCAAAGGGCATTTTCCTCAGGTTCCAGAGCTAAATATGATACATAAGATTGGTAAGTTCAGTCTTTAACAGCACTTCTGGATAGATGAAGCCTTAGTACCTACATTCTTGGGAAAAAAAGGGTTTGCTACAGTCTAGATCTTCAAAAAGTATTCTACTTCAGCTTCTTAAAATTCCAGTTCAATTTCAGACATTTGGAAAGTTGAGTAAAATTATATTGGTGCACTTTCAGGTTGAGAACAAAGGCTCAGTTACAAAGAAAAACGCTGCAGCAAAATTGACTTGATGTCTTTTCTTGTAAAGCTGCTTTTAATGTAATAAACAGCAGCATCATTAATGCATTTTACTGAGAACCATAGAGATTAACTGTGCTGGGGTGATACAAAATCCCAGATTTCTGCACAGGGAAAGCAATAAATATCATCACTTATTTTATAGAAATATACAAGAATTCCAAATTTGAGAGCGATGAATATCTATAAACAGCTTCCTTACTCTTTTTTAAGGTGAAACAATGATAAGAGAAGATTCTTTACTTGCAGCATCCCCAAAATGCGCATCCACATTTCTCCAAAGAAGGTGGATGGGGGATGGAAAGACCAGGAGATGCAGATGGCAAAGTGTTCCCACTGTTGTTCTTTACAGCTTTGTTGAGCTGCTCGTGCCTGAGACACAAGCAGGTCTGGCAGCTGCCCAAACACTCACCTGAGCCCAGGTACAGCCTCACAAGGTGTTCCAGCAAAGCAAACCCCGAGTTTTACCTATTTCCAAACCCATTTCCCCCTCCCACTGGCACAGCCAGCAATAGCACCTCAGTCACAGAGCACTTTGTTACATACCCAGCTGCCTCCAGAAGGGAGGAGCAGCTCCTTCACCTGCATGCCCAGACTTCAGAAAAGGGATACAAATTTCCATTTCAACCCTAAAGACACAACATTTTCCTTGAACGACTGAATGCTTCAGTGGCTTCACTTGAAATCCTGAGCATTCAGCAGCATTCTTCTTCCCAGGGTCATGCAAAGTTTATCTTTCCAAATCACTCAGTGCATCTGTAATCAAGCTGTATCTTGGCTGTAGTCCTTAGGTTTACATCTTGCTGTCTTGTCACTTCCTTCACAGGTTCACAGGAGGTCAGAGCCCCCTGTCCTTCACATCTTCTCTCACTGAAAACACATCCAGTTAAAGCCAAAAGACAACTGATGGAGCTTCTCATGCATGACTGAAAGATTTAAGATCATTTCCATAGTGGAATGTTTTCCATGGTGTGTTTTTCTCAGCTGCCAAGTGGTTACTCATGCAAATTAGCTGTCTCATAAGTGAAAGCACTTCAAGGGATGCTCCCAGTACCCCTCCAGATCATTATATTTAAAGTTGTTTTGATATTACTGATTTAATTCAGTTCTTACTGGGAAAGATACTAGGGTAATCAAAATATGAGGGAGCCCACCATCTATTTTTAATTAATAAATTACAAGCTATTGTATAATCAGTAAGATTTCATCAAGGTTAAAATGAAGTGCTCATCATCCATGAACACAATTTTCAGCTGATGATCATGCAACAATGCCAGAAGATGAAGAATGGAACTCCAAGCACAAATGTGACTGTCCCTGCAGCACTGTAATAAGGTGGCCTTGAGCTCACACAAAAGCTTTCGAACAGTAAGGTTGCATTTCTTCAGAAAGTATTTAAAAGTGTGTTTAAAATTCAGCACATCTTTCAGTCCCATTAATAAAAGGAATGTCTTTTAAACATATCCATAAATCTAAATACAGACATCAATTTTTCCCTGACTAGATGGTTTAATTATCATTAAACATTAATCTTTCTGAGCAGGGGTCTGAGCACCTCAGGAAAGCAGCAGCACAGGCAGTAGCACCCAGAGACACTCGCAATGCAGACCTGCTCTTTGGCCATATCCAGGTCCAGCCCAAACCTTTGCACAATCCTGGAAATGCCTCCTCAGGATCTTGTTTTGTTTACACCAGCCTGGAGAGAGCTGCTGCTTTCTGTAAAGTGAATGACAAGCCTGTAGGCTGGGGACTGATGTTTATATTGCATTCAGGGACTCACAGGAACAATTAAACATTCTGTCTTACATTGGATTCATCTCTTTGACTCCCAGTGTCAGGACAGGGCTCTGCATCAGCCATTCCCTGCAGGTACTCCTCAGGATCCAGGGTGGCTCTGGAGAGGTCTGAAGTGACTGGATTTCTTTCAAGATAACTCCTAGCAAAGGAAAAGCTTGTAATTACACTGAAAGTGTGAGACTGTGATCTGCACACAGGGAGCAGGACAACAGGCAGAATGGGCTGCAGGATGATCAGTTTTGCTGAATAACTGGATCTTGTTGTGACTCCATTTTAGATCATCAAAATACTTGTTCAATACAAGAACTAGAGCCCTGACACCCATAATGTGACAAAGCAGCCTCATGGTGCATCCTCACAGCACTGGTGGTTGGGCTGTACAGCCCCTGAGCCCAGCAGAGCAAGCTCTCCACCACAGAATGTGATTCTCCAAGAACCAGCCTTAAAAAATAAACTTCCATAGAACTCCCATCCCATTCACTACAAAAGGTGTTCACACATGCTAAGTGCATTTATGAAGTGTGCTGAAGAAGAGAAAAAAATCTTATATTTAAAAAAAAATAATTTAAATTGAGTTTGAAAAATTTAAATTGCTTTGAAAAGTAAATCAGGTCCTGGGTCCTGATATTGAAGGATATTTAAAAATTAAAGCCAACAGATAAATAATACAATTGATTTCAGTCATGGACTAAAATGTCTCTGATGTCTGGGGGAACTTAAAACTCACCAAATCTTTTGAAATAAACGCTGATACTTTTCCCCCCAGGTTCAAAGCAATTGGAGAATGATACCAATTCTGTATTCAAATCAGCCCATGAGGATTAGGCAAAGGTAGCTATTATCTCTGCAAAGCATGTGCATAACAATGAACATTTAAAGAGAAAAATCTTCCATTTCAGTAAAATTTTATGAGAACACAAAAAATAGTAAAACCTTTATCTCAGACACCTTATGCAACATCCTCCTCCTAGCAGCACTTTCCTCTCTGATGGGTTTTACAATATTCTTATTCAAGAAACCGTTTTTCCCCAAATGCTAAATTTGCAGAGGTACATTCTCATTTCACTCTGTTTTAAAAAACAATAATTCTGTTTGAGAGACATCAATGCTTTTTGATACTCAAAATGTAGATAAGGTAAGCTTCAGCATGTTTTATTGACTCAGTTTTAAAAGTCTGGCAAATCAGCAGTTCTCACTGATTACAGCTTGGTTTGGAAAAATGTGATTTTTATTTAAGGCAATAGCTAATTCTCCAGCTACTTTGCAGTGTAATATTGGGATTTAGCTCTGACAGTGGGTCCTTATTATTAGGAAGTTATTTGGACAATATGGATTATTCTTAAGGTAAATCCAAATAAGTGCCAGGAACAAGTCCAATTAATTTGTAAAATAAACAAACCCATACTGCAACAGCTCCCAGGAGTTCCCAGGACAGTATCATGCATTGCTTCCACGTCTCAGCACTGGGAAAAGTATTCTGTCACCTGTGACTCCAAAGATAACCTTTAAAATGCCCCATATTGGAGCAATAAGTAGGTTTAAACCCAGAAAACAGCTTTTATTTCTAAACTTGGATTTTTTTTCAGGCAGTTCCATAATTCCAGTGTATCACTTAGAATAGGCCAAAAGTTTTAAAGCAAAAGTTTCTTTCCAAACAGTTTTTTAAAAGCCCAGATGTGGCTTTCAGGGCCAGGGTTTAGCTGATGAGGTGGTGTTAGGTCATAGGTTGGATTTGATCACAAAGGTCTTTTCCAACCCAGGTCATTCTGTTATTATGTTACATTAACAGTTCTTGCACCACACTTGGCATTTTTTATATTCCAATTCTGAAAAAACCATAGCATCAATTCAGAAAAAAGTTACTGAAATGCAATCAAATTTCCTGTAATTTAAAACAAAGTGGGAATTTTCCAAATCTGAAACTTCCAAATAGTTTCCCTGTGGCACTGAGTGAGGTTGACACTTCTCAGCTCATTCCTCAGTAACACCAGCACACCAACACCTCCCCACCAGCCCTGCAGACCAGCAGTGAGTGCCCTCGTGCTCCCCTGCACTTACCAGCTGCTCTGATGCTGACAGAATGGACAGCCCTGCAAACCCTTTGTGAAAAACAGCATCAAATTATGGACACATGAGAAAAGCTTCATTCTTTTACTGTTAAAACTTAACCTCTTCTTTCTTTTACATTGATTTTTCCATTTTCCCTAGGTAAAGTGATCAATCTTGGCTGCCCAACTGCATGTAGAGCAAACAAAAACCCATTTGATCTACTCTGCTATGGACCTGCTTGTCAGAGTACCTTTGGAGAATGTTTATTTCTCTGGAAATATAAACATACTTGAGAATATGTTTTTCTGCAGAACTTTCTGCTGAAAGGTCAAAATCCTTCAATTTCTTCATTTCCTGGATTCTCTATCACATACCCCAGGAGTGTAGATTACCATTGGCACATCCTGGTGTTGGCAATTAGAGGCATGGGATGGGTCTGAGTGAGTTTGATTGCTCTAAAACAGATTTCCCTATCAGCTATTGAATTCAGGATTCAAAGTTTTAATCCTCTCCTGGAAATTGCCTTTTCGGGTTCTGCTTTCCAAAAGCAAAAGAGAATATTCCTAAACTGTCCTTCCCTTCCCTACAGCAGGGATTGCTCCTTTTTTGAGGAATTTGGTCTGAAGTTCAAAGGTAAGTTGTCATGGGGATGGTTCCTGCAGGAGCTTGCTCTGAGCTGGACCCTGTCAGCTCCAAAGATTCCCCACAGGATTTACTGAAGGATGATGAATGTTTGCTCTCTCCAGACAGGATGCAGAAGTTCTGCAAGGAAACTGTGGAAATTGATTTCCCCTGTACAAAAAAGGCTAATTACAGAGCCTTGGGAACATGTTTGTTATTTACTACAAGAAATAAAGAGACCACCTTTGACTTGGGTAGCAGTTTAGCGCAGACATTAAGCTTCCTACTGTTCCAATTTTGCAGCTGAATAAACTTAGATGTGGAGAGGGGACAAGGCCATCCCACCTGCCCCCAGTGAGCTGCTTGAGGAAGGTGGTGTTCCCAACACCCATCCTGTCACAGTCATGTTTGATGAAAAATCCTTTCTTTAGGATTTTTTCTCTTGAGAAGCTGAGAGACTTCAAGAACAAAATGTAAACAATGATTGTCTGCTGCTGTGGAATGCAACAGGTGATCTGTGATTGGTCTTATGTAGTTGTTTTCAATTAATGGCCAATCACAGTCCAGCTGTCTCAGAGACTGAGAGACACAAGCTTTTGTTATCATTCCATTCTCTGCTTTCTTTGCTAGCCTTCTGATGAAATCCTTTCTTCTATTCTTTTAGTATAGTTTTAATATCATATATATCCTAAAATAATAAATTAGCCTTCTGAAACTTAGAGTCAGATCCTCATCTCTTCTCTTGTCCTGGGACCCCTGTGAACATCACCACACCATCCTGCCCACCATTCCTGATAAATGCACACAAGGGGATGCAGCCAGCCCAAGGGATGAAGCCAGCTGAGGGCACAGCCCACTGTGACCTGGAAATCAGTGGCAATGAGCACAGCTTGTCCCTGGATGAGCCACTTGGGCACGAAGGATCATTCCTGGTGCCAAACACAGCCTTGGCTTTTGCCAGAGCTTGTAGGGCTGGCTTGGTGGCACTGCAGCATTCCCAAAGGCAGCCAGAGCCCTTTGGTATGCATGCTGCAGAGTTCAGGGCCAGGTTTTGGGCAAGCTGAGCAGGCTGGCAGGAGGCACTTGAACCATTCAGCCAACATGTTTGACCAAACACCGCCCTTCTCTTTCTCCCTGCTCCGTGCTTACATCGCTTCTCAGCATGGCTGAGTTTCATGGGGAGAAGATTTGATTTGTTTTGCTTTGTCTTTTCTCACAACAATCTTCAGGAGCTGTTGAATGCAACACTTCCCTTTGTGGCTGTGCTGACACCCATGGACAGGAGCCCTGAGGGCAGATGGGCTGCGGGGACCTCGACAGCCTGAGCGTAGGTTGTTCATGCTCTGGGCAAAGAAGGGTGAGAAGTCCTGCCTCCACTCCTGCAGCTGTGGGCAGCTGATGGTTCTATCCTTGGAAAGGTCAAAACCTCCTAACAGGAGTGGTAGGAAGTGGGCAGCACTCTGCAGAGCCCAGCTCTGTGCCAACACAGCCCTGCTGCCCTGGGGAACCCCTGTGCAGCTTTGGGCCTCCTTGCCCTGCCACTGAAAGGATGAAACCCCACACCAAAAAAATCAACCCATTCCTTTGATGAGGGCAATAACCAGAAGAGAAAAATGGGAGAAAAACAAACCTGACCTTATGGCATTTGTGACACTCTGACAAGAACACAAAATGGCAAGAGGTCCTATTTTTAAAGGCCATCATCCTGCTGCTGTCGGAGCATGGCAGAAAGCTGCCTCCACAACATGCCCTCAGAAATAAAAGCTGGGCTACCACCTAAAATTGCTGCAGCATGCCTCTGGTTTAAGGTCACTCTCAGGGAAACTAAAGTCTGTGGGTGAAAAAAACCCTACCCAGTATTTATTTTATAGCTGTGTGCTTAAATTTAGCCATGACTGATTCTGCAGAGGGACTCTGGATATGTCCAGAAGAGAAGCAGAAGGCAGAACCAAGATGGCAATAAACAGACAAGGTGTAAATAGGACTTACACACTCACAGAAGCGTGGAAAGAGTAAAACCAACTTTTCTATGAGTAGCTTCATGGTCTCATATTGCAAATGAACAGTTATAAGGAAACTAGTGGGTTTTTTGGCTCTCCAGGTAAAGGATATATTTTTAAGACTTCAGATTAATGAGACCTATTGCACTCAGAGCAGGAAAAATTCTTTAATTATTCAAAAGAAAAAGCCAATAATTAATATCTACCAGAAATAATAAATCAGCCAGGGTAATCTTATTTTCATTATGCTCATTAGCTCAAGAGATTGGTCAAATCAAATCCAATTTCATTTTGCAGAAATAAATACACTATTATTTTTAGCTCATTTCCCAAGACTGTGCAGTCACTGTCCTTGGGCTGCCTGCCTGTCTGTCCACTCTGATAAGTTTGGAGCCTGCTGGCCAAGTTCAACTTGAATTAATGACAACATAGCAGTCTCAGAGATGTTATTGTCAGACCTGTTTTGTGACCAATCTCTGGCCAGGAAAGACTCAAGCAAATGACCCTGCTTTGGCAGGAAGAAGCAATGCAGTGTGAAATCTCCTTACCTGATTGCAGGGGAATGGCTGGGCACAGGGAGAGAGAGGGAATGCAGAACCACACATGAAGATACAGACAGGTCATAGAGGCACTGCAGGGAAAGCCCACACAGCCACCAATAGCCAGTAAATATATCTGTGATTTCAAACAAAACCACTTATTATCATATCATATTTATCCTCAAAATGTCAGATTATTTTAATACTAAAAATATTCCATTACCAATATGGAAAAAAATTTCCTGACACTGACCCAAAATTCCCACAAACTGGAGGGAGAGGATAATCCTTAGCAAACTGATGAGCAGGCTGTGTCCTATGAAGGAAATTCCTAACCTGTTGCTTACAACCTATTTCATGTTATTACTAAAATATTTACTGAACAGATATGATGCAATATCTCCTTCTCTTTGCAAAATCTTCCTAAGGCCAAAAATAGGATTTGACTTAAAAATAACACGCACCACACTGGAAATCAATGAAATAGTCTCTGACCAAGACCAAATAACCAAGTCATGAGCTGTCAAACTTCTATTTTTAGGAATGGATTACGTTTTTTCCTAGGCACTGGCAATGACTGCTTTATGTATCAATTCTGTAACGTGACTATTTACTAACTGAGATGTTTGATACATAACCTTGTGACAGTGTTTATGGCAAATACTGCAGAGTAAACAGCCAGCATTTCCCAGAGGTTGGGCTGGAACACCAAGGTGTGCCTCAGGAAAACCAAACTCTTCCCAGGTGCCTTTTCAGCTGGAGTGGACCAGCAAAAGGAGATGACAGAGTGGATCACAGCCACAGAGCCACCTGCTGCTACAGTCCCATCCATGTTCTCCCTGCTCAGAGCACTTGTGGATGAGATGCTGGACTTGTACAAGGAGAGAAAAGTCTTTGATGAGCAGGAAGGAGTGAGCAAAACCCACAGGATATCTCAAACCCCAGCATTTAGGGCAAAGATAGCACCCACCTTGAGTGTTACATCCACTCCAAAGGAACAAATGAGGAACAGGAGCAGTGGAGCAGCCAAACCAACTCAACAGCAGAGTTGCTTGGCTCTTACCATTCAGCAACAGAACTGGCAGTGGAAGGTTATAAAAGGCCCTAACCAGCAGGAAAACTTAACAATGCCAGCATCAAGGGGATTCCCATTGTGCCTGGCAGGAATGGTCTGGGCAGGGACCATGCTGGGGACAGTGGCTGGCTGGATTTCCTGTGCCTTGGCTTACCACCAGGGAATGGAAACCATTGTGAACATGGAGTGAGAAACTGCAAGAAGAAAGAAGAAAATTGGTATTTACAAACTCACAGGGAAATTTTTCATGAGGACCTGTTACATTTCTGCTCAAAGCCTGCTGCACTATGCAATGGCCTTTTATGTTTGCTTTTTTTTTTCCTTCATTAATTCTGATGTTGACCATTAGCACATCCTCCTTTCTGTAGTAATTACAGCAGACAAGAGACACAAGCCTGAAACATCAATGGATCCAAGTAACACTTGACTTTACGGTGTTCCAAATCAATTCTCTGTAGTGTGGGCTTATCTTGAGCAAAACAAAGAGATCTGTGAGAAACTAATTGCAGCAGAGGGTGAGATGCAGGTTGGTAAGCACTGCAGATGAGGCCCCTGGTAGTATTTTGAGGAGGATGTAACACATTAAGGTGCAGATACCTGAACTCTTGCTGAATGCACTGGACTGTGTGACCTCAGTGTGATTCTCAGCCTAGGCCCAGCATGATCAATCCCACAATAGCTTAAATATATGCTAAAGGGATTACCTGGCCTACATGACATTTCATGTGGTGCCAGCTCACCTTCACACATGTGGCAAAACGTGGGCAATAAATTCCAGGATGCTGGCACAACATCCTGAGTGTCACCACAGCACTGAGCAGCTCCAGCTCTGTCAGCGTCACACGCTGTGACAAATTCACACTCACCTCTTTTTGCCTTAAGGAGCAGCTGACAGCTAAACAGCAACCTGCTGAGATGCTCTAAAGCATCCTAGCCAGCACTAGGATGGGGCTGTGACTGAGAAGTCTTCCTTACTCCAGGTTTTGGGATTTCTCATAGACCTTTACCAGCTCTGTTATCAGAGATGTGCCCATGTGGGACAAAGCTGGGACCAGAAGCTCAGCAGTGTGGCACTGTGCTGAGGGAAGAGCTCATGGCTCTTGGCTCTCCTCTTCAGCACCTGAATCTACAACTTGCAGTTCAAGGCTCAAATCTAATTATTTCACTAGTGACTTGCCAGCTAACAAGCATTTTCCGCACTCTTTAGTCCAGCAGGATATAGACTTTTCAAAAAGTAAAAACTTGTCTTTCCTTGATACAAGGGAGTTATACAATCACTTAAAAGTAAGTAAATAAACTCTAAAATAATCCTTTTATACAATTGCTGTGCTGGTTACTCTAGACTGATGTGCAATGCCTTTACCAGTTGATTGCAAGTAAGAGCTTGTCTAAATAGAGAGGAAGATGCATAAGCATTTGCCAGAAAAAATGCTTTTTTAGCTCTCTTAAAACTCTCATTTATCAATATTTTAGTGCATGTTCAGCCATCTTCCACATAATCTTTATTAACATTTGCCACTATGTCATTAACTTTTACTACTATCACTATTGCTCACCAAAGCCTAAAGCAAAAGATGAGCCTGGGAATGGAAAACACTTGTACATTTTTATCCCTTATGCAGCATGCATAAAAGAAATGTGGTTTCTGCTTCTCTGCCTCCCTGGGGGACTCACTGCTCCAAAGAACTCCACCACCTGGTGAAAATACCTTATTCCTTACCTTTCTTATTAGCCTGCAACTCTGACAATAAAAGCAACACAATTTAGCAGGACAGCCAAACTTCAAACTGATCTGGTGAAGGAGGCAAACTCCTCTGCAGCACTTCTGCTCCCTGTGGGAGAGATTTTGACTGCATCCTCACCAGCAAAGCCTTGGAACAATGTCAGTGTAGCAGAGCTGCTATAAATTCATGAGAGCAGAGCAGAGCTCAGCGTGGGGCCTGTCTCAAAGGGCAGTTTCACACAGCATCCATGTATTGCTCCCTAAAGGCTGGGAACAAGAGCACACTGCCACTGCCCCCCCTCAGAGGCAGAGTGATCCCTTCTGCCTGCTGCCATTCCCCAGAAATGCAGGAATTCCACCTAACAGAGACAGCAGCTCCACCTGGGAAAGGTAACAGGGAGGGTACAAATGAATCTCAGCAGCTCTGGAAGTGCTTCAGCATCTACTTGCAGCAAGTCCTAATAGGATACTTGTAAATGGTTTGGAGTTATTTTAGTAGGAATGATCTAATAGTCAAATTGGTTTTGCACAGATCACTGTTATAATGGGTAGCATGAAAAGGAGGGAGAATTATGCTTCCTCCTGAGCCTCCTGTATTAAAGTTAATTTCATCAGGATAATCATTGCCTGGGAGTACCCAGCCCTGTGAAGACCCTTCTTTTCATGCATTAGTGAATTATGTTTTAATTCCTCATTATCAGTGATGGAAATACTGTGAAGAAAACCCATCACACACAGACAATTTGGGACCATGCACCCAATCTTTGCCAGCTGACTCCAAGGAGGAGCTGCCCTGCTCCACACTGTCCTCATGCACCTCAGCACACCTCAATTAACAATTCTGTGTATCACTACCTGGACTGAAGTTATTCTTGACCTTTGACTCCTTAATACAGAGAAATGCAATAATAAAGTGCCAGCCAGAAGGCTGGTTTTCCATAGATCATTCAGAATGTTTTTCTGTTCCAAATTTGAAGCCTTTAAAAACACTCCTACTCCACTGCTTAGTGAGTCCTGTGGCTGTTTCTTATCTCATCTGCTTCTCCTTGTCTTATTCTGTTAGAGAGCCTCCCTGTTGGATAAAGTCATCAGGTCTTTGAATAAGGAGAAACAATTTCTTCCACTTGATTAACTGCATGACTTAATGCTATCAGCTCCATTAGGGACAGGAGCATGAGACAGGCTATCAGGGAATCAAAGTCACTCACAGCAACACAGATCTCTGCAGCAGCAGCATGAGGTTTGAATAATCAATTGCACATTCCCAGGGAGTTTGCATCCAATAATAAAAATATTTCTTGCAGCTTTCAAAGGTATTGTGCTGCACAGGAGATTGACAGTAAAAACAAAATTCCTACAGCATCACTTCTTAGGTTATTTGCAAAGGTTGACATAGGTAAGATGCAAATTTGGGACAATTCAGATAAGAGAATATGACATTATGATAGGGATATCTGTAAGTAACTGCAATTATTAGAACAAGATAGAGCCAAAGTTAATTTATCTGGGTGCTACTGGTAGGGAGAGCACCTACAGCAGGGTGAGTTGCCAGCTGCCTGAAGGCTGAGAGAGTCCTGCCCAGGTTTTACTAACTAATACTTCAGTAAGGGCTTCTTGGGAAGTGTGAGGTCTGAGGCAGTGCTGACCTGCTCAGTGGTTGTTGAGCATTTGAAAGAGCTGCCCACTGCACCAGGTGAGTGCTTTCAAACCCCAGGGAGCCACACAGCTCTGCCAGTGGAGGCACCACAGCTTGTGTTGGACGTGGCACACAAACCCTGAGCTTACCTGGAGCCCAAGGACAGCAGCACAGCCCCAGTGCAACCCCAGTCCCTCCTGCCTTAGCCATGAGTTCCTGTGCCTCCAGCCCAGGAACTGCAGGGAGGGTTGGAAGTTCTGCTGGGGAGGAGACAGAGTGTACCATGCTGGCCAAGTCAGATAAGGCTTTTGCTTTTAAACCAAGCAGTTTGGTTCAATTGCTGATACACACAAGCTATTTTTGTCTGATGGGATTCATCAGTCAATCCTGGTTCATCAGTATCCACATCAAAACTGTCACATGTGGTAGATGTCTCAGGAAAAGGAACTAGGACTGATAAAGTCTCATAAGGCCAACCAGGACTTCAAAGAAACTCTGGAAATTTGGAGCCCAGGCCAAGAACCCGACTTGGTTATTTCCTGTCTGAAATTAAAACCTTTGTACCACCTCAGTCCCAGAAGGTTCCCAGAATAAACATCACTACAGCTACCAAGAACATGGAGCGAACTGCAAAATAATTACACTCATCATGTGCCAAGGGAAACCTGACTGATTGCTGCAATGCTGATTAGCTGCCCCCCCTGCTCTGGAGAGCATTAGCATGAGAGCAGAAGACACCTTTGATAGGCACTGAAATATCAAGGTTATCTCTTTGGCAGTGTGGCTGAGGTTACAGTCCCAGGAAAGGCTTGTTTCATCTCATTGTCACAACCCCTTTCTCTCCTGCTGCCCATATTTCTGGGAGGGTGAGGCATGACCACCCCCAAGCAAGAAACCAGTCCAGTCTTGGGCCCTTCCAGGCAACCAAGATTCTTTCTTCCTGCCTGCTGAGGACGCTGCTCTCACACAGCTAGATGGTACAATAACTTACTCCACTCTGCAGCAGCTGCTTGCCAGAGATTAGGACTTCCAGCACTTTTTTTTTTTTAACTAAAAGAATTTACAACTTCAATTCCCAGTCAATTCTCAGCCCTGCTGCAGTTCAGCCATCTGACAGGAGCACATCAAACCTCATGTTTGCAAAATTCACATATATATATATATATATATATATATATATGTAGGATATTAATATATCCTACTTGGGAACTTATATATATAAAAATATATATAGATATAAGTTCCCAAGTAGGACGTAGCAATTATCTGAAGCCCAGCCTCCAGGCCTTTTTCAAAGCTGCTCAGCTCCAGCCATCACATGGTGCAGGAGGAAGCAATAGGTCTCATACCCAAGAAGATTAACTCTCCAGAGCTTTTCTAATTAGAGACACCAGCTCCTTGCCAAGGAGCTGCTTGCTGCAGCTTATTTTAGCTCTGCAGATCTGACAAACCAGACACTTTTCTTCTTATGATCTTGTGTAATTGGAAGACAAACTTTTTCTGAATAATGAATGCTCAGAGACACCGCAGTTCATGAAACAGGGTACTCTCATGATAAAAACAGACCTACAAAATGATAGCTTTACTGTAACAGAGAATTTGCCCCTGTAAATCCCAGAAGCAGTGAACAGTTGAGGTTGGCAGGAATCCCCACTCCAGCCCCTGCTCACGCTGGAGCCAACCTCAGAATCAGGTCAGGCTGCTCAGGGCTGTGCCCAGTGAAGCTCTGAGCGTCTCCAAGGACTGAGGTCTCCCTGCTTCTATGGGTCCCCATGGAAATGCCTGACCACACTCACAGACTGAACAATTTTCCTACCTAACAATTCCACTTGCTGCTAACAGGTCATCATTGCCCATTGCTACACAGCTCAGGAGAGAGTCCATCCCTAGTCTCCGCAATTTCCCGACAGGTTACATTTTATTTATTATTTGAATTGATCTTTGGTGCTCTCCACATTCTAAGCTTTTTACAAACAGGTAAAAATTATTTAGTTGTGAGAATTACTGGGTACAAAGGGGAAGAGATGCCTTTCTGCACAAGTTACTCTGGAGCACAAGGGTTCCTTCTGCAGGGAAACAAGGTGAGCTAGGACCACAGCCTGAGTAAAAACTCCTGCTAGGCAAAGGAATGTGCATTTTCAACTTTCCTTTCTGCCTTATTCTGAGGGGTGTTTGATAGATCTCCCCAGGAGCAGAAGCACAGCTCCCGTCATCACAGAGCACCAGAAATTCAGTGTCTCACCAGGCAGAGTATAGGATTAACATGCCTCCCTAACTCCTTTTGAGCTTCTTCCTTGTACTAGGACAGAATTCACAGAAGTTTTTAGTCCTTTGTTCTTCCCCATAACAAAGGGGGGGAAAAAAAACAGGTCAAAAAAACATTTTTCTTCCTCTTCCATCAGCTATGAGCAGCTCCAGGCTCCCTGATGTGCAGCATGAGCAAATGGCACCTTCAATGGAGGGCTGAGGAGCCAGCAGACAGAGGTTAGGGGGGCACTGGCTTCTCAAAAGAGCAGTCCAAGGGCAGGACAAAGCCAACACTGTGGAGAATCCCAGCACAGAAATGAGATTTCCATTTGCCCTGATGGTTTCACTCCATGTGTCACCTGTGTGCCCCAACCCTCTGAGCTGAAATCAAGAACAGGACCTGCAGTGCCTACCTTCTGCACAGCTGATGTGTGTCACATCACAGAAACCAGGGAAAGATGGGAGCAAACCAAAGGCCAATGCAATACAGAGGCTTTAATAGAGTTTTCTGTGCTTTTTCCCTTGGACAACACTGAGGGCTCAGCCCTTTGTCTTAACACAGCACTACAGGCTTTGGCAGGTATGTAATAGAAAAAATACCACTGGGACATTTTATTGTGTTTCATTTTCTGCTTCTCTCCTTCCCCCACGGTCTTGGGAAAAAGTAGGTAGAAGAGTTTCAGCCATTGCCAACTGCTGTAGTAAAACAACAGAATTTTGGGAAGGCCCAAAGCATTATTTGTAGGCGCAATAAGCACAGTTTATAACTAAGCCTTTCACATCAGCAGATCACAGCAGGGCACTGAAGAACTGACTGTGTACCTAAGCATGTTTGCATCCCACCTAAACATCAAGCATTAATTTAAGGTGTTAAATGCCCACAGCCCACACACAGCACCCTTCAAACTGCAGAGGGAGAAAGAGCTGAGGTGAGCTAAAAAACAACCCAGATGTTACCTTGGTCTCTGCTTCCTGCAAAGTGAGCCCACAGGAAATGCTGTCCCATCTCATGGAATAAATGTCAAAGCTCAGGTGAGATGAGCCCAAATCCCCCTCCCAACAGCCACTACTGCCACCCACAGCTCCCCAGGAGTCAAACATCAAGGCTCTTCATCATTCTGCATTATTTAAAAATTCAGCTGTTGATTCTAGCAGTCTGTCACATCATGGCATATTGCTCTTCTCTCTTTAGAGCAGACAGTGTGGGGTGTGCAAAATAACAGACACCCCCTCTTCTCCTCCATTCAAGTTTAACTCCACAGAAGAAGTCCTTGCTCCCCAAACCTTTGCACTTTGCTGCTCCTACATGCAAGGGACAGGCTAACACACTGATCCTCAACGAGTTCCTTGTAGCACAAATCCAGCAGCAGCAGCACCAAACCACACAGCAGCTCTTGTAATTGCTTTCTACTAATTTACATTATACATTAATCTAACATTATACATCAATCAATAGGTTTCACTGCTCACTGGTTTTGAGGAACCAATTAAAGGAGTGATAAAGAAGATTAATTTTTTACAGGATCTGCTAGGAAGCTAAATGCTTGCAGGAGGAAAAGAATTATTGACTTAGATTTACCAGAGGAATAATTCCCATTCATATATGTGTACATACATACAGAATAAGATGTAGGAATATATGCACCAAACAGCCTTGGCATGTGCTGTGGAGTGGGTTTGCTGGGCACAGACTGGAGATGAAGGATGGAGAGAAGCAGTACATGGAGCTTCCTTCTCCTGCAACCCTCTGCCCTGCTGGAAAAGCACCACTGTGATTCTCTGAATGCAGAGACTCAGAAGCCTTTAAGTGTTAAAAGGTGATAAAATCCCCACCAGTGAGCCTCTGTGCTGCCATCAATGCCACAGGCTCAGCAGGGAGCATGGGAAAGGACAGGACAGAGTGTCTTGTTTGGGTGGGTGACAGCAGAGAGGCCAGCACAGTACCCACAGGACACAGCCCCAGTGTGAGCAAGCAGCAGAGCCCATCCAGCACTGCACAGCTGTGGATGTTTCACCTCCTGCAGCAGCCCAGGTGGCTGTTCGGTGTGCTGGGAAAAAGGCGCGCCCCAACAGCATCTGCATTGCTTCTGCTCACAGTGCCAACCTCCAGGACTCCCTTCTGCATCTACCAAGCAATGGTGGGCTTGCCCTTAATTCATCTCCCTGAAAAAAAGACTAGTTTTCCATTGTGATTTAACTGCAGCCTCCCAAAACTCTGATACACGTGTGGTACCAGTGCCACTCACCACTGGGAGTTTGACCACACCAGCACCTAAAAGGACATCCACACCAGAGCAAAGAGTATTCACACACAAAGGCTGGGGGGCTAGGATGGGCAGTGAGCTGCCTGTGACTCTCTGCCCTGTGTGCCAGGCTGTGCAGTGCCTGCAGATTGTGCACAGTGCTTGTGGCACAGGCAGGATGGAGCAAGAGCCACTGAGTGTGAAAGGACTGGCATCCATCCAAGGGGCTCTGCTTAATGGACTGGTTTAGACACACATCTGGGCAGGGAGCAATCAATACTGCCCAGAACAGCACAGCACAGGCATTGTCTGCAGCCAATTGTGCTGCTCTCTCTGCTGTACCATGTTCATCTTAATGTTAGCCTGAAAGGAGGGAGCACGGCAGGTCAGCCAAGGGAAGTGGCAGCACTGCTGCACAACCCAGCCCTCATTTCTTTGAAAACTCATGTCAATCCAGTGCAAATCCTATCAACCAGGCCCTTTCAGATCATGTTTTGAGGAAACCCGTTGAGCCTTCACCCTGTTCGCCATCACTGCCATTTTGTCCTGCCAGTGCCACACATGCCTTTTGGGCTCTGCTCCACACCCAGCACAGCATCTCCTTCCCACCTGCAACAGCTCCCCAGGGAAAAGCAGGGCAGAGTCCCAGGGACTCAGGTCACCCTCCTCTTCCTGACCAAGCACAGGTTGTTTAGAGCATCATTAATGCCCAGATTGAGCCTGCATACCTGGGGATCCTAGCCTGTGTCTCTGTATCTGACTATTGATTCACCCAGCACAGGGCAGCACCATAAGGAAAGTTGTGTTGTGGGACCAAGGATGCTGCTCTGAGCCAAAGAGCCTGTCCTCAACACAGCACTGCAGTTGGGTCACAGCATCCTTCATCTCTTTGCACACCAAGTCAAAATCTGTGAAATGCTGCAACAATCCCTTTCTCCCAACTTTCATCTGACTCTTCTTCAATGCTGAAATCTCCCCTTACAGTATCTTCAGTGCTTGGAACTGAGTCTCATCTAGCTGGCCTCTCAACTACCTGGCCTCTGTTTTGAGGCCTCAAAATGACAAAAGGATAAAAACACCACCACCTAAGAAAGCAATTATTTTAATTATTCATTCTGCATACAAAAAGACCCTCAGTTGTTTGAAGCCCTTGATTCAACGGAATGGCTGTTATAGGCAGCTGACCAGCACAACACACACTGCTGCTGTGCCCTCTGCAGCACCTGGAGGTGCTTCTCTATCCCAAATTACAAGAAATTAACATTTTCAAAAGCTTTTGAGTGTTCCCAGGCAGGAAGCATTACAAGCGGCAGCAGAATCAGTATTATTTATATAGATCCCATTATCACAAACTAGAACTCCACACTGTCACTGTAATAAAGCATTACCCAGGAGGCCACTGAAAAACCTGAATAAAATCCTGTAATACAGGATGAAATAAGAACAAAAAGGAGGCAGCCTTTCAGATGCCTTGATGTTATCCCTTTAAACAGGGCTGCCTTGACATATGCTGTGCATCACAGGGGACTGGCACGTCAGCAGAGTGCTCCACGACAGCCACAGGGCTCAAAAATCCACCTTTCCCTCCCCACCTGTATTTTCAGTTTTAATTCTTCCTGTTTTGTTTTTCTGCTGATGTGAATATGTCTCTTCTGTTGGGGAATTTGGCAATAAGAAATCCCAGGGGATAGCCCTGGCAGGTACTGCCTGATTTGAAGGCAATACTGAACAATCTTCATGCAGAAGATCGCTAATAGGGACAGATTGAGGCAAATTCCTCCTGAAAAAACAGGCTACTGCTCTGCAGAACGCCACAAGCTACGATGTGCCCTTTCTTTTCAAGCAACCAGCTGCAGAAATGACAGAAGCAGCACAGGTATTGCCTGGCTCTGACCCTGCCCAGAGGATGAGCAGTTCCTGCCTGTGCAGCAGCCAGGGTTTGTACTGTGGCTCCAAGGTACCAGTGCTGCTGACTTGGGCACGGCTGCAGGCTGGGCTGGGGGTGGGTTTACACCCATGGACCAGGTGGCTCTTTATTTTTAGGCACAGGCTTCTCAAATGTGACGCTCCAGGAGGCAGAGACCCCTTCCCTCAGCTCCAAGTGAGCCTTGCAGCACATCTGCAACAGCCAAGGGACAGGGAAAGTCAATATTACAGGTGCTCTCACTGAGGGAGCTGCAGAGAGAAGCTTGTTAGTATTGATACAGAAACCCCAAACCAGGACACTCTGCCCCTCCTATTTGTGGAAGCAATAATTCTCTGGGGGCGCTTAAAGACCACAGAACAAACCACACACAAAGTAACCTCATTCCAGATTGGGATCCATTCCAGGACAGTTTTGGACAATTATCAACATCTGGTGATTTGCAGCAGAACTATCAGTCAGCATCTCCATCGTGCCCATGTGAGAGCCTAAGGAGCAGTGCCAGGGCTGGCCCAGTGAAAGGCTGAGCTAGAGCTCTGCAGCATGGACACAGCCCCAGCCCTGAGCCCTGCAGCACTGCCCTCCTGCCTGGCAGACAGGCTGGGGACACAGCCACCTGGGACAGGCACAGCCAAATTAACCCATCCAGAAGCACCCACCGAGTTGGGGCCAGCTAAAGCTACCACCACCAAGGTTCCTGTATTTTAACTCTCAGTGTTTCACAGCACTGCTGGGACCGGCACCTCTGGCCAGAACCCCTTCTCTTATGACAGACTCTCATTAAACAAACTCCTAAATAAGCAGATTTGCATGACTTCCCAGCAAGCATGTGGAGACAAGGTGCCAAGGAGACCCCTAAGCAGTTCACACCAACTACTAATGCATACAAAAAATATAGCAAGATCCATCTGAGTATTATGGATAAAGCTCAGCATAAGCCAATACCTATAAATAAATGGGGTATTGGGAAAAGATCAGCTAAAGATCAGCTTATCTGCATGTCACCAACCCTGGAAAATAAAATGTCAAGTAAACCAGGTGTTTGGGTTGCATCAGTATTTGACAGAGCTAAGCTTAAAGCAGACTGCCAGGTGCAGCAGCTTCTCAGACAAAAAGTATTTTATAAAATAAGAAAGGCACTCAAATTATTTTAAAATTAGTTAACCAATAGGTGTTGTCATCTTATTGCAGGGGTTCCACACTGTTGTCTCTTTATCACAAAAGTTCCATACCTTCTTGGTGTTTCTCACGGGCAGCTCCTCAGAGCACTGACTCTTTCCTCATCACAAAGCACCCACTGACACCAGTTCCCTTCTCACCCAGCCACCCCACTCTTTTATAGCCTCTTCTTCTCATTGCTTACAGCTGTGCCTGTTAAAGTCAGGCCTGCTCCTAATCTTTGCTAATTGGCCCAGCTGCAACTCCTTAGGGGTGAGATTACTTTCTACACTAGCTTTAGTTTCTTATATTCTATCTCCCCACAAACAGGTACTACACAATAAACAGCCACGAAGCCAAATGGTTTCTGTCCTTGATCCAAGCCTGTTCAGGCCCTTACTCAGTGATGTGGGGAGCTCACAGAGCCATTGCTGATGCAGCACTGGCTGCCAGGAGCAGCATTAATGATGGGAACAGATCTGGGAAGCTGGGCAATATCCGTTCATTTGGGCAAAGTGCTCTCAATAGCTGCACGTGGCACAGTGCCTGTCTAAGGACTGAGTACAGGGTCATGCAAATCACACAGATAACAGCAATTAAGGAAAGGAAATGAGGAGGTTTGTACAGAACCAGCCATACGTGAGCTCCTCATGTGATGCTGTTACTGAGGGGAAAAGTAATCCAGGGCTCCATAAAGAGGAGATTAACCAGCAAGCACAGGGAAAGGGTGTTATTTCAGCATCCAGTATCCAAGATACCACTGCTGAATGCTGTGAGCAGCTCTGCTGACCATATTGCAAGGATAGGCCTGGAAATATATGAAGGATTCAGACCAGACTCTGAAGTCATATTAGCTCTGGAAGTTGCCTCATAGTAAGAGGCTTTTGTGGCTCAGGCTATGCAGCTTTCCCAAGAGGTGGCAGGGACAATTCAGCCTCAGTCTGCAATTACCTCTGAGAGGAAGAAAACCTGATAGCAGGTGACTCCTGGCCTGGCCAAAATGGACATACTGCAGAAGCAGCTAATGCAGGAAACATTTTAATGCAGAGCCCTGGGTTGTGATCAGCTCCACTCCACTCAGTGAGAAGCAAGAGTGACATGTGGATAAAATGCCAGGCTGAAATCAGGAGCCCAAAGCAGAAGGTGCAGGTGGAGTTTGGATGTGCAAAGCAGCACCTCCTAGCCTGGACATACCAGTGAGAAGGATGTGGGGGTCCTGCAGGTGACAAACCCCTTCCAGTTGTGTTAATGGCCCTCCCCTGCTGCCCACCTCTGACCCATGTGTGACACATCCCCTAACAGCATCAAAAGTTAGGTTAATGGCAGGGGAAAAATTCCAGGATGCTTCATGAAGTGTACCTGAGGAGCCCACAGCTCAAGCTGCCTGCCAGGGCCACTTGCAGCACAGGACACTGAGATCTTTGGATTTATTCCTCATGTTGACACATGAACAACCTGAGGATGGTTTGGGACTGTGTTACTGTATCTTTCCTCTGAGCCATTGCAGGATTCAATGAATTTAAAAAATCACAGGTCATACCCAGGACAGTGCCCCCAGCTGCCTCAGCAGAGCTGCCCAGCAGCCTCACAGCCTCTCCCCAGGTCCTCATGGTTCACCCAACACCCACAGAGCCTCAGCAAAGTCACCAGGAGGCAGGAGCAGGACACCCCCTTCCCCACTGGTCCCTCACAACTGCAGAACTGCAGGTTCTGATGCCAGCCTGAGGGCAGAAATACTCATTTCTGCTCACTGAAGAGTGCACTGGGATCAGGTTTCAGGTACAAGAGGAACACAGGAGGGCTCATCATGCCTTTATGCCCAATTACACATAAATGAAGCACCCACTGCAGTCACACCTCTGTTGTGCTTTCCAACCCACCACAAGCACTTCCACCCAGACCTGTGCATGGATTAGCTGGGGGGAACTCCACACATTATCCAATTAAAAGGAGGGGGGAAAAACTTGACAAAGCTCCAGAGTGATTAGGCAACATTTCACATGTCAGAACAGCAGATTTAATTCAAGTCTGGAATTTGTTAGAATGCTGCAACTAAAAAGAAATACAGGCTGCCATTATGAAAGAATATATTGTAATGGAATCTGCAGCATGAGATCTTTTCCAGGCAAAACCTACTTGTTACAATAAATGATCTAAAAAAATCAGTATTCATATAAGAATCTGTGTGCATCCACAAAATAGGAGTTGCAAATACATTAGGTTTAAAACAATCTCAGAAAAAACTCATTTTCAGTTAAGTTCCCCCATATCCTGCCCTCTCAAATGACTGCAAAGAGCAACCATACAGTCTCAGAAATCCCATTATCTCTCTGTTCTTGTCATAAATTCAGCAGTGTTTCTTTGATAAATTACATTCCTTTCTATCATATTATTTTAGTAAAAAGTACACATCAGAGCTCTTAATTAAAGCCCACACCTGTAAATTGGATTTTTATATATATAATTGGAATACATACTTGTGTAGAATATAAATATAGTACATGCATGTAGAGATGGGATCAGGATGTTCCATTACCAAAACAGCACTATCATTTCTACAGCTCTAAAAGAGCCTATTGTGATCTGTGATTTATGTGTTTGTGGGAGCTGTGCTTGTCACACCATGCCTGCTTCATTCCTCTGGTTAAAATAGATTAGTTTTTTTAGTTTGTCTATGTGATAAGCTATTCTGGAAGAGTTATTCTTGTGTGAATGCCCTCAGTCTGAAATGAAATACTTTATCATTTTGATTTAGCTTTATCCATATGCTCAAAATTCCCCTATTCCACATGAGGAAACCAAAGAATAGACTGAGCAGCAAGCCTGCTTCCAGTCCAAATGTCCTACCATTGGTGTTGGGCTGGAAAAGCTGCTCAGTGACCAAGTGCCCTCACACACTGGCTGTTCATGTGCACCCTCCTGGGGAGGGACTGCTCCAGCCAAGAGGAGAGAGGTGCAAGGGAAGAGAGAAGTCTGCACAAACACCGTCAGGGGATACAGGATGTGCCATCACTGTCTTTGTACTCATCACGTCTGTGAGGCAAATCTGCACTTGCACCTTTTGCAGAGCAGCAGCTGAGGCGTGTGTGGGAACACAGAGAACTGCTATACCCAAGGGATTTGGGTGCTCTCATCATAGCCTTCCATCAAAAGCCCGCAGTAGTTCCAGTGACTTGCCCAGGTGCAGGAAAGGAGCCTGTGGCAGTGCAGGAAGTGAACCCAAAAGTGGCCTAAGCCCAGCTTTGGAACTGGCCTTTGCAACGCTCCCACTTTAAACAAAATTGGCTTCTTTAGGAAAAGCGTCACTACAAGATTTTCATTTTATATGACTTCACTTAAAGTTTGCTTATGCCAGGCATGTAGGAAACAAGAAATTAAGGAAAAGCACAAGAAATTAAGGAAAAGCACAGAAAGGCCAGCCATGCAGTTTAGATTGACTTGGCCATATGTGATGGGAGGGTGAGCCCTGAGCCTGCCCCGAGGAGTGGGCTGGCACAGGGACCCCTGGCACACTGTGCCTGCTGCATCCCCCTCCCCATGCCAGCCAGCAGGCAGGGCAAAGACTTTGGCACAGACCCCACAAAGCTGCCTTGCCCTGCCAGCAAGGCACAGATTCACCTCTTCTCCATTAACAGCAGGTTTGGCCAGGCTGGGGCAGCAGCACAGGAAGCAAAGCAAATCCAGCGGCCCTGGGACAGAGTGGCATGGGTGACAGGGTGTCATGCTTGTGATGTCCCAGGGATGATCCAGCTCCAGGAGCAAAGCAAACCCAGTGGTCCCAGGACAGAGTGGCATGGGTGACAGGGTGTCATGCTTGTGGTGTCCCAGGAATGATCCAGCTCCAGAGGCTGCAGGAGCCGCCGCACAGCCCCACCTGCCCCGTGTCCCGGCTGTAGGTAGGTCAGGCTGCAGCCCAGAGCCCCTAAAGCATCCCCACGGGAGACAAGCAGCCCATTCACCTCTCTTTTCCCAGCCGGCAGGAATGAAAAACCCAGCCGGGAGCCTTTGCAGCCTCTTTATTTAAAAGATCAAATGGAAATAAACTTTCGAATGACGTTAGCTCAAATTTTCTAAAATAAAGCTTCCATTGAAAGGGGAGGCTGGCAGCAGATATTTCTGAAGCTGCCGCATCCTCCACAGCGCTCGCGCTCGGCGCATCCCGAGCCGCCCCCGGAGGAGCCGCTGCCTCCCACCGCTCCAGCCTCGCGTTCCCTGCTCCAGCTGGAATAAAAGGGAAGGAACCCTGCCTGCACACACAGGCTTGCCCGGAGCCCAGGCTCCCGACGAGCAAGTCGCTCTGTCAGGTTAATTAGAACATAAATTAAGAAATGCTTTGCTCGCAGTAGTGCCAGGCACAGCCAGGGCCCTCCTTGACACGGCACAGAAGGAAAGATGTGGGCATGGAAATGAATGAAGCACCAGAGAGCCAGGACACAAATTTTTTTGTCATATCTATTGCCTGTGGTGCAGAGTCGCTCGATAACCAAAGTAAATTAAAAAATCACCCTGTTTCTATCATAGCAGCTATTTCTTCCTTGATTACATTTCAAGTTCTCTGCTTTAAAAGTTAGGACATATTTTCCAAATATTTTCAAAATGGACATCTAAACTCTACTCCAACCACACTCTTTCTGGAGCCAGACCATAGCTGGGAACTATCCTGAAGTTCCACCACCAGGTCAACCCCTCCATCTTAACCCCTGCCACCACACCAGAAGAAACAGGTACATCTACAACCACCATCCCTCCCACACTGCCCCCCTCACACCCAGGCAAGATCTTTGGACAATGACTATATCTTATAAATACTTTTTTTTTATTATTTCTATTATTTTTATGAAGAACCATGCATTATATACATCACTCAAAAGAAACCTAGAAAGCAAGGAGGTCAAAATGTCAGTGTTCACAATAGTGACCAATTCCACTCAGCTGCCCAAAATTTTCTTGAGGTTCCTTCTTACCTGAGGATGGCACAGTCACAGAAAAGACTTGAAGAAACTTATTCTTCTGAATGGAGAAAAATATAAAAAACAACCTTACCAGTAATACTGAGCCAGCCTGCCAGAAAATGGAAGACAAAAAAATATGATTAATGATGCCTTAATCTTTTAATGCAATAATTTCTGCCTTCAAGGGACTTCTGGTAAATAGCACAAAAAGTCTCACCAGGAAATTCCCAGACACATTAATCTTGCTGCTGGGCCCTGGCAGGTTGTCTGTGCACTCAGAGGCTCCTCAGTGCAGTGAGGGTGTTGCTGGGCCAGCAGACAGACATGAAAACTTATTTCAGCTCTAAAAGCAGCACAAGTTCAAAGCCTGCTCCAGCTCGTACCACAGGGAACCCCATCTGGAGCTCTGCCACCCCCTTACACACAGTCAGGATCCTGGAATTCTTGTTGTCCCCACGTCAGCAGCTCCTCCATGGATCTTGAGCTTATTGCTGGTGCTCCACCATGGTGTGCTCAGGCCACCTCTGACTCACCACCCCTGTTTGCTCTGTGTCAGGACAGCACAGTTCCCTCAAGTGACTCACATCCTGCATGACCAAGCCTGTGGTCCATCCTGGTCCATCCAGTCACACCTCCCAGCCACCATGACAAGTGACAACCCACCACGAGTGTTTCCATCACTCTCCTGCCTTCATCCCTGTGGGGCAAGTAGGCCTGGGGGTAGCAGACACAGCAGAATTTAAAGCTGTCCAAAGCAGGGTCAAGCAGCTCTGAAGAAAGAGTGGGTTCATGCGAACACACCATGAATTGTGAATTTCAGAGCACCTGTTAATTTTAGGAGGATCATCGAGTGATGCTGCTGAGGGTTGGAGTTGCAGGTCAAGGGGTCACACAAAACACAATGCTTGGTGGAAGGGACCCTGGCCAGGGAAGGGAAGGACAGGGGTGGAGAGAGGATGGGCACATGCACCTAGATAGATTTTCTTTTGACACATCTTTGGTCAATAGACACCAGAAGATTATGTAACTTAATTTACTTAAATCTCCTAATTTGCACACATTTTATCCTCTTCTACCTGGCTTCAGATAGCAGGCCTTGAGGCCATGGATTTGAAGGACTGGGCAGCAGATTTACAAAACCATTTCCCAGAGATCCTTAGCCCCAAACAGGCAACAACAATCAGGTGAACACTAAACAACAAAGGCACACCTGAGTCTGGCAAACTGCACTCATGCACATTGGCAAGAATCAGCTGTACAAGAGCTGCCCACAGAGGGGCAGAGATTAAAGAATGGAACTTTAGGAAGTGCTTCCAGGCATGCAGGTAATCATCCAGACATGAGTAACAGCAGGGACAGGAAGCAGTGGGAGCTGGTAGAGGAGCACAAGAGCACCATCACCCCAGGCAGCACACGTGGGCTCCCAGGGCAGAACCACACCTGGAGACAGTGGGCACTGGATTGGCAAACCCTGCTCTGAGAGCTGCCACCCAGCAAAGAGCTGCTCCTGGAAAACATCTAAGCAATGTGTACTGGGGATTTGTACTGGCACAAGACCATGGCCAAGTGCCCCAGCATGGGGAAAGGAGGGTCCCTGCAGCAGCTTGGGATGCTCTCCAAACATCCCATTTAAGCCAATAAACTCCACAATTTTACAATAAGCTATATAGGGAGTTGCACACATCTTGCACATGTGCCCTGGTCATCCCTAGATATCTACAAAGATTGAGGAATTTGACTGTCTCACATTCTGAAATCCACACCATGAACTTAGACCATTGGAAAAATGGCACCAATGGCATTCTGCTTCTGTTGGGAATGCTGCCATTTCAATGCCGTTTAAAAATGCATGTTGCTGTTCCCACCTCCTCCATCTCTCTTCATACTTCCTCACTGCACTTCCCCCAGTCATTTCAGCACATCCCCATACATTCATTCATCATCCTCCCCAAGCTGCCTTTATTGGATCCTGCTTTGTATTTGGTGCCCCCAGACATTTCTCTTCATGTCCAAGATGAACCAGAAAAATAAACCTGTAGAAGAACATAAAATTGCCTTTAAAAGTAAAAATGTATTACCTTGAGACAGCTCAGCAGTATGTCAGTATATAACTAATGAGCATCCTTATTTTCTATACTTTGCTTTATTTGCAAGCCTTTGAAGGCCAGGCTGTGTGGCCTGGGGGACAGAAAGGGTGAACAAGCTCAGATAGACCAAATATCCAGTACCAGAAAGACTCAGAAGCACCTTCAGGGACAATAAATATGCAGGTGAGAGGTAGAAGTGCTTAAGGAGAATAGTCAGCACGAATTATCCGGTGAACAATAAGGCACCAGCACCTGCTCCAGAAGAAAAGACTCTTCTAAGTTCCCAGAGCTCATAAACTCTAAAAGGTCCCAGGGATGTGATTTCTCTCCCCTCTCTCTCCTCCCTTTCCCTTTCCCTTTCCTTTCCTGCCCACTCACAGAACCAGAGTTTGACAAAATTGCAGCTCAAGTTGCAGGCAGTGGCTGCTGAGCCCTCCCGTCCGTGCTCGTTTGCACAAGGCTTTAGCAGACTGCAGAGTGCCATCTAGACGGAGGAAGGAGGATGTGCTGCGAGCCAGCCAGCTGGAGGCAATAAATCCTTCAGGGGTGCATCACAGAATGCCTACAAGATGCTTTGCAGAGCAGCTCTTTGCACACTGCAGATGTTTTGTGGCAGTTTTTTTAAAGTACTAAAATCCTCCGGTGGCTGAATGAGCAATGGTCTCAAATGGCTTGTGGGATGAGCTGAGAGCCCTTTTAGTGTAGCATTCGAATATTTATGCATTCTCATAGAGAATCATTTTAGCTCCTCATTTTTTCCAGGCTACTTAAGGTTCAGATGACCACTGAATCAGGACAGTTTTTAATGCTGGGCTTCAGACAGAGCCTCATTAAAGGACTCATGGACCTGAATGGGGTGTTGCATGCAAATTCATGACATTTTTATGTATGTGCAAATATTTGCCTATGGAAAGGCATTGAAGGCACAGACTCCATGAGTTGCGGATTTTTAGCAGGGTAGAAATCCTGCCTGTATCATAAATGGAAAAATATTAATCTGAGATGACCACAGAGCTGTGGTGAGCAGCAGCTGCTGCAGGGCCTGCTCCAAGGGACAGTGGTCCCACAAACTTGCAGTAAGAAACCAAACCACATCAACACCAAATTTCTGCTCTCCTGTGTCAAGGAAACAGCATTCTTATTTTTGTAATAGTATGAAAAGTGCAGCAAAGTCTCTCCTAAGCTCATACATTTCCCTTATACCCAGCTGTGCAGAATCACTGCCAATCTCAGCCACCCCACAGAATACCAGCAGCTCCACAAACAATGCTGAAATTCAGAGACCTCCTAAACATGCTTGTGCAAGACTGAAATGTGCCTTTGCTGCCCAGGACAGCCCTTCTAGTTTAGATGAGCCTGAGGATAAGCTGGTGCTTGTGAAGGTCATCAAGGAGGATGGAGTCCCCACTGACCTGTTTGGGCAGGAAAGCAGGTCCTGCTGCCCCATCACCTTTGTTAAATCCAGCATGGAAATCGCTCCACTGCACCTTGCTGCCTGCCCTTGTCCAAGCTGACAAGATAACCTCAGGAAAAATCCAGCAGAAGGCTGAGCTGGGGACACAGCAAGCAGAATAAATGTGTTCACCTTTCTCCCGTCAAAACCCGACCTGACAAATTCCCCATTTAAACTAAGCACTGAAACAAACCCCTGAAATGGTTTGGGTTAGAGGCAACCTTAAAGACCATCTTGTTTCAACCCCCCTGCTATGGGCAGGGACACCTTCCAGGGTGCTCCAAGGCCCTTCCAGCCTGGCCTGGGACAATTCCAGGCATCCAGGGGCAGCCACAGCTTCTCTGTACCAGGGCCTGCCCACCCTCACAGCAACAGCAGCCAAAGAGTGCCTTGTATCAGGAGTCCATATTTAAGAGACAGCAGCACAAAGCTGCCCTCAGAAGCATGACCATTTCTTTGGGAGTTATAAAACCAGGCACTAGCACAGCAATGTAATAAATAATAGAACCTGGTGAATAATGCAAATAAAACATTTTCTCTTCCAATTTTTCATGTTTCTAAATATATTCCCTTCCGCTGCTGTCAGGCCTATTCTGCTTTGCCTTTCACAAACCTTCATGCAAAACAGAACAAATTCCAAAGGACTTGGGAGAGAAGGAAAAGGGCTGCTGTCACCCCTGCCTTGTTCCCCCTTCCTCTGGCACACTCTGTCAGGACCAGGAAGCTGGGGGCTGGATTTAGATTCAGCAGGAAAGCTCTCCCAGCCTGTAATTATGCTGACAGCTCCACGAAAGCTTTACTTTGGGTCTAATTAAGACTTATTAGATTTGAAAACAAACAGAACTTGGTTCTTTCCAGTATGATAGATCCTTTACATGTGCAAAGCAAAAAGGTGAAAATGAAAAAAGGATAGAAGTGCAAGGAGGAGAAAAAAAAAAAACAAGAAAAGGTCTGTGTCCAGCATTTTTGAGTCAGGGCATGGAGCCCCTCATGAGCATCACCACTGGAGATGGTGGGATGGTGGCCAGAGGGACAGAGCCTGACTCAGAGCTCCTCACCCACTGCTTAGGGGCCGCTTGCACATTGCTCCCCAGTATCCTGTGGTTAATGCTGTGAAGCAGGAGGGAAATTCAGCCTTTCAGAGTGTCTGATGGCTGAGAGATGGGGCAGGAGGGGAGGCAGCACACGGAGGATCTTGGGGTGAAGGGCTGCGCTTCCACAGCTGCAGGAGAGAATGCACAACCTGAGCTGGCCTTGGACAGCATGAATGTCACCTTAGTTTGTGTACTGAATACCTAATGTCAGTGCAGAAAAAGGACACTACGGCAGAGTTTTTCAAAAAGACACTCACAGGAGCTGCACCAGACACCAGCAGATGAAGTTCAAAGGAAAGGGGCAGGTTCCCACCTGGTGCAAGTGGATTTCCCTGTCCCCAGACAGACACAGACAATAAATGCAGTTCATTCACTCTTCTCATAGACTCTTTTCTCACATTAAGAGCAGAAGATGATGAGAGTGTGTGTGCTGAGCTGCAGTAAAAAGGCAGTGTCTGTGTGCCGAGCCCAGCACAGCTGCTGGAGTGCCAGTGCCCTCTCCTGTTCAGTGCGCACCAGCTCGTTCCACAGCTCGTCTGCACGCCTTCAGAGGCTTGGGAAACATTCCCAGCCTGACATCCTGCTAACAGCCCATTAAAAATTGTGTTTATAAGGTTAAGGGAAATGTGAAAATGCTGCAGAACTTCTGTGGACGCTGTGTCCTCCTCGCTGCAGTCCAGAAGAGTTATCGCTTGCATCGGGCCATTTAGGGTGGAATAATCCTCAGATAGCCCATGTCTTTATGTACAGCAGGTTTGCATCTTCTTTCCAGGGCACTTCTTCAATGACATCCACTTTTACTCTGTGTGGCTGTAACTTGAACTCCAGCCACTGCCAAATGTATTCACAAAGTCACAGAGGAGGAAAGGGAAGCCAAAGGGAGTCATCAGGGACTGACACTGGGGTTTATCCTCCCACCCTGCCTGGACAGTTTTCCAGACTTTTTACACTGTCATGTAATTACAACAGCACAGATTTATCCTCATTTTGCCACACTATTAACAGCAATGGTGGTGCTACAAAGTGTTCTGCAAACAGTTCTCCTCTCAGACCAAGGATTTCTGAAGGGCAGCTGTGATGAAGTTTTCTGGTCTGATATTATTAAGCATCCTAAAGCAACTGAAGGAATTAAAAGGATGAGTAGCAAACCTTTTCACTATTGGAAAGTGGGAATATTCCCAGGGACACTGTCCCCAGATGCCTTTAGAATTGTTATTGATGTGCCAACAGAGGGAACATCTTTTCCTCCTTCTGAATCACCACAGCCTGAAGCCATGCTGTAATGTGGGAATTCCAGCACCAGGCTACTACAGTGAATGAAGGTCTCCAACTCCCATCCTTGAGAAGAGTTGTCACTTAATGACACATGATAACACTTAATGGCTTGAAACTAAGACAAAAATAACCCAAGGCTCCTCAAAACAAACAGCTGAGCAAGGTTTCTGGCAAGGGCACTGCAAACTGAGCAGGGAAGGCCCCCCATTCAAGCAGGAATCCCTAGTTCCTGACCTGTCCTTGTAAGCCCAGCAGTGACCTTTCCTCCTGCCTCCCCTCACAGGGCTCACACCATCCCATATCCCCAGGGGCCAGGGCCACCCAAAGCTCCAGGAGGAGAGGGGTGACACACAAACTGCTGAGACCATCTCAGCCCTAACCAGGCTGACAGAAACAAGCCTGACCAGCTGATGGAGAGCAAAAACACCCAAGTTCAGCAGAGCAGGAACATGTTTAACACATCTCAGCTTTAGGAAGCTTACAAGCACCCTCAAGCAGGAAGGAGCTCCTTGAGACCCTGCTGGGCTGAGCATGGCTTTGGTGGCACTGCAGGAGAAATTGCCCTACAGGGAGCCAGGGGTGGACAGTACCTCCTGGCAAAGTCAGGCTCCCCTCCTGGGGATGCTGGGCCATCTGAAAGTTAAATTGCTCTATCTGGAGTAATACCAGCTTGCCCAACAGAAAACCAGGGCTCAGGTGAGCTGGCAGAAACAGCTCACCCTGTAAAGTGGCTCTCGTGCCCCTCTCACTGTTTGTTATTCTCACCAGCACCAACCAGCAATGGATGACAAGAGCAGGGTCTCTGATCATAGATGGGCAACCTGACATGATGAGTTATTTTTATATTTCCTCTATGTTTTTCTTCAAGTAAAATAATTAAGATCAGACAAAATTTCATACTAAAATGTTGTCTAGGGTGTTGGTGGCACTATATTTATACAGTATCTCTTACCTTAAAAGATGTATTAACCTGTACAGTAGCTTCAATTAATTCTGCTTTGTGTTCTGGCAGCCAGAAACAACAAATACAGCTGCTCTGCCATCAGCTGCCAGGTCTCCTGCCACTACCCTTCTATAAACCCATTTTCTGGCAGGTCCTGCTGGGAGCAGAGACCTGGGGTGGTGCTCACAGGGGTCACAGGAGAGCAAGGCCACACTGCAGCCACTGGGTGTTAGCAGGGGGACACCACAGAGCCCTGCTGCAGCCAAAGAGCAAAGCTCAGAGCTCCCAGAACCTGTGCATAGGCCTTGGTGCTCACACCCAGGGGGCACCCACAGCTCCTCACATGCAGATTTGGACATCTTTAACTTCTTTTTTCCTGCAACTTAGATCTATGAGAGAAAACTAATCTGTCCCAGTCTGGATGCTCACACAAAACCCATCAGTACACCAGGGTTCTTCCAATGATTTTGGGTTTTGTCAGCTCTTTATATAACATATGCTCACACTGCAATAATTAGGGCCACATCTGGAAGTTGCTGAAAGCCAGCTGGGAAATGGGGATTTATCCAAAGACAAGTTTTGGGACTCTTACAAAACAAGGGAGGTGTTGCACCAAAGTAAACTGAAGTTCAGGAGACACTGAAGTTATTTCCACACCACACACTGTATTGGCTGGAGTCTAAAATGAGTTACAGGCAATGATTTTGGATGTTACTCCAAACTCCCATTTTATAGGAGCCCTTCTAGACCACTTTGAGGAAAAGCCCATCAAGGCACATCCACATTCACCACCTGTGGATGCCATACAGACGTGCAAGCAGGAAGCAATGCCCCACAATTCTGAGCAAATCAGTCCCAAAGTAAAATCTGAAGGGCCAATTTCATCAGTGAAATCATCTTTTTTACATCGAAACCATCAGGTTTGGGCTCTCCTGGCCTGAAGGAACAGCAGCTGAGCTGGAGTAGAGCTGGTTCAATGTGCTGTAGGTGTGGGTGTCCCCTCCTATGCAGAGCACCAGCCAGGTTAGCCCTGGGGAGGATGGAGCCATCCTTCAGGAGGTGACACACACCATGACACTCCAGGTGGGCACATCCTCTGCACCTGAGGCTCCTGCTGTGGCTCCACATCCCACAGGGCAGATCCAGCATGGGCTCTGGGGCAAATCCACCCTACACTCTGCCCCAAGCTCTGCAAGGCTGCTAAGGGAAGCTGCTGAAGGTTTCCTTTCTGTGGGACACAAACATGAATTAATCAATGACTTTAAAGCCATTTATGGCACTAAAGGTCTCTCCTGAAATTCCTAGTTATTGCTGATGTCTGTACCTAGCAAGCTGCTTTTCTCTCTGCTGATATTCAGTCTCACCACTGCAGGGACACCACCTCACCATCCCTCACAGTCCCCAGCCAAAGAGCCTCCTCAGGGAAGCACCACTTCTCTTATCTTGTGGCCCAAAAGCATCACTTCAAGGTATGATATAACTCTATAAATAAAGATACAATGTATAAAACTTGTGATAACCAAATTGCTTCCATAACACATTGCTAGCAGACTCTGAAATCTCTGAATACCCAAAAGGAGAAAGCATTTAATTGCACTCTGAGTCACTGATGGATTTTGATCCATCTGTAATACTTAAACTGAGTAGCTATCTCCAACAGCTACATCCATATTAACAAAAAAGAAAAAAAGTCAAGTCCCCAGCACACTGAGATCAATACAGCTTTTAATGTACTCATTTGAGATGGATCTAAAGCCCTCACATATTAAAAAGTGCCAGCTCAACATTTTTCTAGGCAGTGAATCACCTTCCCACCAGCCCCACAGGACTCCAAAGAGTGTTTCAGAGAGGGAGAAAATGTCAAGAAGCCTCAAAAAATGGGGAAAAAACTCAGGGTGGCAACAATGAGTAATTTTTGCCATGGAATTCCAAAGGTAAGGGAAAAACAGAGGCTACCCAAAAGAAAATTCAGGGAACTACTAACTGAAGGACTCCTTGGCGTACAGTCTTCTGCTTTCTTTCAAAGGAAAGAATATTTTCTTTCAACTTCACATAATTTTAAAACATGAAAAAGTAAAAAAGAAACCAAAATAGTGCAGCAAGTCAGTCAAATAAATACTGGCATTTACTAATATTTATTGAAGGTAAGTAAATAGTGAGTCCCAAAGCCTTGGTGTAAAACCAAGTAGCTCTAAATCTGCCCCACTACAGCACTACAAGCCACAGACATGCTCACCCCAGTATTATTTTGCATGTTTAAATCATGTCTCCACTCCTGAGCACACTCTAAGGTTTGATCAATGCTACACTTACATGAAAAGAGCAAAATGTTGCAGTAGCTGTGTAAAGAATCGATTTGTAGGAAATGGAGGAGGGAAAGTTACCTGCATGGATTAATAACTTGATAAGGCCTTCCCCAAAGAACATGTCAAAGCATTTGAAACCTATAGATCTTCTAAAATGTGATCCATACTTCATTCTACAGCCACAGCACATGAAAAATATGCCAGAATCTGTGCTCTAAGTTGCTGAAATTCATCAGAATCGATAGGAAACCTGGAACAAAGCATAGCTCCCATTGAGATGAAAACACCAAATTCCTGCTGACCCTTTGGTGGGCTTTGTCTCACAACTGGACGCTATGGACTATGCAGATAATTTCAACATAGACTTATTAAAACAATGGAAAAATGAGAGGATGTGAGAAAAGGGAAGAGTGACATAAAAGATGAGATATTTGCTGAGTGAAAGCAGAGTAAGGAGGTACCACAGGGGGGGCACAACAGGGAAACGATTTGCCAGAATAAGATGCAGATCCACAGCTTTAGTTCTACTTATACAAATAGTTAAAAATAATTTAAAAAAAAACAGTTTAAAATGTACTTGCTTTGTTTGTGGCAGCTGTGTCTCCTGTTCTGAAGTCCATAGGCATCTCAAGGGCCATTTCTTCCATCAGGAGGGTCACAATAGTGCAGCAGAGCTATTGATCTGCACTCTCAGTGCCTGCTGCATCCATCCCAAGGGTGGCAAACAGCCCTGGCAGCCCCTCACCTGCCTCCAGGACAGATGGGAGGGATTTCACACTGTGAAATGTAAATTTATTTAGCCAGGAATTTGAGCTCAGAGCTTTACCTCACCAAGGTAAGCTCAGGGAAAATCCACGTGGCATCAGCACACTCAGCCAGGCTCCAATTTGCTGCAGAAAAGTGAGCCCTATTTCCTGAGCTTCACAAACATGGAGTCTGTGGAAATAGTCTGTAAAATGGGATTTCAGTTACACCTGAGCTGGAACTATTAAAAAGAATTCCTTTTGCTTTGAAGTCCTTGATACAGGGCCAGAGCCATTAGTGCAGATCCAAGCTCAGGAATGATTTTGGTTTGGAGTGAACATCTGTTCCCTCCCTGTGCCCCTCAGCTGGGCAGCAGCCAGCCTGGCTTTGGCTCACATTCTCTCTAAGTGTGTGTAAAAACTCGTTGGGTTGGCAGAGCAGGCCTGTTTGACACAAAAACAAAGGTGGCAGTAAGGTCCAGCTGGAGCACAGTCCTGCTTCAGAGGGGCTTCAGCTCAGAGTCACCACAGCCGTCTCTGACCCCTTCTACACACCCTGGCAGTCTGCACAGGGACCTTTAAACAGCACTCCTTTAAAAAGCACTCCTTTAAAAAGCAGTCATTTAAACATCAGGTTTTTAAACAACAGTTCTTTAGACAGCAGCCAAGCCAGCCAGCCCAGCCTGAGCCCTCGCCTGAGCCCAGGGCTCCTCACCTGCAGCTGCAGCACCAGGGAGCTCATGGCAAGGCCAGGAACCAAACCCTGTGTCCCCACACCACACGGCCGCCTCAGAGCACTGCTCCTCTGCATTTGCACAGCTTTTTGTGGGATAACACCTCCTAGTGAGGTGCTATGACCACGTTTAACCTCAAACGTGGCTCGGCCCTGGCAGTGGCGGTGGGGCCTGGCCTGGCTGCCATGAGCCCTGCAGAGCAAACCCGGCAGAGCAGGCTGGGGACAGTGTGATAAAGCTGTGGGACAGTGTGATAAGGCTGTGGGACAGTGTGATAAGGTCGTGGACAGTGTGATTAAGCTGTGGGACAGTGTGATAAGGCCGTGGACAGTGTGATAAGGCCGTGGACAGTGCGATAAGGCCGTGGCTGCCAGCACCGAGGCTCTGCTGGCTCACACCCTAGATGGCAGCAGCACCCAAGGAATGGGCTGGGAAACCCAAATCTGCCCACAACTGATGGGGACTCACATAAGTCCCATCTGAAGGCTGCCATCTAAAAAGAAACTCCTCTGGAAAGCTGAGCAAAAGAAGCATGATGTGAACACAGAGTTTCTGGAGGCTGGGAACCGAGGGGTCAGATCCCCTCACAGCAAGGACAGAGCCGGCTCTGTCAGGCAGCTGCAAAGATCACAGACACACTCTGCTCTTTTCTGTCACCAACACACTTTTCTGGCACAGAAATGGCAACAAACGTGCTGTGAAGGGGTAACTGGGAGGGCTGAAGCACTGGGGAGGGGTGGCACCCTCAGCATGGGGAAACCTTGGCCCGTTTCTCTGTGCAATCCTTTCCAAGCCATACCCACAGCTCACAATAACTGTACTGGTTTCAGTACTGGCACACTGCTCCCAGCTCCCCGATGGTTCCTCAGCACCCAGCCAAGAGGACAGTCCCAGGGCAGGGCACACAGGGGGACATGGCTGGGTGGGACAGTGCAGGGCCATTCCTGCTGCATCCACCCAGGAGCAGTCACAGCCTGCTGGGATTCTCCAGGAGCACAGGGTGGCAGGCAATGCTGGGTGCCATTCCCCCCCCGGCACACTGCACAGCACCCACCTCCCTCTGCAAGGTGCCAGAGAATCCACGAAAGTCAGCTCACACCAGACTTTTCATTCCCTGCCCATGCTGCCCCTACCTCTGCTCTCCAATGCTCTTTGCAAACTCTGCAGTGCTGCAGTCAGGGCTGCCCTGAACTCCTGGGAGTTCACTCTATTCCACCCCTCATTCTGTAGAAACATTAATATTTTAGCATCAATGACTATTGATTTTCTTTTTCCATCTTGCATTTCTTGAGCACACCCTGTATGGAAACACACTTGAGAGAGAAGAAAAGAGAGCAAATAATGTTGTTTAACTTGCAATGTATTACAAGCTTCATGAAGTGAAATGCTAAGCCTGGACTTTTCCACATGGATTAAATGTCACTGTGGCAGATAATGGACAAAATATGTCTACAAATTAAAACCAGAATGAGATACAAGTAGCAGAAGTGGGAAAGCATCACTCCATCCACTGCCTCATGCATCTCCCTGCAGCAGCCAAGGCACCAGCCTGAGCCTCACCCTCCTGGGCTGGGCAGTGCCACAGGTTTTACCACAGCACCTGAAATGCATCTTGGCCATCTTGTCACCCATGTCACTGCTGTCTGAGAAGAGTTAACTTCAGGCTAGATATTCACAAGTTACTCCTGTATAATAAAGTCATGATTATGGAGATTACACCATCTCTGCTGATATATTTGAAAGTTTAAACACAAGAAACACACAGGATCAACAAAAAGTGACAGTTTCAGCTCCAAAGGCCTGCAAAGTTGCCTTCAGCCACAGAGAAAGTAGGCAAAGCAGGCTGTCAGGATGGATTTTGATCTTTATAAAGGCAAAATGACAGCACACTGTGCTTCTAAGGATACAAATACAGCTAGTAAATTCAAGATTTTCTGTTCTGATAATCTTAGGGGTTCTTCAGCTAAAAAAATAATTGATTCCCCACCAGTCACAGGAGCAGGCAAAGGCACAGGCAAGCAAACCCACAGGAGAGGGATGCAGCCCTGCCATCACACAGGGCAGAGCATCTCTTGGCACAACCTGCTGGATGCCACATCCCAGAAGAAAATCTGGGCTAAAACAAAAGAAGCCAAACTCCAGACCTGGGAGAGCCAGGACTCCTTCCCCACACCTCAGGCTGCCCATACCACCTTGCCTTTTCTCTGCCTGCTAATACAGGGACAAATGCTGCTTTTTTAATATATTTACACAGTAGCTGGGTCACTGCCACATTATGGGCATGCTCCAGAGTAAAACTCCCAAAAAACCAGGGGCTCCACCACCACATGGAACTTACAGGCCATGAGATCTCTGTAACCCCGGAGAGGATTCTCACCTTCTCCTCTCTACCTGCACTCTGTAAAAATCAGTGAGCTGCAGCACAGCCACCACTGGCAGGTTCACCCCTCTCCTTTCCTGTGAGGCTCCAGCATGGGAAGAAGCTCCTCCAGCTCATTCCCAAGCAGTGGAAATTGGCAAGGCTCCATAAAGCAGCTGAAGATCTGGCTCCACTTGATAGTTTTATCTGAGATCATGATGAGCTTGACTAGAGGGTGCCAGCTGGATTGCTCTGGGGAACCCTATTTATAGATAACACTTGAAAGGGCAAGTTCAAGGTGACGGCCCCTGGTGGGGTGTTTTTGTATTCCTTCAGGAGATCCTTACTCTCACCTACTCCAGTGCTTGCCAGGCAGGTTGGAAAGGCAGCAGAGGAGAGCTCCTGGTGCTTGGTGCTTTCCCCAGGCTCCTGGCAGGAGCTCTGCTGCCATCTTGCCCTGCACCACAGGCCCTGGGCAGCCGACACGTGGCTGCACATTCTTCAGACCAAACCTTCATTTTTGTGGTCAGAGCAGTTTGGGGATTTTTTTCTCAGAACAATGAGATTCTCAGTGCAGCAACAGCTCTTTTTAGAGCCATCACCTGCTTGTCTGTGAGCACAGCACTTGTTACTTGACTCTGGGCATTTTGTTTCACAAAGAACATTGCAAAATCACCGGCAAGAATCACCTGAGGAATTATTTTTGTTTGCTGAAGGACTGGTTTTCAAAGGGGTAAAGGGACTAGGCATAGCATCTAAATAATCCCAAGGGCTCTTTGCATTGCTTTAAAAAACTTGGGAGATATTTTAAAGCATCAGCATCACTCCCATGAAATCCCCTGTGACACAGAGATGCCTCCACTGAGCTTAAACCACGGAGCAAAGCCACAGGCTTAAAAAGGAGGAAGGATTCCCCTCCATACCATTGCATCAGGGCTTTATTTGGGAACTTAGGCCACTTGGCTTTGTGTAGCTCTAAGTAATACTGCACATAGACCACTGTAAAAATGACTTTTTGAAGCCATCCATTGGCAACTACAGCCAATGCTGAACCAGGGCCAGCAGGAACACAAACTTACCCAGCCTAAGCCCAGAGCTCTTGCAGCTGAGGGCAATGAGAGCCCACAGGAAAATTCCCTTCACCTTCCAAGGCTCCTGTACCACCTCTTGCACATCACTTATTCCTTCTGATTTTCAGCATCTCCTGCTGACCATCTGTGCATGCTTTGAGCTCACTCAGGCACCGGAACAACTTCCAAAAATCTGAATTTCTGGAGATTTTAGGCTGAAACAGAATAACTAATCTGGGGTCTACTTTTCAGGCAATATCCCAGGTTTATGTAAAACAATTTCAAGGAGCCAACAGCTCACTTGGTGCTTCTCTGACACTGTCCAGTAAGTAGAAAGTCGTAACATGTGTAAGTTCAGAGTTAGGGTCTCAGTAAGTCATAGAAGAAACTGACATAACTACACTTAGAGCCTTAACTGTTTATGTATCTAATCCTCAGTGTTCTGCCCTTTCCCTTGTACCAAATCACATTAACAGAAACCAACATATACAATGTTTCACTCCCCAGTTCACTGTATTACTTGCCAACCTGCCAAAACATGAATAAGGAGGGGGCTTGGCCTTAATACAGAACCACTGAGAAACTTCTAATTGGAATTTCAGCCCTTAGAAAATGGCATTTTTATGCCTTTATCAAAACCAGGGTCTGACAGATGTTCTCCTTCCTTTGCAAGGGATGGTTCCATCGGGGGACAAACTCAGCAAACACACCTGCACCTTCACAATCAAGCCCAAACCCACCCAGTTCCTTCAAAGCTCATGAAATGTGCAAGATGGAGACAAGAAATCCAATAGTCAAATCTGGGATTGGTTTCTGCTTTGAAGGGCTACCTGTACTTTAGGAGTTGCAGTTTTGATGACAACCTTTAAGTTTCCAGAGGAGCACGTGCCTTATAGGAAAGGGAAATTCATCTGTTCTTGCCAGTGGTCAGTGTTTTGAGCAGCAGATATAGCTTGGCAGCAAGGACAGCAAGGAGCCTTTTACCCCCTCACAGATACAACTGTGTTGAGGTCAGGACAGAGCAAATCTTAGATTAATTCAGGTGGAAAGCAAGCCTGGGAGGTTACCTGCTCCAATCTCTGCCCAAAGCAGGTCCAAGAACAGGATGAAGTCTGCAGTATCTTCAGGGGTGGAAGCCTCACAGCCTGCAGGCAATCCAAGATTATGTTAACTTGGAAAAACCACCACAAATGATGCAAAAGCACTTACCAGAAACACCTGGACCTTCAGACAGGCTGTGTTCAGCACAGGGAGAAGCTTCTTGGGTATGGTCACACATGGGAGGAAGAAAACCAGATGCAGACAAGGCTCATGGGTCAATCAGGAAAGATCAAGTCAACCTGGAAACTGACTCTGAAGGAACTGTTAGGTTCTTGTGTTGAAGGGATTAAAGACCCAATTATTGGGATTTAAATATGCTGAACCCATTTTTCTGGGAAATTTCTACACAGGACCGATGAACTGCTCATATTTTGGGATATGCATCTAGGCCTAAGGAATTCTGAATTCTGGCAAGACTACATCTGAAGCTGTTATAGGGCAAGCAGTTGCAGACAAATCAGGTTTTAATTAATAATGTCAGACTCCAAATGAGCTGCATCCCTGCACTGTCTTCTGGAAGGACACAAGCCTCTGCAGCTACAACACTCAGTGTGTCTTCAGCAGATTCCTGCTCTGAAAACCACAATCACTTAAATCAAAGACTTTAAAATTCCTTTTAACAGCAAGACACGCATCTTCAGTGATTCACATTAAGGACAACAGTTTCTCCAGGGAGAGGAAAAAAGCCTGCCTACCCCATGGGAGATCACAGATGCTCTTTCACAGGAAGTAATTTAAATGTAGCCAGGAAAAAAATCAGGTTTCACTGAGTGAGCTTTTTCAGCAGAAAAGCTTAGAGATGAAAGCAAAAATACGAATTATAGTTCCCTCAGTAGAATAAACACTAGGATTACTGGCAGGGCATTCAATGCAAGTCTCTAGAAGATGGTTCCCCTCAGCTGAGAAGTTTAGTCACCTCTAAGCATAAAGCACGCATTTCTTTTTGTTGGGGCTTTCAGAGAGAATAGGAAAACAGGCATTAGAACTCTTTTGTTGAAGCCAGCATTAGTTATCTTCAGCTGTACTCTATGAAATAGATATAGCAATATCACTCTTGCAAACTTAAGGCAAAGCTGTCTCCCCAGAGCTTTGAAATAGATTCAAAAAAGCACAGCAGGTGTTTTTTTAAAAACAGCCATAAGACTGGCCTAAAGCATACCAAAGATGCACAGAGTTCTGTGGTTTGAAAGAGACCATAATCTCACAGAGAGGTTAACACTAGACACTATGAGTTATTAATTACATGAGATCAACTAATTACTCACTTAAACAGCAGAATTTGGTATTTTGTCCCCTTCTTGATCTTGCACACCCATCTTGATCTCTATACATATTATAGGTACTCAAGGAATTCACTTCAAAACAAGAAAGCTAGGTTTAAACAGCAATATAGAAATGGAAATGCCCAGGAAAAGAACAAACAACCTCAGGACTGGACAGCACTGGCCTGTTCTGTGAGCACAGGTACACAGGGCTGCATGGGCACGAGCTGGATGTAGCCCTCTCAGAACTCCAGTAGAAACAGAACAAGGTTCTGAGCATACCTACTTTAAATGCAAACATTTTGTATCCTCTGCTTTGATGTTTTGGAAAAAATACACCAGGCCTTAAAAGTACCAAAAAATATTCCTGTGGCTTGAGTTTCAAGAGAGCTAGAAAAGCATTGTGAGTTTTTCTAACATGTAACATTGTTACACCATGACAACACCAACAGGGACCCCAGGATTCCCCTTCACGCCCAGCTTGCTGTTCTATAGCACCCAGAGATAACTTCACCTTAAAATAAATCTGATAGAACAGTGAGACATTACAAAGCATGATTTAGACTGGTCTTACATGCTGTTTTAACCAGCTGATTGATGTATTTAATACTGAGTTGTAAGATTCTCTACAAGGCAGTGTCTGCCCAAAGGGCTCACAGCAGACTCCAAGGAGATCCTGGTACCTGGTGTGCTCCCCCTCCACATCCCACGGTGGCCAGTGAACAGTGCTGGTGTTCCACAGCCCTGGTCCCTGCTGGGACAGCAGCACCACCAGCCAAAGTCACACAGGAAATGCTGCAGTCTCCCTATCCACTAAGGAACAGCTGGCTTCCATCTCTGTTACAAGAACCCCCATCACCAGAGGCAGGTGATGCTTGCCTCCCGCACAGGAGGGACTCTGGTTGGTTTATTCACCACAGCCTGTGTGTGTTATCCTTTTGGGGCGGTCCCAGCGGAGCAGGGCTGCAGACAGCAGCAGGGTTGACTCAGGGCTCTGAGGGAACCCCCCAGGCTCCATCTCTCCCCAGGAGCCCCATGCTCAGCCAAGGAGTGCCAAGGCCCTGCCCTGCCCTTGCACAACCAGAGGCTCTGGCAGGAGCACCCACGGGGCCCTGTGGCCACCCCACAGAGCCACATCAGCCCCACAGAACACACCAGGCCTGCATTCCTCAGCTCTGCCAAAGGATTACTTAGCTCCAGGCTAATAATTGAAAGATGCTGGGATTTAGAAGCCTTTTAAGAATCTTTCTAAATTCCTGTTGGAACATTTTGGTGGCTAAGTAAGTGAAAAAATGTTAACATTAATTAAAAAGATACTTTTTAAACTTGAAAGCCCCTATGAAATAAAGCTTTCCTTCATAATAGAATTCTAAAACCTGCTGATAAAGCAAGTGGAAAATAGTTTGCAGGTTTAGGGACACCCACATGAAGCAGGAAATGCTGCTAATTAAAGCACCTGATTTCACTTAAGTCCAAAGAGTCTGTGGCTGAAGACTGGAAAGCTCTACTATTGAAGTCAACACCACTTAACTTCCTAAACTATGCCACTTAAATCTCTTTAAGACACTTCTTGTAAGTATTAGCGATGCTGAAGTCTGCAGAACACCTTGTACAGATGTAGTACACCCCAATTTTCTGTACCATCATTAGTCCAAAGGAGACAAAACAAAACCCTGTGTGTAAGCTACACCAAAGTGCATTCAAGGGAAGTCCTGATCTGCACAACCAAGGCAGCCTGTCAGCTCACACAAATCACATCTCGTCTGGCATTATTGGACTGTATTATTCAGAAACTTCAAAGAACTACAAAGCAGCCTGATTAGTTGTATTTTTTTTTATTAGGTTTATTATGACTTAGAGTTTCTATTACTCCAGCTGGGTAAACCACATTTGAAAGTAAGTTTAACTGCAGGACTTCAATTTCAACCAAAATCATTTTTGCATGACTTTATTGTAATATAGATTTCAATTGAACATTTAAAACTTACTTCATTAATAAGCAAGCCAAGCTCAGTAGCTTCAGTGCAGGATGTACTTTATGTAACTGCCGCACATTCAGGTTAGATTGGATGTACACGGAGAAGAGACCGGGCAACTGCACGAGTCAGAGGAGAAAGCAAAAGTAAGCACCATTTGTACCAAACTAAACAGTTCTCCAGTCAGTGTTCCCTACTGAAAACCAACTCACTTCTGGCTCCAGGAGCTACAGTTTGGATACAGCTGAAAGCTATTTCCAGAACATCAGCTTTCTACACTGGCACAAGAAATAGTCTTCAAAGCAACAGGTACTGGACTTCTTTTTATTTTTTTCAGAGACAACCTGTTCTCCTGTGTTTATCAGGTGAATACATGCATTTTTGATCACTCTGGCAGAGGTCAAAGAGCAAACAACAGTTGGGGCTAAATGAAAAACAATCAAAAGTTGCAAAATATTTAAGGTAATAGCAAAAAAAAAAAAAAAACCAACAACATGAACGTAACCAGTTTAATATCAAAGTCTGCTTTCTTTCAAAGAAAAATGGCACAAATTAAATAAGAAGCCAGACAAATTTAGTTTTAGATGGTAATAGACTGAATTAATGCTTCAGAGCATGAACAAAATTTCTTTCACTGCAAGAAAGGGGAGAAGTAATTTGAACAGGCTCTGTATTTGGGCTAGACCAGCAGCACTGCTACAGCTCAGTCCCTGTGTGCAGGACTGATACCAGCACGATGTCACCTTTACCACATCAAGAATAAACTGTGTTAGAAGTTGCAGAGCATAAGCATCTTACTTGTACAAGCCAGTTAAAAAATAAACAGAAGAGCTGAAGAATGGTTCTCACACCTGTCCTTTCTGTTCAAGACTCCACCTTTCTTTTAGAACAGAAAAATCCCTCTGCCAATAATCTAATAAATACTAATGCATATTCAGATACCATCTTCAAAATCTTTGCTGAAAATGCAGTCTCCAAAAGAAACTAGCTTTATGCAGTATTAACATCTTACATAAACTAAACCTTATGAATTGTAGTTAATAGCAGTAACTGAAATTAATGTATACTGAGTTTCAAGTGATGTGCAAGTTCAGCTATGTAACACAGGTGGGGGTTGGAGCAGTTCTTAGCACTTTTCTTTGGACACTTCTGACAGCTGTCCATGAACTACAGAGCCTCTTGCTACAGTACTGTGCAACTACTGACATCTTCAAGGGCTCTTGGGTGTAAAGAAATGTGATGGAAGCACCACAAGGCAAGGAAATCAGGCTCAAGTAGAGAGCCTTGAGTATCTCACACAGCATTGCTGTCTTGCCTTGACTACAGACATCGTTGAGAGGGCAAAAAGGGCAAACCTACAGTGAAGTCTGCTTCAAACAGCAAAGATAATACAAAAGAGATCTGATTCTACAAGCACGTAAGCAAAAGTCTTGAAGAGCTGTGTATTAACATGGAGCTCAAGGTGCCTTAACTTCGCCAGAAACCACAGTTCTTAGTACTGGGAATCTAGCATAACTACATTTAATCCCAGGATCAACCTATGCTTCCAGTTAAAGCATGCATACCACCTCTCTAAATACCCCTTTCCCAACGTGCAGGGTTGGAGCTCTCCATTTTTCTTATTCTTCCTGTGTTATCCCTTTCCAAGGCAGAGATTTAGAGGCCCTAAAGCCAGAGCTCTCCACCAAAGACTTTCTCCCTCTTCGTATAAAAATAGTCAGGACACTCTGAGACTGACATCTGTCCTTCCCCATTCAGAAACAGATTTGCAGCAGATCAGTCTTGATCTCTAGTTCAGTTTTAGACTATGCTTAAGTTACGGCAGCCAGAGTTCAATCCTATGAATGTAAGCTAAACACAAAAAGAAAGCCATTTATCCTTTTTAATTCATGCTTACAGCATGTTTATCCAGAGTTTTATAATCAACTTCCAGTTTTAAATTATTTTCTTAGCACTTCACATAACCTGAATGCCACTCCTCCTGAAGGGGATGGCATCACAGAATCTTGTTTAAGTTAGTCCAAGTTTTCACATGTGACCAGAAGTCTTACTTGTTAGAACACACCCCTTTTCCAACTATTCCCCACATTCCCTCTCCTCCCACCCCTCCCCAGCAATGGGCAATTACTTCACAAGAAATGTAAAATAGGATATGGGTGTACACAAAACCTACCCTTCACTAATACTGAACAGAAAAGCCTATTTTCCAATTACAGGACATTTTTCTCTAAATTTAGGTCAGCACTGGTGCAGTCTGCACTGTGTATGATTACCACAAGGATAATACCAATAAGTACATATATTTTCTCAAACTGATTTAAAAGCCTATGAAGTTAATTGGGGAAAAGTTTAATATTGCTACTTCAGAGCACTAGAACACACAAAGTGAATCCAATAAAGATCCTTGTATTGATTCAATATTAAGTATTAATTGCATGACCATCATAGCACCTCTTTACATTATCACACAATCACCAGAATTATCAACTGCTTTTAAAACTAAAAAGGGTACAGTCCAATATTTATAACTTGCACACTGTTACTATACAGAAACTAGGTGCATGGTACAGTGCTGCAAAAATGGAAGCCTGCAGTTTTGACAAAGATGCCAAGTCATGTTGTAGACAATTTCAGTCAAACTGGCAATACTGTTTAAGCAAATACTCAAAGCAGGAAATAAAGGACAAAAAAAAAAAAAAGAATTCTATAGCCAAATAAACATCTGAAATTTCCTTTCCCTTTAATAATACAAGTAAGGTCACTTTTAGCCTTGGAACAGATACATGTTCGCCTATGATGATCTTGCTAACTACTACACAATATCTGATGTCCTCTGCTAAGAATATAGTTTAAGAAAGCCGCAGTTACAAGAGGCATCTAATGTAATATCTAAAATTTCCTTTATGGCATTTATTGAATTCTTTGTCTTAAACAGTGAATATGGAAAGATGGCCTCATGTTTCCTTTTCAATAGTACTCTGAGGATCAAGTGGCTTTCAAGCAGCATGGTGGGTTTGAAATTTTTGCAGTTTAGATCATTCTGTTGCGTTTATGAGTTGGTGAGTCTGTAATGACATCGCCACACTGGGCTGAGGTACGCTTTCTAGTTCCACCATTGTCCAAGTGGAGTGCCATTTCTTCTGATATGAAAGTGTTCAAATCAACATCATGGAGTCCATTTCTCCTTCGACTAGCATTGGAGCCACTGCTCACGTGAGTAGGCGAGCCTGGGGTACTCGAGCGAACACTTATACTAGCCATTGCACCACTAAGACCTGGGGAGAGAGAGAAAAAGGGCTTCAGTCAGACAGCACAGACAGTTCAGTCCCCACGTGTGCCACACAGGATTGCACTCAGCCCCATTCCACCGAGACCTTAAAGACACTTCATCCTGCTGTTTGCACCACTCCAGTCCAGAGCACACCTCCTGAGCTTCCAGCCTGTGCAATAATCCAGTAGTTACCAGAACTGCTTTCTATGACATGAAAAGTGAGCTTATACACCAGGGTGTAACAGCACACTCTGAAAAACATTAACTCCATAGGCATGACATGCTATTCGAAACAGGCACATACTGAGAGCAGATAATCTCAATTTAAAGGCTTCACACTGGACCAAGAGTTACACAGCCCTGCCTGACCAGGACTTGAGCTGAACTGACCTGGTCTTGTGTCAACACCACCACCCTGCTCCCTCTCACTCCCTGAAGGAAACTGCAGTATGGCAGCAGGTCTCACACAGGTGTACACCACAGCCAGTTCATAAATACAAGCTTTTATTTCATGGCTAACACTAACAGCCAACACCTTAGTATTATTAAATTCAGAAATGCACTTGAAGAACAAGCAAGGAAAACCACATGACCATCACCCAAAATTTGTTATCAACAGTCTGATGCAAATCACTGTCACAGGTACCCTGCAAGTACTTTGGTTTGTATTCCGATTAATAGTAAATTGAAGTTTATTGTAGAAAAAAAGGCCTTAAAAAGACAACCATGAACTTTCATACTAATTTAACCTCTGCCTTCTGTAACACAACAATTTTGCAAAAGTGGGACATTCTAAAACATAAATTTAGTAAGGACTAATACACAAAAGTCTAACTACTCTTCTCAATTTCCAATTCAGGCTATATTTGGAGATAAACAGGAACTCAGAGATAAGAAAAACATCTTTACTATCATAACTTTTCTAAACCTGACTATCAGTAGAAGAGTACATCTGCTGGCCCTAGGAAAGATAAAGATAGATCTGCATATTTTCTAACAATAAGAACAAGGAAATGTTGAACTGTCCAGGAAGATTCTGAGAGCAGTAACCTTCAAAATCTTATAGCTCCCTTCTCCAGTCTCAAATATTCTATAGCTCTGTCCAGCCATCATAAACCTTGTGCATTCACTAATTCCCATCTCCATGTACTGTCAAATGAGCAGCCAAAAACCACTGACTGACAAGCCAAGCCTAACAAAGCCCAATCCACCAGCTGCTGGCAGGCCAAACAGGCAACTTCAGAGGCTCTGGGAAGAGAGGACTGCTAGAACTACAACATCACTCACCAGAAACCTCAGGTAGAAGCTGAAGTCTAAAAGCCATCTGCAGCAATGGGCAGCTGATACACAAGTCAGGATGGAGCAGCCCAACCAACTTCACTCCATTGAACATTACTGAATGGACATTTAAAGCTTCCAACAGCACAGGAAATACTTCACACAGATCTGGCATTACACAACAACCAGTGGACACAGCCACTCATCACTGATTCTTTCTTAGGGCTTTTGCTTACAGCTCCAAATGGTGTTCAAACAGGGCCCAGAAGCATGGTCTGAACTCCAAGAGGCACCCTGCAGATTTTATTAATAGCAAAATCATTGCTCATTCACAATGGCAGAAAGTATTTAAACAGAAGAAGCTGTTTTAGTGTAAAAGTAACTCAGAAATGAGGTTTGTGACAGTATTCCCAGGATTAAAGTCAAGCTTAAATTCAAAACCATTAGGAAAAGAATTTCCCATGCACCCACCAAATAAAGTAATGCAGCTAAACTTGATGACGAATGTATGAGAAAAAGCCAATTCAGATACCATATCTTGGATAAACTACTAACATACACAATTTGGGCAGGTAACAAATCACTTCACAATTCAAAGACATCAGTAGTTTAATTTCAACTGGCATGACATACATCAGAAAAAACATTAATTCATCCTGTACATTTAAATTGGAAAAAATCTGACAGCATACAGGTGACATTTTTTCAAATCCAAACTGATTGTAGAGACTTCCCCCACATCCCTATTCCAAGCAAAACTGCTGTGACCACATAAGTTCAGTGTCATTACTTACACTTAAGAGTCAACAATTTACATCACTTATCAGTCATTTACTGTTATACAACTCATACCAAAGGAGCAACATAGTAATTCAGTTTTATCATGACATCTTTTTACTACATCTAGTACCCAAGTAAGGGCAGAAAAATTATTCTAAATAAACCCCAAAACTGATCTGTGATGTCAAAAGACATTTTTTGGCACCACTCAACAACTATGTTTTTAAGTGGAGCCTTTTCAAGTAACAAGCATTCTTTAGAATAGTTGATACAGTTAAAAGATGTATCTGTAACACACTGCAGCATACTCTAAACCAGACTGCCCAAGTTCACAAGCAATGCCTAAAGCAGTCACTGACTTCCCAGTATTTAGGTAATGCTGAATCACTGTACATTTAAATACACAAACAACCTTCAGGAGATAATTACAAGTTAAAATCTTCAAGTCAACTTAGTGTCTAAGGCAGGAGAGTAGCTTTGAATTAATTCCTAGAGATCAGAATACGAGGCTATTGCATCACAGCATGGGCTTTGAGCTACAGGTTAATCTTGCAGCTCACACAGGTGTTTAGTACCAGTAAGAGCCATGGCTGGGTACACTGACAGACTGACAGCCTAAGCTCCTGGCAGTGAACCACATTACACAGCACTGCCCATCCATCCAGAAGGGCAAAACTGCCAAATGAAACACTCAGATCACAGTTTGGATTTGCACATTAGGATAGGCTAATTGAGCTAACATAGAAAAGTCAAAGCAGACTCAAGGCATATATTCAAATATCAAGATGCCACTACATGGAACCAACATCTGAGAACAATCTGCAATGCTCAAAAAAATCCACTTTTAGTCAACAGGGAAAAGAGTTAAGTTTTTCCTTGGGAAGCTGTGGCAAGGCAGAGGAAATCTCAGAAAAGCCATTTACTGTGAATTACTCTGAGTTCAAGCTTTCAGCAGACTCAGAGCTCTTCCCAAAGCATTTAAAGCAGCAACTGACACTAGGAAGTGGTAAGATGACATGACTGTCAGCAAACACCACTTCCCAACCTCAAATTTCTGTACTGTGATTAATATGGCCTTAACCACAGGCACACCAGTTTTGTCCATACAACAAGATAGAGATCCAAACAGCTGCTAAAGTGGCTTCACTTCTCCCACAATCTCACATCCACCTCTGAAGTTTCCCACTCCTTTCTACCAGGGACATCTCCTTTATTCTTTGAGGACATTAAGAAGGCCCACATGGCTCTGACCCCCTCAGGTCTCAAACATTTTGTAGTACCTAGTACACTCTCTTTCCTGTCATATCTTTGATCAACAAAGTGATATTTCATAGACAATGATTTTACAAAGAATTATATTTTAAAAGGTCTTACAGTACTATTAGAAGGAGCTGTGATCAATACTCCCCAATTTATAACTAAGTACACTCCAAAACTATCAAGATATTAGAATGCTTGACTGAAAATATGTTTCATGGATTACAAAATACTTAAATCTGTCAACTCAAAATCAGCAAGTTTATCATCACTGGCCTAACAAACTGTAAATGCTGTTTCATCTGCACCACAATCATGCCCATGTACAATTTATTCAGGTCACTATCACAGCATAATATACTGAGTAGCTACTGTTCCACACACTAATAGTACTAACTGTTGTTTCTAGAAGTTTTAATCAGCAAGTATCAAAAGGAACATTCATGCTTAGGTAGTGTGACTAAAGCAGGAATTAGTTAATAACCCCAGACAAATACAAAATAGCATGCAGAAAGATCCTTGTCACTCTTCTGTCATATTCACCCTTCCATAATACTGGCTCAAAGAGCAAGTTTTAGCAGCACATACCAATACAAAATTCCATCATAGATATATTTACATACAACCTTTAAATTAACCTGTGTCAGACTATTCAGAACTCTGTTTTTCTATCCCAACTGCTGCTTCTCCACTTTGCTGAGTGCTCCTGTTTTAAACTGCACTTTAATATTCTGAGAAGCAAATGTGAAGGCCTAGTGGAAACGCAGACTCTTAAGGGGCCAGGTCACACACTTCTATGTGCAAGTGCTCTCTCTACCCACAGAGACCAAATCACATGAATTATACACATCAACATTAAAGCTAAGAAGAACTAATGTTCTCTCACTGTACTGCTGCCCTATTTTTTCCCCAAATTTACCTAATTTTTGATTAAGAACACTCAAGTCAAATACATTTCAACATTACCTTTCCAAGCTTGCTTCTTGCCCCTCCTGAAATCTCAGCATTTTCTCCCATTTTGCTGGGAGGTTGGTGTGTTACACACAGAGCACACGCACAGTGAAGGACACAGGCTGTGCACCTCACTTGGTACAGCAGCTACAGCCAGGCACAACGTGGCTGAGCACGTGGCAGTGTTTGGGAGTCTTGTACTGTTAGCTCAGATTGATGTAATTCTGTCATTTGAAACTCATCTCTTACAGAACTGGAAATGTCAATACACATCCAGAGAGTAGGTGAAGACACATCCATACTTTCCCTAGCTGCAATGACATTTCAGGGAGTAATGGAAGTTAAAAACCCAACTCTGTAATTCAGATGTTGGACAATAAAGGTATTATCTTCTACTACCACATCTTAAAACATCAAGCATTAGACTGATGTTTCATTAAAGTTTCAGAAAACTGCACTGGCACTCCAGAGTAAAACATCATGTATTACCTTGAGATAACTACTCAGCTTTTCTAAAAGGCTTGAACTTCTTTTCAAATATTCACAGTTGAAGTCACCAGCCATGCTGTATTTCAAAGGTTACCCATCAGCATGCTAACAGTGAAAAGCTGATAATAAGAGAAAAGATGCTGTTTACCAAAGTTTACTCTCTCAAGAGTAAGGTTCCAAAGTCTCCTTCTCACTAAGTAACACTCAAGATTTCAGTAACAACTGCAGTGCATAGGTGCCACGGAGTTAAAAGGGAGATCACATCTTAAACATTCTCTTGACTAATATTTTTGCCATGAGAATTTTGCTTTTAGCTACTATAACAGGTTCTTCTCTGCTGTTCTGCTCTCAAGTTTTCTTGTAGTACAAAGACTTGATAATCAGTACCACAAGATAAAATTCTGGGGTCAATATCCTGTCCAAAAAACTGTCAACCATCTTACAGAGATAAAATATAGGTTAGAGGTCACAGGGCTGGAGACAAAAATTCAGTTTTAAGATATTTCTTTTCAGATGAGGCATACAGTTTAAAGATGGTACTGATGCCTAAAGGATGCTAACCTCTGATGTTTTAGTCTAGGGCATACACCTAGAATTGTGTTTGATGTTCCAGGAAATACTGAATTATTAGCTATTGTGTTACCACTGCTTCTGTCAAAATTTTCAGATGTGCTTACGATGCACTTAGGGGCTACATGATGAAAAAAAGAATATTTTCCACCACCAAAGGAGAAGACCAGCAAGCTATAATGCAGTGATCTTTAGACATATAATGGTGTCTATTTCTGAGAAGTCAATAAACCAGCTCTGCTTGCACTGAGTTTACTTGGTGCAATAGGCTATTCATACTTATCCCTGCCTTACTAAAAGAGGTCTTGCTGCAAGCAGCCAAGTTTTAGCATTATCCCTCAAATTCAATTCAACCCATCCACATGAGCAATAAAGAAATACTCTACTCCCTTCAGGAAGCCAATCAGCACAAAACAGCCTCCCACCTTTACATGCCAGTAGGAAACTCCTCTCAAAACCTCTGTGCCTGGACTGCTCCTCACTATCATCAGGTTCTCATGTTCCCTCGTGATACTTAGAAGCAGCACTTTCAAACAATGTGCCAAAAATTATGATAAGCACAGGCCTAATGAGGACAATTTACACACACCTAAAGATCCTTAGCAGGTTTCAAAATCAAAACATACTTTTGAGAAGCCCTACAATAAATAGGAAATGAGTTCATGAGATTGCTTCATCACAACTTCCTTGAAGAAAAAAAAAAAGGGGGGGAGAAGCTGGACTAATGAAAATATTGTAGGCAATAACTTAAAAACAGTTATGAGGCCCAATACAGGCCTAGTCACTAAAGGATTAGCACAAAAGCATTTGTGTCAAGGACCAGATTGAAACTGATATGAGGAGAACCTAATCCAGAAGGTGACTGACATGTAATCTTGTCAACCAGCTGATGAAGGGGAAAAGTACATTTTGAGCCCCTTCAGAGCCACGACAGAGGACAGAACTCCCTCATGACCCTGCATTACATTAAGAAATATGGAAAGCTTTATATATCATTGTTCAGATCCTCATGCTATAGAAAAGTGACTTCCATAAACCACCTCTGTACAAAGCAGATGCTAGGAAACGATACATGGACACAAAAAGAGCCATATTATCAATAAAAATGCCTCTGAGTTTACTCAGAGAGCTCACTGTGCTGAAGTGAGCTTACCTAAGCTTCCTCTCACCTGAGACTGAGCCTTTCCAGTTAAATCCAACTCCAGAGATTCAACTATATTTTCAGAAAAGCATTTTTACGAGGGTGCTTACCACAGCGAGAGCCAGCTTCTGCAGCTGTTCTCATGAAATTAATTTTATCTACACTGAGTAAGCAACAGTGGTGCACAGAATTCCCTAGCCTCCTTCTGTATGAGACAGGAAACTGCCAAAACCAACATGACTGAGTAGGGAAGCATGTTTGGTTTAAAAGGCTGTCACCTAGACAGTAACAGTGTCTGGACTGGGCATCTTTAAAAACCACCAGAGCACAGCAGAAGCCAAATCTGCATTTTCAGAAATTCATGCTTCTAATTAACCCATCAATTCTAACCCCCACTGAGAATATCCAGACAGTAAAAATTTAATTTAGGTTGCACTTCTAGATAGTTTCATTTTTGTTTTTAGAATGTCTAGGGTTTGTACCTCAAGGTATCTGCTACCCTTTTGAATTTTAGAAGGCACAAAACCCAGAGGTGAACTGCCCCATCTCACCTCAAGAGCAATTTAAAGCACATCTGGCTATCAGTTACTCAGTCATAATCCAATACAGAATAAGCTACTGAATAGTCATGTCTGAAAAGAGATACACCCAGCCCTGCTGGTGATGGCAAGGAAGGCAATTCAGTATGACACTGGAAGACATGTAAATCTGAAAGTGAACTAAAAAAAAGTTCTGAACAGGACTCAATTATTTCAAAAATGCGTAACTGAAACACCCTTCCCAGGGTACTGTAAATAGAACGCCGAACTGCATTTGTGCCTAACAAAGGTACTAGAGAGCTAGAGACAGAAGCCTCATACAACAAATTCCCTCTCTAAGCCCCCAAAAAGTTGCTAGTAGTCAAATCTTAATATTTAACTAGTTGCTAGCATAGCATTGCCATTTTCCAAGAATTCTGTTTACTTTAGCATTGCTATGAATGCCAAGTCTCTTCATGCTTCAAAAACACTACCAAGACTTGAAACTAAACTGCTGACTTCACAGCTGTGCAACATTACAGACCCAAATTTCATTTTTATTCAGTACTTTTTCTTCATTCAAAATACTCAACTATACAAATTTTTAGCAGCCAACACATGCCTTATACATGCAAAAGCTCCCTTAAAGAATGAAGGGAATGCCTTCAGCTGGAACACCAGGTACATGACACATTATAATATGCCAAACACACCTTAAGAACCCCCACCCAATTTCAACCAAGCAGTATTGAAAAGGTGACATTTACCATGCAGAGCTATGGCTTCACGGAAGGGTTGCAAATCAGTCTCTACAGATGAGCTAGTTTCTGTTGAAGTAGCTCGGTTAGGGGATACTACAGTCAGTCTTGGGGGAGCTCTAGAATTTCTTGGAGGAGGGACTTTTCCACAAAGGAAGCTGATTAAGTCTTCTCTTCGAATAGTTCTTCTGCGTTTTTTAACCCAGGCTAACACATCCTTATTCCGACGCTGATAGCCAATCTGAATTCCTAAATCAAAGCTTCGCTGGTGGGCATCCACACTCTCTGCAAGAGGACAGAAAAAAGTTCTCTTAGTGTTACACAGCAATGTACAGCATGGCACAGCACTGATGTGGCCTCCTGCCAACCATGGGAAAGAAGAAGTATCTACATCTTCTACAGGGTACACCATAAGGCAGCACCAAGGTGGCTGCAGGAGCAAAGAGGAGTTCTATTAAACCTGAAGAGAGTATTAGCCAAAACATTCCATCCTCTTTACACGTCAGATAGTCAACAGCAACTCCAGCTCCACTTAAACAGCATTTACTATACTTCAGGTCAACACCACAGCACTGTTTATTTATATTAAAAACACACTTAGAGCTTGTCAGGCTGAGGAAGATATTAAATCAATGGACAACGGACTTAGACACACGCAGTGCATCAATACAGCAGGAAGCCCCAACATAAGAAAGGAGTAACTGCTTTTCTTCATTCTGACAGGTAAGGAACTGCCAGAAAACTCAGGATTTCTTTCAAGTTCTTCTATTTTCAGCTGGATTTCAACTGCAGAGGCAATTCACAGGCCACAGTTTTGAAACTGGTTAGAACACAAGTGTCCCCAATGTCTTTCAATTAGCCAACATATCATTTACAAAGGCTAAGAAAGTTTCCTTCCCCATTTAGGATCCCATGGCAATTCTGATATAGAAAAGTTTTAAACACGTAATTTACAATAAATCCTACTACAAAATGCAATTTCCCTCTCTGTTAATGTATCTGGTCACCTGTGCACATCAGTTATAGCTGTGTCTCCAGTGTATTAAGTTGCTTTCAAACTTCGGGAAGTGTATTTCTGGCTACCAGTTTGAGCAAGTTTCAAACCACAGTAACAGGTGGGACAAATCCCGTTCACCACACAATTATCCTCATCTTGTTCATCACAGGTTTGCTATCAGAGCTTTGACAACACCTATTTCAATTTCACGTAAAGTTTCATACTCTTATGCTGCTCTTGCTCCTTTAAAAAGACATGAACATATCCACTCCAGTTTTGTTTGCTTGAATTCCATAGAATTTTTTCCATGTGGCAAAGCTGATTTAACAGCATTTTATAATCTTGTTTTATTAACAAAGCCCACGGCAAAAGCCAGAAGATAAAGGTATTTCTTTGAACAGCGAGCCCAAAATATTGGTTTACAAACAATGGCATACACATCTAATGTAGCTTTGTCACACTACAGAACCCAGAAAGTACTACTGCTAAATGTTATTCTTGGACTTGTATTCTAAGGCACCACTGCACGGACCATGAAAGACAGCACTGAGAGCTACAGTGCCAAAGAGCAGCACTCCAAACCTAACACAACAGACCAAAACCACCTCAAACTGAGCTAAATCTTGGAGCTTTTGGAGTATAAACTAAACAAGTAAACAAATGTAACTTAACCTGTTATTTGTATCCACTCTAAGAGTATTCTGCAGGAACTACTTTGTAATCCAAAGGCTACACTTACAAATGCTAATTCCTGAAAGCAATGGTAACATGACAGATTATTCCTCCTGCCATTTTCTACTGCACAGCAGCCTGGACTCCAATGCCCTGGCAGCAAAAGCTGCTCAAACACTCCGGAGCCAACTTGGAAACTGAAAATACCCCTTTAATCGCTTCCTGAAATACCAGGAGTGCCCTTCTGAGGCTTGGATGCTGGCTTTACGTCAGTACCCTGCTTTCTTTGTGTATGAGAATGCTTTACAAAGTGCTGTGAACTAGGTATGAGGTCAAACACTGACTGCTGATGCAGCCCAGAGAAGTTTCAAGCATCATTACCCTGGGTACATTAGATTTTTATGGTAAAAGCCACAACCACTTTGTTTACAAAGTTAAACTAGCAAAATCTAAGCAGTCAAGCTGCATATATTCTGAAATTACTAAGTCAAAATCAACATTAGAAAATATTCAGGGCTTTTTTAATAAAAACAAGGCAAATTGTAGGCTCAGAAGTCTTATTCTAACATATACCTAGAACTTTCCACAGTGGCCTTAGTTCTAAATCCTACATTACAAGCCATGCCTTGACATTTTTAGTGGAATCAAGATAATGAAGTGCCTTGAATGCAGTCTCTATCACCAGCACCAGAAACTCAGGATGTAAGACCATCGTTGTGGTGTGATATTGAACTTCTAATCTATATTCAGAAGAAATACTGACATTCAAGACATCATGGCATTCTCATTATGCACCATTCCTCCGGTTGTTCTTGTTAAAAAGATGATGCCTCAAAACTCCAAGTATTTATCAGATCAGAAAGCAGCTGACAAGGCAAGAGGCAGTTTGTGGTGTTCAGCTCACACCACCAAGTATTCCTCCAGTATTCTGACAGAGTTCTCCAAAACAAACAGTACTGAGAATGTGAAAAACAGGAGTTTTTTTTAAGAGCCATGTTCACCACTAGGGAAAGCAAGCTCACAGTAAGAGACTCCAACTTGTCAGATATGACAGTGTTCAGCAGGTTCTACCATGTTATCACCAAATTTCCACTGACTTGCAAGTTAACTGAAAATTGAGAGATGGCATTCTTGAGTATCTCAGGTACTTTAAGATCTGTTTGAAGAAAACATTTGTTTCAGGTGCTGGTTTCTGAAGTGTTACATTATACCTGACCAAAGTCAGCTTCCAACTTAAAGTCTAGTTTCCCCCATCACCTACTCATCAGTTAATCACATCACTGCCAACAAAAAGGCTCATTTTGCCTAGAGCACAAGTAATCTAACATTCTAACCAGAAATAAACAACCTAAGTCTTCATAATAAAGACACTGTAAGGGAGAGCCATGCCATTTGTAAAGACAGACTGTAATTATTCCAGACAATTTATTAACACTACCTGCTGCTACTCTAGCACCATTCTCAAATGACTATTGTCCCCAGACATGTTCTAGTGACCCACACCCTCAGGCCAGCACCTTCCTGCTCTCAGGTGCTGCCCCTTCACATGACTTGACACATACACACAGCATTCAAATGCACCTTCTGCAGGGAGGGCTGTGCACCTACACTTCCTCCCCTGTCCACATCTGGCAGAAACCTGATCACCCATCACAAACACATCAACTGCTTAAAGCAAACCCAAAATAACAAAACTGGAGGCAAATGAAGGAGCATAGAGGCAGAACTACGGATAATGCTGTACTGACCAAGAGGAAAAAGAAAATCAAACTATAAGCTAGAAAAACCAACATTGTAATTTTAAAGCGCTTCCCTTCCTTGGAACGGAAGGCAGCAACAATGGGAATCACAATGTGCCAATTTCAGCCTTCACTGATATGTATCATTTTAGAACAACCTTTTAAATAAAGTAAAAGCCACTGAATGAACCTTCTGCAGACATGAATTCCTGGGACAACCCAAAGAACTGCAGAGTTCAGAAACACCCAGTAAACCAGCACTAAAGCACAGCCACATGCAAAGCACACTCCTATCAAAGTTCTGGCTAACACTGCCTTCTTACAGCCATGCTGAACACAGACATAATGACATTTTAATGCTTAAAATGAACCGTGAGGCTTACTTCAGAAGCCTCAGTGCCACAGGAAGATAAAAGTTTCTGTCACATAACATCTGTGCAGAATTTTATGAGCACTAAACCCAACTTCGCTTCACCACAAAAGAGAAGGCATTAAACTGACACCCCAACAGCTAATGCACCATGAAATATAAACAATGCAGGGAATTTCAGTACTACTTAATAAGCCGTTGTACATTTCCCGGGAATTCACAAGAAACAGACACATGTTAAAGATAACCTTTTTCAAGGGTCTCAAAGTAAAACAAATTTTAAAGTTTATGAGTCATTGACATGAGGCAACAGAAAAGATTCAGCTACCGTCAGCTAAAGTGGACCAGGGAAAACCTGCAAGATTCAGGAAGCAGTCTCGGGTTAGATTTTATCAGGGTGAATAAGAGACATTAACAGGCCCTACTTATGAGTAAGCCGGGGCAGCAGGCAGAGTGGGGCCCGGCTCGGCGGAGAGGCTGCCGGGGCAGCGGGGGGGCAGCCCCTTACCTTTGTAGAGGTTGGTGACCGCAGTGGCGGCGTTCTGGAAGGGGACCCAGAGGGAGAGCCCCGGCTGCTGGCACACCCGGTCTGCAGGGAGGGAAGGACACACGCTGTTTATTTTGGAGTCACCCGCTCCGAACGGCCATGTTAGGTTTCGCCATTTTGTTCCACCTTCCGGAGGCAGCTCCGGATCGGGGCCGAGCGGGGCGGGCGGGCAGCGGCCCGGCCGGGGCAGCGGGCGCGGTGCCCCCAGCGCGGCGGGGAGCGCCCGGCCGCCCCCGCCCCGGCCCCGCCGCACAATGAGCCCGGCCCCGCTTCGCCATTTTGTCGGGAGTCTCTTCCCGGGGCTGGGCGTCGGGAGCCGCCGGCAGGGCCGGGCTTCCCGGCCCCCCCCACCCTCCCCGACGCTCGGGGCTCGCCCCCGCCGCCCGGAGCCTCCCGGCGCGGCCCCCGCCGGAGCGCCCCGACACCCCGCGGCCGCGCTCCGGCCCGAGCGCTCCGGCAGCCGGGGGAGGGGGTGCGGCCGGGCCGGCGCAGGAGCCGCCCCGGAGGCCGCGCCGGGCGCTGTCCGGGCCGCGACCGCGGCTCCCCCTCCCTCTCGCCATTTTGTTTTCCCGTCCGTCTCCGAGGGCGGCCGCGGGCCGGCAGCCGCTCCTCCCGCCGCCTCGGCCCCTTTGTACCGCTGCGGGCACCTCCCCACCCCGGCGGCTCCGCGGCTGCTCGGCGCCCCCACCCCCCCACGGGCCGGGCCCCGAGCCCACCGCGCTCGGGCTCCACCGGCCTCCAGCCGCCCCAGCTGTGCCCTCCCCAAGCCCCTGACCGTGCTCACCCTTGTAGAGCTGCGCCACGGCGGTGGCCGAATTCTGAAAGAGGTGCCAGAGCTTCTGCTGCTTGTGCTCGGGCTGCGCCGCCGCCTCGTCCTGCAGCTCCGGCGCCAGCGCCTCCTCCTGCTCGGCCTCAGCCAGGCACTGCCGCTCCCACTTGCTGAACCAGTGCTCGGGCCCGTGCTCCTGGATCTCCGCCTCGCCCTCCTCCTTCTTGTCCTCCATCCTCCGCCCGGCTCCGCGTCCCACCGCCGCGAACACCCGGTCCCGACAGCCGGCCGCGCTCGTTCCGTGCGCCAGGCCGGCCCTACCTCACCCCCATGCCGGGCCCGCCCGTCGCTCCGCCGGCCCCAAACACTCCGAGCGCCGGCACCGCCCCGAGCGCACTGAGAGCCCGGCCGAGGCGCCTGGGAACGCGCAGCCGGCCCGACCCGCCCGCAGCGCTCGATTGGCCACCACCGCCCCGGCACCGCCGGTGCGTGCGGGATCCCCAGCGCTCATTGGTCCGTTTACGTGTCGGTCACGCGGGACACCCCGGTGGGCGGGGCTAACGCAGGTTTGGTTACGCCGTCACAGCCCCGTGCCGGGGGCGTCGGCGCGGTGCGCGTGCGCAGTGCGCTACCTCGCGCGGCCCCGGCCCTGGCCCCGCCCCTGGCGTGAGGCGGCCCCGCCCGCGCCCCCCCGGTAGCGGCCCCGGGGCCGCCCCGAGCGGGCGAGGCGCTCCCGGCCTCGGGCGGCTCCGGCAGGCGCTGTCCGCGGCCGAACCGGGAGGTGGCAGCGGCCGCCGCGGCTCCGCTGAGGGGCAGAGCCCGCCCGGGAGGCGGTTCCCTTCCCGGCCCCAGGGGAAGATGGCGGCCGCTCAGGGCCCGAGGGCCGAGCCGTGTGACACGGCCGGGCCCGGGGCCAGCGTCCGGTGGAAACCGCTGAGGGGTTTGCCCCGAGAGTTCAGACGCACGGCATCACTTTTCCGCCTGTTTTACACATTATTTACCAGTTCTTGATCCTGCGCTGTAGCAGGCACTGTCCCACCAGCAGACTGAAGTCACAGCTGCTTTGCGCACGTTTAAAAACACTCGTTCCCCCCGCGATCCCGGCACTTGGCTGCGGAGCAAATGGAAATGCGCTTCCAGCTGCTCCAGCCGCAGCAAATGTCCCCGTGCTGCGGAGCCAGGCCCGGGCAGACCTCCCTGCACACCGGGGATCGCACCCGCTGTGCCCGGCTGCGCTGCCAGCGCTCAGCCGGCTCCGGATCTGCCCCCACATCACTGAACCGAGCATGGACACACCGGCAGCCTGGGGCCCATCCCAGCCACGGGGAGCCTGCTGTGCCCATCGTACCCCAGGGCAGCCTGCTGTGCCCATCCTACCCATGGCAGCCTACTGTGCCCATCCCGCCCCAGCCCAGCCTTCTGTGCCCATCCCAGCCCATCGAGAAGCACTCACCGGCTCTATGGGCTGTTCTCTCCTCTGACATGCTGCTTTATCCAGTCCATGCTTGTTCCCTTTTTGAACTTGGATGTTCATGCAACTTCGTAAAACATTCAGGAAATCAAGCCTAAATCATATATAGTGGGGAAAGAAGTGGTATGAGGGTGTAGTTGGAACTGATGGGTTGGGGTTTTTTATCTCTGAGGACAACTGAAAAGACACAGCTCTTTTATTTCCTAAACCACTAAGACTAATTACTAAGAGCCTCCTACTTGTGCGTTATGCCTTGGCACTCCATGGGAGTAGAAGGGGTAAGAGCACCCATAACTTTGTGCATGTCTCCTTAAGCTGAAATTGTGGCACTGGCTTTTAATATAAATATCTCAGATATATGACACTAATGCACAAACACAAAGGCATGGATATTCCCTTCCTTATAGGTAAAGCTCTGTCTATTGTTGTTTAAGATTATGAACTTCAGCCAAACTGGTTTTGTAAATCATCCATGGCTCAGAAGGGCACTAAGTACATATTGTGGTGCAACATGGATTTTTCTCCCATGCAACTGGTTTAAGAAAAGCAAAGAACAGAAGAGGAAATCTTCTCTATTGAATAGGATTTCTTATAAAGTACCTACAACTTGGAAATACTCATTCCTTATATTCTTAAATTGTTGAAATATTGTAAAGCATCACACAGGAATGTGTGATGGGATTGTGTTCTAGTATTTTCCAGTAAATCAAGTACTGAAATTCATCTCCCTCATCAGAAACACAGCAGAATTTCCTGTCAGCTTTCATGGGCTTTGCAGATGCTCTCTGAGATCAGAAGTTAGGGCAGGGAGCTTGATGGAAGAGGAGGAGACATGGCTTTTTGTACTTTGTGTACCACACATCTGGTTTTCTGACTATTTCTAAAGAGTTGCATAATGTTGGCAGCTGTGAAATAAACAGTTCATTCCTGCAATACAATGTAGTGTCAGTCGTGATTTATCAGGCAGAGTGTCCTGAAATTTGGCTGTGCCTGGTGCCCATTCAGTGCAAATCAAACAGGGAGCAGTAATGCATCTCTGGGCAATCCTGAGTAAAAGCTTAGCACCCGAATTTCCTGCTTTCATTTAGACAAACCTGGCTGCACACTGTTCTCAGGAGTAGCTATGGCTGATAGAAACTCCTGGGATTCTGAGGGTTGTTTTCCTTTCACACCTTACACCAGGTGGGGTGGACAATGTTGGAGTTGTATGAATTGTTTTTATAGTTTTGTGAACTATAAAAACTTTGGTGATCTCTGGGATAGTAATGGAGAGAGGCTTAGCTGAGAACATAGGGATACTGAATTTTGAAATTAGAAAAATGTAATTTTTTGGTAGAATTAAGAAATGTAACTTGGTCTACAGACTTCTTTATGCCACCTGAAGATAAAAAGGGTGTTAGGGCTTTGGGAAAGGAGCCAAGCACTTTCTGGGACTAGAATGTACCAATGAGTCCTGCAGGTAGAGAAGGAGAATTAAATGGAGAATGAAGACAATATTGATTGACTTTTTGAGGTTATTTGTGGAGGAGGCAGCAAAGAAGAAAAACAAACAAAAGCACTGTGCACAAAACCCTTTAACACACCCAAACACTGTTCTCCCTGACACCTCCTAAGCAGCTCTGAGCAGCACTGATTCACTAAAGAATCTTTTCTCCCCAGAAATAAAGAACAAGTTTTGTGCTTTTGACCCGCTGTCGGTGGCCTGGCACAAACACAACTGTGCTGGTCTTAGTTGCTGGTGAGGGATTTGTAGGAGAGTCAGATACACAAAGACCACGAGGGCACTGATATGCACATGGCAAATGTGGAATCTGAGTAATCTTAGTGTTTTGCCTCTTAATTTCCCCCATGGGAATGCTGTAGTGATGAGAGCAGTGTGGCATCCCAACTGAAGTATCAAGGGAGATAATTACTGGAGCATGATGAGAATATGCTAATTGTAGAAGGCTCTGAAGACTTGTTTTATTCCCTTCTGCAGGCTCTTACTGGGAGTTGAATTTAATGAGAAATAAGGGAAAATATTTTTTTTCAAATATGAAAATATGGAATGGGGGAAGAAAAAGGTTTATTGATAATACAATCTATCCAAAGTGTACACTAACATTTTAAATTATCTGAATGTGTAGATGGCTGAATATAGACATGGGAATGTTTTCGCAGTGCTGCAGCCAAACTTGGACACGAATAAGAGAACTTTCATGATATTTTATGAGGAGTAACTGAAGAGAGTAGGTATTCATTTCGCCAAAGGGAAAAAAACATCTGAGTGACAATATTTTCATTTCTCTTCACCATTTTGTCCTTTGGGATCAGACTCTCAGTATGCTGTCTCCAGAAAAGCGGGTCAGCAGGGAAGGTGGATACTCAGCTGCAGATTGTAATGTTTCTCAGCCAAAATTTTTCATCCCAGGGAAGTCCAACACAGTGTGGCTGAGCAAGCAAGCAGAGGGTATTTATGAGAAGTGTGGCTCACAGAGAACAGCCATGCACTGACTGTTGTATATCACGTAATCAAGACTGTATAAGCTGTTCCTGATGTGCTCAGATGAGTTTTTATGTCTGCTGGCTGTTACTGCTGTTCCCAACTGAAAAATGTGACGATAGAGCACCCTTAGTGCAAACACTTGATCAGTCTGAAACAGGAAACAACTGACAAAGGTGGAAAGCATCAAAGTATGAGGGTCCCTTATGGGTGCAAGAGCCTCATATTCTCCTGGTTTTGAGTCAAGAAGTAGAAAAGTAAGGAAATGGGATTAAAGGATTTTTTTTCTAATATGTACTCCTAGGTAATGGTTTGCTCTGAAAAAATAAAACTTGGTAAGCACTGCAAAAAGGTTAGTTGCATGTTGATTTGGATTTTAAAATGTTGATAACTTTAAATAAAAGATGTATCAACAGCATCTGCATCATTCCTGCAATTCCCTGGGAGCACTTCAGTAACAACATTTCTAAGACCATGATCAAAATGGTGTCACATAAAAGCAACTTGAGTAATGCTTGGTCAATTTGGTCTTGCCTAAAATAGTGATCCAGGGACTTTGCCCAAAATCTGTTCTTAGTTTTAGAAGGAAAGCAGTTTGACTTTGTGAGAACAAGATTCTCCAAACCTCATGTCAGGGCTCTGATATCAAAATCATTTAACAATCTAGACAAGGAGAAAGACTCTCCTTTTGCAGGAAAGACCACATGACTTCTACGAGATACAGATCATTTATGTGTGAGTTCAAACTCTACCAAAAGGAGTAGGAGACACAGTTTTCAGTTTTCCTGGGTTGTACCTCACTGCATATTTGGTTTGGGAAAAAAAAATATTGGGAAAAAACCAATGTGGAGGTCATCTAAGTGTTTCCTTTGCTAGTAGAGTAGATTATTTGCTCCAGTACCTTCATGAGACAGGAAACCAGGGGATTTTAAAAAACCTTAAGGAAAGCAGAATTTCTGCATGTGAACTTGTGGTGGGGTGTTGGGATATTTGGCACTGTGCAAATTACTGCAGCTGGCAGGTGCTTCAGCACTTTCTGTCATGTGTTGGTTGAAGGAGGAGCAGGATGCCAGAGGTCTCCAGCAGGTTGCCTGCATGCTCCCAAAGGCAGTTCTGAGTCACTGCAACATGTGGTTGCTCTCTTTTTATAGAGCATCACACACTATGAAAGAAGACATAGTTTGCTGTATCACCTTTTGCAGAGTGTTTTGGAATTGCAGATTGCGAGAGTGTTTCTAAAGCTAACCCTGTGCTGAGGTGGGTTTGTTTGTTTGTTTGTTTGTTTGTTTGTTTGTTTGTTTGTAGGCAGGAAGTCTCCATCCAATGGCTTTCTCTCTGAGCTGTCAGCAAACCTCCACACTGCCAGTAATGTCACATAACCCACCACTTCTGAAACTGTGAAATGGGGTCATAGGCAGAGCATGAGTTTATTACTTGCTTTGATGGGTGCAGTCATACAAACACTCATTTTGTGCTGCTGGAGTTGGCCTTGGAGAACAGCATCTTCTCATGTCTGATATTGTTGCAAATGAGAACAAATGCCCTCCTTTTCTGTGGTACCCACACCAGTGCTAGAGCAGAGCCTGCCCCAGCCTGGCTGACTAACTCACACTGGCCTGTCGTGGTTGAGATGGTCATGGTTGAGACAGAGACAATACAAAACAACACACTCTATTTTCAGAAGGCTTCAAATCCTGTTTTTATTTTAGAGTTCATGCTTTTTATACATTCTTACAAAGCTCTTAAGTTCACACTTTACTCATCGGTCAGAAGAGACAAACAAAGTGCTTATTGGAATAGGCAGTTGCAGGTTTCTCTTATTTATCCTTCTGTCTTTCTTGCTTTATATGTCAACAATCTTGGTAGGAAATTCTTTCAGGGGTAAACATGGATCCTCTTATCAAACTTCTCTCTAGCTCCAAGAAGTCACTGTAAAACCTCTTCCACACTGGCCTGGACACACACCAAGAGGAGTGCTGCAGACTGATTCACTTGTAGCCCTGGAGCTCTGTAGGGAGTGATTTGAGCAGGATTAGATTGCTGAGTAAGCTGTGACAGCCAGCTCCCTGATCCAGCCTCTGAGGCTCAGCAGAACCCCCACTGAAGCTACTGAACATTTTGCTTGCTCAAGGACAAATGAATATGAAGGTTTTCTTTAAAAGAGCAAGTGGATATATTGTGCATATTTGTGGGCAGTAATATGAACAGAAGTTAGACATGGGATTTTGGATTCCAACTTCAATGCCCTTTCAGTTCTTCACCAAATTATTCCTTTCAAAAAGTGCATCTCTCCCTACACTCTTCTAATCAATTGAGTAGGAAAAATCCAAACCACCTACTCCCATGTTGTTATGTGTGTAATGACTGACTGCTCAAGTTTAAAGAATTTCAAGTGCTCAATATATTATTTGCAGTCCTGCAGCTCAGCTATTGGAGGATTCAAGAGCAGCTGGAATACCAGTAATCTCTTGGGACCCTGGCCAGGGAAGACTTCATTTAGTTTGTGTGGGAGTAGGATGCATAAAACTTCCCAAAATGGGTCCTCTGGCTTCTCTGCTCAATTCTCCACCTATACAGAGGAGATAATGCACTTCTATTCCATCAAAAGTATGGAATAATACCTGCACTTCAGGGATCCCCATAGTGTCAGTTCTTGAAAATCTTCTTAACAATTTGTCCTGAGCAAGCAGAACATGAGCTGGGGAAGTAGTGGAGTCATTCAGTCTCAGTGGATAATGTATGTGATTCCTCTTCCACATTGGCCGCTTTTCTAGGTGAGGGAAAAAGAGGGTGATGTCCTTCTGACTCCAGAAGGGCTTAATGAAATACCTTGTCTCATCAGGCAGACTGCACAAGATTTTTGCCATGAGGTATTAATAAAATGTTTCAAATGAAACAGGATGGAAATACTAAAGTACACAAAGTTTAGCAGACAAATTCTGGTTTGTAGATGTAATGTGACATTATCACCTCTGGCTGCCTGGCTGGTGCTTGCCAGAAGCCTCAGCCAGGACAGCAGGGGTGGCAGGGCTGTGGCAGGGGTGGCAGGAGGTGGCAGGAGCCCAGCATCAGCTCCCCCAGAGCAGCCTAAAATCACTTCCCCCAGGGCTCAGGCCATGACCTGAGCCCCCTTCTTCACAGTGGGGTAGTGGTGCAGTGGTAGAGGGCAATGTCGTGAGGAACCCAACCAAAACCTCAGCTCAGGTCATTGAACCTCTCCAATACTCTCCACAAAGAGTGAGTGCTGGGCCCCAAAAGGTTGCTGTGTATTGAAGAAATTGAAAATACTGTTTCCCAGGTTTGACCCCATTTTTCAATAGCTCTCTGCAGATGAGAGAGCTGCTGCTCCTGTTCCCAGTGGCTGCTGTTGGATGGAGTGCAGGAGACTTTAAGTGCCACTGGAGCTGGGGCTCGGGCTTCAAGTGCTGCTTCAAGTGCTGAATGCATCAGACTCCTTTGAGAAGCAGGGGCAGGGAGGGATGGGTGTTGCAGAGTGCAAACCTTCTGTGATGGGGCAGTTTTCTGGGTTGCCATGGTGAGGGCAACCACCACGCTGTGCTCTGCTCTAACAGCCTCAGAAACACAATGGCCAGAGTCTATTCCAGTGCAGATTTATGAGGATGCTGAAGCACTTACTCCAAAGCACATTTTTCTCCCCCCATTGCTATAGTCAGTTGTTGTCAACAAATGTTCTGTAACTCTTCCTGTGTTTTACTCCTGGGAACAGACAGAAACAAACCCTAAAATCTAATAAACATGAAAATGGGGTATGCTTTCTCTAAAAACTTTTTTCCTTACATTCTCTTTGTCTTTTACTCCAGATCTGAAGTTCTTGTTCTGGCCTTGCAGATCAAAGCATTTTGGGTTATCTCTGCCTACTTTTGCTGCTCCAGCTCACCCCATTTCATTGTGGGCAGGGTCAGCCAAACAGGGACAAAGTACAGGCACTCACCAAAAGGTTCTCAGCCAGAAGTTCCCCTCCATTTCTTTTATGTCAGCATTCCCAGTTGTCCATTACATGCCAAAACAGATCAGATTGAGGGCATTTTTTTTCATCTTACTGTGTTTGTAAAAGAACTGGGTTTTAGTCAGATTGGTTCCCTAAGCTGGTCATTGGCCTCATGCAGTGTGGAGCTGCTGAGACTCAGTACAGGGACAGAGCAGACATGAATCAATATAAAGTCATCAAGCAACAGCAGCTAAATACTGTGTTCTAAGTCATTCTTCTCTTCTGCAGGTGAAATATTAGCTGCCAAATGCCTTCACCTTTAGCTTGTCTTTTGGGAGGAAAGAAGAAGGAATAAGCTAAGGGAAGGAGAGTTTTTTAAACATCAGCCTTCCCTGAGGTAAAAATGTCTGCTGAAATGGTGAGGAAAAATCATAAATAACCCCAGCACAACTTGTAGAACAAATAAGGCATTCTAAAAGTCAGCTGAAATTTGTTTTAAATTCCCTGTGTCCCCACCGGCTGTAGCAGGCTGTGTCAGCTGGAGCCCTGCCAGCCCAGGGATGCCATGCCATCCACATCCATCCAGGTGGTTTATCTGGAATAAAGCACCCTCAGCCAGGCAGAAAGTGCTGTCTGTGGGTGGGTGCTGGGTGCCAGGGGGACAAGAGCCTGTGGGATCTGCTCAGGCTGGGAATTCCTGGGCTGTATCATCCTTTGGAGCACTGGGTTGGTTTCCTTTGCTGCCTCAAGTCTGGCACAGGTTTGAAGAGACTGAACTTGCCCACTCAGAGCACTTTTGGTATCTTTGCAGTGAGTACAGTGAGTTTTACCAGGCTGCAAGGTACCTATGATATTTTCAGGGGCAGCAGATGGGTCCTGTTGGATATTTTATAAAGTGTTTTTAGGTCTGGGGTTTTCCTGTACCCAAAACCCAACAGCTGTCACAGAGCACAGCAATGAGATCAGCTATTTGATACATTTCCCTTCTTCCCAGGAATTCTTACTGCTCTTCCTCTGAAGTTGTGCTTTCCTGCTGCCACCTCTTTTGTTGTTTTGTTAGTTTTTTTCGAAACTGAATTGTTCTAGTCCACATGGCACATCATGTTTTCTACATAATGTTTTCTCCATTTTGGGGGGAGCGACCATCATATATCATCATATATCCCTTTCAAAAGCTTCATTTGCGTTCATTTCTGTCAACTTAAGGTCAGTGTGCCAGGTCCTTCCCTCTGAATCAGTGGAAACAGATTGTAAAAATGCATATGGGATATGTATTAACATTTTCTTCTCTGAAGCAGACTGAGTGTCTTGGCTCATGTTGTGCCACAGCTGGCAGTTCAAGGGATGTTGGAGCTGAGGATGGAGGAGAAGGTGTGTGTCAGTGCACAGATGTTCAAATATTTGGGGGAAAAAGATAATTATTCTGTTTTAAAAAGCAATATGTTTCTCTAAATAGCCTAGAAGCATCACATTGAGTTAGAGTTGGGAAGGGATGTACTGCTGGTTTTCATTTGGGGGACTTAATACTGCACATATGTTTTTTACAACTGTTTTATCTGAATTCATGACAGTTAGATTATCCCTTGGCTTTATATTAGTGTCTAATATATTTAATATTCATAGATCCATAATTCAGCATGTGTAATCAAATAATTACAGATGCCATTAGCTGAGTTATCACACTAATCTGAGTGTATTTCTATGGATAATAATTTAATGAAATTATCACTTAATTTCTGGAGCCCTCTTCTCTGCACAGAAATGAAAACGAAATGAATGTGCTGCTCTTTTTCCTTCATTAGGAAACTCCAGCCTTGATTAGCAGGATCTGAACATCCAAACATTTAAAACTTGGTTTCCTGAATTTCTACTCCCAGCGGCATTCACAGGAGGACACCAGATTAAAAAAACAGAACAGAAACTCCCCATTTACACCAAGGCTGTGTGGGAGGGAGAAGGGAGCAGTGGTGCCTCCTCCCCCTGTGCTGCACTCCTGGAGCAGGGAGAACACCAAGGCTTTGCATGCCACGAGCAGCCATGGCAGGAGAAGCTGTGGGGCTGTGAGGTTTCTAGGACAAGGTGAGAGGTGAGAATTTGACTCCAAGTTCTCAGAAGGCTGATTTATATTATATTATATTATATTATATTATATTATATTATATTATATTATATTATATTATATTATATTATATTATATTATATTATATTCATTATATCATATTTTATTATATCACATTTATTATATTATATCATATTTGTTATATTATATATATTATATTTAAAATTATATACTAAAACTATATACTAATATACTAATACTATATACTATATACTATAACTATATACTAATACTAAAAAAATTATATACTAAAAATTGTATACTAAACTATAGAAAAAGGATACAGACAGAAAGTTAGAAAAGAATGCATAATAAAAACCTGTGACCGACCAGAGAGTCTGACACAGCTGGCTGTGATTGGTCATTAAATTAAAACAATTCACATGCTTGATAAACAACTCTCCAAATCACATTTCAAAGCAGCAAAACATGGAGAAGCTGAAGCTTCCCAGGGGAAGAAATCCTGGCAAAGGGATTTTTCAGAAAATATCATGGTGACAAGAAGCTCCAAGGGGGAAGATCTCTGTCTGTAGGCAGCTCCCTTCCACCCCTAAAGCCCATCTGTGGAAGGTGCTGCCCATCAGGAAGGCAAAAGTGCTGGGAAAGGACATCTGGGGGGGAGAAGGGAATGGAAGGCAGAAAGGCTGTTCCTGCAGAGCCTCAGGCAGTGACAGGAGGCTCAGCCCTGGCTGTGATGGGGCCTCATCTCTGCTCTGTGTCCTTGCTTTACATGGTGCAAGTCACACTGCTGACAGTAAATGGCTCCTCCCTGCCACTGACAGCAGGGCTTGTTTCTGCACTGCTTCTGAACCAGCTTTGAACTCATTTTCTCTTTCTCAAATAGATTTGAGAACTGAGATTTGAGCTCTGTGCAAGGCTGGCAGCTGCAGAGCAGTTGGATCTCCAGGTGTTCCCTCCAGATGTTTTCTCTCACCTTCCTTGATCCTCCCATCGCCTCAGTGTCCACACCCTTCAGCTGTACCCACCAGACAGAGGCAGGCTGGAGTTCCCTGGCATGCCCAGGGGGCAGCAGCTGGGCACTGAGCCTGGCACTCCTGGTACCCCAGCCCCTGGGGCTGCCCTGCCCTGTGGAGCCACAGCTCCCCTTGGGCTGGGAGTGCTGCCCTGGGAAAGTCTGCTCCTGCAGGCAGGGTCTCATCAGGGATACAAGAGAAACAAAATAAAGGGATTAAAGAAATTAATGGATTCATTACCAGCATCACAGTGGTCGGGATGCGTCTGACTGAGGGATTCCCAAGTTCCCACTACAAAACCTGCAGGAATCTGGCAAACATCTTCAGCAGCGAGGCAAGTACAGAGCAGCCCTCCCCTGGTGCACACTCCCACAGCAATGGTTTGTGGACTTCCCGAGTCCATGGCCCCATCCATTTCCAACAATAATAATGCTCATCCGCCCCTTTATAAATAAAAACAAAACTGTTGGGAAGTTATATATTATGGGACCATTTTCAGCAAACCAGACTGTAAGCAGCCTTTTTGCCTTCTGTTTGACCCAGGAGCGAGTGCAATTTGATGATGCAGAAGGATGCTGTGATACCAAGGTGTGAGTGTAGGGACCCCACCCTTCAGCACACGTGACACTCCCCTGGTCTGAAACTTTGTGGCTGAGATTCTCTGCTCTGTCATATGCAGAAAATCAGATTTTCATAATAGAGTTTCTGGTAAGCAGAGAAAATAAATTGCAATTCTAGATCAAGCTTTTTGTTGAAGCACTACCTCATTTCTGGATTTCAATCCCTCCTCATTTTCAGACCTATCCTTGGATGTGGTTCTTCACTTTCTGTGCTGGGTATTGCTGTGTGCTATTAAGGGAATGTTATGTTCCACTTGAGAGGTGGTAAAGTGAAAATCACATAAATACTCAGGAAGAGCTCTTTGAGATGCTTCAGGACTTAAAGAGCTATGAATTTGCAAGCTCTACTAGCATGATCTCCTTTTATGGCATATGTTTGTATCAAAATATGGTATTTTTACACTCAGATTTGACACGTGGAGTCCTTCCAGCAGGAATAGAAAGAAGGCATCCGTCATCTGTATTTAAAATCCAAATGGAGGATGTTGCATATAAGAAATGGCATTGGGTAATGAGAGGGAAGTCACCAGTGACTTCTATTGATCCTCAAAGCGTGACCCTGAGCAAGTCCTTGAATCCTCTGTGCCTCAGCCTGTGATGCTCAGGCACGATTAGCATGTGTACTTTATCAGCAAGGTTGTTGTGCAAGTTATTTAATGAGTGCTTGCAAAATGATTTGCGGCATTAGAATGGCAGAGGCCGTGTAATTGCACAGCTCTGCTCTGGTGGATAATTGCAGAGGCTGCAGGGAGCCCATGGCTGCCTCCCTGCTGAATAACCCACGGGCAAATGAGCATTTTAGTGCTGGGAGGAAAATCCAGTTACCCTGGAGCATAAGTGTGGGTCCTCTGCATTCCTGGGCACTTCATGCTTCCTTGTGTAAAACTCGGGGGTAGAAGTTTGCTGCTGAGTGCTAAGCAGCTTTTCCTAGTGCTGTCTTCTGACTTGAAGATATTATTTAAGCAGAGAAAAATCTGTCCAAGTCAGCAACAATCTCAACAGCAGGAAGAAAACACCATACTTTGAGTGTGTCTCCATCAGGATGAAGAGCTTGCCACTGGAGTATCTGTGTCCCAGAGAAGGAGTGCAGTCCTTGCATGCATTTTGTCAGCCCTGCACTCCTCACATGTCCAGCTGGAAGGCCAGCTCGTGGATGACTCTCAGCTGTCACATAATACTAAACCCTGCCCAACAAGCCTGTCCAGCAGTGAGAAAACTGAGCACTGGGTCTCACACAAGAGCCAGGATCCTGCTGTGCTTGCCTCTCCCTCTGCCACCCCTGCCTTCATGGTGCCCTCCCTGTGTCCTGCCCCTGAGGACACCAGACACAGCTCCAGCCAGGCTTTGGCCTTCTGTCTGTGTCAATAGAACAGCTTTTTTCCAATGTTTGCACTAGAATTCCTGAACTGCACAGTGCAGAGAGGGGCTGGTTCAGCTGTCACTTTTGCCACTGCTTTTCTCCTGAGCAGGTGCCTTTACAGAGAGTTCTTCTGGTTTAAGCTTCCCAGCTGTGTTAGGAGCACCAAAAACCATAAAACATTTACTGTTAAAGAACACCTGTAGGAGTTGCTCCAAGCACCAGCCTGTGCTGAGGACATGAATTCCTACTGATTTGGCTTTTTGCCCCGCACCATACCAGTTTTATCAAAACTTCCTCCTCACCTTTTGAATTATGCTGTTCCTCTACAGAGCCAGGGCTGTGTCTGTGTCTCACTCCATGTATGCAAACCCCTCAACTCAGGGTTAAAATTAGGATGGAGTTCATTTTGTCCCATGGAACATGACCATTAATTTGAGTGCGAGTGTGAAGTCCATGGATTCAATGTAATCTGCTTCGTTCCTCAGTAGGGATTGCACTGGGGCGGGAGGAATAAAGCTGCTGCCCATCCTTGGACACAAGCTGACTTTGGAGGGGATTTGCTAGCGTTTGAGCTTTAAAATAGCACAAAGACAAGAAGTTTGGATTGCTATAGATATCTTACCTGGATTTAATTTCAGTCCATTTCTTTAAGGAGCTACTTGTGAGCATAATTTGAATAAGCAGCCTTTAGTAATAAGCCCAGATGTGCTTATGATGTAGGTGATCTGTTTCTATAGTGGGTGTTGAATTATTCTTTGTGATTTGGGGAAAAAAAAAAAAAAAAGCCAAAAACAACAAAAACTCCTGAAAGAGATTTTTCAACAAATAAGCCCATTTCTTAGGCAGAATTTAGGTGATAATCTAGAAATAATTATTCTTTCTACCACTGCAATTTAAAACAGCTATGGCATGACATTGTGAGCTGTGCTTTGGACTATGTTGTCAAAAACTGTGCCCAAAGGCATCAAAGGCCAGAGGGTTTGTTAAATGGAAAAATCACGGGCAAAACTCTTAATATCTTCCAGAAGGAAAGAAATCTGTGTGAGCACTTCAGATTTCTTCATTCTGAGTGCAGATCTAATTTTTTAGGCCGACTTAACAAAATGTCTGTCTAGAGAGCTCCAGAAAGAGCAACAAAAGTAAACTATAAATATTCAGCTCTTGATTTCAGATTTTAATAAATTATGAGCTCTGGGAGAAGCAGTTTTTCTTTCAAACAACAACTGGCTTGATTCATTTGATAATTTGGTTGTATAGTGCTTGTCACCTTCTATGTGGATACAATCCATAAACCTCTGGCAACGCTTTAAGATGACACATCCTGGAGGAAATTGGGTCCAAGGGTCTAAGGAGGAGCAGCCACTCCTGGCAGAAGGCACAGTCTGCATCCCTGTACCCGTGTCTGCAGCTGGGAATAATCTCCTGCCCGGGAGGGTCTGATGTGACACACGGCGCTGAGGATTACCCGACCTATTTAACAGCCAGGGAACGCTCGGGTGCCAGCCCCGGGCTGGGGGACGGCGGCGGAGGCTCCCCGGGCTGTGTCCCTGCAGCCGCGACACGGCCAGGGCGCTGCTGCCAGCCGGGACAGCGCTCCGAGCGCCGGGGACACGCCTGGGGCGGGCACACCTCAGGCTGGCACACCTGGGACTGGCACAACTGCGGCTGGGCACACCTGGGGCGGGCACACCTGGGGCGGGCACACCTCAGGCTGGCACACCTGGGCTGGCACAACTGGGGCTGGGCACACCTGGGCTGGGAACACCTAGCACAACTGGGGCTGGCACAGCTGGCACACCTGGGGCTGGGCACACCTGGGGCGGGCACAGCTGGCACACCTGGGGCTGGGCACACCTGGGGCTGGGCACACCTGGGGCTGGGCACACCTGGGGCTGGCACACTTCAGGCTAGCACACCTGGGGTGGGCACACCTGGCACACCTAGGGCTGGCACACATGGGCTGGGCACACCTGGGGCAGGCGCACCTGGCACACCTCAGGCTGGCACACTAGCTGGGGCGGGCATACCTGGTGCTGGGCACACCTAGGGCTGGGCACACCGGGCACACCTGGGGCTGGCACACCAGGCACGCTGCCCGCTGTCCCGCTGCCGTGGGCTGGCAGTCTGGGTGCGGGGACGCTCTCGGCTCTCAGGGAAGGGAAGGGAAGGCAGAGCAGACATGGGAATTCATGGGAATTCAGTCAAGCCGCACCTCGCTGGTGTCCCCCAGGACACAGCCGTGACCGCGGCCAGCGTGGCACCCCCGGGCCCTCCTGTCCTGCTCCCTCCCGTCCCGCAGCGCCCCGGGGGAACCGGCAATCGATCATTATCGCCCCAGTTTAGACATGGCCGATTGATGCTCGGTGTTCAGAGGCGATTCCCGGGTGGGTGAAACAGGAGCGAGCGGAGCTCCCCGGGAGCCGGAGGAGGGCAGGGAAGGCTGGGAATGCCAACTGCGCTCACACAGCCCGCCGAAAGAGATCCGCCAAGGTGAGCGGCAGGGCACTGGCTGTCCTCTGCTGTCCCCTGCTGCCCGCCGCTGTCCCCTGCCCGTCACCGCTGTCCCCTGCTGTCCCCGCTGTCCCCTGCAGCCCGCTGCTGTCCCCTGCTGTCCCCTGCCCATCACTGCTGTCCCCTGCTGTCGCTGCTGTCCCCTGCTGTCGCTCCCGTCCCTCGCTATTGTCCCCCGCTGTCCCGTGTCCCAGCCCGGTGGCAGCCGCTGCCCGGCGCTTCCCCAGCTCCCAGGGGTGGCTGCAGGGAGCTCCTGTCCCCGAGGCCACACGCTGCCTGTGACAAGAATGTTTCTCCGGTGACTTCGAAGTTATTTCATGTAACTTCAGTCTAAGCAACATTTCCTCCTTTCTTTAGCTTAACGCCCACCTCCGGGGCAGGGAAGGGTGGCCGCGCTTCCCGCAGGCTTCCCCGACTGACCTTCCAGGGCGGGTCAATTATTTTAAGGTCTGCCCCAAATATATTTAGAAATTCCAACAAATAACTTCTCCTCCAAAACAAACGCTTCCCAGCGCTGCGGGGTTTACCACACCATCACCCTACACTTCAAAGTGAAAAACTAACCAGAAATGTGACTCTCGCACTCCACTGAACCCATCGGCAAAATTTCACAGGGAGCTTTTTCCTTTAATAGAAACCATCCGATTAAATTCTCCCTGCTGCTTTAAGAGGGGGACTTCAATTTACCCTCAAAGATTATTAAACACTAACGCAGCTCTAACTTCGGGAACCTGTTTAAGAGTGTTTGTTTCCAGGACAGAAAAACCTTTTGGAGTTAAAGTAGTGAGTTGTGCAAGGAGTGACTTAGAGAAAAACTACAGAGAGAAATCCCGGAGCATCCATCACTGCTCCAGGTGACTTGCAGAGCCATCCAGCCCCTCTCAGCTGTCAATGAGGGAAGGCCAGCGGCCTTTGTGTGGGGCATAGAAGGGATGGGCTGCCCTTTAATACTCCATTGGCATCGTTAGTGCTTGTGGCGCTGGGGCAGAGGGAGAGCCCCGCAAGATCCTGCAGGCATCTCCAGCAGCCCCTCCTTCCCTGGGATTTGCAGTTGGGAGCAGATCTTAGCGCAGGTTCTGACCCACGCTTCTTTTGCATCTTATTTCAAACTGCTGTAGTCACTTCTCCCGTTCCAGCCGGCGCTGGGACACCTTTGGCTCCTCACGCTGCAAGATGCGGTGTCAGCGCCCTTTCTATGGGCTGGTGCCAAAAACAGTTTTTCCAAATACCTTCCAAAGGTTGCACTCCTACCGGCGCTCACTCACTGCGGACATGGCAGAATAACCGGGCTGCTGTCCCTTCGGGGGACACGGGAGGGCTCTGCCCAGCCCGGGATTCCGGGGCTCGCTGCCCACCCTGCCCGGCTCGGCTCCATCCTGCGGGATGCAGGGCGGGCTGCAGGGCTTTTCCCCGCTGTCTCTGTCAGACACCGTGCTGTGTGTGCCCACCTCATCCCTCAGATTCCCGGCTTTTAGGGAATTTGCTCTTCGGGCTGATCCCGAGCTCAGGCTGTGATTAGGAGCACTTTTGTCGGGCACTGCCTCTAAAAGCACAAAGGTTCCCAAATCACCTTTCCTAGCTCTGAAAGAGCAAGATGAGGGTTACAAAAAAAAAAAAAAAATATCTAAAACCTGGGCTGAAATTCTCACGTTGACACAATTCCAGTGTGTGAAACTTTTTTTAAAAAGGCAAACAATTACACAAATATTGCTAATTGCCCCATGTAATAATTGAGAATTAGCAACGCCGCAGGAATCTGTGTACCTGAAAGGCATTTTCTGTCCCCTGCCAGCCCACTTTAGGGACAAATAGTTGGTTGTTGTTAAAATGGGGAGATTAGGGGGAGCTGGCGGAGGCAGGAATGTGGGCTGTTAAGCAGACATCTCCCATCCATCCCGGCTGGGGGTTGGGCCAGCAGCTGCCCTCCCCCCAGCGCCCTTCCCACACAAAATTCACCTTTCCAGCCCCAAAGCTGCCCTCGGACTCGCAGCCTTTACAGAGCTTTAGCTCTGCACTGTTTCCAGCTTCCACCAAGATGGATCGTGGCTCACTCGCTCCTGAGATTGCGGCCCTGTGCCCGCGCTCTGCCTCGTCCTTCTGCTCGGACTGGCAGCATCCACTCCCTTGACATAAAGGGACTTTTTTTTTTTTTTTTTTTGGCTAAAATCCTCCTGCAGCAAGGGGGACTCGCATTCAATACCTGGCAGGAGCTCCTTGCAGGCTGACTCTGTCAGAAATTCTTCTTAAGGCAAGGCTGCGAAGTTTTAAGCACAATCTTCCGTCCGTCCCATTCCGACTGGGCGCTCAGACGTGCTTAAATCGCTCTTGGTGACTCTTGAAGTATGCATGTGCTCAGATACAGAGTATTTGTCATTGTGCACACTAAATGTTTGTGTCAGCGCCATCGCCTGTGGGCAAAACAATGAAATTTCCTTTTCTCCAGAAGTGGGAGCAGAGATGCCCCTCTGTGAGCTCGTCTCTGTCTGACATCAGAGAGCCACCCGCTGATTTAAGGTGCAACATCCCGAATTCAAATGGAGCACCTTATGGTCCTAACTGGGCTTGGTTTGGTTTTTTTTTCATTGTGCAGCTTTTCAGCTCTGCCTTTCCAATGGAACAAGAAAACCAAAGCAGACCCTGAATGACCGATGTGGTTGTGAATGCTTCGAGAGCAGACATTCCCGGGATAACCACTGGATGCGCTGCTTCCTGAGAAGAAATCATTTTCAGGGACCTTCATGGTGCTATTTCACATAAAACCTCTGTCTAACACCTGTTCAGGGGAACAGAATCTGCACTGAGGAGGGGAGGAGGTCAGGGTGTAGGGAGAGCAGAGGGAGGGGATGGGTGAGCTGGCCCAGCTTGGCTCGGCTCGGCTCCTGTTCCTGCTCCTGTTCCTGCCCCTGCTCCTGGCTCCTACTCCTGCTCCTGCCCCTGCTCCTGCTCCTTGTGCAGCCTCCCGGGCACTGCCTGCCCCTCCAGGGACGGCGGGATTAGCTGGGAGCCGCTGCAAACCGCAGCCTGTGGCTTGGGCGAAGGGAGGAGGTTGAAAAGGTGTGCACGATAAGGCTGAGTGCTTTGGAAATCGCGGCCATCAGCTCAAATTAGCATTGAATCGCCGCCCTGAGCAGCGCCCGGAGCTCAGAGCGGGGCGGGGAGGTATCTGCGCTCAGCTCCCTGCCCCAGAGCCCAGCATCCAGTTCCTTGCTCCCAGAAACCAGCACCCAGCTCCCAGAAACCAGCATCCAGCTCCCTGCCCCAGCTCCCAGCATCCAACTCCCAGAAACCAGCATCCAGCTCCCAGAAACCAGCATCCAACTCCCAGAAACCAGCATCCAGCTCCCAGAAACCAGCATCCAACTCCCAGAAACCAGCACCCAGCTCCCTGCTCCAGCTCCCAGAAACCAGCATCCAGCTCCCAGAAACCAGCACCCAGCTCCCAGAAACCAGGATCCAGCTCCCTGCTCCAGCTCCCAGCATCCAACTCCCAGAAACCAGCATCCAGCTCCCTGCCACAGCTCCCTGTGCCCAGCTCCCTGTGCTGGGCTCCTCTTCAGCAGCCACAGAGGTCCTGGCTCTCTGCTTGGAACACTCACACCTGCCCTCAGTTTCCCATCCAGATACTAAACTTTCACTTTTCAAATAAATAAATATTGGCCACCGGGCGCTGAGACATGAAACATCAAGTTCCACGATTTGTAACGCCCATTTATCTTTCGGCATTTTTCAGTAGTTACAGCCCCTGAAGCAGAGTGATCTCAGAAATTCCCTATCCCCCACGGTCAGTGCCCTGCTGAAGCTCAGCCCTGACGAGGCGAGAAGGGTCTGACAGAGGAGTTACATCAGCCCCTCTGTAATCCCTACATCAGCCCCTCTGTAATCCCTACATCACCCCCTTTTTCACCCCTACATCACCCCCTCTGTCATCCCCTCATCATCCTCAAGGTGCGGCCGAACCGAAGCCAGCCCGAGCCGGTGCTCGCCCCTCGTCCCTCTCCCGGCCCTGCACGGGGTCCTGCACTCTCAGGGATTCCAGAAGTGTGTGTAATTTATTGCGGAATGCTGCTGGATGGGCAGTGAGAGCACACTGTGCCCTCCCCTCGGGGGCTGCGGGGCACCCCAGGCTCCCCCGGAGCCCCCCAAAAAGGGGGAGAGCTCTGCCTGAGCCCAGGGAGGGGCTGTGAGCAGGAGAGGAGCACCCAGAGCAGCCTGTGCTGCAGCTCACCCCCGGCCCTCCCAGAGATGCTGGCGGAGCTCACCTGGAGGGGACCCCGCAGTTTCCTGGTGCCCCAGCCCTGCCTGGAGCAGCAGCGCTCACACCGTGCACTCCAAGCTTTTTAGAAGTCAGAGATCTCCACAGTGGAGGAATTGGCTGCTCTCTGCAGAGGGGAAACAGCCGAAGAGATGAATCTTCTCCGAGGCAAGGAAGCATTCAAATAAAATTCATCACTTAGTGAAATGGCTGCCGTTAAAGCAATACCCTGTGAACCTCATGAGAGTGGTTTTGCTTTAAGCACAGCCTGAACTGACAATTAGGAGACCTGTGGCTGATGTAACTGAGACCCCAAGGGGGAACAGAGACCACAGGGAACTCAGTCAAACACAAGAACAGGCATTCCAGGACTGGAATCCCGATGAAACCAAGACAATCCTACTACACTTCCCTACTTATTTCCCAGTGAATCCATAGCAGTCCTACCACATCATCTTTGGAAGTGGGAATCACTCAGGAGCCTAGGCAAAAATGCACGAGATTTTTTGCTGTTGGACAAGGAGAGAGCAGAAATCAGCAGTGCTGCCCTGCAAATCCTTAGTGCCAGAATTATGCTGACCTGCAGGGCCAGTGGGGCTTTGCACTTCCCTCTCCTCCTGGGAGCTGCACAGGAAAGGCAGGGAGGGCAAGGATGGAGAGCATCCCTCTGCCTCATAGCCCAGCTCCATATGCTGGGACAGGTTGCAGAAAAACATTGAACTTTATTTTACAGCTATAGCTGGAACAAGGTTTAGGAAACACAAGTAGCTCCTCTTTAGAAAATTGGAAAAGTGCTTCCTTGGGAATAGGGCTGCATTAGCAGGGCGTTTTGGCTGATTAAGTGAATTTGCATGCAGATTTTGCTGTTTCAACAAAGAAAAAAGAAAAGATTTTTCATCCTTCTTGGCTGTTAATTTTTCCAGAATTTGCCTGCCAGGGTAATTGTTTAGGATGGCAAGTGATTAAGATCTGTTTTGCAAACAGAACTATAATGAGGTTTTAATATCTGGCATTTCCACAGCAATACCCTCAAATCCCCATAAGATAAAACACAGTCAGGAAGAACAACAGACATCTCCTAGGTTGTCACCAAGAAGTTTCTGGCTTTGGTGCTTTTGTGTGGTTAAAAAAAAAAAAAAAAAAGAAAGGAGATGTAAGATTATAATTATCCATGATGGCAACACAATGCTCATAATGAGAAAACAATGCTCTTGGACTTCCACCCAGGGCAGCACCCGCCTCTTCCTCTGCATCCCTCTGAGTAGCTGAATTAAAAATGAAACATGAGCTGGAGGAGGAGGCACGGTGCCCATGGGCAGGAGGGGCAGCCCCAGCCCAGCTCTGGGCCCAGGCCAGCCCAGGATATTGGAGGATATTGGATCATTCTTTGCTCTGACAACAGGAAGCCCCAGACAAGGCATTTCCCATTCTTGTTCCAGATTAAATGAATGGCCTTTAAAAGAAGGAATGTCCCACAAAGAAGTGGTTTTAAGCAGTGCTCTGTGGCACTCAGCTGAGCTCTCCTCACAAGTCAGAGCAATGCTGCCCATCAGGGCTTCCTCCTCTTCATGGCACTGAGGCCACCTGCACTGCAAAAACCCCTTTGCCTGGGCTCCAGCGCTGAGGGTCCTTCCCTGGCACGTTTCCAGCAGGATGTTGGAGTTTAGATCCAGGTGCTGCCCAGACCAAGCGTTTAATGCTCATTGCAGCCACAGAGGAACATCCCAGCGCTGCTGGGGTCTCACTTCTGAGGTCCCACCACCTCCTAGGCATGGCTGAGGAGATTTCTGCAATCCTGGATGCCCAGGGAGAGCCTTACCAACTCTGCCCCTGCTGTCTGACTCTTACTGTCTCCCCTTTCTCCCACCTCATCCTTTTCTGCAAACCCCTTTTCTTCCCCAATCCCTCTCCCTACCTTAACCCTTCTGACACTGTGTCTCTGGAATAAGTTTTCATGTTCAGTACCTCAATTTACAGAGCAGCTTAGACTTCTCCCAGTCATTGTGTCACAGCCTGACCTATGAGAAGATAACTGATGCTTTCACCACTGCCCATTCCCTCTTCCCCTGTAGACATGGATCCTGGCTGCCTCCAGACTCACTGTCCATTAATCAATGCTTAGCTAAGTCATAAATAATCCCTTTAAACTCTTTTTGCAAGTCTTTGAACTACTCTGTAACTTTGCTCCAGTGCATCTTGGAAAGAACCTTTAAATGATTCAAATATTGCCTGAATTTTTCATGGCTCCTCTGCAGAGAGGTGACACTCATTGGAACAATCAGCTTTCATTTGCACCACGTGGGAAATGGGACAAGGAAGAAGAGTTAGATGTTCCCCTCAGGTTCATCAACAGCCTGGAGAGAGGTGCAGTTCCTTGACCCTGGTCCCATCCTGCCCCCAAACCACGTGGCGAGTAGATATCCATCTCTTTAGGAGGATTGCCATGCTGATCTCATCACTGGCATCTCACCCCCTGCTTTTTTATCTCTAATTATGTACTGACACAATTATCCTTCATTACAGAGAGTGCCCTGCTGTGCACACACAGACAGGGAAACAAGCTCTGCACTGCAGCTGGGCCATGCTGGATTCTGTCTGCAGCCAGATTTACCACCAGCATCCTTTTAACCATTGAGTGAAACAGAAACCAGGGAGGGGATGGGTTTTGTTCTCTGGATAGAGCTGCCCTGGTGTTGTAGTTTACAGTTCACCCACAAAGATACAAATTGTTTTCATTTCTTCTCCCTTTTAGCATTTTCTGCAATATTATCATTAGACATGATAAAACTGCCATCACTAAAGCTTTCTGCTGGGTTCAGGGCACTTTCCCATGTCATCTACCTGTATTTATTTCTCCTTTGCAAGGATATAAATTACTAAATGTATGACCTGAGGCAATCTGGGTATGGCAACCACTTCTGAAATCACCAGATGGAAATCAATCAGATTCTAACAGCACAGGAGTGAATAAGGATGCCTGGCCTGATGGCTGCCATGCTCTGGGTCACCCATGAGTAGATTTTGGAGAGGAGAGGGGACTGGAAGGAGGCTGAGGTGGAGCCCCACAGTCCCAGTGTGCTCAGCCTGGCTCCCAGTGAGGTGTGGCTGGTGGGGATGGCAGCAGTGCCCCAGGCTGCTGCAGAGCCCCCGGGCACAGCGAGTGCCTGGCCAGGCTGTCCTGCCAGCCTGCACACAGCCAGGCCATTCAACAGCTCCCTCCTGCCCACTGTGTCCCTGGCACCCGCAGAGGGGCCAAGGGCTCTGCTTTATGGGTGCCCAGGGTCTCTTGGGGGGCTTCTTGTGCCTCTGGTTACAAACAGCCCCAGCCCAAAGCCTTTCACTGGCACACGGCACCTTCACACACCAGGACATTTGGTGACAGCAGTTTATCTGTCCAAAGCAGTCACAGGTCAGTGCTTAAATAACTCTATTTGTATCTTGGTTCCTATTTTCTTTCGTCTACACTTTTGGAATCAAGAGAGACAGTTCCTGGTGCAGTACAAACCCCTATTTCAGCAGCTGAGGATGTGAGCTTTATGTCTCATACCAGAAGGGAACTTCTCTGCCTTTCCCATTTAATCCAGTCCTCCATCCTGCTGCCAAGGGAATGGGTTTCAAATTCCTGAATTTTCTTGGATGAATGGCTAGACCATGCTGGTTTGCAAACTTACTAAAAAAAGGAGGCAGGGCTGTGTTTTCATTTGCTTGTATTGTTTTAAGCAAGTCGATATGTTCCACAAATAAATATATTCTTTGTTTTATTCTTTGCATAACAGTAAAATAAGTTTGAAGCTCCAGAAAATCCATCAGGAATTCCCCAGCCTGGTTTTTAATCTGTGTCACCTCACCATGCGTGAGGTGTTTCGTGACTGATCCATATTTTGATAGTGCTGCATTTTATGTGCCATTTGTCAGGTTTTGGCACCATCAGAAAAGTTCTAGTGAAATATTTTTGTGGAGGACAGAATGGGAGGAGGACTGAATGGGAGGTGGACAGGAAGATGATTCTCCCCTGACTAGGTGGAATGAATAAAAGATATCTCCCATAAAATAGAGGCGAATCTGTGAGTTCACAGGGATGTAATGCAGCCTGCCTGTGGCTCTGCCATGTGTTGTGCTCAGAAACCCTGTAAAATCTCTTTTTTTTTTTTTTCTTTTAAACTCGAGAGAGGCTGTATAATATTTACACCCTCCTTGAACAGAGCAGAGGAGTGAGTCATCCCACTTATCTCACCAGCCCCTGCCAGCAGCCTCTGAGGCCCTGGGCAGCATTCCTGGTCCAGAGCAGAGCTCCAAGAGGGGACAGGGGCAGCCTCTGGAGGAGCAGACCCAATCTGGCTGCTGGGCAGCAGTGACACACACAAGAAATTCTGCTACAGCACAGTCTGTATCGCTCTGTACACTTTCTTAATTTGGGGCACACCATTGGGGATTTGAGGACTCTTCAAGCAGTTTTTGCTTTTAAAGGATCTTTTGGGCAAAGCCCAAACAGCTTTGGCTCGGTGAGTCAATGTTTCTTTCAAGCTTTTCACCCCATTTGCCACTTGATTGGTAGCAAACTGTACTTGAAGGACTATTTTCATATGATCCTTGATGTTATTCCACCAGATCAGTGTAACATTAGTCACCAGGCAGAGCAGAACCAGCTGGAACAGCACAGAAGCCATGTGTTGCTCTTGTTCAGAGTTCAGAGAAACACTCAGACACAGCTCAGCATCCAGCTCTGTCAATGCACCTTAAATTGATCTTTTGCTCCTAATCCTGCCTTCTCTGGAGATAACGTCCAGTGAAATTGCTCTAACTTTATTTGTGTAGGTCTAATGCTGATCAAAGATCAGGATACTTTCACATACAGAACATTATGAGATAAAGACCAATCTTAGAACCAGAGAGGGTACAGAGCATGCCATGTCCTCTCATAATGAGCTGTGACAGGGAAATAAAATTATTTGTCTAATACTTCTGAGTCTGGGAGGACTGAAGAGAGGTTCCAAATAGGTCCCTGTGTTACTTCGCTCAATGAAAATTACATTATTTTATCATGTTTTCATACTAAGAGATTGGTTTATATCCTTTTGCATACCAATAGCAACATTTCTAGTTCAGCATTCAGGACCTTTTATCTCCCCTGCCGTTCCCTCCACAAATCCATTTCCCCACTGAGAAGCTTCCACCACTGAGCTGTGCTATCACTGTCAAGCAACCACCTCGATATTTGAGTGTTGTTTCACAGCTGCCTGTGACACAAACTGAGCTGCTCGGGACAGCCCTGCAGCACACATTTAGAGAGTGATTTACCTAAAACAAGGGAGAAGAGATGGGCTCTGGTCTCTGCTATTGAGCCTTCCCACAAACTCCTGCCAGCCTGTCCACTCTCCTTCACTGCTGAGTTTTGCCTCTCATTTTTCCCCTGGAGCACTGTGGATCTCTACAGCCTCCTAACAAAGCAGCACATTTTGTTCTTCCCCCTGCAAGATGTCTCACAGTTTGGGATTTAGGAGCCCAGGCAAGAGGTAGGCAGGTTGGTTTGGAATGGTCTCTCAGTCTGCCACAATGTCAGAGCTGATGGAAGGTTAAACCAAAATGAGAAGCAAATAGCACCAAGCAAACTGGAGGTGATGATGGGAGGGGGAGATGAACACTTTGGGGGCTGCCAGATATTTTTTGAGCCACTGTCAACCCAGAAGCTTTGCTTTCCCTTGATTTATCACCTTATTGCTCTCGGTATCAGGATGACAACGACTCTCTCAAGCCTTTGATAATGAGGAAGACTCTTCCGTGGTCTCCCATGCCCTGCACAGCTCACATTGGTGGCCCTGCAGGCTGTGCCCGTGTCCTCCTGCATGTCTCCAGAGATAAATGGCAACCGAACATCACACAGAAACTCGGGTGACATCTCTGAGCATTGCTGAGGGGTGTGTGACATTTGGCATGGTAGGGGTTGGCACTGTGGCACTCCAGGCTTTAATTCTGTGTCTATCCAAGCTCCCTGTGCTCGGGCAGTGCATGTCCAGGTTTGCCTTTCTACGCCCCAGCCGGCTGTGCTCGGGCTGCAGTGTGGAGTGGAAGCCTTTCCCTGCAGGAGCAGGGCAGTCACACACTGGGGACTCTGCTTCTCAGGTTCAGGCTGTACCGGGCACCTGCATTTGCTCTGCTGTACCAGTTCTGAGTGTGCCCCTCTCACGGGAAGGGTCACACGTTAAAAAGCAGGCTTCCTCTAATTAGCCAAATTTAAACCTTGGAATTGAGTGGCTTTTCCACAATGCATCATTTACATTTAGCCAGGAGCAGAACCCCGGGTACTTGGGAGCTGCCAAGAAGGTTCTCACCTTCACTCTGGGAAGAGATCAAGTAGACAGTTAATGTAAAACTTCCTTTCATCCTTTTATATTTGCTTATTGCCTCTCTCTTTTCAGCCCATTAGGAAATAAGGTCAGCATCACCTCAGAGAGTACCTGTCATGCTGTTTTGCTGTCCCCTACTTCTTTTTGTTCACCAAAAGCCATCCTGATCTGGTCTGAGCTTTGCCTCAGCCCTCACATCTGGAGGGTTAGTGTAGTGAGGAGCCAGGAAGACTGCATAAAGAAAAGGCACATTCACAAAACAGGAAAGGTTATTCCCCTTTAAATTCTTCCAGTTATTATATTTTCAGTAAAGATTTGAAAATTCTCCTACAGAAAGACCCTGGCCTCGAGGCAGTGAAGTATTTTCCCAAGTCTCTTCCCAAGCTCTTGTAGAACATTGAGTCCCGCTGTAAGGGCTCCACCTTTCCTGATGCAATCAGTGATCTTTCAGATAAGTTATCAGTTTGATGCTCCCAAATTCTCACCGCTCCCTAGGCCCTGCAAGCTTGGTAATAATGTCCAGTGAAAAGTCTTCCACCCTGCTGAGCTGCTCTCTGGTGCGAACTCATCAGTCCTGCTGCCTCTCCGGTACCGAGTCCTGGCTCGTCAGTAAGTCAGACTGTTCTCTCAGGAGTCCTACGTGCTGGAAGCAGATTTCGTTTCATGATTGTTTGCCGTGAGGCCCGGATGACTCTTAGTCCTGGGAAGAAGTAGGTCGTATTAGCGAGGCTAACAGGATTAAGCACAGTTCAGTAGGACACTCAGATGGCCACGGATTTCTGCCCTGCTGGCAGCGCATCGGGAGCGCCGAACATCCCTAACAAAGGAAAAACTTAAATGTTCCTTCCTTTCGTACATACCTACTTCTGCCTCGAACAAAGAACAAAACAGGGCAATCTCAGAGCCCTCAGACAAAGGATGTAAAACGACTCCCGTTTTACCCTTGCCTTGTCTCTTTCTGCATTGCTGCTGGGAGCACCGGGCAGCAGAGCGGGAGCCGGGCACAGCCCCAGCCCTGCTCCATCAGCTCCCAGAGCAGCAGGATTACACCCTCGCCGCTGCCTCTAGAGGGTGGAGCAATCATGAGTCTGCACAGGGGCAGGCAGGCTGAACAGTGCCATTTCAGGCTCCTAAAAGCTTTAAAATTTCCTCAGCAGCCCTGCCCAAGGGCTGCCAGTGAGTGCAGCCAGCCGGCAGACCTGAGACTGGTGATGCAGCAGTTTCGCAGCGCTGCCAGATCCATCCCGCTCCAAACAGATTCATAGCGGGCTCATGGACGTCCCAGGACTGCTTTGGCAGCAATTGTGCGGGATAAATAAAGCTCCCATTGTTGCAGATGACTCTGCTTTCAATTGCAGGGGAATCCAGGCCAGCGGGGACTTCTGCCTGATGAAGGCTCGCCCATTTCGCACATTTGCGCTGCCCTGGTAGTGCAGGGCTCAGCGCAGCGCTGCACTGCACCTTCCCCAGTTTATGTTGGGACAGCTGTTTCCTAGCCATTGGCAGCACTTTTCTAAGCATCTACCCCTCCACTATAATGCTTAATTCTTGTGCCCCCAGCCTCAGTGCACTGCCATTTGAACAGGCAGGAGTTGATATATTGCTGGCCATAGGTAGGTCTGGCTCTGCACATAAAAGCAGAGGAACCCTTTCCCTCAGAAATCTTTTTGGGGAAGAGGGGTTTATATCATGGGATATAATCTGTGATCAAGGGCTTGTGTGATTTCTGAACTATTGAGCAGAAGGAATAGTGCTCTTTCTCTGACATGCCTTGGCAGAAAGTCTTTTTGTAGTAGAGTTTGAGCTGTGCATGTTCACTTACAGCAGTCCCGATCATGACCTCTGAACAAATGCCTGAAAACTCCTTGGATTTCACTAGCTGTAAATATTCCTTTCATAGAATAAATTAAAAGGGCCTGATGCAGATGTTTGCATTCTACCTTAACTTTACAACTATTTATTTGCCCCTCCAGCAATCTACAGAGCAATTACTGCTCCTGACTCGTGTTCAGCCTGTAGAGCACAGAGATCCAGCCTCCTCAGAGAGAAATATCAGTCCATCTTCATTTGCTAAACTACCTTCCCCCTAAAACACTTCAGAAACTGCATGCAACTTCCCCCGAACAGAGATTTCTCACTAGTAGGCACCTGAATAATTAGAAGTCTTATTGAAAATTTTATTCCAGCAATCTGCTCTGCCCATACAGCACGTGTGTTTGAAGCTAATCAGAGCTCAGAAGGCAGTTTATATAAACCAGCCTGGGGATGGTAATATGATAGCAGCCATACTTGTTTATAACACAGCCTTCTACATGGTGCAAAGTCTGAGTTTGATTGTTTATAGCAGCAATGAAAAGCCATGCCTCTGCTTTGCCCTTTGATTGCTTGTCGCATCTGAACCACTGAAAGCTGTAAAAAATTCCAACAGCACTTTTTTCTGGATGCTTAATCCACTATGCTGCAGCCTGTTGAACAGGAAAAAATGAAAAGTAGTAAAGTTAAGGTAGGCAGTTTTTCAGGAGTTTAAGCTCCCTCCCAGGGGCCAGAATGAGTGTCAAAGCACACGTGTCTCTCACAGGAGCACTGGGACAAAGCTCCCCACGGCCCTGCAGGGCTGCTGGCTGCAGCACAGCCAGCACACACAGCCCAGCTGGGCTCACAGGGAGTGCAATGGGGACTGTGAGAGAGTCGTTTGTTTTCCCACTTCTCTGGATGCCAGACGTCTCAATCTGCTTGCAATTTGGGGAGGGAAAGATCCCCAGGGGAGCAGGAGGGAAAGGAATGGAGGAGGCTGCTTCCTATGCTCTCAGCATGGCAACCCATTGAGAAACAAGGGAAGACAGACAAGAAACTTGATAAAATGCAATCAATTATGTCTAAGGACTCTACACACAGGAGAGATGTTGCATATAAGCAATGCTCTAGGAACACCAGAAATGGTGAGACATGGTTTCTGCACACTGTCCCGTGCAGATCAGATTCTCTGAGGTCTGACAGCACAGTTGTGCTCTCCTTGCAGTTTTTATCCTCGGGGAGGCATGGTGGGTTTCTCCCCTGCACAGCACACTACTGGAGTGGCACATGGAGCACTCTGGATGTATTCATTTGGGAGCTAATCTCTTTGCTGCCTTTGGAAAAAAATGACAAATGTGTAGGGCACAGCCTGACCCCTCACAGACACGCTGAGGACCAGCACAGAGGGCACCTCCTCACTGCTGGAAGGAGGGTGGCACACCCGACCTTGGTCCCAGGCAATAACAAGTGCCAAACATGGGGCTCACCTGTGCTTTTACAAGGCAAACAGGAAGTTTTTCCCTAGCAGGTTTCCCATGGCCCTTCTCCAACCACGCAGAGCACGCATGGCCAGGGAGGCAGGGAGCCCTTCCCAGCACTCCTGGCTCATCCCACACTGAGAGCACCCAGGCAGCACCCCAGAACCCACCCTGGTAAAGCTCCCAGTGACCAGATCACCCCTGAGTATGCAAATAAACACCCAAAGGCAGGGCTGGCTCTGCAGGGAAGGTGTCAGTGTCCCCACGGGTCCCACAGCAGGGTGGTGACACAGCCCTGCTTCATGGCTGCTGTAAAGGCTGCTGTGTGAAAAGGCACCTGGGGCTGCTGGCTGAACGTGGCCATGGTGTATGGCACATTGTTTTCCCCTCTGCTGTGCTTCTCCAGGAATGTGGGGTCACCTGAGATTTGCAAGATGCACCCAGGGGTGTGTAACAGCCCCAAAGCCTCCAGTGCACTGAATTCATGGACGGGCTGAGCTGAGCTGCTCCTGTTACAGAACTTGAGGATGTCTCTTGCACAGCATTTTTAGCTATGTGAGCTTTGCATTTATTTTGTTATCAGTCTCCTGTAGCTCCTGGGAGGGGGACTGTGTCCACCCATGGCTGTCCTGGGCTCTCCTGCAGGATGAGCAGCTGCTGGAGGGTGAGCTGCTGTGTGATCCTCTGCTCTGCTGCTCCAGCCTGTGCTCTCTGTCAAAGACCAGGATATTCAGAGGACATGCTCTAGTAATTTTATTACTTCCCTTTATCAGTTTTCAGCATCCATCTTTAACCTTAATTATATATTTATATTTCTGGTGACTGTAACAAATGCCTTTCCTTCTCTCAGTATCACTGACCGTAACATTGTAGATACACAGATGTATTTGCCTCCTTGGTGTACAACAATGAATTTAAATCCATAAAGAAAAATCAGACTTAAAACTGCTATTTTGGTGTTGGCTTTTTCACTAGAGTGAGATACAAATCACAGAACTCTTACTTTTCTTTATGCTGCTGCCCAGTCCCCTCTGTTCATGAATTAGCTGGCATTTCTCCTGGCTCACCATCAGTGTGCTGAGATGATGATAAACCTCACAGCAAATTAATCTGGGAGTGGGTGTAGGTAGTCTGAATTTGTGAATTTTTAATTCCAGATATATCTCAGAACCATTTTGCCTTTCTGTGGCAATATTCCTCTGGGACAAACTGAGATTGCCTACAGGTTACTGCTATCATTTTGTGCTTCTTTCACTTACTTAACCTATTTTTCTGCTTCCTGCATTCAACCATTAAGCTACCCAGTCCTTCAAGGAACGATTCAAACTCCCTAACAGGGATGTCATTGATATCCAAAGACTTGTATTTCTTAGGAGCAGCTGTTCTACAGGGCCTCTGCAATACCTATATGTATTTATTCATTTATTTCCAGTGTAAGGGTTAAGGAAGTGTCCCAAGCAGCAGAGGCCACACTGTCTCTGCTGGCTGCAAGCCACCACACAAACACCTCCCATTTGTAACATCCCCATTCAAGTGTCTTTTGCACAGTAAAAACACTCAGCAATGAGGTCACAAGGAGTTTATGTGAGTCACTGTCCGACACAATAAATGTCAAACGTGAGCATCTATTAAACTGCAGGGGGTTTAAAATGTCACCTAAAGTGGTTTTGGGAAAAGAATCTCCATGAGTGCTAAAGTAAAGCAAGGTGACAGGTCTGTATGGGAGGATGTGTTCAACACTGTTCCTGCTCTTACAGCCAGCCTTCCTCCTTTTCACTGACATGAGCCTGTTTCATGTAATTTCCATGGTGAGTTTTCTGTATGCAAACACACAATTACTACAATATGTGTGTAATTGGTTGTTCTGTTAGTTAATCATGTGGCTAAATCATCTCTCCATAAATAAAGCAGGAAGACTCACACACCATCAATCTAGGAAAACAAATGAAAATAAGATTCTCTCCACAAAGTTTTGAGAAAAGACTTGATTCCCTCTGTCTCAAGAGGAGACAGAGAGCTCTGTCAGCCTTGCTGCTGCTGGGTCTGGTCATCTCCTGCTCCCCTCTGTGCCAGCTGGTGCTCCCAAAGGGATCCTCCTGTCCTGGCCATTGTCAGATGGGCTCTGGCAGTATTTGCTTGGCGTCAGGAAACCTGAGATTTGTTACTTTTTAATAGACCCACTTCACATTCTGTCTTTTGGAAATGGAAAGAAGTGGATTGAAAAATAACTGTGAAAAAACGAGGAAGCTCCTGTGGGCAGGAACAGTCAGAGAGCTGATGGAACAATGGGCCTTTGTCCTTCTCACAGGTTATTGCTATTTTGTTTTCCTTGAAGTCCAAGAAATGGCTCCCAAACCAGTCTTGGCTCCCTCCAGTTGCCTCATATGATGTTTTCTGGTGGGAATTTCCAAAGTGCTCTGAAGAGTTAAGCTTTGAAAAGTTTCGGCTTCTCTGACAGTTACAAAATGTTGCATTATTTTTTACCAAAAAAGTGACCTTTAACCAAAATAACAGGGAGAGAAAAGTAATGAGCCTGAATTTTGTGTAACAGAGAAAGAGGAGAAGGTGCCAGTGGCAGTGCACAAAGCACATGTGCTGGCACAGGTGTCCCTGTGGAGCTCCCTGGCAGTGCCCAGCCCCACCAGAGGCAGAGAGCCAAGGCCAGGCACACACTGCCCAATGGCCACAGGAGGGATGTGACAGACAGACAGACAGACAGACAGATCCCTCCTGGAGCTGCCCCCTGGCATAGCCCCTGGGCTGCCCTGCTCTCAGAGCCCATCCACACCAGGACCTCAGCCCAACCTTGGAGATTCTCTTCCCTTCAGGCCTGGCCTTCCACTCCTTCCACCTCCTCACCGAGATGCAACTCCCCCTGCTCAGCCACCAATTCCCAAAATCACAGCTGCTCCTACAAGCCCTCAGGAGTCAGCTGGAGTCCTTCCAGCTGTGACTCCTCCATGTTTCCTCACTGTCTTGCTGCTGTGTGTTTCTGCTTCACTCTTCTGTCTCTCCATTGGGGAAGAAGATTGAGGGTGTCCCATGCATTTCCAGACAGCCACTCCTCAAGCTTTTGCCTGGCAGGATTCAAAACTGGCTTATCACCATGCACAAGCTCTCCACAACCAGCCAAAGAGACCAACAATCTACCTGGCCTCTAGTCCCTGCTACATTGTCCAGAACCTCTCCATCACTGCCACCATCTGAACCAGGCTCCAGCACGCTTGGGCCAGCAGATTAAATCAGCAGTCTGAGGTTACACCACCTTCAGCCTTGCTTCTCTCCAAGGCAGAGATATCTGATCCCCTGGGGAACCAGGCTCTAGATTGCCACTGTCAGCCCAACACACTGAAGGAAAATAACTCCAGCCTGGATTGGCCTTAATACAGAATTGCAGCAGCCCCAGTGCTGACTCACAAAAAGTTGTCCTTGTTTTGAGGGCAGTGACACCTGGCAAGAGGATGGGAAAGGTGAGCACTGTGGTGACATCTTTAAACATACTGACCTTGGCAATGCAATATTTCTAGGATTGTGTGACACTGCTATAAATTATTATTCAGACACACAGAAAATGAGGACATTGGACTGGAAAAAGTGTTCTGCTCCCTTGAAACCAGTGCTGAGCTGTTGGACTGGGAGATGATCAGTCTCAATCAACTCAGTAGCAAGTTGGAAGAATTTTTGAAAAACAACCTATTTACACATCAAGTTGCTCTCATATTTAGACAGCACTCCCTCCACTATAAGTAATTTTCAGCTCTCAAATTATAGGCTACAGAGAGGAAGAAATCAATTGCAGTAGATTTGCAGGTCTGCAAATGGCCATGTGTGAAGTTATGCACAGGAATATCCCCTTTGGAAAGCTGTGTGAGCCTGAAGGCATCAGGGCTCACCCTCTTCCATCTGTACCTGTGCTGGCTGAGGCATTGTCTGCCTTCCTTAGGTCCTGAGTGGCTGAGTAACCTGTGCAGGACTGCTTCCTACTATTTTAAACCCCTTTAGGCAAGGGCTTCCACCTTTTTCCTGGAAAGGTATGTCCATGATTTAGTACCTAGCACTAATAAGGCATTTTTCATATACTCAGTTTGAAGTTTTTGAAAATATTCTTTCTCCTCTCTTACCTTTACTCAAATTCCCAGAACAAATAATAGCTATTTTTTTTTTTATTTTGTATCTGTGTAAATCTGAACTATTCCATAGAATGACCCATTTCTGAATTAATGTATGCATGTTTTTTCCTAATTGTTGGTTTGTTCTTTAAATTCTGGTTAAGTATTAGTGCTGTGAGTGCCTAGTGAGATCTTATAGTGCACTAGCAATATCCAAACAGTATTGACTGTGAAATATCAGCTCCTTAAAAAAAAGCTTACTGTTGGAGGAGAAGATTCAGATCCTCATTCCAGTGAAGATTCTCAGTTCTATATCTCGATTTCTCAGAATAGATAAGCACAAGCCTTTACAGCCCAGAGAGGTGGTGGCTGGCTACAAGTGCCAAGCACAAACTGGTGGCCTCCACACTGGATCAGCTGCTCCATGCAGCTCCCAGTCTGAGCAGGAGTCAATGTTTTACCAGAGAAACAAATCAGAGGGCAAAAAATAAAAGAGGGTGAGAGTGGGAAGGAAGCCTGACAGAACAATACAGAAGTTACAAAATCAGTATCTTATCAGGCTCTCCTGTTGCTAAAGGACAGGAGTGAAGAGTCTCTTCAGGGAGCTCAGCTCCAGCGAGGGGCTGCCCTTTCCAGAGGGCTGCCTGGACTCTTACCGCTGCAGGATCAGGAGGTGACAAAAAAGAAGCTACAACTATGAGAAAAACCATGTCAGGATGGAGTTTTTGGGAGAAAGGGATGGATAGAGAAGCCAAGTCATATTTGAAACAAAAGGTGTGGTAGCTCAGAGACATTTCTATCACAGCATTGCATTCTCTGAAAGATGCATGCAAGGCTACAGCAAAAGCAACTCAGAGCTAAGGAATCTTATCCTGAAATAAATGAAGTTTCTACTGGCTTGATTTCTATAAGATCAGAAACAATTTCTACAGCACTGGATGACTAAAATAGGATTTTTTGCTGTAGACCAAATCTAAAGCATAATGGTTTTGTAGAGGCATGGAGAAAGTCCACATAGCTCACCTTCAGTGGCCTTTACAACTTTACTTCTGATTGTTAACAAAAATTTAGAACAGGGCTTCACTATACCCTGAATCTTATTTCAGGGTAAAAATGGCAAAGTGTCTCAAGTCTCCTCTTTGCAGGGACTCTCAGAGGAGTTCTCTGCAGCACTCTACCATTTAAAATCTGAAAGACGATAAAGAAGTGACTGATGCGTGAAACTCACTTGCTGTAAGCAAAAAACTGTTTGAGAAACCAGACAGTGATTGGATCCAAGGAAGTCAGCAATAGCAGACCCTCATAAAGACCCTAGAACAGAGCTTTGTGTAGGAAGTTTCAAAAATACCCATTGCCATATGAACTCACAACAAGTCTTAAGAGTCTGCCTTGGAGTAATTCAGTTCAGGTAAAAGTTGTTGGCATTTTTACATGGAACCAGACTGCCTGGACTGCTTCCCACATTCACTGGGGAAGGTCAATGCCTTAACTTTGTGCTATGATGGGCTAAATCACCTAGGAATCATCAAATGACAGCACCAGTTCTTCTTCACATGCAGCTGTAGTCTTCCCAAGTGTGAAACCCAGCTGATCACCACTCAAAAATCTTCTCCTCGTTCTGATCAAAGGGCAGAAGCAAAAGGTTTGTTTTTGATAGAAAGCTCCTGACAAGAACTTTGAATACCCCAGCCTCCTGGGGCTTGGACTGTGCTGAAAGATGGATTTTGCTCCTTCAGCTTCTGCTGAGGAGGATCCCTGAGACTGATTTTTTTGAAGCTACTCAGAAGTATAAAATCCTATTAATAAGTAAGAACCCCTGTCCCTGAGCATTCAGATGACTCTCTGAGTAAGCCCTTGGCAGAAACATCCAGTTTGATGGTCAGTTTATTTGGCCTATGGACCAAAACACGAAAAAGCTGTGCTACTGAGCCTTTAGAAGCATCAAATTAAAGCTTTGTAGAAGATTCTGATTGTTAAGCTATTAAAGAAAAGCTTTTTTTGAAGTATCAATGCACTCTGAGCATTGAGGCAAGAGGCACAATGAGCACCATCAGTCTGCCAAAACACCAGAGCAGCCTCCAGAGCAGCCAGGGAAATCAATGTCCAAGCAGGTTCCTGCATGCATCATCACCCTCCAGGCAACAGCCTGCACCTCTGGCAAAGCTGTGGTGATACAGTGAGCCCTTCCTTGCCAGGCACAGTCAGGAAGAAATTATGAGGACATGAAATTTTCATATACATATAGAGACACTTATCCATGTATACGTGCTTGCTGGAAAGAGTATAGGAATCACAGGATTACTGCTTTTGTTCAATGCAGCAACTGCAGGATCAAGCCAAGAAGTTATTGAAAAGTATCTTGTCCTAAAGATCCCAGAATAAGAAGTGACTTATACTGAAAAAAATATCCATTTGTTTTCTGTGCATAGCAAATCTGAAAAATAAAAGTGGTAATTCTTTTTCCTTCCCTTCTACTGGCCACACCATGCATGAGAAGTGTTTCAAATACAATATATCTAAAACTGCTCCAGATATCTTCCTCTGACCCTCCCCACAAGTTCTCTCAATAGAATCAACTAGTCTTTTATTGCTAAAACCCAAGCTCAACCAAAATGTAGCCTGAGTGAAAGGCCACTTCACTCCCACTCCAGTGGCCATAGGAGGGGCTGCCCAGAAAGCAGGGTGTGCTGAATCAGTGCAGCCTGCTCTCAGCTGTGGTGTCTCCTAGTCCAGTAACAAACCAGCTTGATTAAATACAATTCATATTCCTGGCTAAATATTGAGGACAAATAAAGGTAGTCAGATGCCACAGTTGGCTTTGACTTCACCACATGGAAATGTTAATTCATGCTTAATTCTTGCTTCCCACACTATTGTCGGTTCTCCTTCTTTGTTCTTGAAAGTCCAACTTCCCAAACTCCTCTGAATGTAAACTGCCACTGACAATAGGAAGAAGTACAATTCTGTGATTCCACCAGCAAACAACACCAGTTTCAGTTCCATTTCAGAATCCCAGTTAAATGAATTCCTCCTATTTTCAAATCTTCAAATGCAATTGCCCGGAGGAGCTCTCCAGATGTTTATCTCTGTGCTCCAAGCTCTGCTTTCTCTATTACTCTAATTGGTATCTTCCTCTTCTTTGCAACATGCTGCAAAACCCAGGCATTGCTGGGATGAGAAACTCCTCCTCAAAAACCACATCAGGAGTAGTTTTCTAGGAATTAGTACTCAGTTCCTGCTCAAATGTCTGTAGCATCTACCTCTGAAAATTACCTTAAGGAGGAGGTGGCAAAAAATGTCATTTGTTTCTCTAAGCCTTTATGACAAAAGACTAAAGATACCATTTTTTATTCTGCCCTGGGTTTTTGGCTGCCTTGCACTTTGAGATCTCCAGCTTTGCTGGCTGGCAGATAGCATAGGAAAAACAGGAAAGTGACAATGGCAGTAAGGCTGATATCTGAACAATCAGAGGGCAGGGGGTTCTAATCAAACTACTTCTCCTACTGAACTGTAATTCTTAATAATAGGAGCACTTACTCTGGGCTAAATTCAGCAGTCACATCTTTATCAAAACCAAAGGGCTTTTACTTCATGAGTTTGTTGTAGGAATTATGAAGCTTCATAAGTCTGATTATAAAAAAAAAAAAAAAAAGGGAAAATACTTTTGTTCATTTTACTGGGAATTTCTGACCTGAAGTACAAACTTGAGACTCTGAAGGACACTGCATTGATTCTTGGATCTTCCTGCCCAGAGCTCCCTGCAGGATCACAGCTCTCATTTGAAAGTGAGAGAAAGAGAGTTCTGTCTTCTAGGACCTAGTTTTATTCACTTCAAAGCAAAAGGTGTGTCTTCCCAAGCTTATCTTTTAAAAGTTTCTTTCTGTTACCAGTTTCACTTCTTCTATTTTATTCTCTCTAGGGTCTTTTCTCTGCCACTTAAAAATGGATCAATTCAGCCAATGCCGTGACACTCATATCAAGTAAAAATGCCAACTACAGATGTCACTTGCCTTGTTTATTTAGTCATTCTGTGACTACAGATTTTGTGAGGTTTGCTTGTGAAACAGTTTACAAGAATAATCTTCAATACTGGAATCCGATCCACCCGTGCAGACTCCACTGACTTCACTGGGTCTGCAGGGGCTGATCAAATTGCAGGATCAGTTCCTCCATTTGTACTGAACTCTGCCAGATTGTAAATAACACATTGGAAAAGAAATCAAATCTACCCCTCAGTGTACAACAGATTATTCTAATATGACAGATACAGGCTGGATGTAGCCATGGCATCCCCTGGCTACGCTGTCCTTGGCCTGCATTGGTTTGTTAAAGCGTGGGCATGAAGTGAAGAGCAGGGTGAAGAGAACTAGTCAGAGAGGAGGTCATCATTAATGTGGAGCCTTGAAAATAGGAAGGGATTTGTGAAGGTAGGTTTTTCTTCTGAGGAAGAATGCATAGGAAGGAGATAAGACTCACAAGATGAGTCTCAGGCTGATGCCTGGCTGCCATCAGCTTCACAATACACAAAATCTAAACCCAACCCAGGTTGGGATGTGATGTGCAGTCCAGCAAAAAGAGCTGATTTCAGGGAGAAGAAATGGCTCAGATTTTAAAAAACTCAGATTTTTCATGTTTTATTTTATATTCATTTTCATTTTAACACAGTAGTTTTCTTGATGCTTTGTTCACCTAGCAGCACTAACACCTGGCAGAAAAATTGCATTTTGTTTAGCAGAGACAGTACCTGCCTATCTCTTTGTCCCTTTCCTGCAATCAAAGCAGAAAAATACATTTGTGGACACATAACTAATGCCTCTAGATGGCAAAGCCAACTTAATTGTGTGCTGTGGTCTTCTGGGTCAGCAGTTTGGTGCTTGGCAGAGCAGGTGTCACAGGTGTGACACAGGTGTGACAAAAGCAAGAACTGAAGCACCATCTCTCAAGTCTCGGTGTGGTACCTTAACTAGAAGTTTCTGTTCTTGTTGTGTTCAAGAACTCTCTGGGAAAAATGCACAGAAATTCTTTGGTATTCTCAGTTGAATAGAAAAGTGGCCAAATGCCATTACAGGTGATCCTTGCTTTTAATGTAAAAAAACAGGAAAATTAAACATTTTTTTAGCAGCAGGGTGAACAACTGCTATGCTAAATGAAGAATTCACCTCATTTTGATCCCTCTACTCTGTTGGACTGTGCAATACAGGGATAGACAGAACATACAAACCATTAATTTTTCTAAAAAGGCCAATAACTCACTTTAATATACACACAGCTCACATTCTGGACTGGTAAATTCCCTTTTTACTTTGGATGTCTATTGCTGTAATACTTGACTTTATACTTTACAGTGTCCAATAAAATATTATGAGAAAAAAGAATCATTGGACTTTTCAAAGATGGTAAACAGAGACTGATCACCACATGCCAGCTTAGGTGTAAACATTCAAGTTTTCAGCAAAACAGTCCTGGTTTTATTGTGAGAATTAAAGTTTATCAGTTCTTTTTTTTTTATTTTTTAATTTATGACATTAGATGTCTTGATTGCCTGTGAAAGCCATATAAAAATTTTGGCTTTGCAAAACTATTATGAAATATACTTCAAATCATGTAAATCTTTGAATTATGGTGTATTCAGTTGTAAATGGGTTCACCACCTTTTATTACTAAGGAATAAGGATTTATATCTCTCCTTAAAATATAATGTTTGTGTGATCAAAGAGAAAACATCAAACCAAAGATCTCTATATTGAGAACATCCCTGAAAATGCTGTAATTATGTATTTTGCCCTAGTTTTCTGAGGGAACAAAGCTTAGGTTATTGCACTGTCTGCCTGTCCATCAGTCTCAAAAAAAACCACCAGTCAGTAAAGGGGCAAAAAACTGAAGTGGGAAATACCTGCACACTTTGTGGAAATTGCTGGCACATTAAAGAACCATGGAATTATTGCAGCTTGGAGCAACTTTCAGAGGTCACTGAGTCCAGCCCTTGCTCAGAGAAAGACTGGGGTTATTCAGAGCCATTTGCCACTGGAAAGAAAAGCCATAAAAGACTGAGGTTATTGCAGGATATTGAGTGCTACAAAACGTAGAAAATACATTTACAGGGCATGAAACTTCATCCATCCCACTACTTGTGGAACAAGTTACTATAGCTAAATCTATACACTGTAGTCAAACAAATAACCCAGTTTTCCCAGCTCATTTTGAACCTTTAACAGCATTTTATGGCCTTTGCCTGTTGGCTTCCTGTCTCGTGCTGCAGGAGGCTTGTGATTGTTTCCTTCTCCACACTCAGCTTGAAGGTGTTTGCAAGAGCCACTGATCACCTGCTTCAGCTGGAAAGTCTCTGCTTTGCAGTTATGTTGATCTAGAGCACCTGGGACAGTGGATATGATTCTTTGGGTCCCTAAATAAAGGTTCTTTTTACTCTTTCCAGTACAAAGCAACCCAGGCAGCAGAGGGAGTGGGACAAAGCATTAGAACAATGCAATGGGGGACACTTTTGGCCACCATGAGATAATTCAAACTACTTTTATCACTGTGGAGCAAGTGTCAGATTGTGCATATGTGAGATGGAGGAGAAAAACTATGAGGGACCAGAAGAGGCTGCCTGAGAGGGGCACACTCAGTGGCATGAGTGTGTCAGTGCCTGCTGGCACAGAGGCATGTCTGCATTAATGGATATTCATCCACAAACGTAGCAGAATAAGCTGCACAAGCAGCAGCCCCAGTTCTGCTGGTTTAGTGCATCTGTATTAAGGGTGTGTGCTGGTGTAATTGCCCTTCTGTCATTAAATGGCTATACATCTTCTTAATTATAGACACAGCCACCTGCACACATCATGGAGCACCATCCGTGGTGCTGGAAATGAGCTCTGCACTGGCCAGGAGAGGCCATCTCTAGGCTGGAGCCAGGGCAGCAAATGGAGCCAAGTGGGAAGCAAGGTTTGCTGCAGCAGGGAGGAAACAAGCAGGCTGGCAGAAACACGCCTGGTCTGCCTGATTCTGCCACGGGCACAGGATGGGCTGAGCACCCTCCTCCTTTCCTCCAGTTTGCTGCAGCTCCCTCCCACAGTTTCCCACTGTGGCCATCAGGCCTTGCTGAGGATGGGAGTACCCCAGAGCAGGACAGGATGAACCTCTCTGGCTCTGCCACGGTCAGGATCTCTCCTGGAGGGCAGAGGCACAGGGAGACACGGGGCTCTCTCTGGGTCCTGAAGGCTCAGCCTGGTGCACAAACACGGCTTGTGAGTGTTTTAAAAATAAACAGCCCGACTTGGGTTTATTTTTACATTTCAGGGAGGCTGGGGAGCAGGTCAGCCTCGCAAAACAAAGCCCATCTCTTCAATGGCATTTTAAAGACACTAGCACCTCTAACTCCATCTCATTAGGATGAGTAATGTGGAGGGAATGTGGAGAGGCTGCAGACAGCCCCAGCCCTCCTGACCCAGGCACACATGGGGGATCCCCTTTGCCTGCTGCCCCTGGCCTGGATGGGGGAGATGAAATCCCCTTTGCCTGCTGCCCCATGCCTGGATGGGGGAGATGAAATCCCCTTTGCCTGCTGCCCCATGCCAGGATGGGGGAGATGAAATCCCCTTTGCCTGCTGCCCCATGCCTGGATGGGGGAGATGAAATCCCCTTTGCCTGCTGCCCCATGCCTGGATAGGGGAGATGAAATCCCCTTTGCCTGCTGCCCCATGCCTGGGGATGGGGGAGATGAAATCCTGTGCTCAGGTGCAGCTTCACCAGATGGCCCAGTGCCCTGCAGGGGCACCTGGCCAAGATGGACAGAGCTGGGAGACAGAATAGAGGCCAAACTTCAGAGAAGATTCTGTTATGGGTGTAAGGAATGAAAGGAAGGAGTGAAAAATCAAGGACAAGAAAGAAAGGAATGGATACCTAGACTCTAATCATAATGTTCCTGCTAATGGTATCTAGTTTTTTTAAATATCACTAACCCATGTCAGAGATTTGCCCAACTTTCCTGCACAAGGAATTTGCCATCAGAACTAGAGTGGACAGGAGTCACTGGAGGATGTGGTGTGCAGTGCAGAAACATTTGTAAGAAAACAGGAGGCATTTTTGGATCAGCTGGATGAGTCAATGAGTTGGAATCAGTGCTGGAGGGGAGGCAGTGCGAAGTGCTGGCAGCAGTGACATGGTCAGGTGGTTATACAAAGGTGACCATCCTTTCCTTCAAAGGACAGAGCCTTCGTGTCCTGTGCTGGAGAGCAGAAAATTTCAGGAGGGAGTGCTAAAGGGTCAGGAACATTCAGCATTCATATTATTCATGTATTTAAGATAAAGTGTTAGCATATGTTGAGATCTGGACTTCACCTTAGGCTCAACAGTTAATAAGATTTCTATTTCCTGCTTTCCTGCTTAGAAACAATCAAATCACATTGCTATAATCACTGGCTGATGGTATAAAATGCCTATTTAATTATTTAATAAATGCATTTAACATTACTATACACTCAAAATTTATTCCCTCTTAAATATAAATACTTGAATCAATTCTTAATAGAATTTTGCTATTTTTGCACAATATAAATGACACATTTTCATATGTCTTTTCAAAACACTTTAATTTACTTTAGACCTTATTGTAGCTGGACTCTCAAAAGATAAAGTTGACTTTAATTAGGAATATACAGTTGAGTGATGGATTTTGATATTTTGCCTTCAGAAACTAATGATGCATTGTTCCCACATGCAGCTAATGACAGGAAAACTCCTGCCTCTCTCTTCAATATTACATTTTACCCTTTTCCACAGTAAAGAATTTGTACAGATGAATTTGCACAATTTTTACTCCCCTAAAACAGTAGGATTTTTGGAACATTATTTCAACAATTTTGCAAAATTATCTACCTTAGAATGAACTGAAGCTCAGAGAAGTTTTTGCATACAAAAGAATGCTTTTAAGGGTTATGATAACATCAGTCTACAGCTAATTTTAGAGACTCATTCTTGCCCACAAGCCCAGTGTCCATGGCTGAAAAATCAGATAATAACCTGTAGCCACCTTCCTGTTGTGACATACTGGCTCATCCTGTATTGGGGATCACTTGGAAGGGAGGATGGAGGGATGAGTTTAAACTTGTGTATGATTTAGGAGGTTGGAATGGAAGTCGTTAGGAAGGAGTAATTGTTCTGAGAGGTAATTATAGGGAAAGCCTGGCAGTGGGGAATTCAAAGTTTAGGACATGAGGAGACTAAAGATACAAGCATCAATCTCTGTCCGAACATCTGTCCTAATCTCCCTCTTTAGCTGACACACTGTAAACCCAGATTTAGCAGATTTGTCATGTTTTTTGCCTGGGTCAATATCAACAAATAACTTCCAGATCTGTAATTCATTTACCTTTAAAAAGCTTTTGTAAATTCAGAGGAACAGTCAGAATATACTTTTTGAGAAGCAAACTATCAAATAAAGTGCTTGTAAAATCTGATCCTCCCACTACTATCCTAATTGTCACTTATTTTTCCATTTCCTAGACCTGGAATTTACTTCTTAAGGCAGGGTTTCACATACCACAGTTGGAAATTATTTTCCTCCCCTGCCCACCCCTCTAGACTCCTGTGCTGCTGAGAAGCCAGACATGTTGAATTTTCTCCTCAGATTGGTTTTGCTTTGCTCATTTTATAAATTAGAAAAACAAGTAATTTTTTAAAAATTCATTTATCTACTTGCAGGCAGACCATCACTGTCTGCTTAGGTACATTTCCAGTCCCTTCAGGAGGCCAAATTTTGCACGTTCTCAGTCCTTCCCTTTGAGCCTAGCCTGCTGCCTCTTTCCCAGGATACTGAAGTAAACACTGGACTGTTTAATGGAACTCTGCACGGCCTTCCAAGTACACTTTCATCCTTAAATGAAGTTGCTTCCTTCATTGCTCTAACCGCAGCCTGGACCGACCAGATATTATTGATTCACCCGCACTCCTGCCTTCTCCATCCATCCTGGAAGAACAGACAGGTCTCTTCCCTGGGAGCCACTACATCCTCCGGACAAGGCCCACGAAAAAAAAACCAGCAGCATCCAGGCGAGGAACAGTCTTGTTTACAGCAGATTTTTCCCTTCCCACACATCGTACAAACCCGTCCTTTGCCCGCCGGCCCATGCCGCATAAGCGGTGAGTGCCCGCCGGGGACGGGCCGGGCCCACCCCGGCCCAGAGCCCCCGGCCCGGCCAGCCCGGCTCCGGCTGCAGCCCGGTGCAGGGCAGGGTCCGCCATGAGCCCCGCACAGCCGCGGGCCCGGGCGCAAGAGGCAACCGAGCCCACGGGCCCCGCCGGAGCCCCGCGGTGCCGCGCGAGCCGGCCGGTGTCGGTGCGCGGCCGTGCGGGGCTCCCTCCGCTCCCCGCCCGGGCCCGCACGGCGAGCACGGGGCGCGGCCCCCGCCAGCCAGAGCCGGGGCGAGCAGCGGGGTCTCGGCCCGCAGCAGCGGCCGCTCAGGGCCCGGCGGGCAGCGCAGAGCGGCGGCCGCAGCGCTCCCCGCGCAGGTGGCGGCGGCCCTGCGGGGAGGCCGCAGTGGCGCCCGGCCCCTGTCCCCGCCCCTCCGGCCTCCTGGGGCGGCGGCGGCGGCCGCGGCGCTTTCCCCTCCCTCTCTCGCTCGCTCCCTCCCTCCCCGGCTGCGGGCTGTTCCCCCTCATGCGGATGTGACATTTCACGGCGTTACCGCAGCCGCCATTTTGAGGCACAGAGCGCTGGCGGCGGCGGAGCGGCAGCAGCGCGCCGGGGCTCGGGCGACGGGGGGCGGCCCGCGGGCCGGGAGCGGCGAGCCGGGCGTCGGCCAGCGGCGGTGCCGGGGCGCCGGGGGGGGGCGGGAGGGCACGGCAGGGGCCCCGCGGCGCCTCCCCGACTTCGCAGCGCCGCGGACACCTCGCCGGGGGAAGGGGAAGCGCCGGGCGCCGCCGGGCCCTGACTCTGGGTCTCCCGTCCCCCCCTCCCGGTCCCCTCCCCTCCGGCCCTCGGGGAAGCCGCCGCCCCCGGCCGGACCCTCCTCCCAGCCCCTTTTCCCCGACCGGGTGCCGCCGCCGAGATTGGGCGAATAGCGAGTAAATACGTGCGCGTCTCGCTGCCTCCGCCGGCGCCCCGCTCCCTACTCGGCGGAGCCCCGCCGCAGCCCCCCGAGCCGGGCGCTCAGTCCCGGCCGCTGCCGAGGCCCCGCCGCTCCTCCGCCCCTTCCCCTCCCGACACAGGCCCGCAGCCCCCCGCGGGAAAGGCCCAGCCCGCCGCCGCTGAGCCCCAGCCCCAGCCCGACATGAACCACCATCAGCAGCAGCAGCAGCACCAGAAGCCCGGGGAGCAGCAGCTGAGCGAGCCCGAGGACATGGAGATGGAAGGTAAAGCCGGCCAGGGCCCGCGCCCTCAACTCCGCCGAGAGTTTCCCCCTCGCCCCTCTGCCCCGCTCCCGGGGCTCCCCCACCGCCGCGTCCCCTCGGGGCTCCTGGGCCGCTCTCCGCGGTAAACACGCTCTACCCGGGCCGCTCCTGCTGGCCCCGGCAGCTCCGGGGCGCGGGGAGCGCTGCTCGGCGGGGCTGCGGGGGGACGCCGGGGAAAGTTGCGGTGCGGGGCCGGGGGGAGACGGCCCGGGGGGCTCCGCAGGAATTCGCACCGCGGGAGGGGGAGGGCGCGGGGGAAGCGCCGCTACAAAAGGAGCCCCGCGCCCCCGGACCCTCGGAGCCTCCCGCCGGGCGTGGGGCGAGCCGGGGGGGGCCGGGGGTCCGGGCAAAGTAGTTGCCGTGATTCCGGGGCAGGGTTTTGCCTGGGGCGGGAGAAGGGGACGCGGCTGTCGCGGGGCTCCCCGGCGGGGCGGGCGGGGGGGCTGCAGCCCTGCCCTGCCCGGCCGCTCATTGTATGCAGGCAGCTACGCTGCTCGCCATTTTTAATTAACCCTCCTCCGAGGGTTATTTACAGAACCCGCTGCCGGCCGGGCCTGCGCGGGTCGGCGGGCAGCGCTGGCCATGTGTAGCGCCTGCACAGCCCGCGGCCCGCATCCTGCACCGTCATGCAGTTGCGCTGGTTCCATAAAGGAGGCACTACGTTTGCATGTTCCCTACCCCCGTCCGGTGTAGTCTCCAGTGGTGCCTTTTTTTATTTTTTTTTTCTTTCTCTTTATTTGCGTTGTGGTGTTGTTTTTGCACGCCCTCCCCTCCTCTGAACAACACCTTCCATCTGAATTCAACGCTGTAAAATTATTTTGGGCAAACGTACGGCGGGGTTTCGTTCCCAAAGGAAGGACGGCCACAGTGAGCTAGCTACTCGTACGGATTGACTTGGAGGTCAAAACCACCAACTATCTAAATATCGTTTAGAACGCCTGGCTGTGAAGATGACAATTCTCGTTCAGCCTGACATAAATACCCACTAGTACAAGATATTTTGCTTGAAAACGGGACAATCGACTTGGCACATGTACCTTTCTGCTAAATAATAACCACTGAAATTGGGAGGAGTGAAGGTGCTTCAGTGGAAGTTTGTCACAGTGACTGTGAGATTACATTTCAATATTAGAAGGTCATTACATAAAGCTTGGCTTTTTAAAACATAGCTGTCTATTTCATACAATAATGACTAGAACTTATTTACTATCTAAGTTAGTCTTCAGTTCTGTTTTAGTAAGATCTCCAGAGTGATGTTTCTATACAATGGGACAAATAAGAAAAAGGAGTTGATTCAAAGTACACCTCCTATTTGTATACATACAAGTATTAGTGTCCTGTGGGTTACAGTTTCCAGCAGATTGTTTGACAGTCATTAGTAATCTGCCTTTTCTCAGTGTCCTTTTTAAGTCCTTTAGAATATTGACTGTATTTACTGTGTTCATTTTGAATTTTGCGGGCTGGATGCTCTGCCATTCTGGGCTCACTGTGACATGCTGGACATTTCTATGCAGTTTAAGGGTGTCCTGAACTTCTCTGGATTGCACCCCCTCTGCCACTGGGAATACAGGAGTCCAAAATACATGCAGAAATCACTGATGGTTGTGAAAATCATGCTGAGGACCACTTCCATTGGAGGAAAGAGTCTCTGCACATGTCAACATAGTGACACTAAGAATACATCATTGTCTCAGAAATTTATTTGTAATCCATTAGACCTCAGACAGCTGATTCCAACTGATATGACAAACTTGGTAATTTTTGAGACTTTACAGAACTGTCCATTTATGTAAAAACAAAGCCAGAAAAGTTTAGCCTGTGGAGGTTTTTCCCATACTTGATTTTTCTTAGAGAAACATGTTAATTTCACTGGACTGCAGAGATCAGCTTATTACTAACTTTTATTAAAAGTTGACATGAGTATATATTAATGTGTAGAACAATGTTTGTCATCTTAATATATGGGTGTTAGTGTTTTCTTTAGAGATGTTTTCAAGCAGTGAGGAAAAGGCTTAATAACATGTAGTTAGCTTAATTTTAACATGCACAGAGCAGTATTGGATGCCATTCTTCAGTGAGTGATCACATTAGATTTAGGAGGCATGTGAAGAATGCACAGTGGAAAATTGCACATCTTGATTTGAAATTACTTGAACGTTTGCTCAGTCTGTGTACAGCTACACTAGATGAACAATTTTTAAAGAGTGAAATAACATTTTAGATGTAGTAACCGAAGTGTGGAATTAAACTCTTCAGGGTTGAATCAGATATGGTATTCTGAGTGTTTGCTCTCATGTCCCTATTTTTTCCTCTCTCCTTTCTCTTATGACTAATTTACTCTTCCTTGATGAACTTATGGACACTCTGTGTAAGTGAAAGTACTACTGGACAGGGCTTTTGGACTTCACAAGGGATGAAGACATTCACTTTAGAAAGGAAACTTAATCTCTGCATGAGGGAGGAAAGCAGCAGTGCCAGCCATGGTAAGGGCCAGGTACACACTCAGCAGCACCAGGGGATGGATGCAGCCTCACCTGCCTGCAGTATTCCCTGCAATGCTCTGTGTCACCTGTCACCCCCCTGTGCATTTAGTCCTGTTACCCGTGGGTGTCAGTAATCAGCTTTAGCCTTACTGGGGCTTGGCAGCAGTGATATGTGGACAGAGAAACTTTAAATTTCAGAGCTCAGTAGGGGTTGTGTCCCTCTAGCTGAAGGCAGCTACTGCCAAAGCTGAGGGGACACTTGGTCAGCACAGTGTTTGCTGCCTCTGGCTGTCCCCTCATGTGGCAGACCAGCTGTTGAGCTGCTGCTCCTCCCTGGGACTATTACAGAAAAGTGGGGGGGTTAAGATGCAGTTCAGGTGTTAATTGGGTTCTCCTTGCAGTCCCATTTAGCGCTGTGTGACTGTGGTGAGGGCATTGGGGCAGGAAGGAACAAGAAGGGCAGCTTGAGGTGGCACAGGTGCTGACAGTTACCTGGCCAAATTCTGTCACTGCTCCTGCGTTCTGTGTGCACCCCTCATTTATTCACTGCACACAGGAACATGTGATTCTGGCTGCCTTGGCTGCCTTTGGGCCGAAACAGAGTGGGAGTGTGCAGATGAGCCGTTGGTGCCTGGGTGTTAGATAAATTAACAGTTTGGGGTGCTGATTAGTAAATTATCCTGTGGAAATTTTGAAGAGTTTATTTGTATGCTAAATAAATTTAGTGGAAGAAATAAATAATCGTTTTTTTCTGCACTGTAAGTAGGGTGTGTAGTTCGCTTTATCATGCAAAGAATTAGGGCTCTAGCGTTGCTAGTGAGTTGCTCTATAAAGTGTAATTGAATCCAAGTCTGATACCTTATATATGCTTCCTCTGTAACATCTTTTCACAAATGCCTGAGCTTCAAAGAACTCGGCTTAATACAAATCTACAGTTACATGTTGCATAGAGTACTTTCATGAAAAGTCTCATTTGCAGCTTAATAACTGTAAGTTTCCCTTGTTTATAATTTGAATGTTGTTTTTTGTAGGTTCAGCCTCTGCCCATAGTTCCATAGGTGAGTGTGTTTCTCATTAGGGAAGTTTCTTTCCTGAAGTAGCCAGTGCAGGCTTAGCAACACAGTGTCACAGGCAGGGAACGTGCAGTGACTGGTAGTTCAGGCTGCATACTTGTGTTCTGTCCTTGTGTCAGCTCTGCAGCCTCTCAGGCAATGCCATCTTTTAAGTTTTCCCTTAGTCTGGGCAATTTAAAATTGAGACTTGAATTGCAGGTGAAATGATAATACATTTGTACAAAAAAATCCAGGAAAAACCCAGCATGTCTCTGTGTATGTGAAAAGTTTAAAATCACACTATATTTTGTTGTTCCCATGCAGCTGAAAGTTTGTGCTTCTTGCTCATTCCTGTTTTGCTCATTACTGACAGAATTTGCTAGATTTCAGACCCACTGTGGAATACTGGTCTCAAATAGTTTTTTTTGCCTGACTTCTGAATGCTTGCTTCCCTCTAATATTTTGTCCTCATTAGTATTCTCAATTCCTGGCAATTTAATATCATTTGCATACATAACCCAGTGTTCACTTCTTTTTCTGCTTGCTTCTATGCCTTCCTCCTGAAGACCTGTATCCCTCTTTTTTCCCTGTGTTCCTTTGCTATCTTCTATGTTGCCTTTAGCCAGGTGGTGATAAAATGAAGCTGTGTGTTTGAGAGGAGGAAATGCAGACTAATTTCATTATGCAGCTGTAGGTATCTGCTTGTTTATGTGTTCTTCCTGCCCCTTCCTCTCTCCAGCATTTTCCATGAAAGAGATGATGGTCAAGCGAGGAAGTATAAAAATGCTGATGCAGTGGACAATGAGCAAAATTAGGTTAATTCTGGGTTTATACCTAGAGCAAAGAACCAGGCCTGGCCTCTTACTTGCAATAATAATCATGTTTGGTAGCTCTGGAAACAGCTTGCTTGGCCTTGGGAGAAGATGTGCATTGGATCATTCTCAAGTAGCCACTTCATGCCAACCAGCCTTGGTGGCTTCTGGAGAGTGCAGGCTATGTCTGGAGTTCCTTCTGTGCATCCTCCATAAATCTCCACTGTGGATTCTCAGTAAGTTGTCAGATTTAGTAAACTCTCTGGGAAGAAGTGGAAATAGTGGAATAGTGGAAAATGTGTGCAAGCTGCAGAGGGAAGTGCAGATCCCACACTCCTCAGGATGAGCTGTGTATCTCAGGCTTCCTTACAGCGCTCCAGTTGTTCCACGCTGTCGGCTGAATTCGGAAGTGGTAAAAACTGCTCCCTGTTGTTCCTAGGGAGTTAAACAAAGTAAAGCAGCAAGCTGTCAAGTTGTGTGAGGAGAAGCAATAAGAACTCAAACTACTTTAAAAAAGCAGGTGAAGATAGTTGTTTAAAACTAAGTGAATCAGTTTCATTGCTGCAAAGTAATTTATCACAAGAAAATCTAAACAGTGTATCCAGCCTGTAGCAGTTAAACCAGTTCAGCCAGTACATCTTGCATGACATCATCTGATATTTGGGGTAAGGGTGAAAATTAACTGGTTTAAAGCTTGTGAGGCATCCAATTCTTCTTGAATGATAATAAATTTAAAATAGGGCATTGTTTGCTGTAGTTTCTGCTTTGAGGTGCCTCAGATCAGTTGCTTTAGTTTGACTTTGTATCTTGGGGCTGTAGGGCTTAGGGCTGTTGATTGTGAAGGAGTAAAATACTGGGTGGCTTCCAATACAAATTATTAGTAATCCACAGCAAGTATGCTTTTTCCTCTGAAATATATATGTGTATTAATATATTCAAAATCTGCTTCTTACTGATTTGACATTACGAGCAACAAGGTTAACAGTTATTAAAAAGCGTTCTGACAAGTAGAAGGGGGGCAGGAGATGGGCTATCATATTTGTCAAATTATTAAATATATAGTTTTGTTTTCTGAAGCATTTCCATTGGTCACTCTAATGTATTTTGGTGCAATGGTAATAGCATTTTAATTTCATATAGCAGCAAAAAGATTGAAAGTGCACCTAATCAGTGGCAATGGCTGTAGCATAATCTGTGCATATTGTTGCAGGCTTAGACTGCAACATTTTGACATTTCTGCTAATCCATTTATTTTTCATCTTACCTTGATTGTAGTAAAACTATTTCTATAAGTTTAGAAACCTTGAATAGGGTTTGTGTGACTTGCCAGCAAAATGAAGAATGGTCAGCTTGGAAATAGTGTCTTATTCTGACTTTGATTTGCCTAGATTCTCCAGAAGGCTGAGATTTTCTCCACTAGAAATAGAGTTGTGGAAATGAGTAGATAGATTTTGAAAATACTGTGCTGACTATTTCCAGTTTGGGGAAGACACTGTTACTCTTACTGTAGTGTCTAAGAATCTTGGGGATTCTCTTCAGAACTTAAAAATACATTTGAAAACTGTTTTGGGTTGGACTTGATATGATCTAGAATGTCACAATTTGATTGTCCGGTGTAACAGCACAGGCATATTTGTTAGGCAAAGTGTATTATAAATATGGAGATTAAATGATAAATTGTAAGAAAATTTAAATTCCATGCTGTAATCAATACAGCATAGCTCAGTTAGTGTTTTTAATTGCTGTTTGGCAGCTGTTTGAAACATCACCAAAATAAGTCATTCCTGACCCATATAATAGTGAAGATTTAAACAAAACCATCATGCTCAGTAGCATCAAATGTCTTAGGAGAACAGGATGTTCACTGTCTGCAAACCTGAGTTCTCCCTGACTGCAGCTGTAAAGTGAGCTCCAGAGTGATGCCGCTCAGAGAAGGTGTGCTAGAAGCATCCTGCTTAACTTGGGGAAGGAAAAACACTGCTCCCTCAGCCTGTTCTTGCATAGGTGCTGGTGTGTGGGTCTAGACAGTCTTCCAGGTGTCCTGAACACCATCAGCTCCTCTGCAGCAGAACCAGCCCCTCAGCTGGCACTCCAAAGCATATTGCAAGCCAGAGGAAGATGATGTGGATAGTAAGCTGGGATGTCGTATGAGGAGAAAGTTCAAAACAGATTTTGTTTTAGCAGTACTGCAGTATTTGGAAGCCTAGGAGAGGTGATGAGTTTTTTTTAATGTAGTCACATCTCTTCGATATGAAACATAAAATTGCTGGGAAATAGAACTTGGACTTTTATATGTTGTGTGTTAAATGGTTTAATGCATTCCAGTAGAACTTGATTTAAATGCAGAAATCTGTGAAAATTATTAAGGTCATTTTTCATAATTTCCCTTTTCCTAGTGTAAACAGCAAAGGATGTGTAGGAGTATCATTGGTGTTCACTGAGCTCTAATCTTCATCATCTGATGATTTCACAAGGTGCAGTGTAAGGATGCTTTTAGAATATGGCATCTCCAGCTGTGCATGTGTGTTTTGGTAAAGGTCTAAGGACAGTTCTGGTTTAGGGTTCTAATTGTGATGTTACCCTAATACAATAATTGGATGAATTTCTCCCATGTTTGAAAAAATGAATGGTTCTGTATTCCCACAACAGAGATTTTCCTCCTCATACATTTCAGTGAGTTTTCTGATATTCCTGATACTGTTCAGCAGAACTTTGGCGGAGATTTTGATAAAGTGTGAGAGTACATTAAAACTTTGTGATGGTTTAAAACTGCAAATACAACTCAGGAGGTTAATATTCTTTCTGATAAATAGATCAGACATTAGTGGTGTAAATTGGTTTCCTAAAATGCCTATAGACAGTGAATTAAAAATGTACAGATGTTATGTCTATCTTTAGTAGATAAGGTAATAAATTATGTTATTTATTTCAATATATGACATTTAAAGGGAGAAATTACATTTTTAAGTAGAGAAACAGACTTCTCAGTATACAACCAACACATTGTTATGGGAGGAAGCCACCCTGTCCAGGCACTGGGGCAGCTGTGCCACCCTCTCTTATTGCTCCCGTGTGCCACTGAGCCTTCGTCCCTCAGCAGAGGAGGAGGAGGACTTCTGGGGAGGTGCTTTGAACTTGCTCATGTTCTGCAGTTCTCCCACTGTGCTGGACATGGTTGTGGCAATGGCAGGGGCTGGTATACCAGCAATGTTGTATTCCAGTGTGCAGGTATTGGGGTCTAAAGGTGTCCACCCTGTGCCTGGGATCTGTATTTCTGTTCATTGCTGTTTTGCCCATCAGCTGGGATAAGGGACCATTATGGATCCAGTCCTACCAGGCTGCCTCAGCCCCCTGGATGACTCTGCTCTTTAGCTGTATGCTGGTTTTGGACTGTAACCTGTTGCATTTTGTAGTCTTGACAGTCTCTGGTTGCTGGAAAAGAATGAAGAGATTAAGAAATGTTTGGGGAGTGAACATTTATTTTTATTATTTTTTTCCTTCCCCTCCCATCTAAAAATGCATATTGTCTTAGTCAAGGTGGAATTCTGAATCCTAGTACAGGGCCATGGTGATTTCTGCATCATCTTTGGTTTTTTTAAGACCTGAGATCACTTCATTTGGAGTTGGGGCGGAACTTGGATTCTCCCTTCCTGCTCACAAATCCAGTCAGTTCTTTTGATGCAGCTGCCTCTTTGCTGCTCAGTAGTTGTGAAATGTGTCTCAGTTACTTATCACCAGATATTTCTGGTAACTGCAATGAGGTGACAGTTTTCCTTCAGAGACTATCTTAATTCTTCAGAGAGTATCTTAATTCTTACAGCTAGATAAATGATTAATTTGCTTCTGTTACCGATGGAGTTGACTGGACACTCACATGCTGCTGTGTGGGGATACAGGCTTCAGGTCCTAAGACAGTGTGAGGTGTACTTGTTGGAAAAGGAAATCTGCTTAAGCAGAGTTTGTGTGAACCTTTTATTGTTCATTAAATCAAGCTAAGGATTAGTTATATTTCCGTCTCCCTCGGGAATAGCAAGGAACTGACCTCTTCTAAAGAATTTTTCACCTGGTTAAGTGTTGGTTGCTTAATAATATCAAGGAGTGAACCTAATTCTAGAGAAAAGGAGAAACTATTAGAAGTTGAACACAGAGATAACTCAAATGTGTCTGTATATGATATGAATGAAATAGTGGGTCACAAGGCACATGCAAAACTTTCCCTGTTAATAGCAATTAGAGTAGTGGTGTTTCAGTTTTCATCTGCTTTCCTCTCCTTCTCATTCTTCCTGTGTGGCTTTCGCCTCCTCTATTTCAGTCTGACTGCTTCAAATACTTCTTGCACTCTGCATGAAAAAACCAGTCCCCTTGAAAACTAATATAACACTTTGTAGTATTTTTGTCATGCCACAAAGGTAACCATAAGCTTAAGTGTTGGGTTTTATCTTTTTTTTTCCTTCTTCTTCCTAAAAGCGTCTTTATGGCTGAGGATTTAAAAATAAGCAACAGTAAAATCAACCCCAAATCTACCAGAACTAAAAACTGACTTATAATTTCTTTAAAAGTAGTTAGTTCTGAAAGCTTAACAACAGAATTTTATAATAATTGGTTTTTTTCCTTCAAATATATTGCTTCAGTTCCATATTGATTTCAAAGTATTTCCTTATCCTCAGCAGATTTGTCTTGGTTTTCCAACTTACTTTGTTCCTCAGGGTTATGCTTTGACCGAATACCTGTGCCCTGGAGTGTATTACCCAAAGCAGGAGAGAGGATGGTGTGGGAAGGATGTGGCCCTCACTGGAAAGGATTCTTGTGGCTTCCCTCTGAAGGAGGGAAAGCTGTGCAGCTCCTTTGCTTATCAGCAGAGCTCTGCTGGGGAAACACTCTTGGTTTTGATAATAGCACAGATTAATGAGAAAGTAATTAGAAAGTTGCACAAGAATGGATCTCGTCGTGCCTGTGTCAGTTGCCTGTTGATGAGCCATGGCCGCTGTGTCCCCTGTGCTGAGGTCAGGACTCAGGGCCAGGGGCTCTGCAGTCCCTGCAGCTGAGCAGGAGCTGAGCTGGCTCTGGGGCAGGCTGGGCAGGGGAAGTGGGACTGTTGGCATTGCCACTGAAGAAAGGTGTGTGGAACCACAGCATCTGTCTTCAGGCTTTTCAGCTTGGGATAAAAACACTTCAGCTTTATTGGTCAGTGACCTCTCTTGCTGGATTAGGAAAACATTCCAACTAATTCTAAAAGACCTTTGAGCATCCTGCAGTTCCAATGAACCCAGTGCAGTGAGAGCCTATGCCTCAAGTGGTTCTCCTCAGTATTTTTATCTGTTTGTTGTCTTTCAGATCATACATACCCCAGCAAGTGTTTGTGTAAATCTGTATTTCAACTCATAATTAAGATGAGTAAAATTTAGATACTTTATGCCACATTTGAAGAACAAAACTGAGGTCAAATCCAAGAATAGAATGTGATTGCTTGAAGTAAAGCTTAATCAAGATCTGAACATGAGCCATGGGAGCCTTACTTATCCAAATGTGTAAACACATGATTTTGCTGCTGAAGTTGTACCAGTAGCACTGAATTCAACGCAGACTGCATCTTGAAGGCCCATTTTGTTCAAGATTATTATTATTATTGTTATTCTCACCTGGCTTTTGTTTGAATTAGTCCAGCAGAAGCCCACTTAGCAGGTGTGCGTGCTTGACCTCTGTGGAGCCAGAGGCATCAAACATCTCCCCCATCCAAGGAGTCTCTTGGCTGGTGCAGTGTCAGGTGGCTGTGCAGCAGTCCAGCTGAGAATAATGCCTGCAAGAAAGAGGAGCTTAACCCAAAATTGAGCACAAGCTGCACAGAGGTCCTTGATTTTGGTCTGGGCACCAGACTTCATGATATCAGATGACTTTTACGTGCTGCTGAGAGCCAGGGGAAGAGTTGTGTCTAATTCACTTCAACATTGCTGCAGAGTAGAGGTTGTCTTCTAGAGCAGGGTTTTTGACTCTGTGCTTCCCTTTTGCCTCCTTGCTCATAAGGAGATGAATGAAGAGATCTGAATTTAAAATAACTTCCTTATTTTGTGTTTATTTTTAACCTAGCTCAGTTCACTGGTCTGCTTTATTGTTTGGCCCCACAGACACATGGGTCAACTGTACTGAGGAGGCAGGAGGATGAGAAAAATCTTAAGCCATTAATGGCTTTTAGAATTTGTTTTTAAAACATACCCAAGACCTTTTATTGGGCATCTGGGCCTGTTTCCCCCAAAAAATGCATTGCAGGGCTGTAGCAAAGTTCCAGAGGTATAAAATCCAAGTTTACAGAGCTCTTGGTGCAGACACATGGTTTTATCATTGTAAAAATTGAATGTTGTTCAGATGCAAACCACTTCTGGGGATGAAGTTGTTCCTATTACAGGTCTGCTTGTGCATGTCTTCATTTCTTTTACTTATTTTTTTCTTTTCTTCCCACAAGGGTATTCCTTGTCACTTAATATAGTTTCTTGCATTTTCCAGCTTGGAGATACATTTGAAGGGTCTTCAGTTTTTTCACCTGTATAAATTGGGTTATTTTCTGATTCAAGTACATATTAACAAGTCAAAGAGTTACCTAATTTATATTATAAATTTAAATAATAATTTAAATTAACTTATGATCTAAATGTATTTGTGGGGGTTTTAGTCTCCTGTCCAAGTTGTCTTTTTGTATGGGATGAAAATTTCCAGCTTGCATTCAGACCTGGAGTTGGTGTTTACTACAGCTGTTTGATCAGCCAAGGTTTCTGGCCAGTGTAATGGTACTAATTTAGACAGGAGACACTGATTTCTGGAAGATGGTTGGATAATATAAGTTTTTAGCTGGTGTGCTAGAAGCAGAGAGTTTCAGAGTTAACCTGCTTCCTGATCTGGAAAGTTTGCAGAAGAAGATGCATGAAATTTCTGTCATTTTGAATTCAGCTTAAAGTGTACCTATTGCTATTAGCATCACATTCACAGGTTAGACTAAAAAGGTAAAAGTGGCTTAGAACTGATGAGCTTAGTGCTAGACAGGGTCTAGTTAGCATAGCTGGTGAAAAATGTTGGCAGAGATTACCTGGGCTAATGCTAATTTTTGATCTCTCATTTTTAATATACCTTGAAATGCACATTAACCACCTCAGATGCATAGTTTATTAAATCAAAGGATGGCTGTACAATAGAAGTATTTAAAATGTTGGCAGCATACAGTTTTGTAAATAGATATTTGTGTTTTCTGGAGTAAGACATTTTTAAAGTAAGTGGAGTTGTTGAGCAATTATGGTTGATTTCTACCCTAAACGTGGACTGTTGCCTTCTGTGAGAAGCTAGTTAAACCCTTGGTGTTGTAAGCCCACTGCTGGTAGCGTGCAACTTGATTTCTACATCATGCTCAGAATTTTGGGGAGGGGTTATTCATCTGGTAACTCACTGCTGCAGTGGGGATGTACTGCAGCCCATAGCAGTCCTGTTCCTGACAGCACTCCCTTCCTGGGGAGCCATGTCCCAGTTGGAGACCTGTGGAGATGACAGGACACTGCTCTGTGCCCCTGTGCTTCCCAGGGGAGGCTGCACCAAAGTACAGGAAGGGCTGCCTTGGCAGGAGAAGCTTTGAAAATGTGTAACTGCTTCCAAAAGAAGAGCTGTGCCCACCTCCTGCTCCACTTCAGAAGGGCACCTGGAGAAGGGGGCAGCTGGGAAGAGGTGCCTTGTTCTTGGCTGCAGCCTTGTCTGGGTGCTCCTTGGGCCTGAGCAGAGGAGAGGCTGCAGGGATACCTGCTCCTCCTTCCTGCTGCCACAGAGAAAGAAGATGGTGTGTTAGCTGCCTGCCAGGCAGGGAGTGCTGCCAGCACTCAGCTCACATGGAGTTTTTAGTGGTATATGTTCACTTCAGAAGTTCAGCTTATATTCATAAGATAGCTGAAGATAGCTGTATACTTGGCTGTGTTGAGTGGCCTTGAATTTTCTGGGAGCTGGAATGCTTTCCTCACCACACTGTTTTTCTTTCCCATGTTGATTCACTCACCAAGATCTGTAACTGTAAGTCCTGTAGTGGTTAAATTTATGCAGCTGCCTCCTTGATCTGCAGGCAAATTTCTACTGTCTCTGTAATCTTCAGCAGTAGCAAAACCTATTTTCAGATCCTGTTTTAGTGGTAGTCCAGCACCTGAATATACCTGAATAATTTGATTTATGGCCTCCCCAGATTGCTTAATCACTTTCTGTGTTGTAAGATTTGGGAGAAAATGCAAATTGCTGTAGATATGCCACTTGTAGTGGTGAGAAATACCTTCTCCTTTCCACAGACTTCTACCAGGTCTTTGAGATGTGTTCTTTCAAGCAATGATAAATACAAGGATTGGAGTTAAGTTGTTGGAGCTATATTGAAGTGCATGTTACCATTTTAAAGAGTTGATGGAGCACCAGTGAGATAACAGGAGCCATCAGTGACAGGAACAGCTCTTGTGTGCACATCATGTACCTGCCATCTCTGTACATCATGTACCTGCTGAGGTTTTCACTCATCCTCTCTGTATTTCTGAACAAAACTCAAAAACTGAAAACCCTTAATGCCCTAGAACTCCTGCTTTTCTTTCTGTTTCCCCCGAAGATAAAGCATCATGAAGGTTATGGACCTGTGTAAGCACAGAGTCTGCTTGTTGGATATCGAGAAACTGTATTGCTGGCACTTGGATTGCTGATCCTGTTCAAGCTCTGGCCAGATCAAGTACATTAGTATATGAAACAAAATGCAGGGTCATTTCTTTGATCTCAGATAAAATATTTATGTAAATCAAGTATTATAATAATAGTGCCAGTAATACTAAAATAATCCTAAATTCTATAAATAATACCAATACTGCTGTTTCTGATTCAGTCCTCACTTACAGAACAGAAAGTGTGAAAGCTGTATCTTGCTGAGTCAATCTTATTGCATAGTTATTAAAAATGATAACAAAAATCTCATGGAAACTCTGCAAGTCCAGCAGACTTTTTTCCTGAAAAAAAGTCATAATTGTCCCTGGAAGAGCAATTGTAACATGTGGTTAATGCAGTGCAGGCACTGCTGTTGTGTCCAGGAGTTTGTCACTCCATGCTGGTTCTTAACCTCAGCTGCAGAGGGATGCCAGGATTCTGATGAGGTGCTTGGGACCAGAGTCCTGAGTTTGTCTGCATGTGTGCATATGATACATTTAGTGGTAGATGTGGAATAATCTTTCCTCTTCCCCAGTAGCTGGAGCTCAGCATTCAAGTGGAAGTTCCTGTACAGCTCAGCAGGGTGAGATCAGAATTGTGACTGAGAAGGAAGCTTGCAGGGATTGGGAGTGTGCTTAGACTTCAGGGGTACTGGATTGTATTAAGGCAGGGAATAAGCACTATTGGCATTGAAATCCTTACATTTGTAGCCTCTCTGTTTGCTTGAGAAATTCGTGGAGTTGATGGCTAATAGGATTTGCAGAAAATAATGAAAATACTCTTACCCCAATTATAAACCCAAATTTGGCTTTGAACACCTGCATGTGTTAGGTATGATGGCAATAGCAAAAGTTAAAACCAGATGCCTCTAAGTTAATTGAAAGATGTTTCTCTTTGTTCTGGGGGTCATTATTCTGTGTTAGTACTTTGAAGTAAATATTTTAATTTTCAAAGAAGAGAGAGTGGCATTTGCAGTGTTTTGAACACTGAAGGAGCACCTTTTAATCTTGCATTGTGCAGCCCAGCACTAGGGGATGTGGTGTTTTCCTGTGTGTGCAGCCTGGTCCTTGGGGTGCATTGCCTCTCTCCTGCAATTCAGCTGCAAGTGACTTAAATCCCAGGGCCCTGCCTTGAGGAGGGCAAGATGGGGATATCTACAGCTTGATAGAAGTTTTCTGGTAAAATCCCAGAGATCTCTAGCATCCCACAGATTATTATCTAGATGTTTAGTGAAATATCTTGTTTACCCAGGTTTGTCCAAGTCAAAGTGAGCCAGAGGTGTACTCACCTTGTCCCCTTGTCTGTGTTTCTCTCTTTTTGGTCTTGTGGGGTTTCTTTGATCTTAAAGCTTGTTGAAAATGCATCACAAAATAAAACATCCACAGGGACATTAAAATACCTGAGCTTGGCCATATGACTGAACAGTGTATATTTATTTTAACATTTTTATGGTTTAAGGATGTAATGGGGGAAAAAGGTACATCTGCTAGGTAAAAATCTAGACAATTGTGTTGTGTCTGATGGGGTTTGTGAACAAGCTTAAACAGGTAAAGACTCTCCTGCTACATGTGCACAGATAAATTTCCTGTTGTGTAGCTTTGCTGTTTGAAGTCTGCCAGTGTTGTGTTACCACCCAGATAAACACAGCACTGCCACTTGTAGCCACCTGGCTTCTGTAGGTAAAATAACTGAATATTCTTTGAAAAGGTTGGTTTGGTTCTTTTGCTGGTCTGAGAGCTGTGTCCCAGAGAGCAGCTTCTCCCTGATAACCTCCAGCAAAATAACCACTAAAGTAACCATTCTCTTTTCAGTCCCTATTTTATCTTCTCCTATTTTAAAATTGTCTTTTATATCTCTTCTTGTTGTTTATTACAAAGGCACAGTGTGTCTCTTCCTTTCTTTCAGAGAAAAAGTTTCCCCCTCCGGAAGGGATAACAGTTGCAGTTAAATTATTACTGTCTCAGTAATTCTTAAATCCTGCTCTAATTCTGATTTTGACCAGTAACATCTGGAGCTTGTTTGAGGTTTGGGTCAGACCTGACTGTAATGGCATTTAAATTGGGGCTCTCTGCTTCAGTTCAGTTAGTTTATTGAATAAAAAAATCAGTCACTTTTCAGTGGAAAAACTTGCAAATAATGCAGATTAATTGCCGATACTTCTTTTTTGGTATGTAATTCTGTTTCTTCAGCAAGATCTCTTAAATCAAGTCCTCTCTGCTTCTGAAAGAAGGATCATCCTTATGGCTTCTTAATTGATTTTTTTTTGGTGAAAAAGGTCTAGAGCTAAGAAAGTGCCAGGAATTACATATTAGACAGTTTGTGGTGTACCTCTGTGTTTGGGTTTTTTTTTCTCTTCTCCCCTGTGATCCACTGCCATGCACTATCCCATGCTCACACCCCTTCAAGAAAAACTGTTCACAGTTTTAAAGTCATGAAAAAGTAGTCCAAAAAGAGGGGCAATGAGAATCCAGTACTGGGGAGGACTGACCAAAACAGTCTGCTCCAAAGATGCACTCCAAATAGTGAGAGCATTTGTGGGGTGAGAGTCGTAGCAGGAAATGTGAATGAGGCAGAAGTGCAAGTAGTGAGGGTTTCCATCCCAGCTGTGTGTGAGGTTGTAGTGGCTGATGATGACACAGACCACAAAACATTGCATTAAGAGAGAAAAATAACAGGGCGTGGAGTAAACTTGAGGGACTTTGTGTTGTTCTGAGACAAAGGAAGAATCATTCATCATCAACAGAATAAGGAATTTTGAGATACAGCTTAGTTCAGTGATGGTGTTTATACCAGCTTCTAGCCAGAGGCAAAGCAGGAAGGCAGCAATTAATTTTGGAAGTCCTCAAAGTTTGCTTCAGATGAGTGACACCAGCAGTGGAGTGAAAATAGAAGTAGTTAGGAAGATTTGCCAGGAAGAATAGAGTATTGAGATTGGGAGTGTGTGTCTGGAAACAAAGCGTAAGAAAGATGTAATTCACTGAGTGACACGCAGTAGCCAACTGTCCTAAAATGTGTTTTCAAGTTTTTCAAGTCTGTTTTGTTGCCTTTATGTTCTAAGAATAGTTGACCAGAAAGCTATTGAAATGCTGTCTGAGGATTTGGCTCATGAAACAAAAAATAAATGTAATATGTAGTAAGAAAGTAAATATGCAACAAACATGTGAGCAGTGAAATATAATTTCCTCTTCAGAATGTATTTCTAATGAAAATGTGCTAATTATAATTGCTGCCACATGTGAAGTAACTCGGTTTTCTAAAGAAAAAGGAGAAGAATTTTGACCAACTTGTTTTGTCTCCCTTTACAAGGGAAAATGAATTTGGGTGATTATTTGGGATGGCGACACATCAGGACATTACTGTGAGCACTAAAATATCCAAGAGCCACACCATATACAATAAACTCCATCAGAACCATCATTATCCCTCCACTCCTGCCATTTAGTTGCTCTTTAAAATGAAATTAAAATAAAATTACATAGGTGTGAGGTCTTCCTTCTTGAAGACATCTCTCAGTTTTCTGTTTCTGAAATAGTTGTTTGCACAAACCATGTAGTTTTGAAGTTTGCAGCTGCAGATGTTACTGTATGAAGTACAGGGTTCAAGAAGCTCTGTCTGTGATGAGGTTCTAAAAAATTGCTGGTTTAGAGGTGTTCCAGTGTATATCAGTAGGTTCTTCTTTTTTTCTTGTTTGTTTTACCAGTTGCTCAGGTTTGCAGGTCTGAATTTGGCTGTTCACAGCTGATGTGCCTGTGGAGTACACAGCAGTTTCTTTGCCTCGTGGATTTCAGTGTGTTTGTGTTAGGATTTGGAAAAGCAAGTTAGCCTCAAAATCTGTATATGGCTGAGTCTGTGTGCTGTTTTCTCTAGAATACAGAGTATAACTTCATTCCTGATTGTGATTGCTTAACTAATAGGCCTGGGGAAGCAGGGACTTGGTTCTGAGGTCCCATGGCAGCCTGTTTGGCACCAGAACAGCTGGTTGGCTATTTAACACTGAATAGTTAAACAGGAAAAGCTTTCTCAGTCACTTAAAAGTTTCCTTTTGTTTTCAGTAAGAAAAGAATGCGACTTAAAATTGCTGACAAAGAAAAAGTGATAAAATTGTCAGTGGAGTGCTTAACTGAGGATTATAAAGTTCCTGTTCTGCATTCTTTTAAGAATTCCATGGTAAATAGTGGAGACTGACACCCGAGATTCCATACAAAACAGTTTTTCAGCTGTGTTATTTGTTTGAAGAAAGTTGTTCTCCATGTAGGCAGTATTAAATAATTAACACTGTTTAGTGCTAATTTTGGTGTCTGCTAACATTTGGATGTTTTCAGTACAGTAACTTTCATCTTCAAAGCAGTGAAGTGAAGCTGATCTTCAGAACATTTTACAACAATAATCAGCTCTTTCTTAGAGCCTAAGTAATAATTTTCTTCCATTAACACTTGGGGGTAGAAAGGTTGCTGTCAGAATGGAAAGGGAAAATAAAGGTTAAATCTTAGTTAAAACGAATGCTGAAGAAAGTGCAAACTGCTTTGGGATTTAATGGTTCTGTGTTAGAGACTGAGGAAAACTCTTGAATCAGTGCTCTGTTAAGGCTTCTAAAATGGTTTTAATGATTGCTAGTGTTCATGCTACAAAGCAGCCACCTGGCAGGTAATTCAGTAGATTAAGGCTGGCCAGAAATTTAATGGTTGGGGTTTTTTGGGAGTGTCTAGACCCCAAAAATCTTCATGGAGACTCCAGTCAAAATGGGGACACTGTTGGAGGGAAGGGGATTTCCAAATGGGAGCAGGTTGGGGTAAACCACCCCTCAGTCTCTGCTCCCTGGGGCACCAGCCCTGAGCCCTTTTCGTGTTCAAGGCAGGGACATCACCAAATCTCCATCACAGCTGGGCACCCCTTCCATGCACAGTCATTCTGTGTTCATCCTCTTCTGTCAGGGGGCTTTGGTAGGACATGGCACAGCACTAACAGGCGAGGCTGCAAAATTGAGCTTGTTAAGGAGCAACCTCAAAAGCTCCCAGGAAACGTGTCTTTTAGGAATTTGGGAAACTAGTGGAGAAGAGAACTCTGAAATCTGTGTCTTAGAGAACAAGAAAACAACTTCTTTTCCACATCATCCCGTTTGAAAAAAGGAACATTTTTTGTTTTGCTTATTTTGCAGTTGTTAATTTTAGATGAGAGTGTAATTACTTCTTGTTAATTACATTGAAAACAAACGTTAAAATTAACCTAAAGTGTAGATTCTTTTTTTTTTGTAGTAGAAATCTCTTAAAGTCATGGTTTACTATTATACTTGAAATGTATCTGTTACTAAAGACAGTGAAAACGGAATTTCTGTAAAAAAGAATGATTTTGTCAGCCGTGCTCCCTGTAAGGCTGGCAGGAAGCAGTAAGTGTTGCTGTGTTACCAGGCTGTGCACGTGTGCTTGTGCATCAGTTCACATAAAGGACTTAACAAAGCCACCTCAAACCTCAGGCCTTGAATGGTTTAATTGTTGTTGTCGTTTCCCCTACGGTTAATCTACACTTGTAAAAGCGACCCTGATGTGAGGTTAGGATTTATCAGCACCGGGCACCCCACACTAATTGGTTCAGCTCTGCACTTCCCTGCCGAGGTGCTTCTTCAGAGCACAGCTGCTCTGCTCAAACCAGGGGGAAACACACCTGGGTGTGTGGGGCTGCTCCTGCTCCCAGCCCTGCACTGCCTGCATGCTCCTCCACAACTGGGAATGGTTTTCCTGAAGTGGAAGAGATGTGTGACTCGGGCTTGCTCTTTGTTTTGAATGAAAAGTGCCAAACACTTTGGCAATAGGCATTTCTTTTCTACAGTAAAGTTTTATAGATTCTGCAAAACTGTTCTCAGTCAAGAATTTTTTTTTTTTTTAATACTTTAGTAACAGGTTTTTTTGTATGAATGTTCTAAAGTTCATTATGGAAACCCTGAATATTTGCCAGCCTGGACTGTGCAAAAATTGTTTAACCTGGTGTGTTGAGGCGTGTGAGTGGCAGATGCTGATGGTTAACCATGAGTGCAGGGGAGGGATGGTGAGTTCCCTTCTCTGCTGTGCACACCCTGCGGGTGTCTGAGCCTGGCCACACTGCCCCTGTACCTTTTCACTGCTCCTCATAGAATCTTCTTCCATTCACTGCATCACCTTTGGAAGTGAACTGGGAATAATAAAAGCTTTGTGTAAGTTCACTGTGCTGCTGCATTTTGAGCACTGAGTGCAGCCTGGCTAACAGCTTGCTTCCCTCCTCCATCTTGAAAAGATATAGGACAAGTAAAGAAGTTACAACAAGGGAAATAAAGATGGTACAAGGTATCAAGTGGCTGTTTAGAGGTATTGTCTGAATAGACTAGGAAGGGTCCGGGATAACTGAGGAAAGATGCGCTAAAAGTCTGGAGAGCAGACTTTGTTTCTTTAAACTTGCATTCTGGTAATTGAGTATGAAGTCCCTTGTATATTCTAAGTAGTAGAAAATCCTGTATCCCCCTCTACTCATGAAGAAGCCAAACCATCACGCATGACAGTCTTGATTTACAGTTCTTCTATATAAACAATACCTTTCTGGTTCCATATTGCATTTCAGATTGTTCTAGTACTCAGTGCTCTGTGCTAAGTAGAGCCTGTAGCGGCTCTTGGTTGCAGAAGCCACCACCTGAAGGAGAACATAAAAGGTACTGTGCCACTGAGATCTTCCAGTTGCACATCCCAACTGGGCAGTGTATTCATCCAGTGGCATGGCAGAGATCACCACTCCTTGTCTCCTCAGGGACAGTGTTTGCATTTTTCTGGTTTAGCCATGGGACTAACTGAGGAACTTTGGAGATGCTTTGGCCTGGGATTTCAGGCTGCTTTGCTGTAACAGCCAGCTCTGAAACATGTTCCATAGTTACCCTCAAAGGAGAACATTCTTGTGAGTGTGTTTGATGCTGACTCCTTTACTATGCAGCAAAGAAGCCTGGATTTAAGCTTGTTTGTATTGTCAGGTGAGAAGGAAATATGATTAACTGTGCTTGCCTGCTTTTTCACACTTTTATATAGTTTTTAATGTTATTTTCCTGAATCTGATTTATTTGCCTTTCCTTCTTCTCACCAAAGCCTACTCTAGAACTACCAGCTACCTGCAGCCACTGAGTCAGATTCCATGAGCCTGGAATACCTTATGTATCTGTCCATTTCTCTGCACAGCTGGGAGCATAAGGCAGAAGAGGGAAAACAAGACCAGTGTTAGCAAATCTCCAGTAATAAAGGAAGACCTTTAAAAGCATTACTGAAAATAACAGGAAGAAGTGCTGGAGGTGTTAGATCCCTAAATGTGAGGGTTTTGGGCCCATTGCACAGTTCCTGTGGCTTGGAGTGATCTTTTCTGTTAAAAGAGAAATTAAAAGTTGGGTTAAAGCAAGTGATTTTTTGGTTTTGCTCCTAGTGCACATAAAATTAATTCCAGTGCAAATCCGTATTGTTATCCAGTGTTGTTCTCTACTAGGAAATTAATTTTGCTTTTAAACTCCAACATGGACAGATCAACTGTGTTTCAACAGTTAAAAAATCACATCACTATTAGGAAAATACAGTCAAGCTACCTTCCTGTGCTACTGCTAGTGTGAGCAAAACTCAGCATGCTCCAAGATCGAGTTCAGGAGTGAGCAGTGCAATTAGCATTTGCTGCAAGGATGAATCTGGTCTCAGAACAGAGTTACAGAATCTGAATTGTGATGAATAATATTTTGAGTCTGTAGCAAAGTTACTGCGCAGAAGCAGTGTACCTTCAGAGCTGGTTTGGGCAAGTGGTGTGTGTGATCATACCCATGTAAGGCAATGTTTTGTGCTACTGGTAAATGTGCAAAACCTTTTTGCTGCTTAAGCGTATGGTGACTGTTCAGTTATTGTATTTAATTAAATAGATGTATCCCAAGACTCTCTGAGACTGTGGGTTGCACTCATCCAAAATGATACAGAAGTGAGTTTTGAAAAATTTTTGTATCTGAGTAATAAGAATGGTGCTGGTCCAGGTGGTGGAGGTGTGTGCTTTTCTCGACTTTCAGAAGGAAAGAGGGAGGTGCTAATGGGAGCACAATCACTAATCACATAACATGCTTATATTATTATCCAAATATACCCATTTTAATTGCTCTTTATTTGTCTGTCTTTAACACACCAAGAACATGTCCACAGCACTGTAGCATGCTGAGTATAGTGCCCCACCAGTGTAAGCACTCTGTGGCCCTTGGACTGCCCTGGCTCCAGCTGAGGCTGCATCCTTTTCTTCCCTTTTTCAGAACTTTATTTTTTCTGTGAGTAGTTTTGCAGCCTCTCTAGTGATGCCACAGATGGCAGCCTTTGTTGTTGCAGTAGAGAAAGGCTATTACTTAGCAGAGCAGTAAAACACGAGGAGGGGTGTGATACTGGAAAAACACATTGTTCAGGGTGTGTTCGGTAGGTTGGGACCGAGTGCCCGACCCGCAGCAGAGATGTAATCACACTGCCATCTCTGGAATGTGCAGAGACAAGACCTGACGAGTTGGGGAAGCTGCTTCTGTAGCCTGCTGCTCTAGATAGAGCCAGGAGAAGGTAGTGCAAGTCCAGGAGCTGCTGCCGTAATAGGTCATGACACTTCTGATGTTTCGGCCTTTACTGATCATGGGAGAAAATAATTTATCTTGTCAACTGTTCTAGTTAGTGTTTTCTGAGTATTACAGAGTAGCCAGAAGCAGTCTTCGTGCCTTTCTGCCTGATCTGATAGTTTTCTAGAAGCATAGCCTAAGCTAAAAAAGCTCTTCAGACTAAGAAAAGGAACTGTGAAAGCTTTTTCAGCAGGCCTTCTCTTGCCCTGATGTCTGCCAAGAGGTTGTGGCACTGTACAATGCATAAAGCCAGGATAATGAGACAGGCAGGTTGGCATCTTCTGCTAAATAATTTCACTGTACTGAAGAAAAGCTCATGCCACTGCTGCTGTCTACCCCAGTTATTAAACACCTTGGGCTTAAAAAGCTTTTGAAAGATCCCTTGAAATGTGAAGGCTGCCTATACACACTCTTCACCAAGAGCATAAAGTTGTAATTTTGTTGGATAATTATGGGTGTGTTGTTAGTGTCCAAACTGAACTCTGGTTCATGCAGTCTTTTATCTGACACTGAATTATTCATAAAGCAAAGGGTTAAACTGCTGAAAGCAGGTAATTTAGTCACTCTTGGTATCAGTAAATTTTTGGGGTGACTTCCTCAATGGCAGCTTAAAGACCACTGAGTAGTTGTATTGATAATGCTTTTATGTGTCAGTAGGAAGTTAATCACATTTTTAAGGCATTTTAAGAGTTTTGTTTTGTAAAGTGCCATCAGACTGCTCCTATCTTTGAAGATTAGCAGATAAATAAGTTGCTGCAGCAAACTGCTTAGTTATAGAGCAGGTCCAGCATAGGCTATTTGTTCTCAGCTGTTTTTCTGTCCACAAAGTTACATTGTACCTCCCATTTCTTTTCCCTTGAAGATAACTGTATCAGTGGGATGAAGCTTCTGATACTATTTACCTTACAGACTGGTACTGTTCATGCATGTTGTTCGGTGTTCAGGGGCTTCTTAGAGTGTAACTGCTTTGTTTTATCTAAGAATAGAATAATCATGTACTCTATTAATACAATTTTGTTCCCATCCATTAGTTACATTGGCACAGTTAGAAACCAGCCTGGCCATCCTGTGCTTTGTCAAAATGTCCTCTTTGGCCAGGCAGACCCAGTGATGGGAATGCAAGGCAGCAGCAGCATAATGATTGATCAGTGTAATAATAAGTGGTGCTGCAGTGTTGTTACTGTCTGTCTAGTCATTGCTACATATTCTGTGGGCATGGCAGAGATGAGTCTGCTTCCAGGAAGTTGTCCCATCCCAGTTCTTCATTTGCTGTCTTGTGTAACATCATTTTCTTCTGTGGGAGACTTGCAATTCCCAGTCAATAATGCAATAATTACTTGTTTCAGATGACAATTAGAGAGCAAAAGACTTCCGTATAATACTGCTTCATTTTTGTTTTGTTTTGGTTTGGTTTTTTTTTTTTTAAGATGTAATGTTGACTACTTTGCTCTTTAGTAAATAAATGTATTTTCTCCTTTCTTTCTAAATGTAATAGAGCAAATTTTGAAAGAATTGAAGATGTTTAAACCTTATTTCCCTAGCTAGAAGTCCCGTGGCTTCCTATGCCCCTAATACCCCTTTCCCTTAGTCTGTAAGCTTGGCTCTGCCTCCTGATACTTCTCTAGAAGCTTTGTCCCCTTAAGACTTAGTCATTGTCCTTCATGACTTTCTTGTTGAGGTGCATACATTTCTAGATATGCCTTTTGACTGGATGAAGTAATGAACCATGAAAAAAGAAAAATAAAAGCAAATTTTTCCCAACTTTGCTAATGGGAGAATTAACTTTTAACTAAGACAAATGATAAATAATATTTACACATAATGGAAACATCCATGACAGCAGTTATCAACATCTTGATCCATAGGATCATGGGGGTTTCTGTACTTCCCTTTTCTCTCCTCCCATTCTTCTGGCCAAACTAATCTCAGTCTCTGTTTCTGTTTGATACATTTGAAATGTTTCAGGTAAATTGCTTTATTTTTGGATGCCTTTTGAAAGGCAGCCACAGTACAGATATTGCTCGATTCCTCTTCAGATTTTTCATTATAGCAACCTAGGACTGTCTTGTAAAAATGAAACGGTGTGTAATGCTTTTCATTTAATTCCTTTTCTCTTGAGTCCCTTTGTGCAATAAGTGGTGTTTGTATTCTAACTGCAGCTAGGGATTAGAGGCCAAATAGTTTCTCTTACTTTGGAAAAGCTGAGTTCTTTCAGAGCAAGTGAGGGGAAATTTTTGCTCAGAACACTTCTAGTAGTTCAAAGATTGACTACTGTAAATGAATTTCATTCAGATCATGGAGTTGGGAGCTTGTTTGGCTAATTTTGGTATGTGTGGTTGTTTTGGTTTTATTTTTTGGCCTGGATATTTGGTTTTTTGTTTGGTTTCTGATTGTTCTTTTTAAACCCTGCCCTGCCCTCCTGGTAGCTCCTCTATTCATCTGGCTTTCAGAGCAGTGGTTTCCAGACTTTGGGAGAAGCAGGCTGCTGGAGCCCAGAAGTTTTCCTGGAAGCTGTTACAGCCACATGGAAACCACAGGAGTGCCTGCAGCCCCCTTAGAGCATGGCCTGGGCAGTCTGTGCCCAGAGTGGTGAAGTAGCCTTTGACATTGTTACTTCCAGCTCAAGGCAGGTGTTTGCTCATCATCTTTTCATATTTTTAAAACTTTCTTGTTTGCTTTGAAGAAGTAATTTTCTTTCTTTCTGTTTGAGTCTCTTTAGTGTCCTTTTTGCACCACCACAGTTTGGTAACTGCTTTGGAAAGTGTGGCATTTACTGCTTGGTTTAGAAATTTTTCAATTATGTATTTTGATATGCTGCCCAATAGCTACAATAGCAAGGATCAATTTGATGATTGAAGAGGTGATATTTATTATAGCACTTGAAATCACAGAATGTTTATTCATTATGATTTCTAGCAGTGATGATTTCCTAAATTTTTTTTTGCTTGTGTGCTATTAGCCATGTTAGGCTGATATTTTAAACTAAGCACTGAAGTAAACTTTTGGATACTGAATTATTTAAAATACTGATATATTTTAAAATAATAATTGCTAAAAACTTTTGAAGAGATGATGGTTTTTCCACAATAGATGTTGTAGTGAGTGCAGAGGACCATGGCTCTGCTGGGCTGCCCTGAGGGGGTGTGACAGCTTTGGGTCCTGACACTGAGATGCAAAGCTAGACCCGGGCTGTGTGATGAGCATGCAGTGGATATCCTTGATGTTGATGTAGGTTGACTGCTACAGCATGGATTTGGCTCATTTGCATTCTCTGACTTTATTCTTATCTCCCGCCACCTGATATTTTTGCTCAGTAAGTTCTTTTCCCAGTGTTTATGGCAGCTTCACTCATCCACTGGAATGCACACACACACCCCTTTATCATATCTGTATATAGTGTTTTATTTGTATTTAAAAACAATAATTGCCCTTTTAAAACTTTCATGAAGGCTTTGATTCCGGAATGTCCATTTAGTCCGGCAGAAGAGGAGAAAGATGTGTTGCTTTCTGCTTTCCCTCGCTAAAAGCAAGACCCTGGATGTGAAATTCTCCAAGCTGCTGCCAGTGAATGACTGACTCCCTTCAGGCTGCTGATGCTGCCCTTGGTGCAACTCCGTGCTCATTTTGGGATTGCAGTGGCCCTGCTGCATGGAGAGCTGTGCAGGGGCTGTACAAGCCTTGGGTCCCAGCGATTTCCCCCGCGAGGCGGATGTGTGTGATAACTGTAACCAAGTTTTTAGTATCACTATTACTCCTCCGCTGTGGTCTCCTTAACCTCAAAAGGAAACAAATGTTTCATAACCTGCTGCCGAGACTGCTTCAGTTTCTCCTCTGTGGCTGCCAGCTCCAAAAGCTAATGACAAACATTATGGATAAGCTTTCAGACTTTGACTATGGCTGGATGTGAGTCATGACTAAAGCTTAGTGAAGTTACAGCTCGCTGTGATCGTTGTTCAATAGAGGCAGTTTCTGCTGTAGTGGAATTGCTGTGCTTGTGCAGTCATTCTGTAGCTTTTGGCCACATGTGACTGCAAACACGTGTTTATGCTGAGCAACGTGTCCTGCAGCTTAGGGACAGAGCACTCTGCACTGCTCCTCTCTTAGAACAGTGTTTAAGTTATGCCAGAAACCACATGAACTTGAAAAAATTTTTTTCCGCTTTCTCATCAGTAGGAAAAAAATATGGCAAACTGAGATTCCTTCCTTGTAGATTTGAATTGTTATGAACAGTAGAACAACAGAGCAATGTATCTTACTGTGACACTTGACTTCATATTATTGAACAGGCTGAATCCATCAGAAAAGGGTTTTTTTAATACAAGAGTTTTTTTTTTTAAAATCAGTGATACTCTTTTTAATTCTGGTTGCTTAATAGTGTGATCTTTGAATATGATAATACTGATCTCATAGTCTATAGCAAGCAGATTTTTTTTCACATATATACTTTCTGCAGGGTCAGTCATTATAGGGCAAGTTTATAGTTAGGCGTTTTCCTTCTCTTTCCCTCTTTCCCCTGCAGCAATTGCCACAACCATTTTGCTTTCAGGCTTTCATCTCAGCCCTTCAGTGACAGACTTGGTCAATGAGTGATGAGAAGTGTGCACCTGCAGAGTCACTTATATATAATCCAGTAATTTGTTTGTGTAAGATGACTGACACTTCTTATCAGCTTCCCAAACTGTGGTGTCACGCTCCAGTTTTGCTCCAGTTATGTATCTCAGTGTTTAGACTTATTTCAGCATTCATGATATTTCAGTAACTAAATGAAAGCTCTTTTTTGTGCACAAACTCATGAATATCTGAAATATCTCTTCTTGGAAGTTGTCTTAGCCTCCAAACTCAGACACCCCCCTGTAAACTCTTTGTATTTTTCATTTGTAACACAGTGCCATGGGCAGAGAGAAAAAGATACGTGATGTTAAATGTTTCAGAAGAAATTGACATAACTTTTTTTCGTGTTGCCTTGCATTCCTTTTTGTAACTAAAGAATATCTACAGAGGTTTATGTGTTGCATTTTGAGGAGGTGAAAAATAAATGCTTACAAAACAGTCTTTTACAGTGTCTACAATTTTGCTATTGAAAGCTATATATTCATTGAATATTGCAGTAATGTATTTAAAGAGTTAAAAACATTTCCTTTTCCTAAAGTCACTTTGTTGTGATACTTCCTTAATTGATGTGGTTTATGTTAACTTTCAGTTGATTTGTAGACTGCATCTCAAATTTATTCCAGGGCTATCATTAAAAGTGTGTATTCTGATGTGGGGATGGACAGATGACATGACTGGAGTGATGTTGACACTCTGGTTTAAGCTGCATTAAAAACAGCAGTGTGTTAAGCCGTTTGTTTGGTAGGAAGGTATTCCTGGCCAGTGTGGACAGGTATTTTTTCTTTTTCTTAATCCTGTAATGTATAATTTGAATAAGTCTTTGGCATTGCCTCTGCTTGAGGCAAAGGAAAACATGTTTCTTAATTAAACCTTGGTACGGTTTTACAGTTCTTTCCTATGAGCTCTTAAAGACGAGAGAAAAACACAAATTATGGGTTTTGAATGCTCTACTAGAAAACGTATTTTGTTACGCTGCTTGCTAGTACATCTGTGGAAGAAGGGTTGTGTTTTGTTTGTGTAAAGGATTAGTTGACTTTTATTAGCAGTTAAAACATTTCCTTTGTTCACAGTAGCCAGAAACATTGATTGGTGTTATCTGGTTTCCATATCTGAAAGCTGTATCACAAACTTTGTGTCCGTCTATGTCAGAAGAAGCAGCAGGGGCATTCATCATGGTTCATTTGTCTTATCACTAAACAGTATCTCAGAAGCTGTCTCTGTTTAAGTTGATTGCTGTTGCTGTGATCTCTAACTCCTCATACTTTCAGAGATTGTAGAGCAGTATCTCATAGAAAGCTTTTTATTTTCTTAATTAAGATCAGTTCTTTCTCATGAAACATGGTGTCAATATTTAAATTCCCTGTTTAAAGATAATATCAGATATGCTTTTAGTGAAGAACAGAACTATTCCTCAGGTGTTTGCTTCAGTTTGTTTCCAGATACTAAGTTGCACTGATGATAACTTTAGGAAGAAGAATAATTTCTAAAAAGTTAGCATTAATTTAGTGTAAACAATTGTTGCATTTTGAGAACATGCTGTATGCTTCTAGAATGCAGTGACCCAGAGGACAGCTTTCTGTTTAGACCAGCATGTGCTGTTAAAAGGGTAAAAAAGCAGGGGGGAAGGCAGGATGTTGAAATGAAATTGGAGATCTTTCCTTCTCACTCTTGATTTTTGTCATTTTTCCTGTTCTTAAATTGCAGGAGTTCAAACCTGTCCCCATAATTTTGTTGTAGTAAATCTTTACCTTGCTGTTCTGCTGCAGCATTGCCAGTGCCAGTTGCTGCTGAGGGGGCCCCTGAGGCTCTGCCACACCCCAGCCAGTCCTCTGCAAAGCTTTTTCTTACAAAGGCACAACTTCAGGTCATACTCAATTTTGCATTTGTTCTAAAGCTGAGAATTTAGAAAAGTGCATATGTTACTGCTGCAGTGTGTTTTCCACAGTGTCCCTTTATCACTGGCACCTCACTGGGATCTGCTGCACCCTAATAAGTGTCCAGAAGCCGTGGGTGAGCATTAAGTTGTGATCTAGCGTAGCTCTAATCCAGGAGTAAGTCTCTAACCTGAGCTGTTTCTGTCGTGCTGAGGGCAGAGGTTACTACTTGTGCGGATTTACTGGGAGAGTAAACAATCAGAATAGAAGTGCTGGGTGTGAAAGTATCTTCTGTGTGCTGTGAATTGGAATGAGGCTGCAGAAACATGGTGTGTGCTCTGAGGGGAGGGAGCGCTCGAAGCTCCTGCTGCACTTCTCCCGTGCCTTATCCTGCCTTTGGTGGGAGCTCGCTGGCTTTTCAAAGACTCAGAGACGATCACACAGCGATTCCTGTTGTCGCTTGTGTTTGTTTTGCCCAGGAGAAACTCAGCTGCAGTCTGGTAGAAGGCAAGCGACAGCTGGCAGTTCTTGCAAACAGCCGGGCACCCCGGTCTGTGGGCACCCGGCCCGTGGGCATCCATCCATCCATCCATCCATCCATCCCTGCGTGCCCGTGAGGAGCCCGGAGCCGCCCGGGAGCTCGGCAGGGCCCTGGCGAGGCCAGCTCTGTCCAGGGTGCTGACGGGCCAGGGCACGGCCCGGCTGCTGTGCTGGAGCTGGGATCGTGCCCTTGAGAACGGTTTCCATCCTGTGGCACAGGTTGCCTGCATCCCCAGCCGTGCACACGGTCAGGAACTTGTGTGGAGCTTTTGGGTATAAAACTCCTCCTGGTTACACAAATCAGTCACCTTGGGGCTTTTGAGGGGTAGTAGAATATGTAAGTTAATAGCGTGACTTGTACAGCAATGAGAAATTCGTCAGACCTTTTAAATTACTGTGTCTTTTAAGTAGTGCTTGTCCTTGAGACGGTTGCAAGGGCCTTATAGGTTTTACAGTTTGATGATATAAGCCAGTTTGGTTTATCCGAGAACATACCCACTTTTCTGGAGTCATGCTGTCCCCTGGCTTTTGGTGTGGAAGCACTGGAAGGAGGTGTTGTTCAGTTGTTGGAGGAATCAGGAAGGTGCTTATTCAATCAAGACAATGCAACTTGGAAATAGTGGGGTTTCAGTTCATCAATTTGTCTCATATCTCTTGGTTTAGTGGCACTTACATATGTAATGGTCACTGGAGCAAAACTTAATGGCAGTGTTGGGTAGAAACTGGAAAATGCTATATCAAAAATGTTCCTTAATCCTAAAAGATTTCCTTTCCAATTTTCCCCAAGTAAGATTTAAATCTTACCATTACATTTGATTAGAGGTTCAGGTTTTTTTGTAAAAAACAGTAACACTGAAGAAGTCTTAAAGTAACTTGTTAGTTTAGAAAGTGTACTATTAGAAACTTGAACTCGTGAAAAAATTTCTTGCACTCTAAGAATGCAAGAGAAAGTAAAGAAAAAGTTCTTATTTAATGAGACTTGATTATGAGATACTGATTGCAAGGCAATCTGGAAACTTAAAAGTCCGTTTATGTTCTTTGTGTTTATATTTCACATTAATGTGGACTTTTTTCTTCATCCATAAATATTCACCTATATGGAGAATTTTTTTACACATGTACCAGTACAGCTTTTGAGCAATGACTTAAGTACTTAATTAAATACTGTTCTGGGCAAGTGTGCACTATTCGTCTGTCTCCTAAACACGGCCTGAGACAAAAAAGTTAATTTCTGGTTATTAATTACATGTTTAATTTTTCCATACTTTTTTTCTGTCTTAGCTGGAGATACAGATGATCCTCCAAGAATTACTCAAAATCCTGTCATTAATGGGAATGTAGCGATGGCTGACGGACATAACAACACTGAGGAAGACATGGAAGATGGTAAGTAAATATTTGATAAACCCACGGTTTGTTTGGCTTCTTTAGTTTTATGATTTTGAGAGAAAATAGTCCATCTCTTACCTGTGTCCTGTGATCTGCAGCTCATTAAAAAAAATTAATCCCTCTGTAGTCATGGCTGCTGGTTTTCTGTGTAGGCATCCTTTTAACAAAGCTGTACAATAAGATTAGACTTCTGAAGGCTTGAGATTTTTTTCTTGTACTCTTTCTAGGTACTCATTTAAAAATTGCTGAAAGTGGTACTGTCCATTGTTAAGTTTTGTGATACAGCCCTTTAAAGGTGCTGCAGCTGGGCTTTGGTGAATAGTAATTTTATCAGTTATGCAATTCCTTCAGGGTGTTTAGAATCCTTATCTGTCCTGCTCTCTTGTCAGGTGGCAGCTGTGATCTGGTTTTGTCTTTGTGTGGTAAGTCAGTGGTAACTATTCTGTTGATGAAGATCTTTTGTTCTCAGTTTTGACACCTAATTTTACTTGTAAAAACAAAAGAAAAAATATGTATTAATGTCCTGTTAATAAAAGGGACATGTGTTTTTGAAGTCTTTTTCTTGGTCCATTAAATGAAAATAAGGTGTACAGTTTGTTGCAGAGGATCAAATAACTATAACTCTGGGTGTATTTAAAGAAAGGTAACAAGTTTCTAGATCTGTTATGTTTAGTGAGGAAAATGTGCAGTGATATTTCTTTTCATGGGAAAGGATATGGGCAGGGACTGTTCATTTTGAAGAATGAAATAAAATTGAGTTGGTAGAAAGGAAGCATCATATGAGTGAGATTTGTTCCATATTTTGTGCTGTCTTGTGAGAGTGCATTTAGGACTAGGCTTAAACATTTAGTTAGATTTGTGCAAAAATGTTGAGTGATTTTTTTTTTTCAGAAAAATCAGAGGTTGGGGTTAAAGGTCAAAGTGCTTTCTTTCATGTGTTCAAGGAATGTAGAATACTATAGAAAATAGTCCTGTTCCATGAAGAGAATAGGGTTTAAATTCAGAACAAAAGCATATCATGGTTGAATCACCTCTGTATCATTGGCAAAGATAAAGTTTTCTGTGACCAGAGTCTTGCAATTATAGAAAAATGTAGTCTGCTTAGCCTATGAATTTAATTTGTGGGATTACCTAATCTCATTCAGCGGGTTTTGATTTATTGCTCAGAATCTTTTCTTATCAAAAGCTGTTATAGAAGATGTTAAATGTCTGTCAGGCTGTGGTATTTAGAGGGTGGCAAGAGAAGGCCACGTGGGTTGACACCAACTGGCTAGAACAGATCTGTTTGAGCTCTGTTCTTGCTAGGGATGTTTATATGTAGAAAGCCTGATAGTGTTTGCTGTTGATACAACCAGTGCATAACACATTGGTGAATTAGAAAAGTCATTTGTCCACTAGTTGGTCTGTATATACTCGCACAAATCAGCCAAAATAGGGACTTAAACTGCACAAATGGCTGATGAAAGCTAGGCTGTATCAGGGCCGGCAAGTAATCAGATATTCACCTCTTCATTCAGAATAACATTGACCCTTTAGCCAAAAAACCATTGTGGACCTGTTTGTATGAATTCCCAGCTGTTTGACTCCTCTCAGAACTGGGTATTGAAGGTGTTGCACTAGGGAGAAAAAGTATCTGAAGGCGTTTGACAGAAGGTTTGTGAGAGCTTCTCATGCCTTTGTGGACTTCCAGCATGGTCAGGAGCTTAGGCCCACTCTGCAGTGGGACACCCTTCAGGCTTCAAGTGTGATTATTAAGCAATACTCTTAATAGTTCCCCATTATATTTGAATAAGGAGTGTCTGGCTACATGTTGGTGCTGCTACAGCTGTGCATTGACACAGATAGAGAAGAGTGTTATTGCAAAATATTAGAGTTGCAAAAACATTCCTGAAGACTTGCATCATGTAAGTGGATGGTGCCTCTTTTCCAAGTCTTGTAAATCAGATTAATTGCTTGCTCTTGCATTATTTACACATCAGTGCAATTGTTCTCTTGCTGTTTGTGCTCTTGCTAACCTGGTTTGCAGAATGTTGTGCATGGGTAATGGACAGCTCAGAGATTACAAAGACAGGGAAAATGGGAGATATGGGCTTCTCTAATAAACATGCAGTTTTCCTTTGCTGTTACTCATAGCAAGGGGCATCAATCTGAGTTGATACAGGATGCATGAGGAGAATTTAGATACCTCTTCAGCGAAATTAATGAGTTTAATGGTTCCTGTGAAGGAGGTGAACAGCAAGATGAAAGGTTGATGCTTCCAGCTGGATCATAGAAATCGGCTTTCTGGTGATTTTCTGAGTTCAAGAAACTTTTGAGCTGGTTTTATTCTTTCAGCTTAGCACATAAAGAAATGACTGATAAGATTGGGGGGAAAAAAAGTGCAGCTCTCATCCCCTTTGCTAGGCAACAGGCTGCAGGCATTGTGAGGCACAGGGAATGGGAGCAGCAGTGGACCTGCAGCAGGACTTTCAGATAAGGCTGTGTTCTCTCAAGGCTGTGACCAGTACCTGTTGCTGCTCTGTGTGAAGTCTTAGCAATTAAAAAAAAACAGCTGAAGGACTGTGCTGTGCTTTGTATGGAGAAGGACTTAAATGAACCAGACTTTAAAAGCTGGAATAGCAGCCTCTGCAAATAAAGTAAAAAATATTTAAAACAAGGCTCTGATCAAAACTTGTTTGCAAGTGCATCAGTATTCAAAGCAACACATAGAGTAAATTCTCTTAGAAGTTAAAGTTCAAACAGAAGGTCCCTAGCTGAACATAAACTCACAGCTTTGCCATTACCTCCTGAAGTCTCATTTCTGTGAAGAATTGCAGAGGCAAGAAGGCTTTCAGAAGCATCAGTCTTAGCCATATGCTGGTATTGCGTGCTGTATTTGGATCATTATTAAAATATTCATAGAATATTCAGCCAGTTTCTCCATTAATAATTCAGGTTCAGAATATTTTAATAACTCCAGTGCACTTTCAAGGTAGCAACATTTACTAAGAGAATAAAGAAATCTGCTTTTCCCCAAAGTATCAACATTTAAATATGTGTTTCAGCCTTAAAATGGATCCTATTCAGTATTTGGATCTCTGATTTGAAGGATCTTTCTTCTGTGAAGATGTTGAATATGACATTCATCACATCAATGAAAAAAATGTTTTCCATGTAGCAAAGACAGTCCATTGCATGTAATTTGTCCAAGTATTGTCAGCTGGATCAGTCCTTTTGACCTTGTATTCAATTTGTAGTTCTGGGATTTATAAAAGTCTCACTTGCCAGTCACTATCAAATTATCCTGCTGCCAGTTGTAGTCTTCAACTGGCATCTGGAGGACATGTTCATGATGGCAAAAAAAGGCTTTATTTATTGGTGTACTCAAAATAATTTTCATGTTTGCTATGTAAACTTTTTCTCATAAAATTCATTCTTTAATCCATTATACTTCCTAAGAAAAAATAGGCTTACTGGAAGGAAAGGAAGGTTGTTATTTTTAAAGAAACTTCTATTTTAGGGTTGACCTGTGTTACAAGGCTGCATTTTTATGGAGCAGTTACTAGTGCTGGCTCAAATATTTTATAGAGAAGAATTCCTATTCCCTGGTGAGCTCTCATGCACAGGCTTTCCTGAAAAGAAATCAAGAAATACAGGCAAACTTTCTCTGAAGCATCTGCAGATGCTGCGTGGGCTGCATTTTTAGCTGACACTGTAGCAGCACTGCTGCATCCTTGTGCTGAAGTACTTTGAAAGCTGCATCAAAGGAGGCAGAAAGCAAACTTGGCTCGTTTTTTGGAAGCTCAAACTGAGCCCAGAAGCATTGATACCATGATTGTGAGTAGGGAGGTGGCCTCAAGTTGGTTTGAGATACACGTGTGATACAAGACTGATTTTAAATTGTTAAGCATGTTACAGATTTGTTTCATCCTGGCTGCAAATCAAGTTAGAGCTCCTCTGTCTGCAGCCTGTCAGGTTCTTAGGTGTAGAAGATCAGCTCTTCACTCTGTCAACGGGCAGTGGGTAGTGAAACTGGGAAGAGAGCATTTTATAATAGGTGACAGACTGCTAGTTAGCTGCACTTCCAGGCAGGGAAAAAGGAGAAAGTAATCCTTTGAACTCTTGTGTTACTGAGGAAGCTGACAGCACAGGGCAACACAAAGGTCTATGTAGGAGTGGAGGGGACAGGAAGCAGATTTGGGCTCTAGTACCTCCAAGAGATAATTGGAGTGCTTAGGGCTGTTAGACCATACACAAAAAAATATTCTGTGTTGCAGTTCAGGAGTAGGACAACTGCTTGAAAACTGCTTCGCACGGGAGAAGAATGAAATCTGTCATAGCTCCCTGGCAGTTGTGGCTAAAACTTGGTAACTTTCTGTAGGAAATGTATAATCTTTACCCTGTTGCGTGTTGTAATCAAGAGTGTTTAATTTTTAAAGTAAGGTAGCAATCAGGACTCACCTGTGTTTTGGAAAAATGATTCAGCGCTGTGTCTGGTGCTGTGCCAAGCTGAGTAAATCACTGCTGTCCCTGTATGGCAGGGACACCTCTGTTGTACTGTGAGCCTTGTCACAGCTCACACTCTTACTTCTGCCTCAGTGGTGTTGTCCCTCAGTGCTGTTTGATTTCAGTGTCACGGCATGTGTGCCACACCTTTGGTTGTGCGTCCCCCGTGGGTGCGGTGAGAGCAGCAGGGTGACCATGGGTGTGCTCATCCAACCTCCTTAGAGCCAGGAGGATTCCCTGTCACACCAGTGTCAGACTGGAACCATGGGAGTGTCTTGTGCGTCCCTGGGAGTGTCTTGCACATCCCTGGCCTGTGGAGTTGTTGGGATAAGTTGCAGGTTTTTCCTCTGAGTGCAATATGAGGTGTGTCACAGTAAAGAGAGCCTGGCCTTGTGCCTTTGCTGAAGCTGTCACAGTCTCCAGCACCCTGTTATAGCTGTGTACTACAGAAGCAGAACAGATTGTGGTAGGTGAAGAACTGGGTATGTGGGAAGAAGGCAAAATTACTTAAATTGTGTGTGTGTCAAAATAAGCTCTTTGAAAAAAAGTACTCTCATTTAACTTAGTGCTAGACCACTAAAAATCTCTGAAGTCTTTGCATAGCACAAAGAAAACAGGACCCTACTCTTGAGCTGATTTTCAGCAAACTGATACGATTTTACAGAAATCCAACAACCATTCTCAGGCATTCATCTGTTTTAAAATCTACTATTGCAAGCCAAAAGCAACTAAATGGTGACATGATATCAACAGGGCATTTGAACAGATTGTGAAACTCCATTGTGCATATGGGTTCACACAGAGAAGTGGCTTAAACTGGGCTGTGGAGATGCTACACAACAAGAAGAGTTAGAGTGGGCTGTGATTTAGTTGTAGAGCATTTGATGTCTCTGTCTTACTGCACCTGCTGCTTTAGGAGAAGCTGAAGTGGTAACAAATCCTAAAGGAGCATTTAAAGAAATAGTGTACAAAAGGAATGTGTCTTGCAGTGCCATGTTTGCTTGAATGGAGTTGCAGTGTTTTTCAAAAGGAAAAAATTGAGATGTCAGTAATTAAGTCCTGTGGGATGGGGACGTTTTTGTTGCTGCCAATATTCCACTACATGAAACATGTTCATGTTACATGATGTTGGTCATTTTGGAGTGAAGAAGGTGAGGTGTTTGAAGCAATGGTGTGTGTGTGTGTGTGTTACAGATACAAGTTGGCGATCAGAAGCAACATTTCAGTTTACAGTGGAACGCTTCAACAGGTTGAGTGAGTCCGTGCTCAGCCCTCCGTGCTTCGTTCGGAATTTGCCATGGAAGATCATGGTGATGCCTCGGCTCTACCCCGACAGACCACACCAAAAGAGTGTAGGATTCTTCCTTCAGTGCAATGCTGAGTCTGATTCCACGTAAGAGCCTTTTAGTTATTGTACAGGTCCTCACTTGATACTGGTTAATCTATTGCAAGAAATACAGACAAGCCCTTGCTTTCTGCAAGAGGAAAGAATTGCAAGGGTTTGAGTGTCCTTTACCCCCCACCTTTCTAAATCTCAAAGCATAAGAATAATCTCCTCTTTAGGATGAGCTAAAATCAGCTTGTGTGACTAGAAGTTTGTGGTAGAATTTAGATATATACTTGCTGAAGGAGAAGCCCTTGACTGACAGTTTTCTTAGCATGGAAGAAGTTGTGGGTTTATTTCAAATGAAAATGGAGCTTCTCTAACCCTGCCAAGCTATAAATGCTGCCCTGTGAAGCGTGTGAGCAGGTAACCAGTGCAGGCAGAGCAGGGCATGAGTGCTCCCTTTAAGTGGAGTCCATCACTCCTCCAGAAAGATCTGAATATGTGTGTGTTCTTGGGGTCCTGCATGCTAATCAACATTGACTACCTTTGACCGCTTTTGTAAATAATAGAAAAATTTTAAAAGATAACTACAAATTTCTGGAGCATTCCTGTAGCTTATCCAGGGAGAGTGCAGACCTCTCAGGTGTCCTTTCCAATAGTGTGACTCCATTCTGGCCCTGACTCTCACAAAGTTGGTTGTTTACTCTGAATAATAAATTCCACTTCTTCATCATTTTTAGAATTTAGAGGTGAGTGCTCAGGGCAGAATGTAATAGAAAAGTTATAAGTGTTATAAGTTACATGTGATTCACATCCAAGCATTTACAGAAAAAGGGTGATCTTCAGAAGTACCAACCAAGGTGAGCTGGTGGAGCTGAGCAAGCAGTGCCACTGCATGAGGCAGTGACAGGACCTGGTCTGAGCTGTGTCCACACTGATTGCCTTGCACAAATGGTGATTTTGAACACCAATGGTCATGAAGAAGTGCTGCTGGGACAATTAGTGTTGGGGAGTTTATCTTGTGGGAGGGAGGGTAGAAGCTCCTCATCCTTTGCTTACCAAAGGCTGAGACCTCCCACTCTGTAGACACCAAGAGCACTTGGAGCTGGCCCATCCCTGTGCAGTGAGGCAGATCAGAACTAACTCACCTGGGAGAGCTGTCAGCTTCTTAAACAACCTGCAAGTCACTGACACACTTTCTTGTCAACACTGTTGCCATAAGAAAATCTCCATTCCAGCTTCATAATGTGGCTTCAGAAAGCCCCAGAGGTTCATGCCCTCGATAACAATTAACATCTAATAAGGAGAAGAAAAATCAGATGTGTGAAAGTAATGTACCAAAAATCCCTAACAAAAAAAAAATTATGTAACAGCTATAAAAAGCTTGGTTTTGAAAGAGTTTCAAGTGTTTCTTCTGTATTTATAGGTCATGGTCCTGTCATGCACAAGCAGTTCTCAAGATAATAAACTACAAGGATGATGAAAAATCATTCAGTCGTCGTATTAGTCACTTGTTCTTTCATAAGGAGAATGACTGGGGCTTTTCTAACTTCATGGCCTGGAGTGTAAGTAATTGGACATGTATTAATCTATTGCTAGGTAGGAGCAGTTTTGTACCTGTCCTCCTGCATACTGAGATGTTGATAGCAAAGGATTTTTTTCCCCAAGCTGTTGTTTTTTTCTATCATTGCTGTAGATTTCTTTTCAATTTCTTACTCTGTTAATTTGAATTTTTTAGAGTGCTTTTACTTATGTTGTCATTTAAATATTCCCCTATTACTATTTTCTGCCTGAGTGCTTGTTTTGTTATCACTAAGTGATAGTCACTGACATTCTGAAGCAACATAAATTTGCTTGCATTTCCATATGTTCTTTGTGTATATGTACATGTATATTGAATGCCCTAATAATACTGCTAAGGTTTCTCTTGAATTTTGAGAGCTTTTTAAGAATTTGCAAAGGTTTCGGAATATTTTCCAAATATATAAAATATAATATTTGATTACCAACTCTTACATCATTGAAAACCAAAAGAACTGCTGCAAAATCTTAAAAGGCAGGAACAAGTTTCCTGCATTGAGACACAAAAAAATAATTAAAATCTAGTAAGCTGAAAAACAACTGCTTTGGTGTTCTTCAGTTTTTCTTCTTCAGTTTATTACTACTGATAACTCAGGCTTGGAAATTAGAAAGTGATGTCTAACAGGATGCTTCACTGCAGCCATATTGCATGTTCCACTTTTCATGTTCCTGTGTCATTGGTGTTTTACAGGAAGTTACTGATCCTGAAAAAGGCTTTATAGAAGAGGACAAAGTTACTTTTGAAGTCTATGTTCAAGCAGATGCTCCACACGGAGTAGCGTAAGTATCTTTGATTGAAAACAAATCAGTGTTAAAAATTCTTAATTTTTATGTTGCTTGTGATCATTCAAGTATTCTGTGTTATTGTCATTTGTAGCTCCCATCAGACATTCTCACTTTGTCACTACTAGTTGATGAATTCTCACATGGCAATTTTTTCATAGTCACATAGAGATTTTGTATAGCTTAAATTTCTGTTTGCATCAATCAGCAAAATGCTGTGGAGCCTCATCTTGTGTGTGAGTTGGTTTGTGATTGAACACCTCTGCAGTTCTGGCCTGAGCATTTGTGGTGTGGGAGCTGATGGGGTTTCAGTTGCAGCCAAGTGCTGGCTAACCTGCCTTGGTTTACAGTTGTAAAACTGCTTCATCTCAGTTGTTCTCCTCCATGGCACTTGTAAACAATGGGGTTGTACAGAGGTGCAGACTTGCCTTTAAAACTACAGCTCTGAGCTCCAGGACACTCTCACAGGACATAATTTTTCTGCCATATAGAACATATTTTTTTTTAAAAGGTAGTAAAATCACAAAGCATCTAATTGCACAGACTGTTGATACTGGCAGGCAGCAGTGGAGTGGAGTTTATTTGAACCTTCAGTAGCAGTGGAGAGTAGCTGATACCCACCAGCAGCACTACCTTAGAACAAATACTCTTTATTATTGGTATACAGAACTTCCTTGTTTTTAACCACAAACTATTTTCTAGGTGGGATTCAAAGAAGCACACAGGATATGTTGGCTTAAAGAACCAGGGAGCAACTTGTTACATGAACAGTTTGTTACAGACTTTATTTTTCACAAATCAGCTACGAAAGGTAAGCAATACATGAAAGAACATGAGATTATAACATTGGCTGTTTTAATTAGCATTTCTAAATGCTTCAAAACAGACCTGTGTGATCCTTTTGCCTCCTTTATCCTTTCAGAGAGTTGTGACTTGTATGGTGATGCATGTCTTACTGCAGGCAGAGTACAGGAAGCTCCTTTTTGTAGTTTGTGGAACACAAGCTTTTGTTTTCTGTGGAAGCAGGCAGAGCACCTGAAGAAGACCTGAGCTTAGGGGTTGTTTCTGAATTCTGTATTATATGTTAATATTGCTAAGAATTGCTGGGGGCAGGGAAAGCAGTTTAATCTTGCAGATAAAAGATGGAAGCAATTTTCCTTTTCTGAAATAGTTAAACTACAGAATTATGACTTCTCAGCCCATAAACAATGCACAAAGGTACACATTTGCTCCATCTTGAAGTTGCTATTATGCAGCAGAATTTTTTTGTTATTATGGTTGCCATTCTGTAGTGGTGGAAAACATTGTATTTTCAGTAGTTTATACAAAATGATTGTATATTTACTTTAGTAGTATTTTTTGCTTACTGTAGATGCTATTTCTTTGCTGGAAAGAACTTCTTTAAATACCTTTTAAATAAATATCTCATCTAAAGCCAGGATAAAATACACTAGATAATGTATAATTTTTAAATGGTGAAGTACCCTTACTGGGATTAAAAACAGAAGTGATGACTCGATTTTGGAGGTGGCTATTTAGAAGAGGGGATGTACTTGGAGAAAAAAACAGCTTCTCACTATTCAGTGTATTGGAATTTTCTATTGATCCTAATTCATCCCTCTGTGCATTTCTGCACTTACTGTCTGTCTCTTAGTGAAACAATCTGTTCTAGCTTGGACTTTCTCCTGTGTAGACTAGTTGCAGTTCAGTTAAGCTTTCTTTTCCTTTTTTAATGTACCTGTTTTCCACTGTTTGTAATTTCCCACCATCTTACTTTTTATATCCCTGTGGCAAGTGTCCCAGTTGGCATTTCTTTTTTCTCTTTGTAATGCTGTTTACTCTGAAGCACTGCAAAAAAATAACACTTCAAACTCCAATAGAATGTAACAGATCTTCCTAATGCCATGGACAACAGATAAATACTTGACTTGTTTTACATATTGCACCTGTTCCTTTTTTGCAGGAGGTATAATTTACTCATTCAGTTTATCACTCATTATCATGCCTGTTCTTTTTGCTCTGCACTCAATGTTTGTGCATTTTACTCTTTTGGATAACTCACTTTGCTCTTGAGAGAAAAAAAGTGGTTTTGTAATAGCTCCATCTAATGCAGTTGAGTAGTTTGTTCAAGACTGTCTTGAAGTCACTAAATCAGTATGTACCATGAAGTAGTGAAAAAGGAATTCTTTTTGTAATACAGATTGGTTTCAACTGAACTAATCTCACCAGACATTCCCCTGCACTTCTTCCCCAGCCCCAAGATAAAAACAACTTTTAGCATCTCTTAATATCTGGCTAGTGATCATGTGAGAAAACTTAATTTAGAGAGTTGGTGGCTGCAGCTTCCTTTATGGAAGTGTTCCTGGACATCAGCTGGAATGTTCAATTCCTTCCTCATTCCTCAGGCTTTCAGAGCCCCTCCAAACAGAACAGATGACAGTGGCAGTTTTAGACAGCTTTAGCACTTATCTGCCATTGGTACAGATCAGGAGGAAGCAGTTGTTGCTTTTTCTGAAAAAAGTATTTGTTACATTTTTGTTTGCACTTTGAGCAAACTTGTTATTCTTAAACCAAAGTAAAATAAAACGTGCAGTACCCTTGGTTTGCTTTTCACCATTTCCATAATTTCAGTGAATCCTCCTTCCTTGGAAGAAATAATGATTTCTGTTGCTGTTGCTTCAGCTTTGTTCACAGAGGAGCTGCTGTCAGGAGCAGAGCTGGGGAAGCAGTGAACAATAGCAAAGGCAGGCACGTACCTGTGGCAAGTCAGGCCCTGGGGAAGCGTGGGTGAGGATGATGGAGAGGTCCTTTCTTCTCTGCGCTGCTTCCACATAGCACATGGGAGGCTCTGGTTGGAAATGAGACCTCCCTCTTAAGCAACAAGAGGTGGCTTCAGTGGTAGGGAATAAAGAAAGGAACTTTGACATTAGAGCACATTGTTATTTGTTGTTTGGGAGTGATAAATGTGTGCTCAACCACAGTCCAGCAGGGGCAGGGGTGACTTCCCACTAAGCTCCAGGTCTGACCCTGGGCTCTGTTACCTGAGGTGTCCCTTTAGTGCCTGTGGCTGCATTCAGTGCATTTTGGAACTTTCTGCTGGTTCCCTTGTAAAAGTCCCTACAACTCATGAGAACATTACAGAATGTTTCTATAAATACATTAAAATAATAAATGCTGGTCCATTTCTCCCTGATCTGGCTCTACTCAAGTTATCCAATATATTTTTCCTAACCTTGGAATTCCGTGCACAGTATTTATTTCCCTTCTTTAAGTAATTCCTGTTTTTAAGGAATGTGTTCAAAGTTACCTGTAGCATTCTATTATTATATAAATATCTAAAATTTTTCTCATATCTCTCAATATGCCTGTACATGTCCCTATCCCTCTTTAATGTTCATTTCCTGAGGGAACTTCTCAGGTGTTAAATAAGAGAGCCTGCTCTTTTACATGGATCAGAATTCCTCACTCCTTTATCATGAGGTCAAGCTTTCAGTATCTGGGAGGATAAGGCAAAAAATAAAGGTTTGAAGAGGATAATATTTAAAAAGTGGTAGTGTGGAGAAAAACTTAAAGAAATGAGCTCCAATATTACCTAAATACAAAAACAGAATGAAGAGCCAAGAAAGGCTGTGTTAAATGTCTGCTTTGTCATAACACATGTAGAATTTCCAAAGAAATAAAACTGGTGTTTCTATTCAATGACAACTGGAATGTAGTAATTATAAGTAAATTGTAAATTATTATTTGAGTGTTACTTGAGAGATATAGGAAGGGAATTAGTTGTCCAGATGGTATATGAGAAAAACATTTTAAAAAATGGGAACTAAGGGCAAAGGATTTGATTTTGATTAATTATCAAGGTGTTCTGAACTCCAGTTTATGCATTTTTGAAGGAAGAGTCAATCACAAGATTGATTTTTAGCCTGCTGTAGGTTTAATGTATTAGTATTTATTTTTTGAATGTATCAACACCGACTATGTTTGCACTTTTTCGTGACTTGATTTTCACACCTTGATTCTATTTGTTATAGCAAGTATCTATATATTTGTTTTTAAAACATTTATAAGATGTTCAAAAAAGTTAATAAGGGGTGATGATAGAATTTTGGAAGATCTGAGACTTGGTCATTCAAGTACTTCTGTTTTCTACCTTAAGCTAGTGACGCCCGCTCTTAAAAAAGTTCATAACCAGGTACAGGAACAGGTTTAAAGTTAACTCTTCAAGGTGCTGACTTGTTCTGGTGTTGATATTTTAAAGCAAAAAATAACTTTTCCTTGTGAAATTGAAGGTATAACTCTATCTAGAGGTATTTGGGGTTTGCCCCGATCAACCTGGTGAACTGGGATGCTGCATTTGGATGATAAAAATAAAGCAATTGGCAATTATTGACTTTATTAGCTTATTTGAATTGTTCTGAAATTGAATGTTCTGATTTTAGGAAGGAAATTTTCATAATCAGGGTGGTCCAGCTTTACATTAAGATGTTTGGAGAGGTGGTGGGATCTCCATTCCTGGAGATGCTCTGAACTTAAGTGAATCTGATCCTGAGCAACTGGACCCCAGTCTGAACTTGGCACCTCTGTGGGCAGAAACAGAGATCAGAACCTACAGAGTTCCCTTCCAGACTGCATCACTAGAAACTCTTGAAGCAGTGCCTAACACATTAAAAAAGTTGAAGGTTTATTGAATTTTAACAGTTAAAACCTGTTGCCAGTGATAAAATTCAAGATGCGCTTTTCTTCAATTTATAAAATTTATTAAAGAAGTTTGAGCAAATATCAAAGTGGAGCAAGGAAGTTGATAAATTTCAAATTTTTATTAATGCTGCCTTTTAAAATATGTAAGTACTACTAAAGTGCAACTTGCAACTGAGTAGAAATAAAATTTGGAAGTTACTTGTGTTCATGATTCTGTTTTAGATCTTCTCTATTTACTGGGTAACTTCTCAAAATTAAATAAAAAATCTTAAAGATACAGTCATGCGAATTATCATATTAGTTTACAATTGTATAATTAGCTATTGTTTTTCTGTCAGAAGGGATTTGCTTTCTTAATGGAATTGTTTCTCTTACTGTAGCTATTCTGATGATATTCTTTATTCTTTGAATTATTTCTGTTGCTGTACTTTTGGAAAATGTGGTGAATCCTCAGAACTGGAATAGAAAGCTGACCTGGCAACATTTTAGGCACTTCTTTTGTTATTTTCTTTCTTATTTTGTCGTTTGACACACACTGGTATTGTTTTTGTGTCAGTATTGTCTTACCCTGGTGCCTGTCCCATGTGGATCCCATCCCTGTGCACTGAGCTGTCCTGCAGCAGTGCCTGCCTGTGCCCAGAGTTCCCAGCTGCTGCAGGCACTGCTGCCCTTGCTGTGTGGGGGGAGCTGGAGCCCAGGGCCAGCCAGATGTGCTGCCCACCTCAGGAGTTCTGACTAATGCACCCAGGTCCAGTTCAGCACTTCACTCACAGAAATGGATCATTCCCTGGTGTTTCACAGGCAGAAATTCAGATGGTAATTTCTCTGGTTTTAACAGGTTATTTTCTCATATGCTGCTTAATATTGGAGTCTTTTTTAGTTTCGTTTCTTGCCTAATCTCCTTCCAGGGCTGTCTGTTCCTTTTTATATTTACGCTTCTCAAATGAACACCTCCCTTTTGTGTGCTCTTCCTTGCCCCTAGATGTATTGCTGTACACTTTTTAAAAAGTAAATCTCATCTCAGTGACTATTGAACTCTCCTAATCCCTGTTTGGTCTATTTGTGTAATTTCTTTGTTCCCAATCCTTCCCAGATCAGTATAATCACTGAATTGAATTGTTAAGCTGTTTATTTGCTGGACAGCAGTGACATTAAGTAGGAATGAAGGAATGAATGAATGAGGAACTCTCAGAGCTTCTTCTGACATCTTTCTCCATGTGGACCATTTCTGATTTTGTTCACTTGTTGCCCTTTATGGTTTAATGTGGTTGCTTTTTCACAAAAGCAGTTATTTTCAAGTCTGTAGTATTGACTGCTATATCTGGTCCTACTGTGATGATTGCAGAGACATACTGGGCATGAGAAGGTATTTGAAGGTGTTAAATGCTTTAGTGCATTTACTGTTGTAGGCTGGAATAAGGGAGCTACTTAGATAAAATAACTATGAATGGAATCTGTTGTTCACATTTTTCTAACCACTGTGCTCTGAGTTGTTCCAGACAATTAATGTTTTTACACTACAGTACAAGATTTTTTTCAGACTTTTTTGAAGTGTTGATTAAATTGAGTTCTATGAAGGAAGTCACTGAAGAGGAAAGAATGCCTTAAACAGGATGAGCAATAAACATTTCTGATACTAATTGAACTAAATGCTTTTTCAGGCTGTGTACATGATGCCCACAGAAGGAGATGATTCATCCAAAAGTGTTCCCTTAGCATTGCAAAGAGTGTTTTATGAGCTGCAACATAGTGACAAACCAGTTGGAACTAAAAAGCTAACAAAATCTTTTGGGTAAGTTTCAGAAATTTGGACTGTTTATTGAACTCGGGCTTCATAAAGCTTTTCTTTAAAAAGATAAAAAGATTAAAAGATTTTAATAAGGTTACTTCTAGAGAGGTGCAGAGAAGTGTTAATGCAATATGGTGTTGTTAACTTTCTGAAGTCAGCTTGCATAGGATTTTATTTGTAGCCAGTTTGTAGCTACTTTAGTAGCCAGTACTAATTACCGCTGATCCAAAAGTCAGATTTTTTGGGAAGGGAAATGGTACAGAAACAAAGCTGTTAAAAACAGAGTTATCATTTACCTGAACATTGTGTGATGCATTTGACTTAAGTAAAATTCAGAAGAAAATAGTCATTGAAACATTGCAGTTCATGTATTGTTAATGTCTTTAAAAATGGAATCTCTTTTAGACTTAGTGCAGTAGCAGTTATTTGCTGCATGCCCATGCTGTTGAACATTGATGGCTGCTGTAACATTTTCCTACAACATACTGAAGACACAAGTTAGGACAGAAAGATTAACTTTAGTATAACCTTTACAAGTCTTGTCTTTGTATGTCTTGTAAGCGTGGAGTAGGATTTTATTAAAATCCATTCTAAAATACTTTAGTTTGCATTACTTTGTCTCACTGTGTTTATAGGCTAGTCTTGTAGTAATACTGACAAGCACTGTTTTATTTCAAAACACATTAGGAACACATCTTATTTCAAAACACACTTTATGTCATCTTTTTCATACAGTTGTCCTCACGTTCATCCTGCATCTGCTGCTACAACCTGCAGTTGTGCTCTGTCTTAAAACAACCTCTTTGCAACCTTGTGTCTTGGCAACCTTGACTCTTCCCCTTCAGGGGAATCTTAAAAGGAAATCAGTAGCCTCAGTGTTGTCTGTTTATCTGGCTATACCCTCTTCCTACTAGAGCACTGTATATTTGGCGTACCTGTGCTCCTGCTGTCCTGTTCCTTGGTGATAAAGTAAATATTTCATCTCCAATTAAGATCCCAACTGTGTCATGTTCAGTAGCTTGAAGAGGCCTTTCCCAAGGGTGTTGCAGATGCTTAATTTTGTATCCAACAGCAGGGTTTTAAAATTGTGTTCACGCCTGCTTTTGTTCTTGGAAAATAATTTTCGAATGTGTTTGAAGATTCAGGTTTCCCTCTTCCATCACCATTGAATCAGAGAGGGGTTTTTGGCCTTGTGAGCCCTAGGTGCTCAGGTATTACTAGGGTATTACTTTTTACTCTGAGTGTTGTGAATTTCTAGGTTTGATTTCTTTAAGTAGAAAATGATTCCATGTCTGAAGGAGCCCTTCTTTATCCTAATTTTAGTGTGTGACCTTTTTCTTTGGTTTGTCCTATGAGCTGGTTAGTGCTTAAAGCCTAGAGAGTCAGGGCATTATTTTCTATTCTTAATTATCTGACAGGCCACTTGATTCAGCTTGTTTAATGTGAACCCCACACAGTTGTTGGCACACTTTGGAGATTAGTTTGCTGCCGTGTGACAGTGGGGGTGAGTCAGTGAGAAGAGAGTGGGAGGGAGGATAAAGTCAGCACTGCTCCTGATCACCCTGCTGCTGCTTCCAGGGCCAGGGTGGAGCATCACACTGAACCTGGAACCCACAGTCAGCACAGTTTACTTTATACAGCTGGGAGTGGTGACTGCTGCAAAAAAAGTTGTCAGAGACTTAGAACTTAAAAAGCTTTCTTGAGTTGAAGTTACAGTTCTCACAGGTGTATTTAACGCTGGAACTAGAAACACTTTGTGTTTCTTGTTTTATTGAAGGCAGGAGTGCTGAACACCCTCATTGCAGTGTGCCATGCTGGCTGTGAGGCATTTAGGTCCTGCTGCCCTCAGCCCTGCTTTCATACCCTGTGTTTGCACATGGACAGCTCAGAAAGCTGAATGCCTCCTTGGAGTTACTGCATGCCCAGGATTAACTGTTTAGATGAGCACAAAGGAGCCAGTCTTTCCTATAAATCCATTTGCTTCCTTTCCTGTGCTGAAATAATCCCTGAACACCACTTGACTGCACCTGAAGGGTCCTCAGAAGAGAGGCAGCTGGAAACCTGCTGTGGAAACTGATGGCATTGAATTGCTCCCAAGCCTTTATTTAAGTGGTTTTTTGGCATGAACGGAGGCTGGGTTGTAGACTGGAAAGGCAACAGCCTGGCTGTGGCCTCCTCACCCAGAACCTTTGCTGTCCTTGCCCCAGTCCCACACAGGAGAATTGGGCTGGGCTCAGAACAGCTGCCAAAATCTCACACAAGTTCACTGCCCCTTCTTCCTACACAGCTGGAGAACCTGTGCATCAGCCAGTCCTAAATTTCAGTCTGTACAGCTTGCTGTGTATTACATTCTTGAACTGCAAAGAAATAAAAAAAAATGTCTTTTGAGGTGTTTTTTTTTTCCTAATTAGTAATTTTTTATTTATTTGCCTTACAAAGGTGGGAAACTTTAGACAGCTTCATGCAACATGATGTCCAGGAATTATGTCGAGTGGTATGTTTATACTATTTCTTGCTGGTCTGTGATGTTTACATTTCTCTTAATATTCTGTGTGTGTATATATATAAAATATAGTATAGGAACTATCAGAGTAATAGTGGCCCTGATTAATTTAACTCAAGGCAAGAGTTTTTGCCTTGGTTTCTCTTTAAGAATGGGATTGATTGTGGCCTTTTGTGGGTAAGGAATTTTTAAAGAGTAGTGAAACTTGAAAGTTACTGAAACATGTGCTAGTGGTACTTTTATAGCCATGGAGAGAAGTGCAGTTTTGAAGATGAAATTAGTTGTTACATCTGTGGGGGTTTCCAGACGCAAAGAATGGAGTATCTGGAGTAGCCCTCAGTTTAGGGGAAGGAGGAGGATTTAAAGGACTAGAAAGGACATGCCAGTACAAATAGACTAACATTTCTTTTTTGTCCAAGTGACTTAGCATCTAATCAATTAAGTAGTCATGTGTGTGTAATGAATACATTTAAAAACTACAAGTTTATCTTGTGTGAAAACTGATTTTTCTTTCAGCTGCTTGATAATGTGGAAAATAAAATGAAAGGAACTTGTGTAGAAGGCACGATCCCTAAATTGTTCAGAGGGAAGATGGTGGTATGTATTTTATACCTTTCTCAAAAATAATTTAAATTAGTTCTTGTTACTTTTATAAAACTGAACTTCTGTGTTGTTTTGGTTTTGTTTGCAGTCTTATATCCAATGCAAGCATGTGGACTATCGGTCTGAACGAATAGAAGATTATTATGACATCCAGCTAAGTATAAAGGGAAAGAAAAACAGTAAGTGATACATTGTGATATGCACCCATTCAGTACTTCAGCATGTTGGACAAATTCAGTGCCTGTTGTTTTCAAATGGGTTTGTTGGTGCACAATGATTGGAAATCTGTGCTTTAGGACACCTTATTGAAAACATTTTCAATGCAGAGAATGTTTCTGCCTGCATTACATTTCTTTTTTCCTTATTCCATTTCCTTCCCCTGCTCCTTCCTCCCTAATTCTCTCACTGCTATCTTCATAAAACATAAGAACTTTAGGAGTTTTCTGGTGTGATTAAACTGTGACATGGTGATCACAGTGGTGTTATCACAGTAGTTATAATTTATATAAAAAGATGAACTTGGATGAAATAGATTCTTATTTAGACCTGGCCACAGTAATAAGAAAAAAAAAAAAGAAGAATGAACTACTTAGAACAGCATAACAGGGGTCCCTTGTCATCTCTTTACTAAGCACCTGGGGTACAAGGCATGGGAAAGATTGTGTAAGAGTCCAGCAAACAGAGGCACTGGCTTGATGCTCTTAACACTTGTGAAGTAAGGAGTTGTGGCAGACAGCTGTAACTGTGTGATTTTAAAATCTGCTGGTATTCTTAGATATGCCTCTGCAATATGGTGCATTTCTTGATATTCTTAAACAATATAAAATTATACTTAAGGTAAGGACAGAAATGTTCAAACACAAATTCCTCTGTCCTGATATTTTGTTCGATTTATATATTGCAGGCTAGAGTAAATTTACATTTTTTCCTTCTTCTGTACAATTCCCCAATCTTTTTTTCATTCAGTTTTTGAGTCCTTCATTGACTACGTTGCAGTGGAGCAGTTGGATGGTGATAACAAGTATGATGCAGGAGAGCATGGCTTGCAGGTATTGTTTTTTTTAACCTGGCTTTAAATCTTATTTCCTTATCTTTGATAAAATAACAATCTTGCAAAACCCCTTCTAGATTTTATCAACTGATTTTGGTGATGTTTCTTCTTAGACAAGCTTTTTATATAGCTCCTCTTATTTGATGTTAGGTTTCTTAAAACAGAGCTCAGATTTTATAGCAATTTAATTTGTAGTAAGTTTTATAAGTCCAAGTCTTCCGTTGCTAGAATGGTTTACTTTTCCACCAATCTCAAGACTGAGAAGTTCTTCCTCTATGAGTAGTCTGTTTTTCCATGTGTCAAGTAAAAAAGCAGCATAGCTCTAAAAGTAACTTTGAAGAGCTCATGTTTGTATTCTCAGCAAGAACACCAAGTGAACCCATGGAAATTAAGCATTTATGTGTGTGCACGTGTTTCTGAGCTCTTCAGTTGCACTGTGCTGCACCCATGGGAGTAAGATGAAGTCCTTTATAAATAATGTTTTACTAAAGCTTATTTCTGCAGCTTTGACATACCAGGTTTTGTCAGTAATGTTCTATATATTCTTTAGCTCTTAGGAAGGTATAGCACAGTAGCCATATCCTTGTTGGCAATAAACAGGAAAATCTTAATTGATCAAAAATGAGCATTTGCCTCCATATTCTCCCAATTTTATTCATGCAGGTAACTTGCTCTAAAGGCAGTGAGGTGTCCACATATCCTTGTATGAGTGGCCTAAATTTAATTTGAGTTTTTGTGTTACTGGAGTAGCTCATGGTAGGTTGGTGCAGCATTAGGTTACTCAAATTGCACCCAAATTTTGAACCATTCTGGTGCACGTTGTGTTGTCAAGTCTCGAAAAGTCTATGTGAAGAGTGTCTACAACTAACAGCTATTTTGAGTTGCTAAAAATCCTGCAATTTCAACCCTCTATTTCCTTTAAAATGTCTAGGAGGCAGAGAAAGGTGTGAAGTTCCTAACACTACCACCAGTATTACACCTACAGCTCATGAGGTTTATGTATGATCCTCAGACTGACCAAAACATCAAGATAAATGATAGGTAAGTAGGTTGGTTGGTTTAGTGTGTGGGTTGGGTTTTTTGGTAGAATTTAGGCCTGTGAATGTATTTTAGCAAAAAATAACTTCCCAAAATCCTGGTTTTGACTAAGCTCTGAGGCAGGCATGTGCAGTCACACACAGTGGAGGTCTCCTCAAGGTGCACTGGTTGAACTTTGAAGTTCAGAATGACAAATTGAATGTTTGGTAATCCATAGTGGTTGTTTTGACCATGAACAAGTGCCTGCATCTTTTAATGGCTCATGTAGCATCCTTTGTGCAGTGTGTGGCTAGGCTGCCACCAGAGTGAGCAGGATGAGTAAGGAGTTACCTGCTTCCCCTCCATCTGTTTCCATGGATGGAGGGAGAGCCTTTTTCCCCCTCACTGTAAGCAGAGGCTGATAATTTCTTGAGGAGTTACATGGTTGATTGTAAGCTAAATGCTTATTGCAATTATCTCATTCTCACCAAGGTGAGATATTTCAGAGTAATGTTCCAGTCCAGTGGTACCTGTGCTAGGGAAGCTGCATTTGTCTGCTGGAAAATAAGAGATTTTAAAGCTTTGCCTTGACGCAGTGAATCCAAACCAGCCCTAATTCAGTTGAAGTGCTCTTGCCCTTGTTACTGAGGGCATGCTTTCCTGAGCTGCTTGAAAAGTTTATTTTTATTCCATTTTTAAACAGTATAAATTCTGCCACTGTAGGCAGCATGTCCTGGTTAGAAGTGGCATTGTAACAGTAACATGTTCAATTTTTATTCTTTGCTTTAGGAGTACACATAGTGTTCCATAATAGTGCCTAAGAATGTGTGTCTGTCTTAACTACAAATACAATTGTCTTCATTCTTTTTGAAACTAGGTTTGAATTTCCTGAACAGTTGCCACTAGATGAATTTTTGCAAAAAACAGATCCTAAAGATCCTGCAAATTACATTCTCCATGCAGTTCTAGTACACAGTGGAGATAACCATGGTGGACATTATGTTGTTTACTTAAATCCAAAGGGCGATGGCAAAGTGAGTATTGAAAAGCATCTAAAAGTATTTGTGTGTTGTAAATGCATGCTTGCAGTTTTTATAATGGGCAAATCTTCAGAATTTTCTTCCCGTAAAAGAAGTGTGCATGCACACTTGGCTTTTAACAAAAGACTTTTTAACTGAGGAAATCCCTTCTCTTGTGTGTGTGTATGTGTTGAAGTTCTGCAATCTGGTTTCATCCAGCATTTTTTGAGACTGACTTTGCTAAAGCAAATACAAGCATTACCAGTGTTTGTTTCTGTGACTCAGAAGTTCAGCATGTTTATGTATGTCCCACTGTTCCAGGTTTAGGTGACTTGATTGGATTGGACATTTATAGGTCAGGTGCCTCTTCCCTTGAGGTGACTGGTTTTGTGTGTACATGATTGTTCACAGTAAGAGTAGAAGTCAGATTTTACTGTGAATTTATTGCTATTTGTAATTTATTCCTAATTGCCTTTATTGTTTTAATTTGAAATTTGATGCATATTGCTCTGAATGTACCAAGTTGTCTTGTGCACTCTGCTTTTTATTTCATTTTACAACAGATAATTTTCTGTTTCCTACAGAAATATTAGATAATTGAAGTCTTAAGAAAAGCTTATTGAAATAATTATTGTGCTTTTGGTACTCACTGCAGTATGTTCAGTAAAGGTTTGGTATTTATGGACGTTCTTATGCTGAGCACAAGTAGCAGGTAGCACAAATTATACTGAACTAGATTTTCTTTTAAAAGTCACGCCGCTTGAAGGTAATTTTAGTTACTTCAAAGAGCTGAAAGACATGCCAGAAATAGGATTAATTTATCATTCAGGAGCATGTTTTTACGTGTAAAATCACCTTTCTGTCAAACTTCCTCCCTAGTGGTGTAAATTCGATGATGACGTTGTGTCGAGGTGCACGAAGGAAGAGGCGATCGAGCACAACTACGGCGGCCACGACGACGACCTGTCCGTGCGGCACTGCACCAACGCCTACATGCTGGTCTACATCAGGGAGTCCAAGCTCAGTACGTGTCCTCCCTGTGCTCGAAGGGCACTGGCAGGCAGGGCTGCTTTACCTCTGAATTGTTGGCTGTGTTCCTGCACAACAGGGCTGCCTTATTTACAGTGGGAAGGTAGTGATCCCACAGGATCAACCTGCCGTTCTCTCACTTCTGGAGAGTGTGTGCTGCTCTGGGTCACCTTTTAGCTCAGTAAGGCACCTGCAAAGTACTTCAACCTTGGCTGCTTTATAGGATGGAAGACTTAAGTGAACTGACTTGGGTAATGGAATGTGACCACATTTCACTGAGAAAAGCAAGGCACAATTCTTCCCAAAGACTTCTGAGATTCACATTCTCTGAACCTCAGAGAAAGGGAAAATACAATTCTTATCACTTGCTGTGCCTGTGTTGTGCCAAAGTAGAATACAGTATGGAGATGGTTTATCCAAAGTGAGGATGTTTTGCTTCCTTGGCCTATGAGGGCCAACTGTGTGTGTGTGTCAGGACTGTCGGGACAGTCACGAGATTCTGTGCAGTGTGTGCAGAGTTGAGTGCTTGGCAGATTCAGTTTAGATGAAATGTAAATAGTATAGTATAATAAAGGAATTAATTAGCCTTCTGATGATGGAGTCAGATGCATCATTCTGTCCCCTCTGTTGGAGTTGCCTTTGATTTATAATAATGGAATTAAATGAAATTGAATATAAACATGTAGATACATATACACTTTAAAAAGGTAGTGTGGCAAGTATTTTTTTAATTCTGAACTGAATATTTCATTCCAAAGTCTGTGATACATATTTCATGGGAGTAGTGCATTTTGGTTTGTCGTAGAAGTGCTTCTTTTGCCAAAGCATGATGATATCAAACCATGTTTTTAAGTGAAAGATGAAGAAAGTTGGTTTTGACTTCAAATCAGAGGGAAGTCAAGCATGTATGAAAAAGAAACTGTTTGATGTAAATCTTGAAATAACATCATAAAATCTGCTTTATAGGTGAAGTTTTGCAGCCTGTCACCGACCATGATATTCCTCAACAACTTGTAGAAAGGCTACAAGAAGAGAAGAGGATAGAAGCTCAGAAGAGGAAGGAGAGGCAGGAAGCTCACCTCTATATGCAAGTGCAGGTCAGCTTTCGAAACAGATTAAGTTACAGCTACTTTACCATGAAAATTTAGAATATTGAATCACCCTGGAGGCAAACCTTGATTTTCTCTTTCTTTTTTCTTTTTTTTTTTTTTTTTAATTTTTCTTCTGAAGTAGCTTTTGAAGAGAAATTATAATTTTAGTACTTTTAGGTATATTTACATATGCAACGAATTGTAATAAAACACGCAGTACTGTATGTTATAAACATTTCTGTTTTCTTTAGAATTTATTGTGCTTGTGAGTCAAAATAGTAAGTTCAGGTGAAAGGGAAAAGGATCAGGTTATTTCAAATGGCTGGCCTGCCATTGCACTTTTATCTCCTTCAGGAATTATTTTCTAAAATTAGAATGTATCTAGCCATAGGCTGAAGGTCTGGACTATTGCCAAATGGAGCTCATCAAGTAGAAGCAGGAGGAGAGAGTGCTTATATTTGCAATTATCTTTTTGGAAAAGCCAGATGGGCAAGATTGTTATGAATTGCCTTAAGGAACCCTGTTTATGGCTCTTTCCAGAGCCCATCTGGCACAGGGAAATAGAACCCATTTTCCATGTGCCTCCATGTTTCCTTGCCTGTTCTCTCTGGTGTTGATAAGCAGAGATACTGGTGGAGTCCAGCTTGTTCTGCCCTGCATTTGCACTGAGTTTCCAGTGGGACACTTGCAGCATTGCACTGTTTGTGCTTCTGTTACCAAAGAGTGCAGGGGAGCTGTGGGAAATACAGGGAGAGGGTTCAGTAGCCTCCTTGCATTCACCAGTCACAGAATTATGTAGCCTTTTTATTTTCTTCAAGTGCCAAGATTGTTAGAACACATTCCAAGACTTGGGATCTAAGCACGACTGGTTTTTAATTGCTTGGGATTTGTAAGAATTAATGTATTTTAATTACTTGCTCTGATGAGATTATCAATCACGATTTTTTAATTTCATTGTAATCTGTGTTCTTGCAAATTTGCTCTCTGAGAACATCAATAGTGTTAGCACTGTGCCAGAGGGCCAGTGAGGTTGCATAGTAAAGCAACCTGAGAAGGTATTACCTGGGCTAATCTGAAAAGTAACCTTTAAATGTCATTTTTCAGATAGTGGCAGAGGATCAGTTCTGTGGTCACCAAGGCAATGATATGTATGATGAAGAAAAAGTGAAATACACTGTTTTCAAAGTATTAAAAAACTCCACACTTACAGAATTTGTTCAAAACCTCTCTCAAACAATGGTGAGTTATCTGCAGCTGAATACCTGCATGTATTTATTTTGTTGCATTTTGGTTGTGTTCTAGCTCTTACCATCTCCACATAGTGACAGTAATCATAATTTAGAACTTTTAACACAAAAGATCTGTTTGAGTTTAATGAAAGCATCTTAGCCTATTTTTCCCTTGTTTTGATTTAGTTTCCTGTCACAATTTGTATTTTTTTAGGGATTTCCCCAGGATCAAATCAGATTATGGCCAATGCAAGCTAGAAGTAATGGAACAAAAAGACCTGCAATGTTAGATAATGAAGCAGATGGCAATAAAACGGTAAGCAGTCACTGAGAGATGATATTACTTCTGTACATCTCCTGTGATTCTTAGTTCTCTTGAAGAATATTTAACTTTGAGACATAAGATTTTTCAGGCTTTTGATTTGAAATTAATTTCATTGTATCTGGTGTAGTTTGATACTTGGGGAAGACTTGGTGTTTAGTGGATTAGTTTGGATAGGAAGCAGGAGTGTGGTTGGTGCATGATTTTTCTGCTGTGGAAAAAAAGGTGTAATCATGATTTCTTACACTAGATTAAAACAGGAATGTCCCTTTGACAAAAGGGGCAAACCCTCTGGATTTAAGGAATTCTATTGCTTAAAATGTAAAACATGTCTACCACAGGACAGTTTCACCCTCCTGTTACTCTAAAATTAAGTCATGCCCTTGCTATTGTAAAGATAGCTGTAGGTAAACTTATGAAAGATAAAGAAATGGGTTCATTTTAAGTAAAACTTACTGTTACTGCTTCATCAAAGTTTTTAGTAGTTTCATATCCATATTTGTTTGTCTTAATAAATTTTATAAACTTCCTTTAATACAACTTAAAAAAGAAACCTCTCCCATTTGTCCAATGTCATAAAGTTCTTGAATCTGATTACAATGCTGATACCAGGTTGTATTAGGCTCTTCAGAGACTTTTTTTTTTCTCTCACATCTTTCTACATAGATGATTGAGCTCAGTGACAATGAGAATCCATGGACAATATTTTTGGAAACAGTAGATCCAGAGATGGCTGCTACTGGAGCAACATTACCCAAATTTGATAAAGATCGTAAGCATATGGGTTAAACATTTCCAAAATACAAAATTCTTCAATTTGGGTGTATCTCCAAAAACACTGCACTCCTTTTTTTCAGTGATGTCGCTGATGTATCCATCAAACTACTAAAATTTCTGCTGAAATTAGTTTTCTTATGCAGTTTTTCCCTCATTTCTCTTGAAGTAGAAGACATGCTTTGCATGTTTTTAGACTCACTGAATAAATTTCTCTCTATATTTTAAGGGCACTGAATTAATAATGACACATATTTGTTGCTGTGTAAATAAAACATCTAGGTGATCTCCTTCCCCCTCCCCAAGCCTTACTTAAAATTAAATCATGTTTTTTACTTTGTAGATGATGTAATGTTGTTTTTGAAGATGTATGATCCGAAAACTCGGAGTTTGAATTATTGTGGACATATCTACACCCCTATATCCTGTAAAATACGTGAGTTCTGAACTTCAATTTCATTGTAATCACTGAAGTTTTTAAAGTAGATTGACACATACGTTTCCTTTAATAATAATAATTCCATCACTGAAACCAAAGTTACACCACAGAAACAAATTCTTATTTCACCTGGGACCTGAGAGTTTTCTTCCCCATGTGGTGTCAGTGACATTTTCTGCAGGTCTGAGCCCCAAAACCTCACAGGTGGTCAGTTCATTGTTGCTGCACTCACCAGGTGATACAGATGTTTCAGACCTGTTGTAAAGCTTTGGGATGTGATATTTCCCTCCCAATAGCTCTTCATGTAACTCTTCTTTAACCTTTCACTGTGGCAGCCTGAGCAGCTGCTCAGCCTGAATTACCTGTGAGCCTTGATTTCCATATGGGTCCATAGAAGGAATTCAGCAAATACCCACTGACTAAAAATATTTTAGTTGTTTGTTTTGAATGTCTCATTTTGTTAACTTATATGTATTTTTTTAACTTTGTATTTTAACCCCTTTTTTTTTTAAAGATACTAAACCTTTTTTCTGGGGAAGGAGCAGTGTTATTTAATCTCTTGGATTTTCAGTGAACTTGCACATATTTTTGTTGTTCAAATGAAGTGGAAAAGAACCATAAATGTGTGTCTGGTTGAATGTCAACAAGGGAAACTTAGGTGTAGGTTTTTCTTAGGCTTTGTAGAATCATTTACCCAGGATAAAAAAAGGGATTATCTCCTTTCTGTGGTTGGTCTCAGTAGTAATTAGTGCAACACATTTCACATTCCTTCTTTTTTCTCCAACAGGTGACTTGCTTCCAGTTATGTGTGAGAGAGCAGGATTTCCACAAGAAACTAACCTTATCCTCTATGAGGTTTGGATTGATAGACTTTTGTAATTTTTTTGTCTTTTGCATGCTGTAAAAACAAACCAAAACGATTTATTAATTCAAAAAAGTTGTTCATAACAATGGTAATTTATAAATTATCAGCACTGTAATCTGTTAACTTTGAAGTCTACAGTGCTGCAAAAGAATAGCAGCAGAGAGTTAACTTCAAACCAGGTTTTGTATTAAACAGATAAAAGTGTAAAGCTTTAAAACAAAAAAAAATCTCCATGAGGGTCCTATGTGAGCAGCTTTGTTGTGGTAGACCTGTGTTGCTGAGTTAGAAGAGCTAATGCTGCTGACATTATTGGCCATTGTGTTTTCAGTGCCCACCTTAGAGGAGTGGAGAAAATGTTGCATCTTCTCTTCCTTTCCCAAGCCAAAATCAGGAAACAAAATCTGCTAGGCTGTTTCTGCCCAAATACACGAGCAGTGAATCTTCATAACTGCTACATTTATTGTGTGCTGATGATGCAGATCTTGCCAAGGCCAAGTCCTTGCTAGAGCAAGAACAAGGAGTTGGGTTTTTGCTGCAATTTCTGGTAGCAGTCCTGCTGCTCTCTCTGGTGGTTCCAGGGCAGCACACACAGTGCTCTCCTAAAAAGCAAAGCTGTACTCCTTGCTCTGGGCAGGCCAGGGTTACAGTGCCATTCCAGTTTGTTTACACAGGTGCTTTTATCCCTGGGTCAGCCCAGAGGTCAGCCTGCAAGTATAAATATGTGAAGTGCATATAGATATTTAATAATACATGCATTGGATTTGAATAGATATATATCTGTCCATTTGTTTCAGCTAAAAGAATGTACAGGTTACCTTAGCTGATGATTTCTTCACTATTGTGACTTATTTGTGACATTTATTTTTGTCTTTTATTTTGTGATCAATAATTTTTGTTCTTTGTTGCAGGAAGTTAAACCCAATTTAACAGAAAGGATTCAAGACTATGATGTATCTCTTGATAAAGCTCTCGATGAACTCATGGATGGTGACATCATAGTGTTTCAGAAGTAAGTATTTTAAGGGGGCACCTTATTGCAATTTTATCACCTGGTTCACTTTGAAAGCTGAACTTCCTTTAAGCTTTTTTATCAAGAGCTAGGTATTACATTGCAATAGTACATGTGTTCTCTGCAGTTCTCATTTGTTTATTCAAAGGGGAAATGAGCAAATATCATCAGTGGTATTTGAGTATCATGTGCCACATTACTTAAGGAAAAGGTGTCCTCCTAGTTTAGAAAACCAATAACCTAAAATAACTCATAGTATTACCAGAGTGTGTTCAGCAATGCATTTGATTTGTGCAGCTTTGTACTGGAGTCACAGTAACGCAGACACCGAAGAGCCCTCCAGCATTTCAGATACCATGGCCACTGGACAAGGCTCTTGGAGCTCTTTCAGCCCAGAAATACACTGAACTGTTTTCCCTTTTTGCCTCTCCCTTGTGCTCACAGTCAGGTCCTTACTGGTCTGCAGTGATGAGATGCTCCTAGTTTGCCTGAGCACGTGCCACTCACAGGTGTACTGGTGCTTCAGCTGGAGATTTCTCCAAGGCAAAAGGGGAGCTCCTGCTCCTTGTATCCAAGGAAGGGATCTTTCATAAGCTTGGCAGGGCTATAAATCAGCATTTCTATGCTCTCACTCCTGATGGTCACACCCAACTGTGTTGCTCTGTTTCTCTCCATGGGCTGACAGTGGGTGGAAGCCAGCTAGTCTGTCTTCAGCACTCTTACCCCAGATTATGTGAGATGAATGTATTTCTCATGTCATGCCTTGGAACTCGCAGTCCCAGTTGACCCAGTTGGTGTTATGCACCCTTGGCTGGCTGCTGACTCCTGGGTAAGTGCACAGCTTGTACCCTGGTGCTATTTCTCTGCAGAGAAGTTGGGGTACCAGTCAGGACTGACCCAAACCAGCCCCTGTGCCCACTGTTCTGCCTCTCTATACCAAGGAATGCCGTCCATCTGTCCTCTGTGCAAAGTGATTGATACAGGGGTTCAGGGAAAGCTGTGCAGCATTAGTACAGACACACAGGGATGTGCCAGGGTGGGAGGGAGGGCCAGCTCCTGCTGCAGTGGGCTCCCAGGAGCCCAGCAGAGCAGGCAAGGGCTGCAGCACACAGCCACGGCGGGCTCTGGGTCACTGCTGACTGCACCAGTCCTACTGTGTGCCAGTGGTGGCTCTTGCAGAAGGTTTCTAAACTTCATCTCTGTATCTCTCCACTGTGGCTGACTCACTGTAGAACATGTTTTTAAAGCCCCAGCTGCCTGTGTGTGTAACAATGTGATGTGTAATGGTATCACCATTTGTTTGCTCTTGTAGGGATGACCCAGAGAATGATAACAGCGAGCTCCCCACAGCTAAGGAATACTTCCGAGACCTCTATCACCGTGTGGATGTCATTTTCTGTGACAAAACCATCCCCAATGACCCAGGCTTTGTTGTTACTTTATCCAATAGGATGAATTACTTTCAGGCATGTCTCCTGTTTCTCTTCTGTTTCCTTGTTTGGAAAGTAACTTTTGCACTAGCTCACAAATGCATTATATGTACTTTTAGAAAAGTTCTTTAGCCATCTGTGTACAATTTTTGCATGGTATAGATTTCATTTTAAATGAAAAATTTAAGGAAGCCATGGGAAAAAAATACCATAAAGCTCCCAGTTTTATTAATAATTAGTTATTTGATAATTTGATTCTTTCTTTGTAGACCATTCTGCTCTGTCAGGGAAATTATAGTCTCATGAAATAATGACTGTATGATTGTAGAGCAATGGCAGAACTGTGTGAAACAATTCAGAACTTACCAAAAATTTATTTTCAGGTTGCAAAGACAGTCGCTCAGAGACTTAACACGGATCCAATGCTATTACAATTTTTCAAGTCCCAAGGGTAAGACAAATTCCTTAGTCTTCTGTGTCTAAGCTGCTCCTCAAAAATTAGCCTTTTCCAGGTCATTAACTAATTCTGTACCAGTAAGATGTTACCTTTCTGGCAAGCACAGCAGGTTGCTTTGACAGTTGAAGTATTGCAATATCTGTCTCTAGAGCCTCAAAGAATTGGATGTTTTAGAAGAGTTCTAGTAAATGTCATTTTAAAAATCATTAATTACTTCAAAGCCTGATGCTGTGGGAGAAATTGCTAAGCTAATTCAAGTGCTGTTTCAGTGAATGCAGATTTCTAGAATGGAGGAGAGCAGAAACAAATGCACATAAAAGCAGTATTTTTGCTGATTTTACAAGTTTAAATGCAGGAGTTACTTCACTGAATTCTCCCCTCCTCCCTCAAAGTCTGCAAATGAGGTTTTATGAAGATGGCGACAATCTAACAAGTTCTCACGTGCTCAAAGGGATATTTCTGGTTAAAGTGGTGGTTTTACACATGTTTGTGTAAAACTAGACTTGAATCTATATAAAACTAGAGCAGAAAGTAGTGTATGTGCTTCAGGAATAATGCACATACACTTACAGCTTTCTGTATTCATGGAAGTGTAAATGCTCTTTAGTTACCTGAGGCTATCTCCCTTCATCATCAGTGAGAATTTGAGTAGCTCTTTGTAGTTTGCAGTGCTGTGGTCACTGTGGAATTTGCTGTGTCATATGGCTCCACAAATTAACCTTTCACAATCTAGAGCACGTGCTGCTATGCCAGTAATTTCAGAGGAATGTAGGTCTGCCAGCCTGCAGCACTGACATCAGTGAGCTTGTAAACATCCAGGAGAGTTTAACACACACCCTGAATGGTTTTCTGTTCCCACAGTCCAGCTGGGTTTTAAAATCACTAAAGTGTTCTGTGTGTTGTGCTGCTTAGGCTGTGTTAGCAATTATGTGAAACTGGAAGCCAGTAATAAAAATGTTCTTGGTGCTTCAATTTGCTGAGCAGTAATGGATTTTGAAGAGATGGATTTTAAGAACATGTTTTCTTTCCTTCTGTAGTTATAGGGATGGCCCTGGCAATCCTCTTAGACATAATTATGAAGGTACTTTAAGAGATCTTCTGCAGTTCTTCAAGCCTAGGCAACCGAAAAAACTCTACTATCAACAGGTAAGAGTCTTCTTTTTATTGGGGTGAGTTATAAAAATAATTCTGCCCTATTCAAAGTATGCCTAAAGTGTTTTTCTTTTCTTTCTTAAGCTCAAAATGAAGATAACTGATTTTGAAAACAGAAGAAGTTTTAAATGCATATGGCTAAATAGCCAGTTTAGGGAAGAGGTGAGTGAAGCCATTAAACACTTGCTGTCATTTCTGTGTCAGAGTTGAAATGGCTGTGGTTATGGGTCTACCCCTAAGTAGCCCCTGAGAATCAGAACAAAGTTTTACATGATGGGAAAAAAAAATCTAACAGAAAAACAGCAAAAAAAACCCAAAGAGCACAAAAATATAAAAAAAATCAAATCTCTTAAAAAAAATGTTGAAGATGACATAGGTGTTGACTTGAGTTATCTTTTCAAGATGGGTGGTTAAGGGGAACAATCAGCTGTGTTCTGTGCTTTAATGTGGTTTTTTATTTTTCCAGATTTTCTAATGATTCTTGTGTTTCAAATTCCACAGGAAATAACAGTATATCCAGATAAGCATGGGTGTGTGCGGGACCTGTTAGAAGAATGTAAAAAAGTTGTAGAACTCTCTGAAAAAGGTTCAGGGAAATTAAGGTAAAGCTGGAAGACTCTTGATTTCTTTATGTGATCATGTAGATTTTATGCAGCAAAGTATCTGTAGAATTTAAAATACTGTAGAAACTATTATTAACAGATTAAATGTAATATTGTGTTAAAATCTTCCAGATTGCCACTGTTAAGAGTTCTTAGCTATAAATATAATTTTTACACAGTTTTTTGTTTTGTGTTTAATAAAGTTACATCCTTGAGTTTCATCAATTGCATTTGTTAGTCATGACTTAATTGTTTCAAATCCAAGCATTTCATGCTATTCACTTCTCAGGAGTTACAGGGGTTAAAAGTGAGGTCATCTAAAGAGGATAAATAAAATAATCTCCGCTAGAAACCTATATTTTGTAATGGCACATCCTGGCTTTTTGCCATGAGCCAGAAATAATTTAACCTCTTATGGTTTACTGCTTAATTTTTACTAAAGATTGAATTTAAAATTTTATAAATACAATAGCAGCATCAGTTTATATTCTACACTAATCTCTCTCAAGATTTGAGAAAGAAATGTTGCATTGAATTTTTTTAATTCACTTCTTAAACATGCTTTTTCTGTTTATCTTTAAGGCTGCTAGAAATTGTAAGTTACAAAATAATTGGTGTCCATCAGGAGGATGAGCTGTTAGAGTGTTTGTCACCTGCAACAAGTCGAACGTTTCGAATAGAGGTAAGTTGTGCTTGTCTTAGAAAAGCCTTAATACCTGACTTGGAGAGAGAAAACTCTTTAGCTGGTAATTTTCTTTTTCTGGGTGCTAATCTTCAAATGCTGTGATGTTTGTATTAAGATTACATGATAATATTTTATATATTTTAAGATAATGCTTTTAAAAAGATCGTCCTTTGTTCCATCTGCTTCCCTATAATGGTTTCATGATTTCATTTTTACATATGTTTTGATAACAATACATGAAGACTTTGCAAGAGACTGTCCAAAGGACATTGAATGTCTTGGCAGTAATTCCAAGGTTTGTTTGAGGGTTCACGATAGAAATGTTTATGCTTAGAACTCACTTTTGTACTGTAATATTCTAGAAGGTTTTGTTTCCTTTTCTGTTACACTTGGGGTTCTTGAAGCAAATTTGATACTTAACATGTGATTTTTTTTTTCTAAACATCTCATCATTTAGATCTACTAACTTGCTTCAAAGATCAGAAATGAAAAAAAAGTTTCTAGTGTAAACTGTAATGAGGAGCTGGCAAGAGGCCTGTGTTACTGTCAGCTAGTTCTGCACTGATAGAAGATTTCTTGTCAAAAAAGCCATTCAGGGAAGCCAGGAGAACATTTCCTGAGTAGGGGAAGCTGAAGTGCTGTCATGCCAGGGATGAGGGACTCTGGTAAAAGACGCTGTCAAACAACACGGCTCTTTTAATTGTTTTTGAATAGAATTGTTTGAAATCAGTAACAGTACATCAATAATACTTTCAGTTTCTTAATAACTAGAAAAATAATAACTTCAAAACATTAGTTTCTTTTTGTGCAAGTTTAGCTGATTGGAGTCACAATTCTCTGTCTGGATCTAGGAAATTCCTCTGGACCAGGTAGATATAGACAAAGAAAATGAGATGCTAATCACAGTGGCACATTTCCACAAAGAGGTTTTCGGGACATTTGGAATTCCATTCTTGCTGAGGATACACCAGGTGCAGTATGCTTCCCTTTTCCTTCTGTGGGATTATACTGAGGATTTTTGCTTTAAATACTGTTGAAGAAATGCATTAATGTAGGAGGTGTGTAGGAAAATACAGCTCTTGTATCAAAGGTTCTACCACATCTATGCCTTTTTATGATTCAGTCATTTCCCAGCTCAGTTCCTTTTGCATACCCAGGTTGTTCAGTGTTTCAGGAAGCCTGTGAACACCTAGAAAGCTGTTACGTGGCAGCAGCTGCCATCCCCTGCCCCCTGCAGAATCCCCCAACAAACCAGAGCCCTATTTCCAACAGCACTTGAGTATCTGCAGTGCAGAGTTGCTGGCCAAAGTGGCCCTGCCATGGTTGCTCTCACTGAGACAGGATTATGGAAGATGGGGTTGCTTTCTCCATCACTTTCTGAGATGACTTTGCATTTCATCCCTTCTGTAATTTGGTGTGCTTTATCTTCTAGGGCTGAAAGTTAGTACAAGAACAAAAGCTAATTTTGAAAGCTTAATTTAAATTCTCACGTTTTTCCTGTGGTGCTGCTCCAGCTGAATGTCACCCTGATTCTCTTAATATCAAAGTGTATTTCTGGGAGCAGTTAGCCATTTCCTTCTATGCTTTTTCTGGTTCATGTTACTTTGTATGAAAATTACCTACTTTAAAAATTTGGGAATGAGAAATGTGTCCATATTTCTCTACCTCTAAAATTATAATTTTACTAATTTCCATAGTTTTGATCAAAGAGTAACACTTCTTTGGTGATTTTTTGGTGAAAACCATTTGTTCTGCATTTCCTTGTTATGACAGTTAATATATTTTATTCACCTTGAGGTTGACAGTATCTGTCACTTTTTTTGGCATTTTACATAGGCATGGAGCAGAAACATACTACAAAAAGTAGCAACAAGCTTAGAAAGAATATGGATTTTTTCACAAATTCCTATTTGGCTGCTAATTTTCTGATTTTGCTATTTAACATGACTTGCACATATCAGTGGCAGTGCCTGGCCAGTTTATGGGGCAGTTTGCATAATGATAAATCAATAAACTTGAAGTTTCTGAATGTAGAGCAAGTTGCCTGCTGTTGTTCCATATTGTAGAGAATGATGTTGACACTTGTATGATTTTGTAAATAACAGAGACTTGATGCAATCTATTTCAATGAAGCTTAAAGCAGGAAATACTAACAGCTTCCCTTCTTTTTCCTAGATTTTTTTTGACATTAAAAATCTTGTTATAATTACTAGGGTGAACACTTCAGAGAGGTTATGAAGCGGATTCAGACAATGCTGGACATACAAGAAAAAGAATTTGAGAAGGTAATTTCAAATTGGGAGGTTTTATTGGTGACTGTAAACCTTAAATGAGTTTATTGTAGTAGATTGGAACACCCCAGACTTGGGATAAGTGTAGATTTTGTGTGATAGAACAGCTGCTTGACTGAAATAATGCTTTTTCTGGGACTATATAGTTAGAATGGGTAGGATCAGTACTTCTGTACTGCATCAAGAGAAATATTCTGCAAAACAAAGTAACCCAGAAAATTGTAGCTGGTGTGGGACCTTTAGAAGCCACCCCCACATCACATTCCTGTTCAGAGCAGAACGTGACTCAGTCAGGTTGTGCAGGGTTTTTTAGTTGCAGTTTGCAAACTCCCAAGGGTGGGAATTCTGCCCTGTTCTGGACACTGTGTTTTAGAGTATTTCCACTATCACTGGGAAGCCTTTGCTTTCCTTGCACATAATCAGAATGTTTCATTTTGCAACTTATGGAGGTCACCTCTGTGCAGTTTTTTGAGAAGAGCCTGCTCCTGTGCACTGTCCTTCAGGTGGTGGAAAGCTGTAGATACCCTGACAGCCTTTTCTTCTCTGGGCGGAGCAGAACCCATTGCAGAGGTCCCTGAATGCCAGATTCCCCCCAGGCCTCTCACAGTCTCACTGGACTGTTGCTGCACTTGCTGCAGTTTGTTGCCCTGGCTTTTTCCCTGGAGGGCTTGAACCTGGACACAGTCAGTATTCCAGGATGTGGGTTCATGACTTCCTGAGCATTTATTTTGTCCTATTATCCAGGTTGTTGATGAGGGTTTTAACCAGGATTGGCCTTTTTCAATTCCTGAAGTTGAAAGTTATAAGTTGAAGTTACAAGTTTTCTACTTACAACAAGCTGAAAATTAGACTGTGAACTTAGGCTTGAAGACTTAATTTTAGTGTCATATCCTGCCACTTGGTTTTTGATTTTTTTTTTCTTTGCATAGTTTAAATTTGCCATTGTAATGATGGGCCGACACCAGTATCTCAACGAAGATGAATATGAAGTGAACTTGAAAGATTTTGAGTCCCAACCTGGTAAGTTGTTAGACAACATCACTTTTCTTTTGGCCTGCTAAAGCTGCTCTACCAGTTGTTATAATGTGTTCATCCTTACCTCAGGATGCAGAAAGAGTTTGTTCTTTCTGCATGACATACATTAGATGTAGTGACCAAGCAAGTATTTATATATACACTAGTGTGCACACTGAGCAGTGCTACATGAATGTGTTAGTCCAAGAAAATGTATTTTCTAGGCATATAGATAAAGAATCTGTTTCCTTTTGAGTTAAAAGATTGCATGTGAATGACCAAATGGGTCCAGTGTCAGTATAACACACTTTACAGCATCATTTGCACCTTGTCTTTTTTGTCCATCTACCCCCTTGCATATTTGATTCTTGTTTATTCCTCATATCCTCAATGAATCTAAAGATTCTAACAAGAACATTAAATATGTCAATTAGATGCTATTTAGATTTTCCTTTCCATAAGAAGTGAGTCACCAAGGTACAAATTCAGCTCCATTCTAAATTTGTCTCTGGATGGGCTGCCATCTTGTTTACTTGACTGACATTTAAACCTCTATTTTCTTAGACATTTACACATGGGAGAAACCAGGTTAATCCTTCAGGAGTTCCACCACAGGAGTGTTTTCATAGCTATAGAATGGGTTGGGCTGGGAGGTGCCTTAAAGATCATGCCATTCCACCCTGCTGCCATGGATGCCACACACCAGACCAGTCACTCATGGCCCCATCAAACCTGGCCTTGGACACTTCCAGGGCTGGGACAGCTGCAGCTCCTCTGGGCCACCTGCACCAGTGCTTCTAAATCCAAATCTCTCCTTTTCCTCTTTGGAGAGTTCTGTTTGGGAATGGCACCTTTGGATCCACAGTCAGGGATCCATTGAAACCCTTAAATTCATTGGGGTTTCTTCTCCCAGCTTAGCTGAGTGTTCCTCTCTGTGAGCTGCACTGACTCTCTGCAGTTCTATTTTTTTGACAGTTAGGAATTGTGATTTTTTTATTGGTAGGTTTTGCTAGGATCAAGCTTTCTCCAGTTTTTCCCAGCTGTGCTCTGGATTGATGTAACAGCTGTAAAGAAATCCTGTAACTGTGCATTTATTTCAAAACCTTCAGAGAGTTAGACCTGTGTTATTACTTGCAGGAGCCTAGCAAACAGTCCTTTTGTTGTGTGGGTAGCACAGATAGGCTTTGGCTTGCCAGAGCTGTGAGTGCACAAGTCACCCCAGAGCCCAGGAGTGTGTCACAGTCACCTCTGGGCACTACTAGTGAAGGGTATCTGGATGGTCAGCTTGGAGGTGGGCATTTCTCCACAGACAGACAAACACTCTCTGGTGTGGTCAGACCAGGCAGAGTCCTGATTTTGTTCTGGGAGTCATCCCCCTTGGGTCAGGGAGGGAAAGGCAATAGTCTGGAATGAACTGCTGGGCCTGGTGAGCAAGGCAGAGCCAGTGGTGCCAAAACAGCTTGAAAAACCGACCAGGTCAAAGGCACAGAACATGTCAGAATGTGGAGAAGGGAGAACTTGAACTGTTTGTAGGAAGTGTTGGGAATGTGAGAGCAAAAAGTTCTAATTTGAGAGTTCATGGAATTCACCCCTGTGAGAAAATATTGCTTTGATAGAATGGATTTCTACAAATGCCAAATTTTAGCACACACTGGACTGATGGAACCAAAGCTGTGGCATTGCACAGTTTGATTGGCATAGCTGATGTCAGTAGTGTCCCTCTGCTGTTGCCAAGGTACACCAACTATAGCTGTGACTGTGCTGGCACCAACCCTGTAGGATCTCATTTCTTTCTTCAGAAACATTCAAATTCTTCCACTAAGATTGGCAGTTCTCTTTTAATTTGATATTGACCATTTTGTCAAACAAGAAAAAACCCCAAAATAATTTTGATTGAAGAAAATATATCACAAAATGCAGATGCAGGCAACCAACAAGGTCACGTGTTTTATGCTTTAGTGGGTGGTTGCAGCTGATGGCTTTGAATGTAGAATGTACTTTCCTTGCTGGGGGCCTCTTTAGTTTCTGCCTTTATCATTTCACTTCAAAGAAAACATTGGATGCTCTGCATTGAGAATATCTTAAAAGAGAATTTCTCCCATTTGCAAGAAGTATGCGGACTGTGGTTAAAACTAGCAGTAGAATAAATAATATTGGGTTGAACAAATGAAAAAAACCTGTATATTTTCTTTGCAATCTAATGACTAGGGTTTTTTCTTAGAAAATAAAGAGGAGGGTCAGTTTCATGATTTCTTAATTAGCATTATTTGCATTTTACATGAATTAAACAGATATTCCCACTTAAACCAGATAATAGGGATAGCAGAGGTTATGGCAAATACTGTTGGTTGTCATGTTGGTTGTCAAATACTGTTTCGATGGCAGATCCTCCCTGTTTGAAACAGGCTCAGCACTTTGGTGAAAGCTGGTACTGTGATGTGCCTCTGGCCATAACAGTGGTTATCTTGCTTTAGCACAGCCTTCACTGCTGTAAAGTCCTGTAGGTGACTGAAGAAGACAAAAAGCAGGTACCTGCTGCAGAAGGAGCTGTGGGATGTCCTGCTGGAAGGAAAACCCTGCCCCTCCCTGTGATTCCCAGCACACTGTGGGCAGGGCACACAGGACTAGATTGTGTAATGGAAACATTTTTCCAATTTAGTCTTAAAAGTTCATTATTTTTTTTCTCTTTTCTTTTCTAGGCAACATGTCTCATCCAAGGCCATGGCTAGGGCTTGACCATTTCAATAAAGCCCCAAAGAGAAGTCGCTACACTTACCTTGAAAAAGCTATTAAAATCCATAACTGACTTACTTAACCAGATTGTCAAGGCAAGGGACAAAAATAAGTGTGTGTGTGCACCTTTTTAACAACTGTAGAACTTTGGTACACGTGCACTATATCTGAAGTCTTCAGCAAGAGGATTTGCTGCTGATGTTAATTTTATTTTGTTGAGGCTGTTCAGTTTGGCTTCTCTGTATCTATTGACTGCCCTTTTTGAGCAAAATGAAGGTGTTTTTATAAAAGCTTGGATGCCAATGAGAGTTATTTTATGGTAAACGTAATGCAAGGCAATTGTCAGCATAATGAGGGAAGAGTTTAGTAGAACAGTTGACATTGGCAAAATTATTTGTCTGTAGTACGTTTATAGATGGCATAAGCTGACTGGCTGCCCTTCCCGTGTGGTGTTCACCATCACTGCAGCTAGTAAGTCTTATGTTTAGACTCACATCAGATTTATTTCCTTCAGTTATACTTTAAATGACATTTTTGTGCATTTGTAAATGCAAAAGAAAAACTCACATCATCAATAAATAGCAATCTCTACTTTATTGTGTACATTGTTGGCACTTATTCGGGATTTTTGTCTCCTCCAGCTTCATAGAATCTTTTTTAATAAACTAGTTTTCATTTAATTTAGTCAATACTTTGCATCCCGTTTTACCAAGTGGATGCCCCGAGTCCTAAAAAGAGATATTTGGGTCTTTTTATGAAATTTCCAACCACTGAGAAATACCGTTGCGATTGATTATGCCATCTTCTGGCAAATAGAATGACACTCAAAAGTTGGCAAAAGCAAGTGAAAAGATTATAAATATCATTAATTTAGTTACCATGGGAAGAGATGGGGAAAACACAAGAACTAGCCTTTTAGCACAGAGGGCATGCTCACTAGTGTTTAGTAAGCTGTTGACTTTGTATAAAAAAGGAGGAAAAAAAATGAAAAAAGAAGAAAAAAAACCGAAAAAAGCAATTGTATATTTAATGAATGAACATGTACAATTTAACACTTGGAGGTTAATTTTATTGGGTGAGTCTGCAAGTGAATTTCACTGATGTTGATATTCATTGTGTGTAGTTTTATTTCAGTCCCCAGACTGCTTCCTTTTCTTTGGAGCTAATGCCAGCCGCGTGTCTAGTTTTGAGTGCAGTAAAGATAGAATCAGCAATTCACACTTAATTTTACATTCTTTTCCAGTATTTTATTTTGTTTCTGTAGCCGCAGTGTACAACTCCTCTTCCTGTATATTGCCTTTTTTTGCTGGAAAATGTTGTATGTTGAATAAAATTTTCTATAAAATTTTTTTTGATGAGTGATGACATGGACATTGAAGAAGATTTCTCCTCCCCTTGGAAATAGAGTTTTGGGAAACATTTTCATTAATGAGATTTTGCTAAAGGTGTGGTTTTCTTTTTCCTTAAGTGTTGACAATTGTATAATCCTCATTTGTTGTTTTGGGGGAACTTTGTGGGGGTTTCTGTTTAATAGTTTTGGGGTTTGGAGATTTTTGTGGGGTTTGGTTTTTTTACGTCCTAACTAGTCACATTTGAGCTTAAAAAATAAAAAGGTTTTCCAGGAAAGGAGTCATGTACAAAAAAGACAAATGGAAAAATTATTTTACTAGTTTGTTTGTAAAGCTTGTAGTAGAGTCTTTGTGGTAGACTGGACTCTGCCTGCCTGTACAAAATTTTGTGGTCCAGATTCTCAAGTCTAATATTATAAATGGTGTAAAGTGAAATCTGGAGTCTCTAAAGGTAAGGTCTCTTCATAGAGTAATAGATTCCCTCTGTAATGTGTTCCCTGTATTCATAACCAAAACAGAAGGTGCAAGTTCTAGGAATGTTTGATTCTCTTTTTAGTTTGTATCTTGCAGTGCTTTTAACTGTCTCTTATTTCCAGTCAAGGCAAACTAGTTGTTTACTTTTGTTTTGCTGTCTGTGTGTGTAGGTTAGCATAGAGGGAAGTGCTTGACTGGCATGCCTTAAGTGAGAAAGCTTTCCTTTGCTTTGCATTTCCACAGGCTGGTGACAACTGCACCATCCCAGAGCTGGTTTTACTGGTACTTGGATTGTCTCTACAGGCTTTCAGTAAATGTCAGGATTTGTTTGCAAACTGTTCCTGTGAATCAGAGGCTCTGGTCAGCAGTAGCAAGCCCTAATCATATTTAGTGTTGTTTAGGCTGATAGGAAATTGAGCTTGTATCTGAATGTCACTAAGTTTTCACATTCATTTATGGGATGGTGGCAGCTTTTAGGGACGATCTTAAGAAACACAATCCTTCCTAGTTCAGAAAAAAAAGCCACTAACAGTAGATTTTGGGTGCCTTTTGGGTTTTAGATGACTGGATTTTATGTGCTTCAGTATTTGTGCTATTCCTACACTAGTTTGATGATGTCCTTACTTTGAGGCATTCCATATGCAGTTTTCAATTACTGAAGGATTTCTGAGAAAAAAAAATATTTTGGAGCACAAGTAACTTGTTACTGAAATGTGGAAACACCTGTGAAGAGGAGGACAGGAGGGTTTCTCAGGTGCAGTATGTTTGTTTAATTCATTTTAAAAAATTACAAGAATACATTCTTCAAAATTGCCATGATTTCCATTTCTTTATTTAGATTTTGGAATTTTTAGGATAATACACAGTGAATGCATTAAATTAAGGTAATGGTAATGTAAGTGTTAAGCAATAAGGATGTAATTTCATGGTACACAGCATCAGATCAACATGTTAACAGTCCATCCAAATTCTCCCTACCAAAACAGAGCATGGTTCCTGTAGATTTACATAGTGCCTTTTATCCTGAAGGAGTCCAAAGCATTCTGTGAAATCTGAGCAGATCACACCAGTGAGAGTTGCTGACCAGAGAGTGCCAGCCAGTCCCAGCCCCTTCACCCGCCCAGGCTGGCACAGCCACCCGGGCAGGACGAGCAGAGCGAGCGCCTCCCGCATCCCGGATCTACCTCAGCTGCTGCCCTCCAGCTCCTCCAGCATCCCTGTGCCAGCAGCATCCCCGTGCCAGCAGCATCCCCGTGCCGTGCCAGCGGTGTCCCCGTGCCAGCGGTGTCCCCGTGCCGTGCCAGCGTCCCCACCCAGCCCCGGAGCTCGGACCACGGGCCCGCGCTGGCTGCAGCGCCCATCGGAGCCACGCAGGGGGGTTGCTGTGTGAAATCCTCTGTGAGCAATCGTTTTCTGTAGGAACTGTACATATTGTAAATAAAATAGCCCGGGGTAAACACTGCTTTGGTGTCTCGGCTCTTCGTTTTGGAGAGGTGTGGGAGTTACAGCTCTTGGGTCGCTCAGAACTCGGGGAGATTTTGGTTACATTGAGTAGATGAAGTTTACAAGCTTTGGCTAAATTGTGTGCTGGCTAGAAGGTGGTGTCATTATACTGCAAGAGTTCTATTGTCATTATATTACAAAGGTTCCATGTTGCTGGAGTTTCATACCTCTGTGATGTTTCTTGTAGGCAGCTCCTCTAAGCACTGACTCTTCTTTCTTCTGGCAGCAGCCAACTGACTCCAGTTCCCTTCAACCAACCAAACCACTCTTTTATAGCACTCTTCTTACTGGCTACAGTGGCTGTTAAAGTCAGGTCTGCTCCTAGTCTTTAATAATTAACCCAGCTGCAACTCTTTAGGGGGTAAGATTATTTTCTATATTACCTTTATTGACTTATATTCTATCCCCCTACAAGGTAAATTCTGACTTGTACCTCAGCTTCCACATTTTCAGGCCTTGTTTTTCCTGAAACACTGAGGTGCAGAGTGTTGGCTGTTTGATGTGAGAGCAGCAAGTGTCATTTATTGTTGACTGTTAAACCTGCCTGGTCTTTGGGGTCAGAAAAAGGGGGAAATGTTCACATGTGATATGTCCTAATCGGGGTCCAGATCTGTGTTCTGTTTAATTTCTGTCCCAGGTGATGTTGAAGTTAGCTGTATACCAAGCACAGCAGGAAATTAAATTTGCTATGCTGGAAGCTTTTATCTTTTATTAAATAGTTGTGTAAAACTATTGTACTTATAAATAGTGGTGTAAAAATGTCCTGACTACTTCTGTTAAATACCTCTTGCACATCTCAAGTCATATATTTATATAATTTCTTTGCTGTGTGTATATTCGTGTGGATTTGGGTTTTGCACCTTTCCTGATTAATGTCACTGACTTGGTGTATTATTTACCACTAATTAACACAACACTTATGGTTTCACAGCCACATTTTAAAATAGAGAAAAATCTTAACATCCTAAAAAATGTGTGAATTGGTAAAACCTGTTGTGCTGCCATCTGTGTGCCTTCCATCCTTGAGGGTTTGTATTCCATCGGGTCACAGCAGGTTGGGTGGCTGGGGGGGACAGTCCCTGACCTTGGTGCAGAGGAGGGAAAGCTGGGGCAGCTGCTCTGGGGATGGTTTGGTGTTGGCTTTCATGTAGGCCTGGGAAAATGGTTGTTTAACAATTTTTACATGTATTGATTAGGGTTTTTCACGTCTCACTGTCTGAAGACTGGGGTTTCTGTAGTCTAAAGGCTGCAGTGGTGCAGGTGTTGAAGTGAAAATCAGTGCATATGCCCAGCCTAGCTTAACTGAACTGGGATGAGCTCAGTAGGGGCAGTTTGTGGTGCAGACTGGGACAGCTGGCTTAGGGTCCCAGGGCTGGTGGCAGCGCCGTTCCTGAAGCTCGTTCCTAATGCTGCCTTCAACTTTGCAGGGTCCAACAGGCAGGACTTGCCTTTGCTGTGTCACTGTGCCAGCCGCCGGAGGAGCTGCTGGGGGCTCTGACCGGCACTCTGCCCAGTGTCCCTGCCCGTGTCCCTGTCCCTTTCCCGGTGTCCCTGTCCGTGTCCCTGACCCTTTCCCGGTGTCCCTGCCCGTGTCCCTGACCCTTTCCCGGTGTCCCTGTCCCGGTGCCCCGTGGGCGGAGCGCGCAGTGCGCCCCGTGCCCGGCAGGGGGCGGTGGCGGGCGGTGCCCCGGGACTGCGACTGCGGCTGCGGTCAGTGAGTGACCGAGCAGGGACAGGGACACTGCACAGGGACACGGGTCACACCAGGGACAGGGACACTGCACAGGGACACGGACACTGCACAGGGACACTGGTCACACCAGGGACAGGGACACTGCACAGGGACACGGGTCACACCAGGGACAGGGACACTGCACAGGGACAAGGACAGGGGCACTGGTCACAGCACAGGGACAGGGAGCGTGGTCACACCATCTGCAGTTTGGAGAAGGATCCCTTTCAGCTCTTTAAGTGTCCGTAGTGCAGCCCCGGTGCTGCTGCCCCGCATCCCCCTGCCCTCAGCACTCCCTGTACCAATGTGAAAGCACTGATGATGTTATGGCATGGAAATGCACGAGTTTCTTCTCTCCCTCTGTTTATTTTTCCAGCCAGCAATAAGCTGCAGCAGCTGCTGCTGTTGTCAGTGTTGAGAAGGGTCTGGGCACCTCCTGGGCATTGTAATTGCAGATATTTGATTGCACAAGGTGAGTGACTGTGAAGTTCTGTGTGAAGGTGAAGTCTAATAAGTTCTGCTTTGGGAGATGATGCACTGCAGTGAGAAGGCTGAGAGGTAAAATCAAGGCCTTGTGTTGTGGTGACTTTTTTCAAGCTGTGCTTGCTGATTTTTTCTTCTTTGTGTGTTTGCCTTTTGCATTGTAGCTTGTTAATGCAAAGGGGGTATCCCAGTGACCTGCGTCTCTGCTCTGGGTGCAACGGGGCATGGCAGCAATGCACACAGCAGATTTGCCAGTCTTGTGAACAGTAACAGGTTTATTTTCTTACCTCATACATAACAGAGTAAAGACAGTCTCATAACTTAGTGTTTTGTTAATAAATAATCAGCTACACTGTACCACCCACAGCCCTGCAGGGGTAGATCCTGCAGGGAGAAGAGCAGAGAGAAATGAAATCCCAGCCAGTCAGTTCCAGTGCAGAGAAGGTAAGAGCTTCTCTGAAGCATCCATGTCCAAACCTTGGGTAGTGGTGGGCTGAGAGGTCCAGAGTAGTCTGTGTCCCAGCTGGGTGGGAGATTTGAGAGGAGCTGAAGAACTCACCAGCTGGAAACTTCACAGCACAGGGCAGTGAATCAAATAGAGCATAAATTAAATGATAGTGCAAATTAGTCTTGAAGTGTTTTTTGTTTTATAGCCAGTCCAACCATGTGGTGCTAAACTGGAGTTTACCAGGTGGGTTCACCAGCAAGGGAGCTGCAGAACCTAAGCATAGTCCTGGCAGTTTCCTAGCAGTAGTTTTATGTGCAGAATCTTATGCCATTAGGAAATAGAGGCTTTACAGCATCTGGTTGCATAAAGTTTGTTTTTATAGTCTTTTGTATCTATAAATGTGAAATTGGCAGTATGGGCAGTAATGATCTGCATCCTTGAAGATCTTGATGAAGAGAGGGACGAAGCAGCATCCGAAGCAGCACCTGGAGCCAAAGGGGAGATGGACATGCACAGAATGATTTCTGCCTTCCCTTTCCTGCTGGCCACAGCTGGGATTTCCCCTGCCTTGTTCTGTCTGCCTTTTCACTGTGTGAATCCCCTTCTTTCCCAAGCCTATTAATGTTTAAAGCATCTTCCAAAAAATTTATCTTCTTCTTCTGACATCTTATGCATGAGTCTGTTCCTGAGCCTGATTCTAAATTACAGTTGGGAAGTAGACAGTGTTGTACTAATTTCTGCTTGTCTTATGAAAAGTGAAACATACTGGGATAAATTTAGCAAATTTTCTTCCCCTGTAGCCATGATGACTGTATCTAGAAAGGACAGGATGGCTTCTCACCAAGTGGAGAAGGGCAAACTGTCTGTATAGGCACTAACTAGAACTTTGATTTTTAATTACTCATTTTTAACCTTCTGCTGTGCTGAATCTGCACAGTGCCCATGAAAACTTACCCAACCATGCACAGGCTGGTGCACAGGAGGTAGGACAGCTTGCCCAGTCTGTAGGTGACCTGGGTGGTGATGTGCTGGCGGCAGGAAGGACAGATTGTGGATGTTGGTTTGCTGGAGAAGATCCCTGCCACGATGATGGGAGGCTGGGGCACCAAATAAACTGAGTTCAGGAGGAGAGGAGAAGCAGCCAAATTAGAAGCACAGGAAATATTTTGCAGGTTATAAAGCCTAAATTCAGAGAATGTGGGTTCTTAACATGGCATCCATGTTATTGTTGATTTCAGGTGTATTCCTAAGAGCCACTGTGCTGATTCTGTGTGTCCCAAGGCAGTCCCCACCACCCTCTGTGGATGTACTCTGACACTGAGGGTTTGTCTTCTGATATTTAAAGTGATATGAAAATCCTTGTTCTCCCTGAAGAAGAGATTTGAAGGAGGATGGGGAACTTTCTGGATCGACTTTTCAGTAGTTATGAGAAATTCATCAAAGCAGTTACTCTTACACCTACAAAACAGCTGTAGGTGTTTGTAGCTACAGCTACTGGTGCTGTTCTCAGTTAATCTCTAGCTCATGTTTTTGCAGTCTAGACTTGACTGTCATATTCCCTGAGGGGCACACCCCTTGTAGATATACGAAGGATATTTTTTCAGAAATGTGTTCAGTAAAAAAAATACCATTTTAAGGATCCTAAAACATGTTTAGGGTACAACTTCACACTGTAGCCTGAGGCAAAACTTGAGGAGTGGGAAGTTATCTGTTAGATAGATAGGATAGAGCATGTCTGAGTTCAAGTGCCTTCTGGTTTTAAGGATATTTAAAAATGTATGTCTCCTTTCCTCCTGTATGAGGTGTTACTGACTGTTCTTCAAAGCCTTTCCTCAGCAAATCCTTTGAGTTTCTTCACTTCATAAAGGTGACTAGAACAGGAGCACTGGCCTTAAAATTATTTGTTCTGAAAGCTCTGGCTTCTGGCCTTTTTGGTTTGGTTTGTTTTTAGGATTTTTTTTCAAACGGGTATTTGTGTAGATTGGCAAATGCTGGACAATCAAGTCTGAGTTCCTTGTATTATTATCCTTAGTTTACCTTCTGACATTTCTGTGGAAATTTTCCAGCTTATGAGATTGTGATTGGATCAGAGAATTCCCACCCTGTGTGTTGGTGTTCAATCCAAGCCCATTTCCCTGGTGCTGGGCTGCACTCCCAGGGCACAGCCGGGGCTTACCGGGCTCCTCCACGATGGTGGTTTCTCGGTACGAGTAAGGAGGGGGAGAAGGATACTCATAGCTCCCTGTGCAGAGAAAAACAGGGCAAAATGTGTAAGGAACAACAGCTTCTGGCTCCCAAAAACCCCGTGGAGTGAGCCAAGAGGGGCCAAATCCAGCCCAGGGAGAAGCAGCCACAGAAGAGCTGCAGTGGCTGGCTGGCCTCACTTTTATAAAAGCTGAGAAACCAAATCATTTCTTAGGAAAGGCAGCGACTCCATCATCCCAGCATAACACTGTCATGATAGCCAATCTTAATTTAAGGACTTCACACATAAAGGGCCCACAGCACTTCAACCTTCAGTGGTAACTACCCTTACTGTGAGTATTTAGAGCCTCTTTACTAGTTCAAACTTTATCAGCTTTCAAAAAAATATTTCATCGCACTCTGTTCTAGAAAGAAATAAAAAAGTTAAAATATCTTTTTGCTTTGGGAGAAGGGAAGCTGGTGACTAAGACACCTCAAGCTTTTTCAGTTCTTTTGCTAATCTTTCAAATTAAGAATGCAATCAGCCTACCTGAGGTGAAATAAATGACTGCATTAAAAAAATACATTCATGAATACATTCAAAATAAATCCAAGTAAAAGCTTTACAGACAGCTGGTGTGGATGTGGTAGCAAACACAGGCTGCTCTGGGAGAGGAGGACAGTCCCTAGGAGAAACCTTGGTTGGTCAAGCCTGGGCAGCATTGGAGAAACTCTCACCCCCAGGCAGAGCCACCCTGAGTCCAGCCTGTGCTCAAGCTTTTCACAAATGATGTGGGTGCAGCCAGGGAATGAGCCCACAGGGATACAAATGGAATATAAAACCAGGATTTTCCAGAGTAGGATGGGCAAAAAAAATGTTAGCAATATTTTCTTGAATGGCTTGCCAGAAGTGGTAGAGATTTGCAATGGCATTTGAGTTTCACGGTGGTGAGGTTGTGTTTAGTTTTTGGTTTTGAAGAGTTTTCTGTTTGATTTTTCTGTTTGGTTTCTAGGGGGTGTCATTTGTAGGGAAAAAATTGTAAAAAAATTAAAAACTAAATAATTTCTTTCTGATTTAGAAAAGGAATCTGCTTAGTACAGGTGAGCTCCCTCTTGCTGTGTGTTAGTGGAGGATCTGCAGCTCAGTGCTGGGTCTGGGCAGTGCCTGTGCCTTGCCTGAGTGGCTCCAAGTGAGATTCCTTCTCCACAGCCTCTTGCAAGCTCTGCTGAGCTTAGAAAAAGGCCAGAGAGATCTTTGAGGACAAAAATATTTACAGAGAGAGCTGATCAGAGCAAAATGCTCTGAAAATGAGTCAGGCTTAGAGGCCCACGGCTGACACATCCAGCATTATTAGTTACTGCCTGACCTCCCATTTGGAGTTTTTCTCCAGCTCTGTCCAGTAAATGGCAATTTCCTCAGCAGCAGGAAGGTAACAAAGGTACAGTCACTGAGGATGGGGAGTGTTGAGGTGCTTGTGTAGGTGTGAGGGCAGTGCCTGGGTTCAGAAGCAAAAGCCCACCCAGGAGAGCAGCAGCTCCTGGCACCTCTTGCAGCCCTGGAGCTGAATTGTCATCACTGCATCCCTGTAGGAGCCTGGAGAGGGCAGCTTGGCCAGCAGGGACCATAGGGAAAAGGCCAGAACTCTAAAACTAGTTGACAATTGAAGCAGAACATAACCCATCCACGTACAGAGTTTGCTGGGAACACTTGCACGTTAGAAATATGAAATTATTGTAGCGATACAGCTGCAATAAAGCACGTTATTTTAAAAAATATTATTAACTAAACCAACAAAAATATTTATTGCCATTAGCTGGAACTCTGGATGCTGAGAATTTTGAACTTTAAAGGCACAGAAACATTTTAATGATGTTTCTATTAGGAGATCCTACCCCCATCCCAGGGTTTATATGCTGGCACAGACACTTTCTGAACCCATCCCACCCTGGCAAGGTTGGGCCCCAAAGTGCCCAGTGATGAGCTGGAATGTAAGGGGACACATTATGGGTACATGAAGGTGGTATGGAATGTAACCTTATCCCCTAAAGAGTTGCAGCTGAACCAATTACTGAAGATAGGAGCAGGCCGGATGTGAACAGGCCACAGCTGTAGCCAGTAAGAGGAGTGTTGCCAAAGAGTGGGTGGGTTGGGTGAGGAGGAGCTGGAGTCAGTTGGCTGCTGTGAGGATGAGGAACAGTCAGTGCCTAGAGGAGCTGCCTGTGAGAAACATCAAGGAGGTACGAAACCCTGGCACTATGGAACCCTTGCAATGTACTGACAATAGAACCCTTGCAACAGAATGACAACCCTGGAAACCAACCCAGGGAGCCCCCGGGGCCCTCCCAGCCCCGCTCACCGTCCTGGCCCAGCGGCGGCGCCGAGGGCTCCGGGTACCGCGCGGGGTGCGGCTCGTACATCACCATGGGCACCTGCGGCCGCTGCTTCTCTGCCGCCATCCTGCGGCTCTCCTGTGGGAGAAGGGCAAAATGAAACCTTCCCTGGGCCTCTCCTGCGAGAGAAGGGCAAAATTAAACCTTTCCTGCATGAATCTCCCTGCCCTGGGTTTGCCAGTGCTTCTGTGGCTCCTGCTTCTCACACTCGGGGGGTGCTCAAAGGGAAATTAGCAGTTCTCACATTGGTTTTTTGTGGTAGGGTGGAGAGCAGTCAGCTCCTGTAACGCTTCGTGATGGGGAAGGTGGAGAGCAGAAAATATCATCTTAATAAAAGAAATGCCAGTATTTCTTTGTCCTGGGAAGCTAAAGATGTTCCCCCAGAAAACACTATTCAAAGTGTGCAAACTCGGGACTGAAAGAGTTACCTGTGCAGAAAAGAAGGAATTTTTTCAAGTAATCAAAAAAAGGGAAGAGCACACTTGGAGCCCCCGTGAAAAACCTTCCCGTGTGATTAAGTCAGTGCAATCAGCGGCAATTTGGATCTTTCTTTCTTCAGGTTATTGTGCAAACTTATCAGCGTTGTTATCGTGACCGGTTTTGTCCTGTGAAACTATTGTCTCATCGGTAGGTGACAGGCTTTTGTTGGGAAACATCCTTATTATGGGTGACTGCGCTGCCTGAGGCTCTGAGCAGGATGAAACCACAAAATGTGTGTTTTGCAGGTGTTGGCAGGAGCTGATCCTCGCAATAAAGGCGGGTGGGAGGAAGAGGATGGGGATAGAGATGTGTGTTTGTATCCCTGCCAGCGGAAAGGCGATAATTATTCCTAGCTGCCCCTTCAAGCAGTATTAACTGCTTGATTTCCTACTAACATTTACTGGAAGAGTCCTTTGCAGAAAAAAGAGACAGCCTTTTTCCACAGGTCAGCGAGTGTTTTGGGGGAAAAGGGAAATTCTGGGGGAAAAAAGGAGCACAGAGGCACAAACTGCCTGAATGTGTGGGGTCAAAGGAAAGCAGCAGAGGAATTGCTGGGCAAGGCAGGATGGTCCCAACAGGTGTGTTTGCAAGGGCTGTTGGAGGGGGACGACAGCACAGGGAGGATCAGCAGTGCTGAGTTCAAGCATCAGCCCCTCAGGGAGAAAAATAAAAAGGAATTTGAAAATGTCACCAGGGAAGATGTGCTGTAATTTTTACAAATCTGGATGAAGGGCAGGTGGTATGAAAAATGGTAGCAGAATGAATCATTGAGGGAACAGGTAGGATGGTGTGGAGAAAAAATCAGAAATACAGCATCGGCCACGTTAAGGCCAAAGATACCAAAGGAAATTGCAAATACATGGATTGGAGAGGATGGCTGGAGAAAGGTACATCTCATTATAATTGTTGTAAAGGAGCTAAACCAGGGGATTGGGAATGGCAGAGGTGTTATCAGGCCATTGATGAAGCTTCATGAGGATCCCACCGGGAAGAAAAAAGGTGAGTCAAGAGAATTTGGGTAGGATGAAGCTGTGAGAAGCAAGGGAGAAGAGAAAGAGCTTGTCAGCAGTGCCTGTGGCTCGGGAGTGCGCTGATAGGTGATGTTACATTATCCGGTGTTGGCCAAGAGCTGCTCCCCTGGCGCAGGGATTAGTGGGGAAAATTACAGGGAGTCTCCAAGTTTTTGTCTTATTCCTATCTTGGTGCACTGAACGCTGGGTGGTGTCCATTTGGGTGACACTTCTGCAGAATTCCTCTCGCTGCAAAACAGGAAAAAGAGGGAAGAGCTTTTGAACTGCATCCAGTGCCTGTGAGCCCGGGCAGGAGCCTGCAAGAGGCAGGGGAAGGAGGAGTAATGATGGCTAACACGGGGAGAACTTGCCAGGGCTCCTGCAGAGTGCAAGCGCACGCTGAGCAATCCCGGCTCCACCCGAGGGATGGGATAACATCACTGGGGAATGGTGTGGGATGCCGGGCTTGTGTTGGATCTGTTGGAGCTGCTGAGCACAGGGCTGTGGGCTGAGGCTGATAAAGCCCTGAATTCTCTCCTTTCAGTGCCTTGTTCTGCCTGCAGCAGCTCTGAGTGCTGAGGGCTCAGCTCCTCAGCCTGGGTGGGAGACAGCACCAGGGGCTCGGGTACCCTCTGGGCCTGAATGCTGAGCATCCAGAGGTCAGGAGAGGCATTTTCTGGGGCTGTTTATGCAGCTCTGCAGACCCTTTAATCCGGCTCACTCTCAGCTCCTGGTCCCAGCCCTGTACAAAGTGCCAGAGAGCTCTTCAGGGCTGTGACTCCCAAACCTGCAGCTGTTGTTGCCGTAAATTAGAGCAAGGGATTTCCCTCTTTTGCAGATGTTGGAGAGGAAGGTACAGCAGAGAACACTGTGAGTAGCCCCGGAGGAAAAGCTCCTAAGGAGAAATACCAGGAGGCAGTTCCTGAAGAGCAGGAAAATGCCCTCTAAACTGTCCTGCAGTGACAGCCAGGTCACAATGAAGAGCTCAGGAGTGATGTGAGCTGCCCTCTCTGCAGTCCCCCTGAGCAAACAGAGCAAGGGCAGAGCCCCTGGGGCTCTCCTGGGGTGGGCCTGGGTTTGTCCAGGCAGATGGACTCAAACTCCTGCAAAGTGCTTGATTTGCAGGCAGAACTGCACAGTCCAGGGCACCAAAACAGTTCCCTGTGCTCTCTCAAGCTTTAGTCTCGTCTACACATGGATATAAACTGGTTTGCATGGGGAAATAAAGCTGACTTTAAGTCCTCTGGAAATCAGTATTTAAAACAAGAAGTAAATCACACCCTGAGGGATATGCACAAAGAGCCAGCTCAGTGCAAGCAAGCACCGATCTCTCCTTTCTGTTCCAGGAAGGAGAGAGCCCAGGGAAGGATGGGCAGGCAGTTTCCATCATCTTCCTCCGATTTGCTCCAGGATCTTGTGTTTGGGTGTGAGGAGCAGCCTGGTGCAGGCAGGCAAGGCTGCTGAGCTGTGAAATCCCAGGGCACAGCCCCACTCTGCCCTCCCACCCGCAGCTCTGTCCCTCCTGAATGTCCCAATAACCCCACAGGTGGGATTCATTGCAAGTCATCTCTGCTTGGAAAGGGGTTTCATTTGGAAACCAAAGTTCTCTGCAGCACTAACACTTCTTCCAGGGTCATACCTGGCCCTCAAGGATGGCATCTCAGCCAGCAGTGGCTTTATAAGAAGTGTTTGATCTCCATTCCAGCTTCATCTGCTGTCAGTGTGGGATTTGCTGTTCAGTGAGGGTTCAGTGTTCAGAGACAGAGAAAAAGGAACATGGAATTTGGGTGGAAACTCTAAGATTTGGGTGTTTGAAGAATATAGGGTGCTGCATTCAAAAGTTTGGTATTTTGGAAGATTAGCATTAGAAGATTGTAGTAAATGATCTCCACATTTCATGGACATGTGGAGGAATAGCAGTTTTCTGCAGTGCCCTGTTGGCTTCTAGGACACTGGCCCAAAGGCTCTCAGTTTGCTGCAATGTGTTCTGGTTCTCCTGCCATCAGTAGTTGAATGTTTTCCTGGGCATTTAGCCCTTCCAGCTGTGTTTGTGAGGCAATTTAAATTTCTGCCATAAAACGCCATTGCTGGCATGCAATTCCATCCAGGGCTTGAAGAATATCAAGAGCCTGTTTCACCTGATTGAAGCAGTTAATTCCAGTTTTTGGCTAGCAATGAAACACTGAATTCCTCAGTGGGGAGATCTTTTCCCTTTAGCCCAGAGTTGGTCATTTCAGGTAACATTCACAATGTGCTGAGGGTTTTCAGATGTTCAAAAAGGAATAGTTCCAGCTTTAATACAGACAAACATAATTGGAGAGCAGGACTCAGGTATTTGCCTATTCTCATTCTTAAATAGAAGCTAAAAGAGAGGACTGCTGGCAGCAAATGAGAATTTAGACTTTAGAAAGCATTCATTATATGTGGAGTAGACAACCTTTTCAAGGAGATGAAGAACACTCTGCCAATTCCCCATTCTTTACTCATGAAATTAATTTTTTAATATCGTAGTTATTCTGGCTTTTAAGCCTGAATCAGGTTAGCAGCCTCTTCAAATGGAGAGGATGTAGCTGAGGGGGCCTGACTGAATATGCACCAAATTTCCTGGTGCAAACTCTTCACCTGGTTCCCTTGTCTGCTCACTGCCTTGGCTCTCTCCCTGCTATGTGCTCTCCCAGGGCTCTGGAAAGGCAGGCACTGCCTGGGTTTTCCAGTCCTGTCCCACATCAGATGTTTGTGTTAGGTTAGTCCCTCATGAAAGGAGCCCTGGTCTATAATTCAGCATGTTTACTGCTCCTGTTGCTCTCACCTTAAAGCAATCCAAACCACTGTAAACTTTCACAAACCTTCCAGTGGGAATTATTAATAGTAGTTTCTTGCTGTGTGCTTTTGTGCCAGCATCATGCTTTTGCAGAAAACCCTCTCCCCTCGAGCCAGCCCAGGGAACATTCCTGGCCCTTGCAGCCTTCCCTTCACAGCACTGAGCAAGGTCTGAGCCCTTTTCATTTCTGTGCAGTGAATTCATCCTTGTCCGTGAATGGTCAGTGACCTCTGTCCTCAGCCTATGGAATGGTATGAATGTCATCTTCCATTTAATGGAAAAGTTGTCCGCAGAATAACCCAGCAGCACTTATTTCCTTTTCCCAGCCACCTCATGCTGGTGGTTTGTATTTAAGTTGTCATTAACCAGCAGCAGGTCTTTCTCCTCCAATGTTGTTCTGTACTAATGAAGTCCCAGCTTGCAGCTGAAATTTGGGGTAGTTTTTGTAAGTGGGCTGCTTTGTTGCATTATAATGCACACAAATGCTGCCACAGCAGGTCTCTAACTTTTCTTATTCGGTATAATAGATTTTCTGCTTCCATAATTTGTTTCCTAAGTCATACATTTTATTAGCCACTCCTATATTTCTGCCAAGGTTATTAATTAAAATACTGAACAAGATCCATCACTGCTTCCTGAGGTAACCTTTGATGCAAACCAGGTTTATCTATTAAACCTTGTTCCTTAGTTTACTGTTTGAAGTATAATCCCTTGTTCCCTTGAGATGACCAACTTTATTCACATGTAAAGGGCACTTGCTGCGAAGGGTGAGAACAGCTGAGCCCTGGGATTCCATTAGAACTGGTCCCTCCCTAATTACCATTCCAAAAATAGAGTAATAACCACCAAAGGGAAGTATTGTCCAGTGGTTTGTGCATTAACCTGGACTGGGGGAAAAAATGGGCTCAGTTCCTGTTCTGCCACAGTGACGTTTAACAGTTAATGAATCTTGGTTTTCCCTAGCTCTGTTGTGGACAGAAATTCTGTTTTGGGGAGATACTACCTCAATTCTGCTGTGACGTGGTCACACTTGGTTATGTCTTAAAGCTGGAGCAAACAGAAGATGGGAAATGCTGAGTTTAGGTTCAGCCTTTGTCCTTTATGAACACAATTTTGTCTTTCACGTTCCCTTTTAGCTTTCAAAATTGAGGGCAGCCTTACACAGTTGTTTCCAGCACTTAATCATTACTTTAAAAATTGATGTTTGCCAACTTTTAATTTAATTCCTTTATAGGTGAACATTCCCTCACCAGCAGCATTGACTCATGGGTAGCCAGCATTTCATTTACACCCTTTTAAAAATAATGTCCAAAATTTATCCTTCAAATGAAAGCTGATAGAGCAGCTCTAGCAATGTGTCCTACAGCATCTGGAGCTGGTTTAGCAACTCTTACAAAGTTATTATGAATAAATCCACCTAAAACAGGCAGGTGTGTGCCCTGCTTTTAGGTGTGAGCTAAGACCTTTCCTATGGTGCACTAGTTTGAATTTCTATCCTTATTACTGCTCATTTCCACCTTCTCAGAAAGCTCCTTTGCCTCTCCTCCATCTCTGCTCTGTTCTAGGAGAAAGAGACAATATCCTGAGACAAATCTTTGCCTCCAGATTTTCGGAACAAGAGAGAGGCTTGTAGATTCTCAGAGCTTGCCAATTCAATCAGGAGAAGTGAACGCTGACAGCAGAGAGCCAGAGGTGCTGCACTGCCCAGCTCAGTGTCTGCCCCAGCCCTGTTCCCCCATTCTCTGCCTCCCCAGGAGCAAACACAGCTTTGATCCCAGCCCATCTGACAGCTCTTACCTTTCTGTAGCTCTGGCAAACCCAGGGAGGAGGAAAGCTTCAGCAGGGGCTCACTCCAGCCATGTCTGTGCCTGGCTGTGCGTGGGGACAGAGCCACAGCGGGGCAGGGACACGGCCCCACTCTGCCGTGACTCCCGTGGCTGTCAGCCCTGCACAGGCTGTAATTAGCCCAGTTTGTCACTGCCCCAGCCTCTGCTCACACCTGCTCTGTCACACAAGGAATGCTGTGGGACTGGCTTCCACCAGAGGTTGTTTTTGTTGGTTTGTTTTATTCCCAATATCCCAGAAATTTTCCTTTGTGCTAAGCTGAAAGCCAATGGAGGGATGAGAAGCAGCACAGAAATAACTTGAGGGAACGGAGAGAAAAGCATGTGTCCCACCCAAGTGTGTGCTTCTCTATGAGAAAAGAAGGATGAAAAACCACAGGTACAGGTGCATCTGGGGCTCTGATATTTTATTACTGAGATCAGTGATCATTTTAAATTTCTGACCAATTAAGTGTGCTTAGATCAGCAAGGATCTCTGTGCAGGCTGGTAAATATTGATATTTTAGCTGGGATCTTCTTGGTAACCAGGTCTGTGGCTGAGCTGGATTTTTGGTAAATAGATGCCTTGTGGTGGGTTGCCAGATGCCCACCCAGATGGTCTTGTTCCCTCTTCAACAGTGAAAATAAGATGGAAATGCTCTTCAGGTGAGTTAAGTCACACACTAATCACCATCCCAAACCAGACTTGACCTGGGGAAAACTAATTGAATTTATTACCAACGAAAATATATTTGAAAGGCAAAAAACAGAGACAAAACCACCTCCCTCACATGCCACACATCTGGCACCTCCAAGTATAACAGTGGCCCTGTGGCCCTCTCAGTCAGAATTGTTTTTATTCATCTGAACATCCTGCAGGACTGTTTTGTACAAAGACCTTTTTCCACAGCAGGAGCCCATCCCACAAGGATGGAGCAGGATGCCCTGGGTTTGTCTGGCAGACTCACATCTCCAGCTCAGAACATGCTGCTGGCTCAGCTCCTGGCCAAAATCTTGTTTAAGAAAGGGCTGCAGCAGTGCAGGAAGCCCCTGAGCTTGGAAAGTCAGGATTACACAATAATTAGCAAAATAGAATTTTATATTTCCCAGTACAGCTGGGAAACTGTCATGGGACCAGGAAGAAAAGGGGGAGCTGCTGTGCACTCCAAGTTTTCATGCCCCTTTTGTCACCACAACCTGGGAACTCTGGAAACAGATTTTTTGTTGTTGTTAATAGATGTTTTGGCAGGTTTGGATGCTGTTAATGGTGACAGCACATCACCTGCCTCTCCCCAGACATGAAGGACAGGTACAGAGCACTTACTCAGATTTGCTTCACTGCCAAAGAGGAGGCTCAGCACCCAGTGCACAACACACATCATCAGGGCAGCTGCAGACTCACCTCCCAGGAGTCACATCTCCAGGCTAAACTAAGAAACATGAAAGGATGGCTGACAGTAGCTGTGGCTGATCCCATTTCTGCCTTTCAGATCTTTGCTCTTTCACAGGTTTCTTATGTGATATTGGGCAAGTTATTCACTCCTCTGCGTTGTCTTCATATAAAGAAAAAATAAATAGACTGATTGTAATAAATCAATTTCGGTAGAAATGTTAAGATGCTGCCTTATTGAAACTCAAATGCTTTGTGGATAGGCTTTATTTTGACAATATTTTCTTAGGAAAGTCACTGCATTTTCATACTGCAATGTGCTACTTCCTAAAGAGGTGCTTTAAGGTCTAGAGAAAGCACTCTGGAAGAAAAAAAAAAGAAGTGTCAAAATAGTAATATTGTAGAAAAAATGGATTTAAGGAGAGTCCTTTTATATATTTATATATCAGGAGATCAGTGTGGGGGACAGGGGCCATTTCTTAGGGATGGCTGTCTTTCCTTGTCCTTGAACAGCAGAAGAAAAGAAGTGACGGAACCATGAGTGCATCCAGAAGTACTCATGCACAAGAAATTCTGGCTGTGATGTAGGATGGTTTAACTGCTTAAATATTTCCAGCAGCTTCAATTCCCCCAGCCTGCTGCCCAGCTGGCACCTGGGCAAGGCCCTGCCCTGGCTGCAGCTCCCAGGGCTCTGTGCAGGGTGCAGGGGGCAGTGCCAGCTCTGTGCCCTGCTCTGGTGGCACTGGGTGCTCTGTCACCTCCAGCCTTGGCTGCAACTGAGCTGGAGGGGTGCAGAGATCCTCCTGCCTCCTGCCAAGCTGCTTTTGTCCCTCTGTGCTGCCCTGCCAGTGATGCCCCAGCCTGTGGGGGAAGCTGGGGGTTTTAAACTTTGGTTTACATGTGTACCACTGGCTTTGTTTCCCAACCCTAATTACAGAGCTTGCTGTAGGAGAAACACTGTGAGGCTTGGGAGGGGAGAGATGCTATCTGCCCCCTGAATATCATGTGTGCTATCAGGGACAAACCAGGGTGCAATAATCATTATAAATTAGTCCATCAAGTGGTGACTGCTTTTCCTATCCTTCTAAAAAATAGCCACTTGCTGGATCTAGGAGCTGTTCACCATTATTGGTGGCTTCTTTCCCATTTTTGCTCACAGTTTCTCATAGAATGGGAATGCTGGATTCAAGATTTTTATGTTTTTTTTCCTGCATGAAGTTGGTAGCCCTGTTTCTGACCATGGATGTTGTAACTGTGGAGTTAAGATCAGAAGGATCTTGGAGTGAGATAAAGACTGTCAATTGTCAATCCTCACCTGGGGATTTCTGCAGGGTGCTGCTGGATATCAAGCCCTACGTGACCCAGGTAGGGGAAGCTGCCCCTGGGGAGGCTCTGGGAGGTTTGGAACCTGGCCCAGGACAGGACAGAGCACCCATCAGAGCAGTGAGGACAGGTCCTGTTCACCCACCTGTGCAGGTGGAATGGGGCACAAAGGAGATTTTGTGGCTCTCCATTGACTTTAGGGGGTCACAGATAAGTGGCTCATGCTGTGCTCCTGACTTGTAGGTGGGTGAAACTGAGATTTAATTCTCTCTTTGATCCCATTGAAATTGTTCACATGTTCTTTGAAGTGAGGTTGCCTCTTTCTTGCTGTTTTGTGCTCAGGTCTAGCCCAGCTGACTGCAACCTCTGTGAAAGCATGACAAAAATAAAGTTGAATTGAGATCTTATTAGAGGTAACTCAAATTTTGATATGGCTTCTCTGCTACTGGGAAACTAACAATGGGTACAGGTCCTTGGCTAATAAAGCTTGGAGAAAGACCATTTTTCCAGTTACAGAAAGCAGAGCCCTTGTGCACCAGCAGGTATTTGTGTGCAGCCAGTGGGATCTGGAGCTGTGTTTTGTAATTCAAGAAATTCAATGTCTGTGAATATCCCTGCTGTTGTCTGCCATAAATACAGTGCAGGGAGGAAGAATTCCTTTCCCAGGTAAAATGCCAGTTCAGTACAGGTGAACCCAGCTCCCCCTGGCTGGAACTCACCTGCCCTGTTCAGGATCTGAATGCAGCATTTTCTTGGAACACTGATTGCACAAGAAGGGTAAGAGTGACTCAAATATGAAACACCATTCTTCTCTGATAAGATCTAGAGATGAGTCACTTTAATGTGCAAAGTAAATATTTGGGTGACACGTGGCACACAGCTTAAAGCAGAAACCGCTTCTGTGCAATGCTTTCCACATGAAAAATTATCTCCGGCATGACAAATTGGACACTGGCTTCTTCTGGTAATTTGCTTACTGAAATAAGATGTAGACAGAGCACCAGCAGCACATTGTGCAGGAATCTGAAAAATCACTGTACCCTCTGCAACTCATCTGATCTGAGACCTCAGCCATTGGCCAGTTTTATTAACAGCACAACAGTCATGGGTTTCCCTTTTTTTTTCTTTTTTTTGTTCCTTTTAAAATAACAGTTTTGAAAGCTCTGAGCTTGGTGTCAGAAAGATAGTTATACATCCATGTAGTCTTACTCATTGATTAAGTGAGGCAGAAAATACTTAACAGTTTAATTCAAAATTAATCATTGAATCAAAGGAAAATGAGTGAATGTCCCTCTTGGTTTGCAAGGAATTCCTTTATGAAAAGTATTGTTTTCTTATTTTTATTTTGGATTTTGGAAAAAATCCACAGTCCTAACTTGGTATTCGAAAAGTTTTGAAACAATACATGGGAAAAGTCAGTGAGAACATTTCAAAATTAATTCATTTTTTAAAATTTTTCCTGGTTTTGACCACCGTGGCTGTTAATGGTTTTCAAATGGAGACTGCTCTGTTAGGTGAGAAGCCCTTGCACTCACAACAAGTTCTAATTTTCTGCAAATCCATCCCTGCCACCGGGAGAAATTCTTGTGCTTTCAGCCTGGAGCAGAGTTTGGTGTGGGCAGGGCAGGCAGAGCTGCAGGGAGCCAGGGGGAGCTGCGGGGTCACTGCTGAGCCCTTGGAGCCCTGGAGTGATGGAGCAGAGTGAGAAAGCCCAGCAGACACCCTGCCACAGCCTGGAATTGCATCTCCTGGTTATTATCACACCTTAGCAACTGCCAGAGCCAGAACCATGAAGGATTAGACTCACAGACTGGAAAAAAAAAGCGGAATTGTGAAATTTCATGCAGGGAGAACAAAGCCTGCTCTGCTGAGGTGACTGTGGTGCTGACAGTGCTGATTATACAGCTGAGCTGTGCCTGGCATGTCCAAGAGGTGTCACATTTTCTGCTTGAATTAAAGGGATTTCAGATTTTCCTAACAATGGGAATCAACAGGATTGCCACCTACATGATGCACATGACAAAAACACCTGCTAGGTCATCATGCTGATCTGGGAAGGAAGAGGAGTGGACCCTTAACCCTCAGGGTCATTTGGGAAGTTCGTTATCCACATCCAGCTAATTAACTTCAGTGGTGAGGACTGAGATGCTGGAAAGAGCTGATCAGCAGAGCTGGCTTGCAAGTCTGGGATGTTTCTGATGTAAGAAGCAGTGTGTGGTCAGAGGCCTGAATTATTGTCTAATTGCACACTTTGGTGCACCACAGGAATAAGAACTTCAGGATTCCAGCTGTCCCTAGAACTCTATTTTATTTTAATTATACAAGTGGACAACGTGGAAAGGAGATTGAACAGAGTTTAAACAGGCCAGGATATGACTGTGCTGACTTTGCACAGGCTCTGCAAAGACTTGTTGCAAGTGCAATCCAAATGTTCTAAAAGCTGCTTCCCCCAGGGAATCCTGCTGTACACAGAGGGGTGAGTGCACTCCTGCCTTCCACCACAAGGTCTAAGGATGCAAAAGGCACAAAACCACAGAGTTCCAGTGCCTGCTCCCTCTCAGCAGAGGGGCTGCAAGTTCCTGCAGCCAGGAGGAGCCTGAGCCGGGGGACCTGTGACAGGTTCAGCCTGGGGGAGGCTCCTAAAGACTCTGGAGCACTCTAATTAACTGGGGCAGTAATTAACCTTAGTCGTTGCATGGGGCTCTGCACTGGAAAATGCACCCTTTTGGTAATTTTGAGCATCCATGGTTTATGAGTTTAGATGGACTTTTTTTGTTTGGTTTGGTTTTTTAGGTCTGTGATTCCTGAGTTTAATTTTAGGTGGTCCTGTGAAGAGCAGAGAACTGGATTTGATGATCCTCACTTGCAACCTGCAATATTCTGTGTCAGCTTCTAGAAGCAAACAAAATTATCTGAAAATGAGGCCTCTTTTTTTTTTTTTTTTTTTTTTTTTTTTTTTTTTTTTTTTTTTTTCTTTCCAAGAGAATTAAATTCAAATCTTGAGCACCTGGACCTTCCTTCAATTTCCTAATTTGAAAGGAGCAGCTGGTTAGAGCATCGTTCCTGTGAGATGGATGGAAAGAGCTCAGCACAGCTGCTGGTAGTTGTGGCAGGTTAGTGGCTGAATTACTGCCATACAAATCCCAGCCAGTAAATCCCTGGAAATGCAAAGTGTTCTTGGAATTTCTACGCTGAGGTTTTCTTGGAAGATTGCTTCACCTGCCTGGTAGGTAAAAAGTGACATTTTACAAGAGAACATATATTCCTCTTTTATAGTTCATAATCGTGTCTTTTCTTACCTCTTTCCCTTGATTGAACTTCTCGAGCACTTAACAAAAATCTGCCAGAAAAGAGGTTCCACTTAGGGAGAGCAGCATTCCCTGTGCTCTGACTTGCACAAAGGACAAAACAGCTTTTCTGTGTGCCTGGTGTCTTTATGAAGACGGTGCTGCTCAAAGAGCAATTTACACAAGTTACATGTAGATTTACCTATGTGCAACTTCAGTTGTTGAGATTATGACTGTGATACGTAGAAAGCGATGTCATAAAATCAAAACCGAAAATGCACATTAGTGTTCCATTGGCAAATTGTGTTCAGATGGAAAGCTCTGGCTGGAACTGTGCAGCCAGCCCAGCAGTCGGTGTGCAGGAGAGGATCCAGCCCAGGAGCACACACGGCAGCTCCTGGCTTGTCCTGGGTGCAGCTCACCCTGCCGGGGTTGGTGAGAGGCTGCTGCCCTCTGCAGCCTGCAGAGCTCCAGAGCTCGGGACTGCGGCACTGGCACAACCTGGGCGCCTCTGTCCCATCTGCTGCTTGCTTTTAGAATATATTCGTGTTTGATATGCCAAAATATCTGCTTCCAAGTAGTTTTACAGGATAGTTAACAAAACTAGGGAATTTCAAAACCAAACAGAAGTGGTGAAAAAGCCAGTGCCATCCACTTAGATCTTTTATCATCTGTTCCATCAGAAATAAAACAAGAAAATAGTATTGCCTCTCAATGGTCACTCACAAGGTCTGCAGCCCAGTATCTCATCTCTTACATGAAGATTACAGCTTAAAAGCAATGAATCCTTTCCATCACTGAGTTCAAAGTAGGCCACTCAAAGATCTGTGTGGGGACAGGATAATGGGATTTTCTTCTGTAGCTGAAGTTGGGGCCAGAACCTGCAGTCCTCCATAATCCCTTCCTCACAGTTTAGGTACCTTTAAAGTTATTTTTGGACTTGCTCCAGGTGTTCCCTCCTATCTGAATGACCCTGTTGTTGAGCCTTGGGCAGCAGCTGAGGTATCAAGACCTTACTAATTAAAAGGATCACTTCTACTTTATGTGCAGTGCTTTTACTGGTGGAAGCAAAAGTCACAGCAGGAAGTTTGTGGCTGGAACAATTCTCTGAAACTTGTCCAGCAATGTCCAAATGTTTATCAGTCTGTGTCTGAAACTATGTCAAGAGGGACTTGTGGAGAGTTAAAGGTGTGCACAAGTAGTCCAGGAGATCAGGGAAGGAATTATCCTGAAATCAGCTGTAAGCAGGATGGTTGTTAAGGTACTTACTGTACTGTAGAATTTGCCTAATGCTCTACTGTCAGGCTGTGAAACCACATCTTCATGCTGGGGTATGTCCCTTCTAATTTACAAGTCACTTTTGCTCAGTTCAAAGCCATTTTCTGCTATTTCAGGTTTCAGTCCCAAAAAACTGCTGAAATTCCACACTTTTTAATGCAGTCCTTATTCTGCAAGTCCTGTGAAAAGCAGCCAGGTACCCTGCAGATGCTGGTAGCTGTGGGCAAGTGAAAACTACCCTGATCCAGCTTCATTTTTCCTGGCCTGAAGAGAAAAATTCTGCCCCTGTTTACTCCTGTGGGTACCAGCTGGCTGGGCTGCTGTGTCCTGCACTTGGATGGCAGCTGTTCCAGCTGCTGGGTGAGCCATGGAACATCCCTGTAGTTGGTGACAGCAAAATAATTAAACCCCCCCAAGGACCAGAAGTCAGGCACACTGGAGAGCTGACCAGGCTGGATAATCCAAAAAGTGCAGAGACTGGGAATTCTCCTGGCCATGTGTGTGAGCTATGTGCACAGAAAGAAAAAAGAATAAGACAAAAGAGTATGTCAAAGAAAGAGTTATTGTGCTCTAAACTCCTTGGGTTGTTCTTGTGGAAAGTTCTTAAAATCCTGACCCAGGAAGGTGGAGATAACTCCAGCAGAGCACATCCAAAGCTAATTTGTGTGAGTGCTGTCAGGAGGCTCTGTGGGAGAGAGAAGATGACTTTGTGCCAGCACAGGGTATCTTGAGCACCAGCTGAGTGCTTCAGTTGTGAGTTTGGCTTAGTTTTGAAGTGTCTGAAGTTCTGCAATGCCACTTTTAATTTTTAAGTGGTTTTGAGTATGTTAGGCTGAAGGAGAAGATACAGAGAACTCCTTCAGCACAAAACTCTGACACGGGTCAGCTGTATTTCACTGGACACTGCTTTCAGGAGGATTTTAGCACTGCACATGAGCTGCTCTATTTGCTTCTCAGATGTTGTGCCAGGCAAGATGCCCAGTGATTATGTACTGAAAGATCAAGAGACACACTGATGCTCCTAACCAAATGATTTCACTTTGAGAGCATGAGGAACTCATGCAAGTGACAGGTCAGAGAGCAGATTAATTTGAGCACAGTGTGCTTCTCTTGAGCAGCCCTGCTTGGAGAGGAAGTGTTTCTTCTCAAAAAATAATAATTAAACAAGAGTGAGGTAGATTATGTACCTCTGGATATGCTTTGCACTGCTCTGTCTCTCATTAACTCTTGCAAAATTACTGGTCAGAGAAATATATTATAGCTTATCTGTTTCATTATGCCTCTATTAATTAGGAGCAATGACAATATGCAAGAAATTAAAAGATGATAAAACCTTTCATGGCTGAACCTAGTCTTTTTCCTTGACCCCTTTTCTCCTGGCATCCATTACATTTTATTTCTCAGAAAATGGTCAAATCACTGATTAATTGATTAAGGCTGTGAAATACAGAAATTTTTCTGCAGAGGAAATGGAGTACTTCTCTTGTTGTGCTGTTGGTTGAATGCTGCTCTCAGTGGCTCATGGTAAAAGGGCTCAGAGTTTCCCGGAGCAATCAGACAGACCAGTGCATTAAGAAGCTCAGAAATACTATTTCTTTTTCCCTTTTTTTGTCTGTCCCCTGTGACACTTTCCCATCTGCCTTTGCAAGTCTCTTTTTTTGTTGGAACAGCATTAATCAGCGTTGTTGACAAAACCCAAATGACAGAGAAAGACCCAGAGTTGCCTCATCAATGCTTTTGTAGGGGCTGAGCAGTCACATTCTGCCTGAGCTGTCAGCTTCCTGCTGTGCTCTGAAACACTCCTGGGTATTCCCTGGGCAGCACAGACTCAGGGACCTCAGGTTTGGGCTCTCAGGGTCTCCTGGGAAGGGGCTGTAGCAGGATCTGCTGGCAGGAGTGTCCCTGGCCTGTGCCTGTGATGTGCTTTGTGCAGAGGAATTACTGGAACTAAAGCTGCAAACACTCAAACACACAAAAAGTGTGAAAAATTCTGTCCCTCCCAGCTGATCTGGAAGGGTTGGTTATCAGTACCCTGTCCAGTGGCATCCTCTGGGAATAAAGTCACTTCCAGGACAAAGGCAGGAAATGTTGATTTAAGCCTCTTACACTCCAGACAGAGTCACTCATCAGTCACTCACATAAAACCAAAGCTGATGCACAAGGACAATGGCAAGATGTGTTTCCACATTCCTGGGAGCCCTGTACCCTGTCTCCCTTCCTCAGCCAGCTTGCTGCTCCAGCCAGCAGCAGCACAGCCTTTCCAGCTTGAATTTATAACCAGATTTAAAAACCTTTTGCAGCATTTTTTGAGTAAAATAATTATCCTATGACTTAGAGTCTGCAGCATCTAAGGCTGCCCAGCCCTTAAAGTTAGAAGGGTTTTAAGATGTGGATCTGCAGCATCCTAATCACTGAGGGATGGCTTGTGTCTAGAGCTGACTACACCCAAAGCAAAGCTAAAAGCAACAGGCAGTTTCTAATGATGATTTATAAGAGATAATATCTTTAGCCCTAATTGTGTTTACTGTAAGTGAGGCCCTTGAGGGAAAACCAATACAAGCAATTTCTCAGTCAAGGATGGAGCCACAAGACAGGCACAATGTTTAAAATAAAATCCACTGCCTGCTAGTGAGCTTTAAATTTTTGGAAGGTGCAACAACAGTTGCAGGGTAAATATTTGCCTGTTAGGGTGATGCTGACTCCTAAAGACCTGACAATTGTGTCAGCATTGGCAGAAATGGAGACATCCTGGCTTGGCAGCTTCCTGCTTCCTGTGACTGGAAAAGAGCTGAGGTTTTGTCCCTGGGACAGTGGATATAACTGATAATAGTGTACTTTTATGTGTCGCCACAAGAAATAGTGCATAGTATCTCAAATAGTCCCTAGTCCAACACCCCAAATTAAGACAATTTTTTTTTTTTAGTTCATATTATCTCTGCAGACTGCAGGCTGTAAAACGCTGGTATGGACTGGACACACATGGCAAGATAAGAAGCCCAAAAATAATACCAAGATTGCTCCAATGCAAGAACATTTTTTGGGTTCTGTGTAGAGAGCAGCCATGGAGTTAATTAGGGAAAAGGGAGAGAGGAAACATCAAAGCTGTGGAGCTGCTTTGAGCAAGGGCCATTGCTCCTGTGCTTTTTCCTCTGACACTTTTCCCCTCTGTGCCACAGAAGTGGCTACCCCCAGATTTTATGCTTGAGACACAGCACAGTGTTTAAAGAGCTGAGAAATGTGTGTAGCTTGAGAAGATGGAAGAACTGCACCAGGCTGTGGCCTGGGATGGGAGGGAGTGCAGTGTGCTCAGCAGGCTGCTGCTCAGATCCTGCTCCAGAACCCTCCTGATGCTGAAATGCTGGCATGCAGATGCTTCCCTTCACCAAATTATGGAAAATTCAGAGTGAATGCTGCAACCCATGAGCTGGGAATGCTCCTGCTGGCTCCTGGTTTGAAAAACCAGGTGTTGCTGGGGTATTTGAACTTCAACAAGATTACATCTCTTTATTTTCAAGTCTGTTTTATCGGTACATTTTCCTTTGTTATGAAAGCACCTGAGTACATCATGAGGAACTTGAAAATATAAATAATATCCACTTGGGTTTTGTTTTGTTGGTTTTTTGTTTGTTTTATTTGGGTTTTTTTTTTTTTTTTGCTTTATTTGGGTTTTTGTTTGTTTGGTTTGGTTTTTTGCTTTGTTTGTTTGTTTCTTTTCACATGCACAGATTGTGAACGTCTCAGACAAAAGGGAGATCTGGGGCTGACCAATTTTTCCAAAAGAAAAGCAAGTCATCCCTGAACAATTGGGTAGCTGGTGGCAGCACAGTGGTGAGGCTGCAGGGCTGCTTCTTCAATTGCCTGGCTGAAGTGAAAAATTGAAAGCAATTTCACTCTGAATCAGCTCAAAACAAAACATGGACTGAATTGGAAAATACAGGTTGCACTAAATGGAACATTTTATTTGGCATAAAGCATCTCTGCCATGATGCAGCATTTAAGGCATTTACAAAATAATAATAATAATAATAATAATAATAATAATAATAATAATAATAATAATAATAATAATAATAATAATAATAATAATAATAATAATAATAATCTAAACTTATTACTGAGGTGGTATTTCCAGAGGCTGTAGAGTTATAGCATTGGTGTAGTTGCAACAGATTTAACATCAGAATGGGGAATCTCCTCATTGTTCACAGAATTAATTCAGTGAGCACTTCTTTCCAAGTCAGCCAGGAGATTTTATTCCTCTCATGTCCACTGAAACATTTATGTGTCTAGGTTAAGTATTGCACCACGTACAAAATTTATATGATTAATAAAATCAATCTTTATACAGCAAATTCTGGTGCATTGGTCCAGAATTTGAGAGTGCAGGTGGAGGCTTAATGGAAAAGCACAAGGTTACAGGAGAAAATTGTAAAAAGAAACAAAGAGCAGTGCTGCAATACTGTTGTCACTTGGATACAGCCTATACCTGGAGAAACCCTAAAGAACAGGAGCCCTCTTCTCTCTCTAGTGTTTATTGTCTGGGATGTTGATTCCTGTTTGTTCCTATTTACTGCTCTTTACTTCAGCAGAAACTGGAGGTAGTCATGGCATCATCTGAGTGTTTAATTGAACCAAATATTGATTTAATATCATCCTGAAAAAATCAGAGCTGGTAAGAGCTTCTGCCTCATGTGTGCTCTGTTTTCCCAAAGGTTAAAGGGGGTGAGACACATCCCAAAGCTGTCATCAACCCATACAAAACTGAGCATGTATTGGGGTTATTGTTCCTAAAAAACACTGGACAGGAGTGACTTTCTACAGGCTGCCTGTGAAATCTTTCCTGGGGTCAAAAAATAATTAGAGATCAGCAGTAAGGAATTAAACACACACAGAGCTCTGCAGCTGCAAATCTGGAGAGAAGTGTGGGTGCAAACTGACCTGATGAAGTAGTAGGAAGTGTCATATTGATTTCTTCTTAAAGATATAATTTAATTCAAGCAATGTCTCTAGGAATTTTAGTATTTTCCAATGACTTGTTGCATCTTGAGGAAATATGGCTGATGGAAGGCGAGTAGATATAAAAAATTCCCTGATCAGACCACTCTTATTTTGTCTTTCTCCTTGTCAGCTGCCATGGTGTTGGCATAAAATAATTTTCAATATTCCCTAAAAAAAACAACAAAGATGGGACATTTCTGCATCACTGCAGCTCATCACAAGCAGAAAGGACAACCATTTTAAGCTGTCATCTTTGTGCAAACGCCTCTCTTATGTTTCCAATCTTCCCTGCTTCATACCCTAGTGAGATGCAAACATTCTTCTATTTTTAAATTTACCATACAAAGAGGAATTCATTTTTTTAGTGTTGCATTAATGCCTCAAAATTTTCTGAGAACAACAAGAAATTGTTAGGCTGCATTAAATTCTTTGGTGGGTTTTGTTTTGTTTTGTTTTTTTCAAGAATATAGAGCCAGTGGTTGACTCTGCTGAAATAACTGATGAAATCAAACACCCAGAACTGTCAGTTTAAAGAGTTAAAAAAAAAAAACAAAACACTATGATGCCTGTCCCTGCATGGCCAGTTCCCACTGTCAAAGAATCCCAGCCAGTCACTACAGAGAACATTTTTGTGAACAATTCTTCCATGCTGTGAGAACAGCCCTCAGTTGAAAGGAAGGAAAGGCTAAAATTAAAAGCAGATGTTGTGAGCCCTCCTGGTTTCATCCTCCTTTTGCTCCTGCCCTTTCCCCACCCTGAGGGCAGGAGGAGGGAGAACCCCAGGAAACACTGAAGGCTCAATCTGCCTCCACAAGAGAAACCTGAACTGTGGAAAAAGGAATTTTCTTAAACACCTCTCTCCCAAAACAGGCAGAGGCAGGAAGCAGTGAAAGGGATGGCAAGAGACTGGGAGCAAGGTAGTTGAGTATTTCTGTTTGCTTTATCTGAAACAAAAGGGCTGGGAAGCATTTCCTCTTGTGAGTGTGGGAAATGTGTGTGTGTAACATCTCCAGAGCCGTGGGCAGCCCGGGCTGGGATAACTCAGCACCCTCTGTGCTGCAGAATGATCTGGAGGCTGCACAAACAAGGTCACAGGGACACAGAGGGATGGAGTGAGCACTGACCCTTGCAGGCAGCACTGCAAAGCACTGAGGGGTTTCCTGCAGGAGCTGCAGCACCCTTGTTCCAGATCCTTCCCCCAGAATGGCTTCAGGGAGCCTCAGTACTCATCCATCTAATGGACATAGTGCTGCCTGGAGATTTTAAATCTTATTTACTTGTTGACTTAATACATTTACTCCCTTACTCCATCAAATTTGTACAGAGGATTTGACCTGTCCTTGACTCCTTCCACACGCACGCACTTTTGAGCAGATTTTTTTTGATATTTGAGCTCCTGAGGAAGATTTAAAATTAGATGAACAATTTCTATTAATTTTCTTAATTGTCAATTTCTTTGTCAGTGTTTGGTCTTTCCTTGCACACAGACTTGCAGAAAGTACATTGCACTCCTTGTATCAAGGGTTGTTTATGTTTGCCTGTACCACACATGAATGTTTCTGTCAGTATAAAATACAGAGTGATACATCTCTACCCACTCTGTGCAGTTTCTGTGCATTCAACTAAAAGTTGATTTACAGGATTAAATGATTGGTTGTATTGAGACCCCCCCCTTATATGTTTGGAGGGTTTCCTCTGAGGTGGAATACAGCAGCAGTTTAAACAGAGAAGTGTGTAGCTCTGCAAGAGAATGAGTGAAAATATTCCCGTATATTTTCCACCCCAATACACTAATGACTATTTTCTTACCACTCATCTGATCTAGAGAAGTACTCTCTGAGAATGTTGCAATCATATTTAAACATGTTTACCTTTATCAGCTCATCCTATCCATCAGTTTGTAAGATGCCATCAGTTGTGGCTGTCCTGGACTTCACCCAAAGGACTGTACAATTGTCATTGTGCAGCCCTTTGAAATAAAGCACAGATACATTTTCTTCTAATCTCTATTCAAGTTGTGCAGTAGAGAAATATGAAGTGCCATAAAAAGAACCTGTGAGTATTGTGGAAAGCATAAACAAGCTTCTTTCTTAAGGACAAGCTGCAGTTAAAAAAACAACAGCCCCACTGTTTATTGGGTGGCTTTAACAGACCAGATCAATCCTGCTGCTCTGTAAGGAGAGGTTTTTATCCTTGCATACATCATTCCCCTTCTCCTGCCAACCAGAATTCTCACTAAAGCTCTTTCAAACCAATTTTGATTTCTGTTATTTAGATATGAGTATTCATGGTGCATCATAATCTAAGCATCTAATGCAGGGTGTAACCCTGGGCCCAAAGGAAGGCTGTGCAAATGAACTCACAGTTCAGCTTCTGTCCATGGGGCTGTAAGAGAAACACCAGAGCACTGTTCAGTTTGCTTTGTTTGCTTCAATTACAGCAAAATAATTTCCTAGGAACTACTCTCTCCAATGCAAGATGTCATAAATCTCAGCACTTCACCGACGTTGTGGAGGGAGTGGGGTTTAGTCTGTTCTTCTGTCTGAATTGATCTGAGTCTACATCTGGAATGAGAATCTCTTGGGGATCTATGTGGTCTTCAGTCCTGAAGCTCTCAGTCAGTGCAGTTATTTTTGCTAAGAACAGTCCAAGGTTTATTAATCCAAGGTGAAGGAATTACAGGGTCACCTACTGATGAGAGGAATCTTGTGGATGAAGAGTCCAGAACCCAAGCTCCCCCTGAGATGATTTGTACATTTGGGCCAACAGAGATCAGCTGAAAGACTCAAGCAGTCTTCTTTTCCCTAGAAACTGCCCTTGCTGGAGGTTCCCACATTCATTGGGATGGGTCAGGACACTAAAAATGGGGAAAAGCACCAATCCCCCTCTGGCTATTGTTCTGCAGAAAGGAATGGGGTAAATATTTGGCTCCTGAAGGGAAGGAGGGTTGGGAACCCCAATCAGAGGAGGAGGAGGAGCATATGGCTGAAAGTACCTCAGTTCTTTCCAAAAGATGACTCCAGGCACTCTTTTCTGACAATTTGTCAGTTTTATTTCCTATATTCCATCAGCCCCACATGTGCTCCATGGGGTTCTGGAACAAATGGTGTGCCCCACTGCCTGGCTGAACCCAGCCCATGTCTGTGCTCACGTGCACCCTCTGCACAGTTCCTCTGCATGTGAGGGCCTTACATCTCTCCACCACCTTCCAAAAAAGAATTTGCCTTATTTCAACATTGTAAAAATTTCCATTTCATTTAATTCTAAGTAACAAATGCCACCAACATGAAGGATATTCTGAAAAGGCTTTGTCAAAGCCAATTTACCTCAAGGCAATCTGCCCTTTTATGGCTTCAGTGTGCCTCTAATGGAACAGGGCAGAGAGCTCTGCCTCCCCATCTCTTTTCCTGGCAAGTGTAGCCATTGGCTGCTTGGTGTGAGAAGCCTCTACAGGTCTCCAGCACAGCCTGATTGCACTTTCTGAGACTCTACAGACTCGTATCTAAAAAAAGAATTGATTAGGACAATGAATGCTAAGACTGATCATTAAATATTTAAACCTGGTAGGCTTTCAAGAGGGCAGGCTTGCCAGCCTATGAAAACACCCTTGTTTTGCCAGATCTAACTTGCTGTTGTCAGTTTTCAGAAGGCTTGAGGTAATGTGTACATGAGATTTAATATTCAGAGTTTTTTAAGGGAAAAAAGAAGACAGAGACTGTGCCTTTAATTGTGTCTTGTAGTTTGAAACAAGTAACCATACATTAAAAAATGTAGCTGGGAAAATGCATCTCTCCCTCCCTGGTGTGGGAGTGAAAATGCTGATGGGATCATTGCCCAAAATTAAACAAACACAAATACTCTAACCCATATATCACATTGATCACTAACACAGGAAATAGCATCTTGTTACATGGACTGTGACTGTGGTTTCTGCTCCAAACTTCTGGAAACAAGAGAGCACAGAATCTTCTGGATGCTGGGACATTGGAGCCTGGTGCTGCTCTCTCCCCATCGTATTATTTTCCATCTCTGTTTTCATTCACTTGATAGTTCTAGCACCATGGGAATTTTTATCTAAGCCTTTTCTCAAGAAAAAAAAAATCAAGTTATTGATAGTTTTTTCTTGCTGTGTAGTGCATTGCATTTTCAAGTGTTTTGGAAGAATCTATTTGTCCAGTTAATTCCTATTGCTAATAAGAGTCAGTCTTTCACCAAAAGGGAGAAAAAGATATTTGTATCAGTTTAATCACAGCTATGACAGAATGTCAATTGATAATGAACAGAGCTCTCCGCAGGATGTAGAGTTTAAGTGCAGATGTGACCTCTGCGTGCAATTTGGGATCTAAACAGAATAGACAGACTGGGAAAAGAGGAGAACAGTGCATAATCTGAGGATGGACAGGTGGTGAGGGAAGGAGAAATATGGAAATTCCCCCAGGTAACTCTCCACAGGCAATTGCCATCTCTCAAAGGAAGTCACAACAACAACCCAACCCACAGTGTGGGAGAGGATTGTTTGTAGGCTCTTTTTCACCACAAAGGTTTTCCTGTATGTTCATTTGGACAGAGCATAGCTGCCCTTTCCTTTCCTTTCCTTTCCTTTCCTTTCCTTTCCTTTCCTTTCCTTTCCTTTCCTTTCCTTTCCTTTCCTTTCCTTTCCTTTCCTTTCCTTTCCTTTCCTTTCCTTTCCTTTCCTTTCCTTTCCTTTCCTTTCCTTCCCTTCCCTTCCCTTCCCTTCCCTTCCCTTCCCTTCCCTTCCCTTCCCTTCCCTTCCCTTCCCTTCCCTTCCCTTCCCTTCCCTTCCCTTCCCTTCCCTTCCCTTCCCTTCCCTTCCCTTCCCTTCCCTTCCCTTCCCTTCCCTTCCCTTCCCTTCCCTTCCCTTCCTCCTTACAAATTATGTGATCATTATCATCATTCTTCATCATTGTGAATTATGAATATTATCATCCAGTGTATGGTGAAGCAAACATATTTAAATGAATGCAGATAACACAACATGATGTATATATGCAATTTTGTCAGAGTGGCTCAGCAGTCTGACTTGCTGCCATCTTTGGATCATGACAACTGTCAGAACTAGTTAAATATGAGTCAGTTTGATCTTTGCTTCAGTTCAAATTTGGAAACTCATACGAAGGCCAGAGCAATGTGTTTGTTGAGGAACTGCTTTTACATTTTGCACTCCAAAAAGCAGCTGCCTGATTCAGTGCTGTGCACAGTGAGCACTCTCAGAAGGTTCTCCCCTCCTCAGTGCTTGTGGTTGCTTTGTGCCTTGCACTGCACTTGTAGATTAACCCCTTGGTGACACTCTGTACTGGCAAGGAAATGCAGCTGTGCTGCTGCATCTCTCTTCAATGTTAATGCCTTTGCCCATCAGCTCCTGCCTGACGCTCAGCCTGCACCGTGCAAACCCTGGGGTCTCAGTGAAGAATGGAAAGGAAGCTGCTTGGCACCTGGTGCTGAGTTCTGGGCAAACAGGTCTGAGGGTGGGTGCAGTGCTGAGCTGGCCAGGGATGGAAGCACAGGAGAAGCTTTCAGGAGGGGCAGAGGCTGAGGGATGTCAGCCTGCACAGGGCAAGCAGGGTGGCAGTGAGCAGCTGGTGACAATGACTGAGAGTAAGGGTCGAAGATGGCAGCTGAAGAGCAGGGAGCAGGGGACAGTATTTTATTTGTGTCAGGCAGTCAATATTAACAAAATAAAAAGCAAATGACAGAAACAGTTCTTTAAGGCTGTGTTTTACTACTAGAATGGGTTTGGGTTATTTTAAGGAAGCCTTTTGCATGAAAAGTAAAACCACCAAAAAGGCAAGACGTGGTCTTAAAACATCCCAATTTCCCTGGAGCTCACCTTGCTGAAAAGCTCAGATTTTCTGTGCTCCTACTTCAGCACAATCCATAGGTGTTATTTTTCCTGAAGTAAAAAACTTATCCTTTTGACTGTGAAGACAAACGATCTGAAAAATCAGATTTGAGAGCTGAATATTAGGTGACTGTATCAGGACCAACAGAGAGACAGCCTGACTGACCTTAAAATCTTTGGTAGCTGTGTAGCTTCTGACTGATTTGAAGCATCAAAAGATTCCTCTGCTCATGATAATCCTAATTCTTCTTTAGAAGGAGTGGAACCTGAAAAAAAGATAGCAAAGAGAAAAAATAATCTGCAATGACTGGCTGAGTTTCGCCACCTGCCAACCTGCTCACTGATGACTTCTGCACTGGTATGGAGTCCCTTGTTTCCTGATAAAGAACCTGGAACTGTTTTGCTGTAAGAAAAGGAAAAAGGAACATAAGAAAAACTTGCTCAAGGCAAGTTTGCGCCAGCTGTCAGTGTTTCACTAGCCAAATGAAATAGCCAGCTGGCCAGATTAGGAGTTAAGCAATACCTGTTTGGCAGGGTTTTGCTACACCTTCCAGGATGACAAAATGGGAGGTGATTACAACCTGACTACAAGCTGACCTACTCCTTGCCCATGACATTGTGTTCCAGTCTTGGCTCTGGGCTCAGGAACTAATTTCTCACCCTATTATTAGGAGTGCTCTGGATTTGATAACTAAGTGTGGGGGTTAAATCCTCCCCTGAGGGAAAGGTGGAAAGATGTTTGTTAAATTCTTTTGGAGAAGGTTGTGTTAGTGCTACTCTCAGTACACTGGGTTATTGATGACTATATGGCAATCTGGGTCTTTGTTTTTATTATTTCAAATCTCTGTAAACTATTTGCAAGGTTATTTGTACCTTTTGTTAACATGAATTGAATTTTAACCCTAACCACAGAGGATGATTTGTTTCTTTGTGAGCATTTTTTCCCTGGGTCTTGCTGCTATGATTTATCTGAGAACAGCAAAGACATCCTCAGTTCCTACGCTGTGCAAACTGAACAGAGCTCATCTGAAGCATGATTCAGAATTACAGATGATTAAGATAGTGAGAGCACACAATAACTTGTCAGATGCCTGACAGGAAAAAATGGATCTGGTAAAATAGAATGAGTGTATCCCATTATGTAGTAAACAGCTTTAAGTGAAAGGCAGATCCCACTCTTGGGGCTGGCACAATGTGGGTTCCAGCCAGCACTGGGACTGGACATGAGAGCATGAGGTGCAATAGAGCAATCTGGACTGAAGCATACTTAATATGCCACATATTCAAGGAGTTAAGGGTACTTTTCCTCCTATTATTCTCTATTACAGTCTTATTGCTCTAATCTTTAAGAGCCTGTTCCTAATTTCCAGGCACAGTTCATTCATGTCCAGCCTACACTCCCTGTGCTTGTGCCAACCATAGCTCTCAGATTAAATAGTTCTGAAGCCCAACTGGAAATCAGGATTGCTTTTGTGATGTGTGGAGCAATCCTAGGCCAATTCATGCCTTTTCAATAGAGGTGGGTAATATTTGCCCTGTGTTGACAAGCAGCACCCATCTAATTATTTAAGAGTTGCTGAAGCCTCCTCATCCTTGCAGCAGCACAGGGACATGTATCACCCACCATTACTAATGAATCACATTACCTGATACATCTTCCCCCTACACACTCATCTCCTTGACTCAAATTGTGTAAGTAATTGCACTTTGAATACTTTAAATGAATGAAAAAGGGTATAATGATGCTATGCTATCAAGAAATCCTTCTGGGTTTTTTTTTCTTTTTTTCCCTGTCAGGACTGTTGAGGGAAGTGTTCAGTCCCTGCAGCAGCCCAGAGCTGTGTCTGAGTAAGCAGGGGATCATCCATCAGGAAAGAGAGAGTCAGGTGAGTCCTGCAGCTCTGGACCTCCTCCTGCCCTTTTCCCAGCTGTGAGGCGCTCCTTGCTGGCCCAGCCCAGCAGCACAGGCTCTGGGGAGCATTCCCAGCCCTGCCTGCATCCTGGGAAGGAGCTGCCCTGCTGCCGGCCCCCCACACCAGGGACAGGAGGAGCAAGGTAGGCACGAGGGCTGGAAATGATTAACTGATGGTCAGTAATTGCGCTGAGAGAAAAGGCAAGGGCAGGGAGACAAGTTGGAGTTTGGGGGAAGCTGGAAGCTCTCCTGTCTCCAGCAGATGTTGAAAAAAAGAGGCAGGCAAAATCCCATTTCCTAGCTGGGGGTGCACTGCACTCTTACCCACAGGAGGGTCCCTCAAACCCACCCTGTTGTTGGAAACCAGCCTGAGGCTGTGGGCATCCATTGCCATGGAACTCCCATGGGCTCTATGTTCCCTGGGAAGCAGAGGGAGAGAGGGAAGCAAGAGGAATGACTTAGGAGTGCTGAACCTTCGAGGAAAGCACAGCTGTAGTCCCAGATTGTGTGGCTGGGGGACTGCTCTGAACAGTACTTGCTCATGCAGTGCATTCATCCTCCTCCACCTTGGAAAAAGCAGTTTTGGCACACAAAACAAAGGAGAAAAGATTGCCAGGAATAAATATTTAATTGCAGCTTTAATTAATATTTTAAGCAAAAGGAGTCATCAGTCCTGTAACTGTACCTTAGAAAGAGGTGAGATCTTGTGTGGAACAGAATGGCATGGAGAAGTAAAGTACTTTGGAAGACAACCATGTGGTTAACATAGGAAGCTGGTTGCTACATATTATGAGGCCTTTTCTAGATGCCCTGTCTAAGGTCAAACACACTCTGTTATGGGTCTTCTTCTGCTTTCCCTCATGAAAAAAAAAACCCTGCTAAGGTTTGTGTGAAGTAGTTTTATCACTAATTGTTTTGTGCTGTTTCTTGTGTAATTATGGCCAGCTAAAAGAGTGTACACTTCTGTCTCCAGAGTCTTACCTTTGTAATGATATGAGAGCATGCTTTGTCTGGTATCTACAAGTGGAAATGAACTAGAATGGATTTACTTTCTAAGCTCTCTTTGTAAAACCATCTTTTAAAATACTGTGGGTTATTATCAGCTAGGGAAATAATGCACAAATGAAAGCATTGCTGAAACTGGATGCTGGATGAAGACAGCACACTTTGTCCCAAGGTCTCTCAGGGATTTTTGTGCTCCCAGTAAAGTCCGTGACTATTAACTGGGAGCCTGTTGTCACTGCTGCACTGGGCTGTGCCGTCGGCTGTCCTGCTGCAGGCCCTGTGTGACAGCTCTGCTCATGCAGGGGATGCCAAGCACACGCAAACGATGATGGCACAGAGCACACCGTGTGCTGCCTCGGCACAGCGCACAGCACAGCCGCGCTCCTTGTCCCCACCGCACCATTCGGGAGGATTCACCAGGCAGGATCATCCATCCGGAACTCCGCTGGTTCCATTCATCTCTCTGCCCGTGCCATCCTTCCCTTAACACCGATCCCGCTCGGCTGCTGTGTTTTACCGTCGTGCCGGCGCTCTGTGCCCGCAGCATCGCGGACAAGTTGCGGCGCTGTTGGCCGGGCCAGGTGTCCCCGGGCGGCGCGGGGCGGAGCGGGGCTGGCCCGGCCCTCCCCTCCCCTCTCCTCCCCTCCCGGCACAGCGACCGGGCCAGCCCGACACAGCCCGGGCAGCGGGGCCGCCGCCAGCCCGTCCTGCCCAGCCCAGGTGAGCGGGGTCTCTCCCGGAGCATCCCTCGGGGGCTTGGGGGGCCGCGCCGGGGGGAGCGGGCTCGGGGAGCCCCCGGGAGGTGTCGGTGCCGCCTTCTCCTCCTCCGGGGCGGTGGATTGATTTCAACTCGGAGATCAGGGCCAGTTTCCTTTGTTTTGGTTGGTTGGTTTGTTTGTTTGTTGCGGTTTTTTAACACTTTCGCCTTCGTGTTGCGCTTTGGACCGGGGGGTGTGATGTTGTTACTCGGAGGATGGCTCGTTTTAGAGATGACGAGCGAGACAAAGAGCGCTAAACCAGCGCTTTGGAGCCCTGGGGAGAGAAAGGACTCGGCGCTGGCTGCTCAGAGGGGCACTGGGAGCCTCGCTGAGCACTCTGTTGCTGTAGCGTGAACTGCCCGCTCTTACAGTCAGCACTTCTGCTCAGGAGAAAGGGGAAAGCAAAAAAAAATCGGGAAGCAGCCTTTTAATCGTGCTCCCTTGGCATGTTGGATGTGTGTGCGTGTCACTTCTTGCTCTTGTAGAGAAGCCTCCGAGGCTGATTTTTGGATCTGTGCCTCTGAATTTGGCTTTCAAGGAGGGGATTTGGAGCTCTTTTCTGATGCTGTTTTTGCTGGCCCTGTCGAGCTACTTCTGAGAAATGTTTGCAAAACCTTTTGTGGTGCTAGGTTTGATTTCTTAGAGAGTCTCTGAAAACTTTCAGCCTGCTTTGACGTGACTCTCCTAGCTGTAATTTCTGTGAGGTTGAAAGGGTTTTTTTGACTGCTGTTCTTAACCTTTACTTTCTGACTATTATCTTATGTTTGGCAAACATAATTTCTTGCCTTCTGTTGATTATTAATAATGGACGACAGCAAGGCCTGTTAATGTAGCTGCAGAGGGCTTGGGCTTTCACAAATACATCTTAGTATCTCATTAAATCTAAAGAGGTTTAACTAACATACAGCAAAATAGTTTTAAAAAGCCCCAACTCATATGAAGGCTTTGGGTGTTTACAGGAAAAAAAAAAAGTTGTGAGTGCCAAACAAACTGTAGGAAAGATGAGCCTGTTCTCTGACAATGGGTTTATTTTCACTTTCTACGTGGAGGTGTAAAGGAGAGAAAACACGTTTTTTCCAGGTGGCCCTTTGCAGGGGCAGAGCTGAGGCAGGAGCTTGTCCCACGGCCTGTGTGTGCTGTGACACCCACGTGTGAGGTGACCCAGGGTGTAGTTGTGCTGCTGCCCTGTTCCCCCTGTCCTGGGCACCTGCTGCTGGCTGCAGCTACCCTGCACTGAAGCCCTGAGCTTCTGCCTCTGCTGTGCTCAGGGCTGTAAATATTTTGACCAGCACCATCTTCTCCTTTACTTACCCGCATGTAAGCACAGAAATGCTTCCCTGCAACTAATTTGAAATTAGCCAGATAAGGCCAGGTGATGCTGCCTTCTGTCTCCTCTTACCAGTGTGGCTTTCTCTGGGGAGTGCTGTCCTTAGGGTGAATCCAGGTGTTATATCCAGCTGTAGAATGAAACCCACCATGAACATGAAGGTATCTGTTTCAGTAGAGCTCTCTTACAACAAACTGCCAGGCCCTGTTCGTGCACCATACCAAATGTGGTTCCTGGGAGGAAATGTGGTGTGTGGGGCTCTTTCCAGGTGATAAAACCAGCAGGTTGTGCCAAGGTTGTTCTTGGTGTCAAGCCTGACAGTGACAGAAGTAAATAAATCCTTTCCCTGCTTCCATTTCACCCTGAGTGGGCTGTGCAGAAGAAGTTGGGAGCTCTTTTATTGTGGCTCGGGGTGTCTCAGGGTGAAAGCTGAAGTTGTTTATTGCATTTTTTGGTCTATTTTTGTCTCAAGTTTCTGTAAGGAAATGGTTTTTGAATCACTAGGCATGGAGTAGAGTTGGCAGGGATTGATAGTAACTGCCTCAAACTTGGGGAAAGACTGATGGGGATCAGCATTAGCAAAATTTATGGTTATCATAACCATTCAAGTTCTAGGTTGATAATATTCTGAATGTTGGTGGTGGGAGTTGTTGGTTAATCTGCCCCTCATCTGGAAGGTTTCTGGCAGAGACTAAGGAGAAGAATTCAGCTTGCAGAGTGTAAACCCCATAAACATCAAGGGGAAGGATGAGTGAGGATCACATCCCTTCTCTGGGGTGGCAGTTGCCATCTCCTGAGGCCAGTAGGCTGGGAAGAGCATTGTGTACAGCACAGGGGTGGGCAGTCTTTGAAGAGGGAAAAAAAAAGGAAATGAAATGTTTGTTTTTCTTTCTGCACAACAGTTTTAAAAACTCAAATCCTGCTTTTTGCAACAGGTTGATATGGAAAACCAAACAAAAACCCCAGCTGAAACATTGTAAAGAAAGGAGAGCTGCAGAGAGGTGATTTGGGTTTGCATGATGCATCAGTCCCCAGCACTGTCCTGATGAAATGAAAAAACAGAAAGCATTCATCTGACTAAATGCTTTGCCTTTTCTCTCAGAGCAGGGCAGAGACAATTGTTCTGCTTCCTCCTCTCGCTGTGTCTTTTCCTCGTTTCTGAGGCAACTCCCATGCGGGATCAGTGATCTTTATTTCCTCCCTCCTGCAGTGATTGAGGCTCCTGGGGCTGCGGGGGCTCCTGAGCGCGGCTCGAGAGGTCTCAGCTGGGCAGGGGGCTCCAGGGTCTGCCTGAGCCACCCTCAGCTGGCCAGGGTCTGCCTGAGCCACCCTCAGCTAGGCCAGGGTCTGCCTGAGCCACCCTCAGCTGGCCAGGGTCTGCCTGAGCCACCCTCAGCTAGGCCAAGGACTTTCTGAGCCACCCTCAGTTAGGCCAGGGACTTTCTGAGGCACCCTCAGCTAGGCCAAGACTGTCTGAGCCACCCTGAGTGGGCCAGGCAGCTCCCAAGGTCTGTCTGAGCCACCTTCAGCAGCTCCCAGGCTCTGTCCAAGCCACCCTCAACTGGGGAGGGAGCGCTCCCAGGGTCTGTCTGAGCCACCCTGAGCGGGCCAGGGGGCTCCAGGGTCTGTCTGAGCCACCCTGAGTGGGCCAGGCAGCTCCCAGGGTCTGTTTGAGTCACCCTCAGCTGGGCTGGGGGCTCCCAGGGCCTGTCTGTGTGCTGCTCTCCTTCTCTCACCGTGTGTGCCTATGGCTGCCCTGCTGGAGCCCACGCTGGCCCACAGAGCCCGGCGAGCAGGGCAAGCGCTCCCTGCAGCCTCCCCTTCCCGAGAATAAACAGATGCCTCCTGGCTTTTGTAAACAAGCAGAGCAGGATCACTTTCTGCCGTGATCTTGGTTTCCACCCCTCAGCTAGTGGCTGAGGAAAAAGGCTAAGGTACAGAAGGTGCAGAGATGGGATCCCGTCTGACAGGAGGCGATGCCTCGGAGCATCGTCTGCGCCTCGGTGGCAGCCGGGAGAGGAACCAAACTGACGCTTTCTTTGTCTCTGCATTGTGCAGGGAGACACTCAGTTTCATTTCTGTCATTTTGGGGCATGTGGAGCACACTAAAGTGCTGTGTTTGCCCCCCCGAGGGAAGCTGTGCAATCCCATGTGAGTCAGATCCATCTGCCCAGGCTTGGCTGTGGTGCCCCGGACTAGGTGGGGTGTGGGTGCTGCCCAGGAGCCTGAGCTGGCTCTAATGGACAGGCTTCAGCAGCCTGCAAACCCCTCCTGCCTCACTGAAATCAGCTGCATCTCTGTGCTTCCTCCCGTGCTACAAGCCTACTGATGGATTCCACAGCTTTGCTGGTTCTTTATTTGCCATTGGTTTGCACAGCAGCCTTTTTTCTTTGGGTCGATTTAAAACATAGATGGATAAATATATATATAACCAAGTAGTCTATCCAATCTTTAAAAAATAACGATTGTCTTGGGTGTAATGCCACTCACATTGAGGCTCTTGCATTATTAATGTAGTTTGGAAACTGAAGAGAAGTCTAAAGAAAATGAGCGTTAAATTTTTGACCCATGGCGCGAGTGTTAGGCTCTGCTCACCTTGAATTGTGTATTTCTGCAGGGAGGAGCTGGTGATAGGGTCAAGGTCTCAACAGATGTTTAAACAGAGCTGTTTCAAGGACAGCAATTATAAATTTGGCATTTGGGTGCTTGCCCAGCTGTTTGGGCAATAATTGATAGCCTATGACCACACTTCATGCCCAGCACTGGGATCTGGGAAGGTAAACCTGGGCTTGAGCTGCAGCCTCCCAGTGATCAGATAGCTGAGGGGTGAAGGCAGAGAGAGGAAAAAAACAACCTGCAGTTAAATCCCTGGGGGGTTGTGAACTGCAAGGAAGGGCTCTATTACCTTTCTCTGGAAAAAGCAAGCAGGCCTGTGTGCACCACGTGTTCCCTACCCCGATGGCTCCATGCCTGATCTGATCACAGAGCGCTTTGTGCAGGACCAAGGAAAACAGAGAACCTTGACCTGGCATTTCCTCTGGAATATTAAACCTTGCTGGTCCTGTGCCGTGCCTCATGAGCAGCACATGACTGGAAGTGACAGAGCACTAAGAGTTAAGGCTGGTCCCGAGGAGGGAAGCAAAGTGTGTGCTGGTGTTATCCAGGTGGGAGCTTGTGTGCCAAAACACTGGGGACTGCCTGGGAGCTGAAGCCAGGCACGATGGGGCACTGATGGGGCTGCAGCCAGGAGGTTCCAGAGGAGCATGGCCAGCGTGGGGAGAGCTCCCACACACGCTGGCAGAGCCTCTAGCAAAGGTCTGTCCTGCTCAGCCACTTGTCACATCAACCGTGGTGGAGGACAGGCTGCAGCTGCCTGCTGCAATTGCAGATCTTGGTGACTAACAGCAAAGCCAAAACATGAAATTGCTGAGAATTGGAGTGGGAACCTCTGCTTCCAAAGGACTGTTCATCAGGTGGCTGTTTGCAGGAGTTTGCAGCCCATTCAGCATCTGATGTTCTCCATGTCTTCCCAGAGCTGGTTTTGGGCAGGGTGGGAGGCATGGTGACCTCTCTGCCATGGGGTGTTCCTCCAGGCACAACTGTTTTCCAGGAGTCCTGCTTTTCCCAGGATTTCAAATTCTTTGCCATTTGCTGTTTAAGAAAATGACCAGACAAAGACTAGACTGTGTCCAGGAAATAAACATTTAATCTTGCCTGTCCAGTGGGGGAGGAATTTTCTTTTTGTCAGTCCTGGTTTAATATTTGGTTTGTTTACGTTGCTCAGCCAGTCACGCTGATGGAGGCCCTCTGGCAAAATGGACTTTATTGTTTTATGAGCTCCTGCCTTCTCAGTGCTTCTTGTCTGCTGCCTTTCCCTTCATGATATGACTTCAGGAGGCTGGTCAAAGGCATTTGCTTGTTTTCAGTTACATCAGTCATTTGATAAAATTAAGTCTTGGTTGTGATTTCAACTTGTCAATTTCTTAAAAGGGTAAATGAAACTGCCAGAAAGCAACGTCAAAGAATTTCCTGTTTACAAAATTTATGCCTGTTGCTGGAGTGTAAATACACATTAAATACATGATTTGGATCTTCTCACCCAGCTAATCAAGGCAGTGCCTTTCTGTGCAGTGGCAGATCCAGAACAGGAGCTCTGCTGATCTCAGCCAGGGAAGGCAAAATTTACTCAACTGTGAAGATTGTGACTTTATTTTCTCCAATATTTGAAGAAAGGTAGCAATGAGAATTATGAAACATGGTGATAGCCTTTTCATGGAGCCTCTTTGTGGTGGAGACTGGTAGGAGGAGTTCTTAAAGTTATTTCAAACTATTTAAAGTAGTGGGTTCTTCATTTTACAGGTAGGGGAGACAGTAAATAGAGTGATATTGATTTTCTGCTATACAGTGTTCCAGAAAGTGTGTTTGAATCTTACACAGGTCTCAGTTTCTGAATAAACATGTTCTCTTTTTTTTTCTATGCAGAAAGATGATTTTTCCCTACCCTGGGAACTGTGTCAGTCGTAGAAATTATTCTCACTAATGTTTAGGACACCAGGAGTAGAAGGAGTATCTAAATATGCTTAAATATTTGTGCAGTTCCACTGTTTTCTGATACTTTTTTTTTTTTTTTTTACATTGATTTTTTTTCTTTTCTTCCTGTACCAGCCTTAGACAAACATTGTCTCTCCCTGGGGATGTGTGATCCACTACATTGTCTTCTACCCATGGCAGCAGGGATTTCAGGACAGGAACTCACTGCTGGAACCCAGTCCAGTCCAGGCTGAGTCTGGCAGAGCTGCTGCCCAGGCACTGCCAGCAGCATCTCAGCATCACGATGTCGCCATGCTGCTGTCTGCACTACCCATTTTTCACAAGCTCACCTTCCCTTCCATCCCTGAGGCTTTTCAGGTAGACAAACATCACCTGAAAAACATCCCAGAGGAATGAAATAAGAAACAAGGGTAGTGCAGAGCTGTCTCAGCACTTAGCACAGCCCCATGGGGACAAAAGTGGTTTTGCTGGACACTCACTAGACTGGTACAGCTGGGGTCTGGGCTTTTAATCAAATCTTGAACATTTAGTGACTGCATTGCCTGTTCCCTGGCATGGAGCTTGAGGAGGAGTTCTCTCTAATACCCTGTGATGTGGAGCTGTGCAGTCTGGGCTCTCCTGCCCACCAGGACCAGGGTGAACCCATGAGATGTGCATGCAGTGCCATGACATGGCTTGTTCTGGACTTGGGGCTTGTTCCTGAGGCAGGCAGACCCTGAGGATCCTTAGCTGTGTTACACTGTGTTTCACACAAAGCATTGCTCTAGATAAAAATAACAAAGGCACTGTTAAATATATCCCTGTCTTTGTTTTTTCTGATCTCACATCTCTCTTGGTTGTGACTCTGGCCCAGTTTTGTCAGGTCATGTAGCTATTAGCATGTGGCTAAACAGGTAAATTGAATCAAAACAATCCTTCCTAAAGGCATTCACTGCTGCTCTTGTGTGCAGTGTTTGCTCTGCTTATGTGTCCCATTCCCCCTGTGATTGCAGTTGAAGTAGATGCAGTTTTTGGGGGTAGTGATTGCTTTAACACAAAACTTTAGTACAATTTTCTATTAAACATGTGCTGCTATATGAAGGTTTAGTTTTATACCTGAGGAATGTACATGCCTCAAGATTTGCCTGCTTTTTTTCAACTACAACTCTTGATTTTTACCTTGCCTGAAAAGCTTGAGTTGCCCCTTTGTGGTATTTGCTGGGTCCCCAGGACAAAGGAGGAATTGATGAATCTGACTCCATGTTCTTAGAAGGCTAATTTATTATTTTATGATATGATATTATATTATAAAATGCTCTACTAAAACTATAGCAAAGAATAGAGAAAGGATACAGACAGAAAGCTTAACAAGAATGAACATGAAAAACTCATGACTGACTTCAGAGTCCAACAGAGCTGATGGTGATTGGTCATTAAGTAAAAACAATGCACATGAAACCAATCAAACATGCACCTGTTGGTAAACAATCTCCAGCCACATTCCAAAGCAGCAAAACTGGGACAAGCAAATGAGATAATATTGTTTTTTCTCTGAGGCTTCTCATCTTCCCAGGAGAAGAAATTGTGACGAAGGGATTTTTCAGAAGATATGACAGTGACACCCTTCCCTTGCTGTGGTCTGTGTTGGCTTTTGAGCACTAACACAGCAGCCACAAACAACACAGAAACAGTGCCTGTGGTTCTGGACAGCTCTGTCCTGCCCAGCACAGCACTGGGGCCGTGGCTCTGGAACTCACAGAGCAGTGAATAGTTTTGTTATGTGTAAGTAGGCACGAAATGCAACCCCGCACGTGTGCCCGTGCTGGCTCTGCGGTTTTGCAGCCACTGCAGCACAGTGTGACTCCTTCTGCCATTGCTGAGAGCACAGGCTGGATGTGCTGAGCCAGAAAGACTGGTTTGTGCACGCAGGATAATCAGGGAGGGCAATCACACTCCCCACAGGCCCATTTCCCCATGTGTTGCCTGCAGTAGGCCGGCTGGACTGGGGTACTGTAAGCATTTTTGAGACTTAAAAAGAATTTTTTTCCCTAGAACTCTAAAGTGCATCATCAGTGGTGTTTTCCAAGCTGCCATATGAGAGGATGTGATGGAGGGTGTGTAGCAGGCAGAGGATTTGGGGTGTTTATTGGGGTGGCTGGTGTCCCTGGAGCAGCTCTGGAGGCTGTGAGCTGTGGGGTGTGCTCTGGATGCATCACAGGTCTGACTGCACGTGTAGGGCCTGCCTGTCAGTGCAGCAGATCACACAGAGCTCTGTGAAGCAGCAGCTGGCAGTGGGGATAGGTGTGCTGCCAGCACTGAGCAGCTCTGTGAGGTAAAATGCAACATTTTCTGTTCAGCCAAGGAGTTTGGTTATCTATGTTAGCTTACATATTCTCTGTTCCACCAGTTGTTTGGTTATGTAAGAAAAACCAGACCTGTGCAATGTGTATATTTATGTAATTCTTATCCTATAGACTTCAGTTAAACATATTAAAGCACTTTCAGCTGAGAGTTAAGAGGTAACCATTAGTTTTACAGTATTGGTGGAGCACTTGCCTCCTGCTGGAGCATGAGGACACTGAGAGGGGTCTCGGGGTCACAAGCACAAACTTGTGTACAGCATGGTGAGATATACTGAAATTGTGTTTAGGGATGTAATGGAGGGGAGAAAAAACATAAATGCAATTGTTAAGTGGGCCTGTGATCTTTAAACATCCATCCATCCATCCATCCATTTCTCCATTAAAATTTAGGTCTATTGTCCCATCAGATGCAGAGCAATTTTCTGTTTCTTAAGGTATTTCAGTCAATTTTATATTTTTGGCCATTACTTGATATTGATGTAGGTTCATAATTCTATCTCCATCACAAACATTTTGTTTAATGGATTTCTGAGTGATCTTTTTGAAATAGACCCAAGTTATTAGCCTGGGATGCTTAAAAATATGCATAGAAAGTGTCAGGCAGTGATGGTGGTCTGTGCACTGGGATAACCAGAAAGTAGAGCCTGGCCTGTCCAAAAGGGCATCTGGGGTCTCTGGGTGCCTCACAGAGCTGGTGTGAGGATCAAGCTGGTTTTGAGTGGTTTCTGACTCTGTACCCTGCCAACTGCATCTTGCTGCAATGCTGGCAGATGAAATACTCTCAGAGGATTTATTTTTTTCTTTGCCAATACACGTATGCCTCATAAATTTCCATGGTTATAGATCTCTGTAATGTGAACTGTTTTCTCCTATTGAAAATGTTGATTAGGGAGGAAACACAGTGAACTAATTGTTCTGAGTAACAGTTGAGCCACATAAATATTTCAGGGGATTTCAGTAGCCTTAAAAGGCTCAAAGTTGCACATGAACAAACTTAACCACAATTGTGCCTGAAGTTTTGTGATGTCAGAGGAGGCTGAAAAGGGGAGAACTTTTGAAAAGTGCCTAGGGATTTATATATGGATAACTTCTTTATAATAGTATGACACCGCATAACCCATTTGCTTTGTAGATGAGCTTTAAGATGCTTAGACACAAGACACATGAGAGATTTTCATGTTCTGGTATAAATATTTTCTGCCAGTATGAAATAAATCCTGGAATAAATTCACAGAGGATACTCCAGCATGGAAGCAATGGCAGAGGAAAATCTTCAGACTTGCAAAAACACTGAAGGAGGAGCTGGGTTCCAAAGCTGGAGGGTGAGCACTGGAAGGGACAGGAAGTTCCCTTTTCAGCCATATATTGTGTTTTGTCTGGGAAACACATCAGCTCACTGTGACTGAGCATGTTAACAAGTTTAGGATGAGATATAAATGAAGTGTTGCCTCTGCTATCCCAGAGCAGAGTTCCCAGCCCTGGCTAATGGAGGAGTGATGAAGGCAGCAGGAACTTGGAGTGACCAGCACAATGGTTCTGTGCTGGGGACAATAAAACATTGAATAGATAATATCTGCTTTCTGGCCCAAACCAGCTAACTTGTTGACAAAACTAAATCTTCAGAAATATTTAATACTAGTGGGGTTTATTGTCTAAGGAAGAGTCATGGCAGCCATTCAAGTGACAAAGTGGGGAGTGTTTTGTTTTAAAAAGGCACAAAGTTTTTCATTTGTACTTGGAAATTTAAAGGGGAGGGGGGCAAGATCACCAGAAACAGCTTGTAACTATTCTTGCTCTCTACCCTCTTTATGTCACTTCTGCTAGAGACTTTAAGGTTTGATTTATGAATAAGTCTGTACACCCTTTCTTGTGTCCTCTAGGCTAATGTATTTCCTATTTGTTTCTTTATATATTCCTTTTCTAATTTGCTGTTGCCTTTTGGTCTCACTGTCCTTTTTTTAATTTCCCTGTAGAAATGGCCTCTTCTCACAGTCCACTAAAAGGAGTGGAGGCCCTTTTTCATAGACAGTTAAGCTGTGGGATTCCTTGCCACAGGATACTGCAGAGGTTAAAAGATTATATGAGCTCTGGAAGGGCCTGAAAAGTCTCCTAGGAGGTTATTAAATAGCACTATGCAACCTTTAGTTTGCCATTTCTTTAAATGAGGATGCAGGAAAGGTGTTGAGAGTAAACACCACTGTGCACTCACCTTGTATTTAACGCTGACCTGGGCAGCCACACCAGGCTAGCAGTGTTGGATCAAAAAAGTCATCCTGATGTTCCCCAGGGTGCTTTGGGATCTCCCTTCACACTGCCCTGTACCCTCAGCACAGCTCTGTGGAGACTGGGGACACCAACACTTGCTCCTGGGGGTGACCTCTTGTGTTCTTGGCTTCAGGGAAGGAACACCTGGGTTGGAGCTGGGCTTTGGGAGCTGGTGTCTGTGCATCTGCTCTGGGTTCTGGCACTGTGGGGGCACCTGGCAGTGGCTTTGGGGATAGCTGGGCATTGCTGTGATATGGTGTCGCAGCTGGCAGTGATTTTGGGGCAGTGCTGTGACATGGAGTCCCAGCTGGCAGTGGCTTTGGGAGCAGCTGGGCACTGCAGTGACAGGGTGTCCCAGCTGCCACAGGAACAGCCAGGGCTGGAGCCTGGCAGCTCACCCAGCAGGCAGCTGGCAGACCAAAAGCCAGGCAGGATGCTGGGCATCTCACCCCAGGCTGGTGCTTGGTGCTGGCTCAGTGCCTCTGCATGTGCTGTGGGCACAGGAATGGGTGTGCCAGCCCATCCCACAGGGCACTGCCACCTGCCTGGTTGGTGACAGGCTGTGGTGTCCTGTGAGTGCCCAGGTGAGAATCCCCACCTTTTCCTGCTGTCATTTAAATACTTGATTACATTAGCCAATACCACAGGTGCACAGCAAATTAAGTCACTGGGCAACACTTGCACCTAATTACCACCATCATCTTCAACCACCATCTTCATCCTTGCCTGGAGAGCTCCCAGAGGAGGATGCTTGTCTGGAACCTGTCACTGCTTGTCCAGGCTCACCATGAGCTGGGGAGAGCTTTCCACCTCCTGCAATCTGTTCTTTAAACAAAAGGAGGTGGATAAATTAGATTTTATAAGCAAAGTGAGGGTTTGGGCTTCTCCTGTGAGAGAGTGTGAGGGAAGGTGTGCTGGCCTTGGGACAGCTCCGTGCCATGTCCTGAGGAAGTTGCCTTACCACCATTCTGCTCCCACTGAAGTGCCTTTTTGCAAGGGGCAGGATGGAAGCTGCTCCTCACCATGTGATGGTGCACACTCTGTCCCCTGGCAGCTGGCAGTGCATCTGTTACAGCCTCCTGTGCTCACTGACCAGTGAAGGACCCTGGCTAGCTCTGCTCAGCTTGGGGCAACAAGTTTGTGCATCATCAATCATGGCAAATACTGGATTTCCAGTGAGAGAAAATCCTGATTCCTCTGTATTTTTGATACAATGAGCCACAGGGTATCACCATATATCCTTCAGTATAATCCTAAACCACTTGGAACATGGACTTCATCTGACTAACCACGCAGTTCCTTCAGCTAAACTTTTTTTTCTTTTTTTGAGCTTTCCATGAACAGTGGGAAACATGGGACTGCAGGAAGTCCTCATCTCTATCAATGTGCTGTATAGGCTGCTGATGACTGAGCTCCTCCCCATCCCTCTCTGTGATCACTGCTGTGCAGGGTGGGTTTGTGCTGCCTGGGCAGGGTTTCCTTCAGACACAGACACTGCTCACTGCAGTGAGGGCACCCCCAGCGTCTGGGGGCAAAGCGTTCAGTGCTGAGATTGCTTGGAAATAGCTGCTACTGTTTGTAAACTAAACCCTGTTTTAATCCAAATTAATTTGCACACCCAAACAAGCTATAGGAATTTTCCTTGTTGTATTTTGCTTACCTTATAATTAAGCTTTTACTGGACATGTTCTGGTCTCCATTAAGTGACAGATCACTCCAGTGTGTGGGCACTCTGCAGCCTTCAAGAGCATCATGCTTATACCATAATCCTCTGTGACATGTCACATGCATGTTGCAACTCCTCTGAGTTTCAGTGCTAATTGAAATACCAGCATTAATTGTGGAAAGTTAGTCATGCAGACTGAGCTGGAAGGGGAAGATCTCGGAAGCTGTTTCGTAACTATTTGTGTTTTGTAAGTGCTTCACCCTGAGGTGCAGGGGCAGTACTGGGATCCTTGTGTGCGCGGGGTCCCAGTGCCACAAAGGGCTCTGGAAGGAGCTCCAGGGAGGAGCAGTGCTCTGGCTGGTGCTCAGGCACCTCAGAGAGGGAGCTGCTGTAAGACTGGGGACACCCTCAGCCCCTCACCTTTGTAAAAAACGCCAATCACTTGTTTTTAAAATTTTAAAAGTTTAATAGTAATAGAATGATTATAAAAATAGTAATACAATTAGAGTAATAATGATAATTTGGACAGTTTGAATTAGGACAATATGAGACAACAAATACAAAGAGTTACGGATGTCCGGGTACCTTTTCTGGGCATCACGAGCCCAAAAAAGGACACCTGTTAACCAAGGATTTACCCTTAAAAGCAATAGCCTGTTGCATATTCATACACCTCATACATGATGCATAAATTCCATTCAAGCACAGGATTCTGTCTGGTCATTGTCAGCTTCTACCTCCTAATCCTAACAGAGCTTTCGAGGCAGGAAGAAGTTCGTTTCTTCTGATAAGAGGGCAATAAATTCTTTTTCCCTGAAAGATTCAGGTGTCCTGTGGCTGCTATCTCGCTGTGAGTCCTTTCTTTAAAAAAAGTATCCCACATAGCATCGTTTGTATTTTAACAATTTTTATAACCTGAAACGATATTTAACACAGTACTTAAGAGAATTAATACAGCATTACTTTCTAACACAACACATATAATATTCATTTTAAAATTTGCGAAAAGCCAGTCATAAAATACATGCATTTTTCACACCTTTATCAGAGCACAGAGCAGGGAGTCCTGGTGCCTTCCCTCTCTCAGAGATGGGAGCAAGGGGCTGTGGATTTTCTTGCTGAGAAGTGGTTTTCTGGGTGTCAGCAGAAGAGCAGGTGGAGCTCAGGGGTTTATCTGCACAGCTTCCTTGGAGAAGGAAAGAAATGCAGCTGCACAGAATAAATTTGGAAACCAGGATGTTTGACAGTGAAAATTAAAAAAAAAGTAAGCAGAGTTTCTGGTGTTGTTTCTAAATCCAGGAAAAGCCCAGAAAACAATCAGATTTTCAGATGTCTTTTAGACATATTTTTCAGATTCCTTTTCGAGATTGAAATGAAAGAGAACTTGCAGAACCTGCATCTGAAAGCAGCTGTTCCTGGGGAGCTTTGCTCCATCTTTGAGAGAATCTCTATTTTTCCAGGCAAACATAACCAGTGCTGTCCTGTTCTTGGACCACTGTGGTACCATCTGAAAGCAGCTCCTCCAGGCAGGGCCACTTCCAGACTAAGGAGGCCAGAAAGAGCATTTTCTGCATGCTGGAGCACTGAAGGATGCAGAGCAATACTCCCTGGGGATGTTCACTAGAGGTGCTGCAGCCTGTGATGTGAAAAAGAAACCATTCATTGATGGAGAGATTTCATGGAGCCTGCCACCCTGCCATATCCATCTGGACTATTTCCAGGCATTCACATGAATTAAAAGTGAGATAAGATTTCTGTGGTAGTGTTGTTCTGGTCAGAATAGATAACTTCCCCAAACCTGCTATTTTTAGGGTATTCCTAGAGGTATGGGGCAGACTTTAGGAGAAATAGGATATATAGATATATAGAGAAATTATGATGACATTTATATACACCCAACCTTTTCACTGCAAATTTATTTTTCATGGAGAATTTCAGAAATTTCTTGTGCATGTATTGTGCTCTTTGTAGCTCACTTGTTACAGGTGCTTTGTAGGTCACTTGTTGCAAATGACATTTTGGGGTCTCTTTCTGCACACATTGGCCAATTTTTCTAAAAAAGGTATGTTAAAAAAATATTTTTGCTTTGAAATGTTAAATTAGTCTACTTTTGCCGTGACGCTACTGTAATTCATTTTATTTATATTCCAGTTCGGTGCGTTCCTAAACATAAATATTTTTAAAAAATCACATTGGAGAAAGATAAATGATGCATGTTGAAATATGGGGCGATTTCAGGGTAATGTGGCACGTGGCTGGAGTTTCCTAAAGAGCCTGAAAACATCACCACCCTACGTCATGCTGCATTCACTCTGTAAATCCCCGCAGGCACAGGTTTTGCTGGCTCAAGCAGAAGAGAGCTGCTGGCTGTGCTGTCCCTGCTCCCTGGCCCGGCTGGGATCTCACTGCTGGCCTTTCTGCAGTGCTGGCACAGGGGGATGGGTGCTCCCGGCAGCTCAGGTGCCTGCTCTGCTGTTGGGCTTTGTGGGATGATGTCCTTGCCGTGGCCAAGGGGAGAGTGCTGGCTGGGCTGGAGGAAATCCAGGGGGTTTCCCTGGTTTCCACCTGATGGATGTGGGTTAGGAGATGTAGGGGGGTTCTGATAGCTGTAGGAAAGTGGGTTTGTTCAGCTAGTCACAGAGTCAAAAAGAGAGGAAGGAATTTGTGGGTGCTGAGCAAGAACTGCCATCCAAGTTCCAGGGGTGATCCTTGATTTTACAGGGAGTCAGTTCAGAACCCAGGATAACATCTGGGAAACATCTCTGCAGAGTGCTGGTAACTGCCTTAGGAAGGCAAAGCATTTGTGAGGAGGCGGCTGGGAGTGCTGGGGTGTGGGTTTTGTTTTGTTTTGAGTTTTAGCTGTAGGCTTCCTGTGTCAACACTGCCCGGCCTCCAGCTGCGCCTGCGAGTGGGGAGAGTGTCTCTGCTCCTGCAGGAGGGCTGCCAAGGGAAATGAGCTAATCCTGCATGAACAACGTCAACAAGTGGCCACACCAGCACGAACTGAAACAGCCCAGCTGCACCTTTGTCTTTGTAAAGGTCCAGATGAGCTGATCCTCTGCCATGGGAGGTGGGAGCTGCTGCCATCCTGCTGTAAGCACACAGTTCATCTTGGTCAGTCAGGCTCCCATCCTTCTCATTGTGCCTGGTTTGTACAGCTGGCAGAGAAGCCCAGAGGCAGAGGGATGACTCAGTGCACTCTCCTGTGCAGGGATGCACCATCCTGCCTGTAGAGACTGAGCTGCAGCACATGCTCTGCATCCCCCATGTCCCCACTGGTTGTGGTGGCGGTGAAGCCAAGTGTGGCTGCTGCTCTCTGCCTTCAGCTGTGTGGTTTTGGGTCAGGTCTCACCCAGCTCTGAGCACAATGCAGGGCTCCTGTAATAGAAGTGATGAGAGTTGAGGCTATTCACCCACCTTTGCCGTGGGCAGAGAACAAAAAGGGCATTTGTACAGTGACACTGCACTGAATGTTCTACATCACTGTTTTATTTTATGTGTGTGGAGCAGAGGGCACCAAAATAATACAAATGGGAACAATAACATATGGCAGCACACTTCTAACTCCATCTAGTCTTATTTGTAAATATTTTTGTGGTTTGTCTGTGTTTTGAAGAAAGGAGGGAAAATTCTGCCTCTCTAGCCTTGTTTGAGGAAGGGGACAGGCAGCACTCTGTGGCTCTATTGCAGTAGATGGGTGAATACTCTGCATTTTGCTTGTCACCTGACAAGCTGGTTTATATTTAGATGAGGAGAGAAAGCATGTGATTCTAAAAGCTGTGTTTTCACTCAGCCCATGTGTGCTGAGTTATCAGAATCAGGTTTTAATTGTTTGCTCTTATTTTTACTGTGACTTACTAGGGCTATGGTCCTGTTGTGTCAAACACATTCCTTGAAAGCAAGGTGTCCAGAGGAGAGGGCTTTAGAAAATTAAGACTTCCTCTGTACCAGTCAGCACAGCAGGTCTATTTGAGGAGGAGGAAGTTTGGAAAATCCTGACCCTTTGGTGTTATCATCTTGGTCTGAGCTCAGCACTGTGCTGTGACACTGGGCAGGGCATTAGCTCATGGGTGACAGATGCCATCCATATTTGAAATTCCATCCCTAAAGCTGGGGTTTTGTTCTCAGCTGAGTTGTTCTTGAGAACAGTGAGGAAAGCTCAAGCTGGTAGAGGAGGGAGTATGACTGACTATTCGCTTCTATCTTCTGAGCACCCTGAGCAATTAAAGACAAAAGCCTTTGTTCCCTGGTGACTTCATTCTCAAGAAGCCTTTTTAATTTTAGTCTTTATTTTCAGGAAGAAATAATATGGATTTGTCATTGACAAGAAGGCTGCTTCTCTCAAATGTCATGTCAAGGATCCACTCCATAATTCATGGGCTGGAGAGTGTGGGTGTCAAGAGGAGGGTGCATAAGGGATATGAGAGATTTCAGTTCAATTAAACTATTGGTCTTAAAGGCAGCTTTTCTTGCCTTCATGATATTTTCTTGGCTCAGATCGCCACATTTTTTGCTAACTCATCCAGATAACCAGGTATTTTTAGTCTTCTTAAGTAAGACTCTAGTGGGTTATTGGTTATTTTTGCAAATCATCTTCCCCTTTCAGTGTGGATGGGGACTTGCATAGTAATATCAGAGCAGTGCTGGTTATTTCCTCTTTTTTCTGCCACTGAGCCATGCATTTGTGTGTGTGTGAAGTACTGCTGTTTCTGATCCTGCTCCTTGCATGGATTCTGGGAGTTCTGCCTGTTGTGTGATGGGATGTATTGCTTTTGGTGTGCTGAGAAGGGCATCTTCTCCCTCCTGGGCTGTGGGACCTGAGCAAGAGCACACCTGAGCTTGCTGGGGGTCTGAATGAAGATGTGGACTGTGGCTTCCTAGCTGCTGGGAGACTGTGGCAGGCTCAGAGCTCCCAAAGGGGGTTGCTGGGTCTGCCAGATCTCCCAGGCAGGAGGGGTCAGCTCCTCAGGGCTGGCACTGCCTCCCAGCTTTGCCTGTGCTCCTTCCCAGGCACAGTAAATCAGCTCTCTGGCTCAGTCTGAGGGGAATTAAGGAGCACTCTGATTCTCTTCTCACAGTCAAGCTGGAGGTGTTATGAGCTGACAGAACTGTGTTAATAAGTGAGCAGCAGCAGCAACAATGAAGTTATCACGGTGATCACACAGCAAAACCAACCTGCAGCACTGGAGGTGCAGCTTTATCTCAGCATTTCTTCTTCAAGGGCTTCTTTCTTGTGATGTGTGTTTGTGTGCAGATGTGTGCAACTCCTCTGTGCTGCCTGTGGTCAGAGCCCATCAGCGTGGGAGGTGTGTGGGGCGCACCAAGACCAAGAGCTGGGTTCAGCTGTGCCTCAGGAGCCTGTGAGTAAGGCAGGAGTGAGCAAACACGTTAGTTGTGGAGTAATCTGTTTGCAGAGGAGCTTCCTACTACAGCTGACAAAACTGTGACATTTCAAAAGAAATAAACTTTACAAAACATCAACTCACTGATACAGAGCAGAGCTGGCCGTGTGTACGTCTGCAGGAAGTGAGTCACGTTCTTACAAAATCAGCACCGCGAGTACTTGTGGCATTTATGACAATTCCCGTCTGGGGGCTAAATCAGATCTCTTCCTCTCTCCAGGCTCAGCTCCGGCCTCAGGAATGTCTTCGGAGCCCAGCTCCTCCTCCTCCGCCTCGCAGCCGTGCCCCGGCTCCGCCGCGCCGCCCAGCTCGCTGCACCTGCCCGAGAGCCGGCGGCCGCGGGAGCGCTCCCCGTCCCCGCTGCGGGGCTACCTGATCCCCAGCCCGCTGCCCACCCGCCGCACCCGCACCTTCTCGGCGTGAGTACCGCCCCCGGCCCGCTCCGAGAGCGGCCAAAATGCCTTTTGCACCGCGCGTTCGGGGGACTTCCTAGAGAGTTATAACAATGATAACTTATTAGTGTGAACAACCTACGAGTAGTGTTTTCCTGCTCTGTTTTCCTGTTCTTCTCAAGAACTGTTTGTGAGGAAAATGTTTTTATTAATGAACCAATCAAGTATTAATTTATTAATTAATACTTTTAAATTAATACAAAAGTATTAAATAATACTTTAAAAATTTATTAATTAAACAATCAATGTCAAATCTATCTAGAAAAGAAGATAATTTTCATATCTATCTATAAAAGAAGAGAATTGCAATATTCTTTTAACTATCTATAAAAGAACCAACCAATGTCAAACCTATCTAGAAAAGAAAAGAATTTTCATACTTATCTATAAGAGAAATGCAATATTCTTTTAACCATCTATAAAAGAAGAAAAATGTTTTTATTAATTAACCAATCAAGTATTAATTTTAAAAAATACTTCCTAATTAATACAAAATTAATACAAAAGTATTAATTAATATTTAAAAAATGTATTAATTAACCAATCAATGTCAAACCTATCTAGAAAAGAAGAGAATTTTCATATCTATCTATAAAAGAAGAGAATTGCAATATTCTTTTAACTATCTATAAAAGAACCAACCAATGTCAGACCTATCTAGAAAAGAAGAGAATTTTCATATCTATCTATAAAAGAAGAGAATTGCAATATTCTTTTAACTATCTATAAAAGAACCAACCAATGTCAAACCTATCTATAAAAGAAAAGAATTTTCATATCTATCTATAAGAGAAGAGAATTGCAATATTCTTTTAACCATCTACAAAAGAAGAGAAGAAAAATGTTTTTATTAATTAACCAATCAAGTAGAATATGTCAAACCTATCTATAAAAGGAGAGAATTTTCATATTAAAACTACTGTTCTGCAAACCAACCTTCTAATAATCTGTGTAATTTCTTACTCAGCAGTAACAGGGCATGGCCAGCAGCCCCTGCACGGGGCTGGAGGGGGCCTGGTGTCTGAAGATGCTTTGTGATACTCTTCTCCAAGAAGTTCTGATTCCTTTAGACTTTAAGTCCAAATGTCCTATAGTTTTTTAATGCTCTGTTTTAGTAAAGGGTGTTTGAAGTCACTTGGCTTTTTAAGACAAAAGTTCTACAGGGAGGGGAAAATACACTGAGAGTTCTCAAAACAGAGTTTGTCGTCTGAAGCTTTGCTTCACTTCTGACATTGGGTTGTGGCTTCCAGGACCAGTTTGTGTTGGTGCTTCCTTCTCAGATCCAGATTTTTTTTTTTTTTTTTTTGCATGGTCTCTCTTCTCACTGCCCCTGAAGCTCTGGACCAAACCTCACTGGAAGTTTTGGGTTTTTTACTCCTGACACCTGTGCTAATGTCATCAAGGTTACATTTTAGGGATGCTCCATCACTTTTTAGAGGAAAGTGGGTTATTATTCAGTGAGATTATATATTATTTCCTCGTTTCCTTTTCTTATTCAGCTTTCATACCTTCATCTTAAGATTGCTCAAATAGACCTGTAAAGAATATGGGTTATCAAGGTGTCACCCCTGATCTCTTTCTCTAAGGTTTTTTGTATGAGGTTTTCCATGAACCAAGGTAGTATTTGTTGCTTTTTGTAGTGATCTTTTAGCAGAGCTGGCTTTCCCTGAGTTTTCCTGGGGCTCTGTGGTGCTGTGCAGGTTCCTGTGAGCCCTGTCCAGAGGGAACTCCTCCCCAGTGCAGCAGCAGAGGATGGTGTGGCCAGGTTTGGCCATTGCAAGGAATCTCCAGTGCCTGTCAGGGGCCTCCCAGTGAGGAGCTGACCTGAAGAAGACAGTGTGGGCTCCTTTGTCCATATCAGAGCCTTTGAATCTGGGTACAATGTGAAGCTTCTGCCACAGCCTTTTATTTCTGTGTGAAGAAGGTCTGGCAGTGCTGAATGAATGCTGTGGCAGTAAGATCTCAGCCCCACAGCCAGCCTGTTTTGGGCCACTCACTCTGCTTTGTGTGCTTTTCCCTTCTTGCAGTGTTATCCAGCTCTTTTCTTCCAGAGTTATCCAGGCAGATTTAAATAATAAGTCTCACTGATGCTTCGTATTATTACTTCTGAATTCAAAATGAGGCAAAAAAAGAAGAGAAGCAGAAGAAAAGTTTATATTTTGTCAGTTCCAAAAGCTTTCAAATGCCCTGAACTTCCTGATGGAAGTAGATTGCTAAAAGGAACATAATTGACTTAATAATTGGGGTTGCCCTTGAAAAGCAAGTCCAAGCTAGCTTGCTTCAGTGCTGTGTTAATAATGAACTCTTTGTAAATCTTCTCAGCTGTTAATCTTAGTTTGGTTCTTACAAAAAGAAAGAATTTGTTACTTGGCTTCCACAGTTCTTTAATCATTAATTAGTGTAGGAATCTTGCTGTATTTGTTTGCCCTGAAAACCAAAATAGCTCTGAATTTTTGTGTGTCTGTCCTCTTTAAACAAGAGGAGCTCTAGGTGAGCAGTTGTATAAAGAGATGAATGTGACAGGCAGTGGCTTATTATTCAGTGGGATTATTTAATTTTGGTTCACTGGGAGTGGGGGGCCTCATCCCCCACAGTGCCTTATCTCTTTGAAAGATGCAATTGAACTTTAATAGCTTGTTTAGGACAGTGGGTGCTTTTCTGTGTAACAAGCACTTGTGAGGTCAGGTGTGTTGACAGCTTTATAGAGCTGAAAATGAAGTGATTTAATGGAGATTTCTTTCTTTAGCACTTTCAACTGCATTTCTTTATTGTTTGTTTGATTTAAGGAACAAAGCTGTTACCATTTTTTAAAAACAATTTTATTTGGACTTCAGTAAAATTTAAACATTTGGGACAATGATGTCCAAGTTGCCATAATGCATGTAACCAAATGTCATTGTGTTTGAATAATTGCACTAAAGTCCTCTTCTAACATGGAACCTACTGGATATTCCTGGCATGAAGAAGGTTCTGACCTAGTAATGCTCAGAGTAAACCCCATAATATGTCTAAACCAGTTGGTTTTCATTAATGGAAATGTTCGAGTGAGTCTGGATCCCTGGAAGGTGCACTCAGTGTATTTAATGCAGAAAAGGATTTAACCACACAGTTTTCAGGACAAGTTAGTTTTTTTGATGGCACTTTTGCAGATTGCAGGTTCTGCAAATGTGTCTCATTTTAAAATCCAGGTCCCATGGCAGTGGAGGAGGAGTTGAGGCATGAGTCTGGCTGTTATGCACTACTGCTGGGCTCACACTTGTGTGAAATCTGTGAAAGCACAGCACACTGGTACTCCCAAACTCATCAAAGGTAGAAGAGTCGTACATTTAGCAGAGATGATTTGTTTTGGTGTTTGATAACACTTGTGTGGAGCCGCTTCTCTTTTTTAACTGATTTGGTACAAGTCAGTCCTGCATCCTTGTGCTTGCTGCAGACAGTTCTCAACTTGGTATAAATAGTTGTGCTAGGGAAATGTCATGGCTCTTTGGTGTGATGAGGTTTTGTTTTTCTCAGATGCATACTTCACCCCTCTCTAGAACAAACACAAAATGTGCTTGCTGTAGTGAATATGCAGTGAATAGTGAATATTGCTAGCTGGCAAGCATGGAGGCAGAGGAGTTGCTGAGATAGTAATTGAGATAACATCTCTGGAAAGCAGGAAGCAAAGGCAGGATGGTGTCTGGAAGTGGAAGATTCTTACATTTAGTATGGTGTCTAGAGGAAAACTTGGCCCAGTGATGGAGCAGTTGAATTCAAGCTGGCAATAGATGCATTGTAGTGCTGGCTAACATCATTTGAGCGTCCCTTCCAAAGGCCCCGGGCAGTGCAGTGTGAGAGCCAAGCAGCTGCTGCAGAGCTCACAGGGAGGGAGGATTGGCCCCTGTGCCTTTGCTCAGTGTGCCCTGGTGACAGCGGGAGTGTGCCCAGCCCTGAGCTGCTTTGTGCTTCCTCCTGCAGCACGGTGAGAGCCTCGGAGGGGCCCATCTACAAAGGGGTCTGCAAGTGCTTCTGCCGCTCCAAGGGCCACGGCTTCATCACCCCCGCGGACGGAGGGCCCGACATCTTCGTGCACATCTCAGAGTGAGTTCTGTCTGTCTGCCTCTAGCCCCACGCTGCTCTTCACAGAGAAAAGCAAGGCACAATTCTTCCCAAGAATATTCTTATCTCATTTGCCGTGCCTGTGTTTGTGCCAAAGTAGAGTGCAGTATGGAGATTGGTTATGCAGAGTGATGGTGTTTTGTTTCCTTGGCCTCTCAGGGCCAGGTGTGTGTGTGTGTCTGTGTGTGTGTGTCTGTGTGTGTGTGTCAGGACTGTGGGCTGACAGTCACGAGATTCTGGCCAGGGTGTGCAGAGTTGAGTGCTTGGCAGATTCAGTTTAGATGTAATGTAACATAGTATAGAATAATACAGTATAATAAAGTAATTAATTAGCCTTCTGATAAGATGGAGTCAGATGCATCATTTCTCTCTCCCCCTTGTCAGAGGTTCCCTGCAAACACAATATGTGCCCAAGGGGGGCTGCAGCTCTGCTTTGCCTTCATTACCAACTGCTCTCGACATTTCAGACACAATCTGGTTTATAATCTGTCATCCTTACTCCAGCAGAGAGGAGTTATGCAGATGTTACTGGTAGCAATAGATTATGCAGTTCTTTTCCTGTTATTATTATAAATCTGTTGAGTTAAAAACTAGAAGATGATCCTTAAATCTCTTAGAATAAGGTATGAGTTTTGCTCAGACCCAGAAACTTGCATTCACCTGAAGCAAATATTTCATGCAGTGCCTGGTTTTAATGTAAAGATTTATAACACTGAAAATTCAGTACTTTTACTTTGCACTGCTTGTACCATTATTAAACTAAAGGTTAATTGCCTTTACTGTTGAGAAAAGTCACACTTTATTACTTCCTTGAATTTATCTAGCTTAGGTTGTGAGCAATTTATAGTTGAAGCTTTCTCTGTTAAAGGGTTCATTAGTACTTGAACCCTTTTTGTTCTGAACACACTGAGAACCACCCCCTCTGAATTTACCTTTTGATAAACTAAGCAGATAAAGCTTTTTAAGTCCCTTGCTGAGAATTTTTCTCCAGTCTAAGCCAGTCTTTGCAGCATGCTTAGAAAAGAGACTGAAGAATTTAAGCATAATGTTAAGACTATACACTGCACACACACTTTCAGTGTAAGAGATAAATTCTCCTTTGGTTCTGCTCTGTTTCTCTTTCTGTACATCCCATAATCGCATTAGCCCTTTATCCCCAGTCTTTGCAGAGTTGCTTACCTGCTGTGACCTCAGCATCCTCTGCAGTGTCAAAGTTTGGTGCAGATCCAGCCTGGCATTCCCAGCTGTGGCTGCATTCCTGATTCCTGGATGTGAGGCTCCTGGCTTGGCTGCAGGGCAGCACATCCCCTGGGACAGCTCTGCCTGCCCAGGAGTGCCCAGCACATCCCCTGGGACAGCCCAGGAGTGCCCAGCACATCCCCTGGGACAGCCCTGCCTGCCCAGGAGTGCCCAGCACATCCCCTGGGACAGCCCTGCCTACCCAGGAGTGCCCAGCACATCCACTGGGACAGCCCTGCCTGCCCAGGAGTGCCCAGCACATCCCCTGGGACAGCCCAGGAGTGCCCAGCACATCCCCTGGGACAGCCCTGCCTGCCCAGGAGTGCCCAGCACATCCCCTGGGACAGCCCAGGAGTGCCCAGCCCATCCCCTGGGACAGCCCTGCCTGCCCAGGAGTGCCCAGCACATCCCCTGGGACAACCCTGCCTGCCCAGCACTCCCCAGCACATCCCCTGGGACAGCCCTGCCTGCCCAGGAGTGCCCAGCACATCCCCTGGGACAGCCCTGCCTGCCCAGCACATCCCCTGGGACAGCCCTGCCTGCCCAGCACACCCCACACACTGCCCTTGGTGTTTATGGCCTGGCTAATCTGCAAGATTTAATGGGCAATTTTAATATTTGTTCCTAGGCTGGGATGTTGACCAGTGGCTGTTGGTCTCTGAGGGTGTGTGTGTTAAGACCGACGTTTATTCTCCTGTAACCTCTTCTACCACCAGTTTTATTTTGCCTGTTGCTCACAGTGCTGAAGCTGTATAATCCTTATTTGTAGTTCAGAGTGGTAAGTCAACAAAAGCCTCACCAAACCCACTCCCAGTGCCCCAGATGTCCGTCCTGGCTGTGTGTGCAGCACATGTCCTTGGAGAAGGAGCACTTGGCTTTCCTCCAGGATTCTGGAATGTTGCTGCACCCTGGGCATTGACAACCCAAAGCTGTGTAGGGCTCATGGGGGCAAATAGGCTCAATGGTCTGACTTATGTTCAACCCAAGGAAGTGACATTTTTAATATCTCCTTTCTCTTTTGTCTAACGCAAATGCACTATTTCTCCTCATTTCCTGAATAACTTAAAAATAGCATTTCCTATGTCACAATTTTAAAAATTTAACTGTGAACATCTAGTCTGACCTATACAGTTACTGATCAGCAGGGGTTTAGTTACAACAGCCTTCTTGCAGAAACATGAATTTTCAGCCTTCTAATGAATTCCTTTTAAAGAACTGTCTATTTTCAGTTCTTTTTTTTTTCCCTGTACATTTTCTCTTCCAGCTAGTTCAGTAAAATTTTCTTCAATTATGTGAAATTATTCCTTTTAAAACCCCAGAGATGACTTTTTGATTGGGGTTGCTGTTTTGTTTGTGTGTACAAAATGTGAACTGCTCTTTCAGGTCCCTATCCTACTGCCCAACCCACCTTTCTGTCTTGGATTTGATTCTGGGTGCACAAGGTGTTCCTGCCCTCAATTCCCCTCCACTCAGTAGCAACTCCAGAGATGTTTTTTTCTGTTTCCCTGTTTAAGACTCCCATATGTCTCCTATGCTGAGGTCCCCAGTGACATTACAAAAATAACTTTGTGTGCTGTGATTTTTGGTGCTCTGTGCGAGGCCCCTGTGGCAGGAGTCCCCTCTGGTGGGCTGTGCTGTCGCTGTATTGATCCCATCTGCTCTCACACTGCTCTGACTGGGAGCCATCAATAAACTGTACTGGAGTAACCAGAGGGCTGTGCCGCCCTCCCCTGCCTGCCACCCACTCCCTCCATCCTAAAGCACCACTGAACCAGCCAAAAGGTTGTAAAAGTTTATGGCCAGCCTGGCTTGTGGAGGTGTTTTCAGTGTTTGTTGGGCTGGCACAGGAGGTTCTCTGCTCCTCCACCCTCGCACCACCCTTGTGTGGGGAGGCTGGAGCAGGCAGAGCTGCTCTGGGCAGGGGTGGGAGGCTCTGGGCCCTCAGACACAGCCCACGGGACCAGCCTGGCTCTCTCTGTTCTCAGCTGTGCCATTTCAGTCCGTTTCACACCAGGAACAGGCTCCGTGTGCTGTGGTGTCCCTGCAGGAGAAGGCTGCAGGGCACCTCCTGTACCCCACTCCTGTGGCACCTGTGCCTTTCTGGCAGAGGCTTTGCCCACCCATGGTTGGCAGTTCCAGTGCTGAGGATCCTGTCCCTCCCTGGTGATCTCCTCCTGCCACAAACAGGCTCTGAGCCCTTTGCGGTGTTTACTGACTTGGCTTTCACCATGGACCTCCACTTCTCCCATCTCACAGCAGGCAAACCATGCCCTTCTTCTGGCAGAAACTGTGTGTTCAAAGGCTCTTTTCCTTGCTCTTTCAGAAACATCTTAGTTCATATAGATTTCGTAGGACTGAAGTGTTTTGTGTTTTTACAGCTTCTCTAGGTCAATTCTGCTCTCTTGAAGTCAACAGCATTTTCTATTGTAGCAGGAATGGGCCACTGTTTGAAATGTTTCACATGTAGGTACTGTCTCAGAGCTTCAGTTCAAAAATAGCTGATGTTTCTGCCTCAACCTGTTAGTGAAAAGTGCTATTATTGAAGCACTGAAGGTTTCAGCACATTGTGTTCTTTAATTACTCAGAGTATATTTGAGTTGCTGGAAGCAGCTTTTAGTGCTGGAGGGTGATGGTGTCACTGTCTTAATTCTGATGCAAGGCAACACTGGAAGGACAAATTAGTAATGCCTTTCATTTCAGTTTATTTCACAGTGAATTTGATAGATTGCTCTTTATTAACTGGAATTGCTTTTTGTGGCAGCATTCTGTAACCAGGCCTGTGGCTCGGGGGACTCCAGTGACTCTGGTTTGCAGAGTTTTGAGATCCTCCTCATATTTATCAAGTGATTCTTTTCCATCTATTTATTCAGTTAAATCTGAATGTGAGAGAGCTGTTAGCCTGTTCACTGTCTCAGAGTGGTACAGGAATCATCTCATGAAATGAAAGCGGATTGTTTCTCCCAAATTCTTCCCAAAAGCTGGGATTTCAGGAGCTTGGATAAAATGGTTATGCCAGTTTGGATTCACCAAGATAGACTGTTCCTCTGTGCTCATCACTAAGCTGTGATGATTAGGGAAGGTTTTAAGCATAGGCACCAGCTGCCTGACTTGCAGATTATTATGATTTTCAACATAAACTTTTAATTGGAGGAATTATTTTCTTCCCTAAGCTTTGAGGAGCTGTGAGGTTATACTTTAGTGAAAATGTCTTCCATAGGATGGGATGTCTGTTTCCTGTAAGTTTCTTTATTTTTTGTAAGGTAATACCAACATTTGGGTTGGCATTTCCTTTTTATAAGTGAGCATTAGCCCAGAAATAAAATCAAATGTATGTGGCATTCAAAAGCTTCACCTGAAGCCTGCAAAATTTTCTGTGTATCTGTGCAGGAATGTGGACATGTTTTACGAGTGGAAGTTGCACCAAAGCTGTTTTATTGTGTTGGACTTGTGAGATGTGGGTAGAAATATGGGATGACAGAATTGTTAGGGTTGGAAGGAACCTGTGGAGTGTATCTCATCCAATGGCCCTGGCAAGGCGGGGTCAGCTAGAGCAGGTTACACAGGAATGCACCCAGCCGGGTTTGGAATGTCCCCAGACAGAGAGAGCTCACCCCCTCCCTGGGCAGATCCAATCACCCTTGACATAAAGATTTTCTTCCTCATGATGAGGTGGAACTTGTGGTGTTTAGTTTATGGCCATTGCTGGATCCAAACCCTGGCTTAGTGCATTTAATGCAGAAAAGGATTTAACCACAGAGTTGTCCAGACAAGTTAGTTTTTTTGATGGCACTCTTGCAGATTGCAGGTTCTGCAAATGTGTCTCATTTTAAAATCCAGGTCCCATGGCAGTGGAGGAGGAGTTGAGGCATGAGTCTGGCTGTTATGCACTACTGCTGGGCTTCACACTTGTGTGAAATCTGTGAAAGCACAGCACTTATGTGGACACTGGTACTCCCAAACTCATCAAAGGTAGAAGATTTGTACATTTAGCAGAGATGAATTGTTGGTGTTTGATAACACTTGTGTGGAGCCGCTTCTCTTTTTTAACTGATTTGGTACAAGTCAGTCCTGCATCCTTGTGCTTGCTGCAGACAGTTCTCAACTTGGTATAAATAGTTGTGCTAGGGAAATGTCATGGCTCTTTGGTGTGATGAGGTTTTGTTTTTCTCAGATGCATACTTCACCCCTCTCTAGAACAAACACAAAATGTGCTTGCTGTAGTGAATATAAACCCCTAGCTGGCAAGCATGGAGGCAGAGGAGTTGCTGAGATAGTAATCCAGATAACATCTCTGGAAAGCAGGAAGCAAAGGCAAATTCATTTGCCTGGAGTGAAATTTTTAAAAAGCCCATCATTACATTTTTAATAGCAATGTGTACTGTCAATGCTTCCATTTCCACCAGCCTGTCAGATGATCCAAACTGATGGTGATGTTACAGCACCAGTGAGAGCTTCATCCTCCTCTTTGTCACCTCCTTGGCTCCTGTTCCCTCCCAGGAGTAAGCCAGCTCTCCCAGACACTCCCTGCTGTGGCTGTCAGCACACAGAGTGCCTCTGGTGGCCTCCCTCTCCCCTCTTGCTGTCCCACCTGTAGCTGTGGGGTGTTCCCAGAGCAGACAGGACTCCCTGCAGTGCTGGCTGTTGATGTTTCAGGTGCTGCCTTGCAGACAGGTTCACATCAGCTTTCCTTCCCAGCTGGGCTGCTGAGGGATGGGGGACATGGGGAGCCTGGGGGAGCAGATCAGGTGTTGTGCATTAGAGCGCTGCACCCACTTTTCCGCATCCCCAGAGCACTTGGGAGTGGGCACGTGATGGAGATGGTTTGTGCCCCAGGCTTCTGCATTTATCTGGGACTTGGCCTGGAGCCTGTGTACCTGCAAGGGCAAGGCGAGGATGTGGCTCATCAGGGAGCAGTGATGGATGAATGACCACACTCTTGGTGTTTTAAAAGATTTTGTTTTGCAAAAGCAGAATATTTAATGAAAAAGAAAAAAAAAAAAAACAAACCATGCAGTGCTTGTGGGTTTTCTGCAGTTTGCCAGCACTTGGCTCTGAAGGGGAAATGCTGCATTGCAGAGAGGCCTTCAGGCTGTCCTTCAGGCTGGGTTCCTGACCCGCGGGCAGTGATGGCTCTGGAGAACTGGTGCTGTGCTTCCCCAGGGACCCTGGCACACAGCACCCCAGGGACATCCTGAGCTTGCTGTGCTTCACTTCTCCACTGTGCTGTGATCTCAGTTTTGCCTCCAGTGCCTGTAACTCAGCAGGGCTGAACACCTGAGGGCTCTGGCTGGGCTCCCAGGTAGGGGATGGTCCCTTTCTGCTGGTGCATTCCAGCTGCTGGCTGTGCTGGAGGTGTTCTGTCAGCTGCATCTTCCTGCAGGGAGAGCCCAGCTGTGTCCCTGCTGCACTGGGGAGCTGGCTCTGAGCTACTGTGTCCATTGAGAGATCATCTTTTCATGCTCCTTCCTTTCCTCTGGTTTCCTGCCAGATCACTGTTTGGTGCACAGCATTAGCATCACATCTCCTGGCTTCTCTGTGGTGCTGCTCGTCTGCTGGAGTGGAACAATATGGGTTGGAAATTAAAATTACCTGATAGTTCTAAATGATCTGAGAGCTGAATCTGAGCTGAGAGAACAAACTTCTCTGGCCTCTCTGGCTTTTCTGTGAACTATCAGCAAAAACAGTTTCTGCTGACTGCAACCAACTGCTCTGGGAGTGCTGGGAAGCCAAATCTCAGCTTTCTGATTGCCTTCAAAATCCTGGATGACTTACATGCTTTGGAGAGCACACATCCTTCCTGATGGGCTCCCCTTCTGATGTTTGCTGCAGGGTGCAGTGTCTGAAATAGGTAAATTATCTGGGGCAGGAAGGAGAGGCAGCAGAATTCCAGATCTTTCTCGAGAGGGGTTTGGAAATGAATAGACCAAGGATAATCTTTTTCCTAAGGGTTCTCCACCCCCACAGCTGGCTCAGCAATCTCCCTTTGCAGTGGTGCATGCAGGAGAGTCAGGATGCTGTGGTCATCATTGCAGTGAAGTATCCCCAGAATCTGCCCCTCCCTGATCCAAACTGTGATAGGTGGGACTGTGACAGGATCCAGGCTGGCTGTGTGCAGGAGCAGGTGTCTGTGCCACAGAGGCATCCCTGGAAATTCTCTCCTGTTCCTTCCTCACAGGGTGTCTGTGCTGCCTGGGCTTGAATTAGCAGATTTGGAGCCATAACTGGGTGGGGATTCAGACACCATGGCCAGAGGAGAGCTGGGCACCAGGATGGTGCATCCACTGAGATGGGAGAGAAGTGCAGCTCCTGGGAAGTTTCTCTGCAACTGCTCAGGGCCCAGGGAACCCTGGAACAGAGACCTTGGACATGAACTGCTGGGATTCTTCAGTGTCTGAGCCTCTTTACACCCATCTGTGCCAGTCCCTGGGGTGGCTGGTGGGGACAGGCAGCCCTGCTCCTGCCAGCCAGCTCCCTGAGGTCACTTCTGGCTTTGTGCTGCCTGCTGGGGCCCTTGGCTTGCACAGGGCATGCATGGGAGGGCATTTGGGATTAGTAACCCACAGAGGTTCATTACTCTGTTGTATCTTGCTGTTAAAAACACCTCAGGTTTCTTGAGGTTCTTAAAGTTCTTAAATGAGCTTTAAGAAGCCCAGGAGGTAACAGAGCCCATGGAAGTGCTCCATGGTGTCACCCATGGCAGGCTTGGTGGCCAGCAATGCTCAGAATGCACTGAAAACTCTTGTTCCAAAATGTTTCCACGTGACTTTGGCTTTGTCCCAAGAGGTTTAACTAGAGCCCTGGAATATGAATAGCAGCTGTGAGAAGGAAGAAGTAGAACATTCCTTATTTAGGTAATTTCCTAATAAACCTCCCAGTTCCCTAAAAATAGTGCAGGATAAAATGCTCCACCATACCAGACTGGCACTGAGCTGGGAAATGGGAGGTGCTGGATAATCTAAAACTCACTCTATTGTGTCTCTCTCTGACTCTAACATCAGGGAAGCGTTTCCTATTTTTAGCTTGAACTTGAAGTTGTTGAAGTGTCTTAAGATTCTTGGGTATGCAGATATTCATTCATTTGAATTGAAAGTGCACTCCAATATCTCAAATAGCAGTGGAAACCTCCACATTCCTCTAGATCAACATTTAAAATATATGGAGGGTGAAAGTAAAAAATCCAGATCTAAAATTATTTAATCAATATGTAACATCAAAAAAGTCCATGTTTAACTTGCTTTACCAAATTTTCCAGGTAACTTACATTGTTTGCAGAGTGTCTGTTGTAGCTGAGTCTGTTCCAAGAACTCTGTTTACTCTCTCTGATCTTTTCCAGTTCATTTCCTGCCCAGTGCTGGAGTCTTGCTTCCTGCTGGAGGATCCCCCCCAGCTCTGTGCAGGGCTCTGCCTCCACTGCCACCATGTCCCCCCTCTCAGGTGCCATCAGTTGTCCTTTCTGCGTGCCTCCACGAGTCTGGATGTGGTTTGTTTCTCCTTCCAAGCATCTCACGTAGTCACAGCAGGGCTGGAGTGGGTCTGTGTCTGTCCCAGCAGCAGCTTTTGGTGGCAAGCACTGCCCAGGGGACTCTGCTCACTCTCAGCTCTGTTCAGGCTGCAGACCTTTGTCCTCTTGCTTTTCCTGTGCACTGGGGGCAATGAGCTAATGATCTTGTGTTTGTTAGGCACCAAAAATAACTAGGGATCACAAACCTGCAGGAGAAAAAAGAATATCTGATCTGTGGGAGGAAAGTTGAAAGGCCAAAAGCAGAGAATGAAATCGGAGATGTTTGTGTGGCCACAGCCTTTGTACACAGCTGTGCAAAGGACAGGCCTGGCTTTGGTGGGGCAGGGTCACCTCAACAAGTGAGGAAAGACAGCAAAGTAGGGATCAAATGAAGCTGTTCTGGGGTTGAATGAGGTTTTATCACAAGCTCCAGTCACCTGTAGTGTCAGCTTGGATAAGCAGTGAAACCAAGAAAGGATCTGATGCTGTCAGCATAATGCTCAGCCCTGCAAGAAATGCTCTCTAGCAGAGAAAAGTGCACCTGCCTGGGCTGGGTGATGCTCAGGGCTCTGTGGGGCATAATCTGATCCCTTCAGTAGAAGGAACAGAGGTATTTAACCTCATGCTTCAGCATAAGAAATGTGGGTCAGCAAATATTTTGGTTTTTTTTTTCTTTTTCCTTGGCAGAGCAGGGGCTAACAGGCAGTGCCCAAACAGTCCCCTCCCAAGGCCTGAGGGACGTGGTGGCTTCCAGTGACAGCTGAGTGTGTCCTGCAGTCTGGGCCTTTGCTTCTCCTCTCCCTGGCTGCAGTGTGGGGTGTATTAGCCATGTTCTGGATGTGTGTACTGATAAACTTGGTCTTATTTCTTAGAAAAGCAGAATCACTTTGTTACCAGCGTACCTGCAACACACACCTGTCGCAGACATCTTTTTATGAAAATCCTTTCTTAAGATTTTTTTCTTCCCGAGAAGCTGAGAAGCTTTAGGAACAAAATGTAAGCAATGGTTATCTGCTGCTGTAGAATGCATCAGGTAGATTTTTGATTAGCCCATCTTAGATGTTTATAATTAATAGCCAATCAAGGCCGAGCTATCTCGGACAGAGTCTGAGACAGCTCCTTTTGTTATCATTCTTTTCTTTTCTATTCTTAGTTTAGCTAGCCTTCTGAGATAAAGCTTTTCCTTCTATTTTTTTTAGTATAGTTATAATGTAAGATATATATCATAAAATAATTAATCAAGCCTTCTAAAACATAAAGTCAACATTCTCATCTCTTCCCTCATCCAAGAACCCCTGCGACCACTGTCACACACACCTTACCAGAGCCTGTCCAGGTACATGTTCATATTTCCATTTAAATAAAACATACCCTGAAAAACACCCATCCTTTTAAATGCTCAAGCTGTACTTCTTCCTCACTTGATTTTGAATATTCAAGTGATTCCTCATTTACCTCCATTTTTCAGGAGCTTAAAGCTTTTTTATATTGGTGCTTTAGGAGACTCTGAATCCACTTTCCTTTTGCATTAACCATATTTACCTACTTTTGCAGATTTCAAACGTTTATTTTACTAACCGTGGCTTATCCTGTTTTACAGGAGGCTTTAAAAACCATGTAAGGTTCCTGTTTGTTTAAAAAAAAGAGATGTTTCAGCCAAACCTGAGATCCCTTCCTGGGCAGGGCATCCGTTTGGGGGTGGCTGTGCAGTGGTGATGAGTTCCTGCTCCCTCAGGGCCTGGGGCTCTGCAGTGGTGCCTGGAGCACCAAGGGGAGATGCTGCTTCAGTTTTAGCTTTATAGCAAGATTTTTCTCTCTTTTTTTTTTTTTTTTCTTTTTTTTTTTTTTGCCACAAAGGATCAAGGTTCCTTTGATCCTCCTTGAGATTCAAGAGGTTTAAGTAGGAAAGGCGATGTCATTTTTTTTTTTTATATACCATTTTTATTTTCACTTCTGGTTTGACTCTTTCAACCCTTTCCTGTGTCTCTTGTTGGGGCTTTTATGTCCCCTCCTCAGGTTCCAGTACATCCTCACTGCAAAACTGCTGTTTCAAGTCAGGGTAAACTTCTGGGTCTTTGCTGGCACATTCCTTTGGCACTAGAAAAGGTGAATTAGTTTCTGCTGCTGGAAGGACAGTAGGGGTTGGGTGTGCAATCCCTTCACACCTGAAAGGACTAAACCTGTTGGAACTGGGGGAAAGGAGCATAGATGGAGGCAGTGACTGGAGAGGACAGCACAGCAAAGGTCAGATGTGAGAGCCTGTCCAGTGTGATGCTGGGCTGGGCTGACAGGGTGGCCTGAAGACTCTGGAAGTGAATAAAGGTCAGCTGGATCAGCCTGTGTGGGTTGGAAAGGGCTGTCAGGTCTGATGAAGGAGGCTTTATCTTGATTTCTGCTGTAAATATTTCTTCTGCCTTCAATTTACTCCCATTTTTCCAGGCACTGCTCTGAAGGGTTCAGCTCAGGACATGCCCTCCTGGGTCTGATTGCTACAGTCAGGGGCAGCTCTGGAGTAGAGGCATTTCCAGGGAAATAAAGTTTGAAGGACTTTATTCTCTCAAACATTTCAAACCCCAGGCCTTGGGAGTGCCTTTAACTCCTCATAGCAGTTTTTAGATTCATATGTAGATACAGGAGCATTTTCAATATCATGTTGATACAATCAGTTAGCAAACAAAGACCTTTCTTTTGAATTTCCCATGGGAGAAGTCTTGATGTAGGGGTCATTTTCAGCTTCCCTTGTACATGCCTGGTTACCCTGTCCTGTCTGGGTTGGGCTGCTCTGGCTCACCACAGCCTGAGCTGCACCTGCAGTGCAGGGCTCAGACAGGAGCCCTCAAAAGGGGAAGGGTGGGAGAGTCAAAGCTGGAGAAGTTTTGCAGAACTGTGGGGAGAAGCAAACTCTGATGTGAGGTTAGAAGTGGCAGTAGGGGCCAGTGTATTTACCTCCTATCAGTCCTGCCAGCCTTTCCTGCAATAGAAAATCCCTAAGATTAATGGGTCACAAAATGAGAGTGGATATAAAGGGCACTGCTAAAATCTGAGATCTCTGCTATTAACAACGCACGGGGTAAAATTCCTGGGTGGGGTGAGCGTGCTCCCAGTGTGCTCTCAGAGAAGGCAAATACCAAACTCAGTGGTGCACTACAAATTCCTGACCTAGACCATGTATTTTTTCTTTCCTGGACCCAAATCTGGACTCCAGGAGTTCACAAGCAAGTCTCACCAATTAGGCATCCAGCAGAATTTGTTATTAGTGTTGATCTGTTCCCAAATACAGATACTGCTGAGAAATGCTGAAAACCTTCACTGAGAAGTGTCAGGGAGGGGAAGCTGAGCCTGTAGGTGTTGGTACATTTAAAGAAAGGTGAAGCGGCATCTTCTGTACTGTCAGAGGAGGGAGGAATCTCTGCCAGTGTTCAGTGGCACATGCTGGGAATTTTATTACAAAGCTCTGATCTCAAACACAGGGTGGAGGTGAGGAGGGCTGTTTGCAGCTCTCTGTGCCATCAGCACCTTGTTCTGGACAGAAGGTGAAGCCCTTTTGGCATCCCCCAGTGATTCCAAACCCGGGCTCATGTGCAGTAGCAAATGCACAGTGCAGGTCCTGCAGCACCCCCTGGCATCACTCTGGGGGAGCTGAGGCCAGGAGGAGCCTCCAGGAAATCTCCCTGAGTGTTGGGTGGGCGTTTGGGCAGGCTCACACATCGGGATAGCAGAGCTCTCTTGTAGTGGGATAGAATATAAGAAAATAAAGTAATCTTACCCCTAAGGAGTTGCAGGTGGGCCAATTATCAAAGATCAGGAGCAGGCCACAGCTGTAAGCAATGAGAAGAAGAGGTTATAAAAAAAAGAGTGGGGTGGATGCTTAAGAAGGGCACTGGAGTCAGTTGGCTTCTTTGTGAAAAGGAAAGAGTCAGTGCTCTGAGGAGCTGCCCACGAGAAACACCAAGATATGGAACTTTTGTGATAAGGAGACAACAGTATGGAACCCCTGCAATAGGATGACAACACTCTCTTTTCTCACAGCAAGTAATTTTGAAATATTTGATACCATATCTCACTTGGGCTCCTCTTTTAGTTTATATGTCAAACTGTGTTATGGTGGAGTAGTCTAAAGGGAAAATCTTGCCATTACGTGGTACAGTTCTTTTTAAGAAAAAATGAAAAAAAAAAACCCCAAACTGAAACTTCAAAAGCTTAAGTGAGAAGGGGGAAAAAACCAACCAAAAAGAGATCAATTTTCTTTAGTTTAAAAACCATTTCCCCCGAAGTAAGTGGCAGCCCTTGGCAGCCCTGCCCTCTAGTGCTGCTGCAAGTGAGGTGCTGGTGCATAGTTCTCAGTCTAAGCCTCGGCTCACCTGAGTATTCTTTAAGGCAGATTGGAGTGGGGATTTTTGTGGGTTTTACTGGGTTTTATTTTGTACTTCTTGTGGCTGGTTGATTTTTTTAGGGCGATGGTGGTGTTTATAGTATTTTCATAGGATTTCGCTGCGAGACAACCAAAATCAGCCTCAGACTTTGACAGATGACAGGCTCTCTAAAATCCCTGAAGTACTTTGCGCATCTAAGCTAACAATTATGATAAAAAATTCAGTCAGCTGCAGAAGAGAAGGAATGTTTCTGTGCTTCCCGACTAACTGGAGCTTCCCTCCACAGCATTGAAGGCGAGTACGTCCCCGTGGCAGGCGACGAGGTCACCTACAAGATGTGCACCATCCCTCCCAAGAACGAGAAGCTGCAGGCAGTGGAGGTGGTGATCACCCACCTGGCCCCTGGCACCAAGCACGAGACCTGGTCAGGGCACGTCATCAGCTCCTGAGGTGTCCCCTGGAGCGTGGCTGCTGCCAGGTGGGCTCTGCTCAGCAACTGGCTGCAGGACCTGGCTGAAGAATTCTGTGTGTGAGGAAATACTGCATTGTCAATAAAGCAGATGCAGGCCAAAATTACCATTTTTTACAGCTGGCCTGATTAAAAAAAAAAAAAAGGCAATTCAAATGCTAATGAAAAAAATCTAGCGTAATGTGTTTACGAGAAATGTATTAAAGAGACCTAGTTTGTGTGCTTGGTGGAGGAGGGGAGGTTTGGGTTTTCTTTTGTCTTGTGAACTGATTCCAGGAAATGCCCAGGGGAAGGGGGGGAAGTTTCAAGGAGAGCTCTTCTGGTGCAGATGGTCCAGCCCAGCTCTGAGCCCTGAGCTCCCTGGGGCTGCTCTTCAGGGCTGCAGTACCTTTATTGCTGATTTAGTGCCTGAATGCCCTGGCTGACAGACAGGGGTGTTCATTGCTGATTTGTTTTCCTCGTGGAAGGAAGTTCACAAACACAACAGCTGCCACAGGGTGGAAAAATCTCCATCAGGTGGTTGTGCTCCAGTGCCCAGCAGGTGCACCCCTGCAAATGGTGTGGAAACTCTGTTGTAGTGGTAAAGCTGGGGTTGTTTGTGACTTTAGGTGCCTTGATGGTTGATTAGCAACAGATTTTATAGGCCAGTATTAAAAAAAAAAAAAAAAGAATCCATCCCAAATTTAAATTTGCTCCAAGGTAAGTGGTAGAAAACCATAGAGCAGTGGATACTTCATAGCCTGTGAGGGTGTCTGAATTTTGACCAGGCTGAAGATTTGCCTTCCAGACTGCATGCAGCTGACTGGCATGGTGTGCCAGGGGCAGGTAGGATGCCTGCACTGCTGCACAGCAGGTGTGTGCTGCCCAGGTGTGTCAAACACTGTGTGAGCTCCTCAGCAGGCTCAGCTGTCTTGGTGAAGTAAATTCTGCATCTGTTTCCCTGGCAAACTCCCTTGGTAGGATGTGATAGGGTCACCCTTCCCCAGACTTTCATGTAGTTGTAGTGCTACTAAATTGGTTTTGTTCCTATTTGCCTTCCACATCTTTTTTTTCAAATGAAGCCTTTTTCTCTGTTATTTTCCTAACAGTGGATTTTTATTGACTTTGCAAATAAAACAAAAAAAGCAGAACTCTTGTTGGTTGTATGCAACAGTGTAGCTTCAGTTGTGTATTTGGAGCTTCACCGAGAGGTGCTGGCTGTCAGGAGCTGTCCTGAGCCTTGCACAGCAGCTGCTCTGTGCCCAGATGTGATGTGGGGTCAGGAGCTGCTGTCCTGGCTCGTTTTCCCTTAGCTGTGCCTGTGCTACACCGTGGTGTGCTGGGGGTTTGGGTGTGGTTTTGTTTTTATGACCCATAAGCCTTGGTAGTGGTGGGTTTATCACTGTGCAGCTTGTTGGAATATGACCCCCTGCTTTCTTTACAATAAATGCAACCATTCCAGTGCTTCCATGTGTTTCCAGTCTGCTCCCTGGGTAGCTGGTGCTGAGGAGGATCATCTTTAAAGAAGGGGAGAATGCAGGTGCCTGCACGTGTACCCCTGTGTGGTGACTTCAGTTTTATTTAAGGAAATGTTTTCCCAGGCACTGCCTGCACTTACCAGAACAATTAGGAAATAACAAGGCCAGCACCTGTCAGAGGAGGCTCCCAGGACAGAGCAGCCAGAAATGTTGTGTTTGGGGCTGAAAACAATCAAAGCAGCAGCTCTTGAACTGTTGTCCTTAAAGAGCATTCCTACACCAGGGCTGGTCCTGGTCCCAGTCAGCTGCCATTGAACCAGGAATGAGCCAGGGCAGAAGTGTGCTGGGAGACAAAACAGTTTTGGTGCATGAGGTGCATTGCAGCCACCCATCTGTTTTTGTAAGCCCTGTTGGGGATTTTGGGTAGTACCAAGATTCTATTCTCTGCTTTTTTACTGTGCAAGTATCCCATGAACCTGGAACTGGAAAAAACTCAAATTAGTTTTTGGTACAGACAGGCAGCATGCAACAGGTCTGCTTCAAGTATTTTATTTTCCATAATGACAAATCAAAACAGTATTTTTTGTGATAAAATCAGATTTTATTCTCCTTTACTAAATCAAACCGTTTATACCCAAGATTACTTTCCTAATGCCAGATAAGAAAAGTAATTAACAGTAATTAATAGTTACACAGACTTGAATTTAACAGAAACATAGTTCAGGTCATTTTTGTAGTTGAAAAATCTCACCTACCCTTAATGCCTTAATCAGGAATCTCAGTAAATTATCAGAAAGTGGCAGACATATATTTTGCTAATGTGCTGAAGTAATTTTAATTTATTTTTACAAATAATTTTTTAGATTTGGTCTGCACAGAGTGTAGGTAGCATGACCTGACTTGTGCCTTGGCACCACATCCATCCTGAGGGGGGAATTTTGGCACCAGCTGCTCCAGCATTCCCAGGGATGGCAGTCAGGGACTTCTGGTTCAGTGCCATCTTCCCAGCCCCAGGAAGAAATAAAACCTTTCCCTTTTACTCATCTTCCAGTTTTAGACAAGAAACTGTCTTACAATTCATGTTAATTCATATAGCACAAGGTAAATATTAAAAAAAAATCAACTGCATCTTTTAAAAAGCTGCCTCAACATAAAAATCTAGGGATTAAGCCTTGCAGGCCAGTTTTAAGACCATGAATCAACTACAGGCAGATTATGCCTCCCCTTCCCTCCCTTAATTGTAATTAATTAGTTAAGGAAGTTTACCAACCCAAAATATAACCCAACCCAAACCCCACAATCAAGCAAAAAGAGAACAATTTATGTGATTGAAAATTGAAAGGAGGGTGCTAAATGAGCTCTGCTGTGTTCCCCCAGTTAGCAAAGGGTCTTCAAGTAAAACATTTCCCTTTAGTCATGACTGACCTAAAAAGCACCTGCTATTCATGACCAATTACATAAAAACAACATGAAGGTGATGTTTCAAGTTCTTTTGCTGTTTTAACTGTCCTGGAAGTGTGAATTCTGGAAGTCTTTTATTTAAAAAATAGCTCTTCACAGATTCTTCTTGTATCCTCTGGGGATGTGACACTGTGGCCTTCTGTTCTGGAGTCTGTGAAAATTTCATAGTCATTCCCTCCCTGGAAGCAGAGGATGATTTAATTTTATTTAACAGAAAGCACAGTCACAAATAGGGACACATGAAAGGAAATGGGAAAAATGAACTTTTTCCAAGGGTCTGCAGTGATTAGGCTCAGTGAGCAACGGCACTGCCCCTGGATGAGCACAGATCCCCAAAATCCATCCACAGCTTCATTCCCAAATTTCTGTTTGCCACACTGCTTCCACAGGTCAGCATCAGCTCTCAATACTTCAGCTCTCTGGAAGTGCTGCACTGCCACTTAGAGGGTCTAAAATGAACTGTCTGTGAGCTCTGTGCCAGAGGGACAGGTGATTACTTTTGCAGCTGATGTCAGGGGGAAAAAAACCTTTAATTTCAAGCTTCTCTTTTTCTTATAAAACTTTATTTTTTTAAAATTTATAAAGTCCTGTGTAATTTAAGAGTTTTATAACTGTGAGTTCTTATCAAACCAAGCCTTTTCTTATAAAACTTAGCCTGACACTGTCCTTTGGCCATATTCAGACAGCTTTAATTTCAAGCAAGTCCTTGTGCTTGCCAGTACCCTCACAAACTCTTGTCAGGTCTCTGTTGAGGATTTTTAAAAGCCTCTGAATTGCCCTGCAGAGCTCTTCCCCATGATGAGGGACAAGGGACTCTGCTCAGTTCCCCAGGGTGGACACAGACAGAGTAGTGAGCAAAGGCACAGTGTTAAATAAGACAGGAAATAAATGTTTAATAAACACCAGCCAACAAAAATCATTCTACACTGACCAGGCAGGACAATGAGTTTCACACAGTCATGTCACTTAGGTTTTTAACAGAATTACAGAAGTTCAGTTTTAAAAAAACCTCTGTTAAGGCAAAAACCTTGTGTTCAATTCAGGAAACAGAAGGAAAACTTCCCATCTGCAGCCAGGTGAACATGGACACATTTATGCCCTGACTTCAGCTCTTGTCAGGATTAAGGTTATAAGGTTAGAACCTGCACTCCTTGAGGTTTAATTACAGCAGCTCTCAAATTAGTGTATCAAACTAATGTACTCACCGGCATGGTCTTGTCTCCAAAGAAATAAATAGTCTTGTATCCATCCTTGGCAACAATTCCTAAGCAGTACCTTTTATCCCAGCCATCTGGGAACACATCGATGCTGATCTGCCCTCCTAGGAGAGAGAGGAACCAAGACTTGTCACATTTTAACAATGTTTCTGAAGGGAGAGGAAGTGAAAAAAAAAACTAAACTGGGTCAGATTTTTAGGCAGAGGAAGCTTTGCAGAAGACACAGAAATGTTGTGAGACTCTGGAGTTAAGTCCTGCAAGTACAGAAAGTGTTTTATAGGATATCAGTTATTAGAGCTGTGATTCAGAGATTATTTATCTATTCAGCAAAATCTGAGCATGTTCCCAACTGCTCACTGCTATCCAAATGAACCTTTTAAAAGAATTGCATTTAATCTCTTTACTTTTGGAAAGAAAGGACACATGAACACATCCACTCATATATGTACAGCCATAGGCAAGAGACTTGCTAGGAAAGGGAAGAAATCAGCCCTTTCAGCAGCTGTTCCAGTTCTGAGCCCTTGGCCTTCACCAATACCCAAGAGCATGATTCCCAGCTGAAGCAGGTGTATTTACAACACAAATATAAATACCTTATAAAAGGTATTTACAACATAAAGGAGAGAGAGCTGCACCACAGTTCACTTTTACCTTAGTGCTTCAGCATTAATGCCAACCATACATTGCAGTTCTGAAAAATAATAAAAGGCAGGAGTGTGGTAATAAATGCACAAAAAATGAATTCCCCCTTATTATATTTTTTCCCTGAAGCTTGCACTTGCTTTTGGATTCTTTCCTTCCTCCCACACAATGCAGGTACAGCTGAAGAACCAAGGGCAACTGGAACAGCACTGAGGGAGTAGCTCTGATCAAAACTGATTCACAGAAACAACTCTGACTAATCTGAAGCATCTAATATGCTCCAAAATGAGCAGAATCAGTCACACAACTGACATTAAAGGACAATGAACTGATGACAAGAAATGAAGATCTCTTTGTTGGATTTCAATTAAAATGTTCCAATAAAAGGTATGAGAGGAAAAAGAGGTTCAGTCTTGCCTGTAACCACCCCCAGAGAGACCTGTCACACAAATGAGATGGGATGTCACAGCCATAAGAGAGTATGACTTAAATGAAATTTAAATTAATTGATGCTTTAAATGATATTCTTTTAAAGTATTACCTATTGAAAATGTGAGGCCTTTGCCTGCAAATTCTCTTTGTAGATCAGCTACAAATTTCTCTCTTATATGCTCCTTCTGTTAAGGAAAAAAGAAAACAAAACCAAACAACAGTTACATGCTGTAACTGTGTTGATTTACCAATGAAAAGATAACCCAAAAACACCTCTAAAAAAGAATGGTTTTATTGATTTGAATGTATCCAGGCTGGTTACACTATAGAGGACACTGAGAAAGTATGGTTTTACCTAGGACAGGGTTTTTTTAAAACCCCATGTATAGATGTTCAGTACTCTGGATATTGGATTAAAAACATGAGACAAACCCACCCTTCAAGTAATTCTTGCTATTCCAACAAAAAACCCCATTGTCTATTGCCTGAGGTCTGAATGAGGAAATTAGTTAAGCCACATGGAAAGGATTAAAATGAAAAAAAAAAATTGCACAAACTATGAAAGTTTAAAAAAACCCCATAACTTGGCCATAACTGCCTCCTCCAGGAGAGCTGGGTATTTTTCAAGAGTTGTAACTCACTTTATCAAATTCATAGAACTCAAGTCGTTCTTCCTGGCTGCAGCTTCTTCCAATGGGGGACACATTTAACATCCCATTTCTGAACTCAATGAAAGTGCCTCTGCAAGGGAATTGATCAACAAGACAGAAAACAGATGAGAAAACTGCTCAGAACACTACATATCACAATAAATTTCCATTTAATTCTAAAGGCAGTGGGAATCAGCTGTCTCACAACATGCAGGTACCTCTGGCACCAGTAAGTCTTTTGGACTTTGAATCTGGCAAGCTCATCATCATCCTTACTGATGGCTTTTAAAAGCACCTTTTGGTTTAACAAGTGTGACTGGAGCATCCCATCAAGCCCAGAGCCTGACAGGCCAGGCTGTCAGTTTGGGGTGAAGCTGCAGAATTCCCAGCAATGTGGGGAGTGTCCTGCCCTGCCTCACAGGGCACCTTTCACTGCCTGCACAGCTGCACCTCACACAGAGCTGCTCTGGCTGCACTTCTCATCTCTGAATTCCAAACATGGTAAGAGAACACTCCTACTTCAAAACTCAATCTCCTTCCCTCTGCCATCAAAGTGCTGATCAGTATTTCAATCCCTGTGCTCCAGCTGGGGACTTGTCTTTGTATGCATGGACAGAGCTCTGTTTCACACACACAGTGCTGCTCCCCAAGCAGAAATTATTCATTTTTTTGCTGAGCACCCTGAGCTGAGCTTTATATCCCCCATGGAGAACAGGGGCACACTGAGATGTCTGTGTGCACATACCTCTTCTTTGGCAGTTTAATCTTTGCAATGTAGCTCAGGCAGTAGTTGATGACATCTTGAAGGATGTCCTCGCCCAGGTGGCCCTGAATGCTCTAACAAAACAAACACCATTCAACCAAGGGTCCAGAATTTGAGATTCTAAAAGCAAGTCACATGGAAAACACAGACATTGGGTAATCAGGCATGGTTAATACCACAGAGAAACAAACATGCCTTCAATCAGTAACATCATCTGATGCTCATATGGTACTAACTGAAGGTTCTCATTTTTCTTTTTACTCACTTTATAACACCAAACTATCCTTTAATATGATTCCTAGTAGCACCTGGTTTGGAAGGAAACTGTGCCACAGGCAGCAGCCCCAAACAAAGAGGGTTTTATGTCTGTGTGTCTGCATTTAATGTCTGCTATAGCAAAGCACAAAGAAATGGAGCTTGTTCCTGCAGTAAACTGGAACCACTGGTCAAGGCAGCAAATTCAGCCAGGACCTCTTTTAAGTGTTTACTCTCCATTATTTATGTTAAACATTACATGCCAAATGAATGATCCATTAACAGGACTAACATATGAAAGCAGCAGCAACTTTGGTCTTTGAAAGGGTGATTACAGAGGACTACACTGTACAAATGAATCAAAATCTTGTTTAGAAAATTTCTTTTTCTCACTGTTGCAGATTTCACACTTACCTGCTTGCTCAGGAATTTCCCATCTTTGTATGCTACCAGGCCATTTTCTGAGAACACATAGTCATATTTCTCAATCACTGCAAACAAGCAAAAAGACAGTAAGTCATCATTTCCCCTCAATGCTTAATGCAGAATTGTCTTAAATGTTAAGTGGCTTAAAATACAGCAAACATCAGCTCCTAAAGCATGAAAATTTCATCAAGAACAAGATTAAAACTAGTCCCACTTCTCACTATGATTAACACACACCTCAAGTCATGTGAAGTCAGTTGTTTGACTTACCTGTAGTTTTACTTAGAGGCATATAACTCTTTGCATTCAATGAAAAGGAATGACCAAACACCTGGCACATGGCCTGGCTTGAGAGCAAGTCAAATACTGCCCTTTTAGGTTTGTTTCCTCAGTGTCACTAATCTTCAGCAGATGTCTGGGAGCTGTGAGTCTCAGCACAACACAAGATGATAATGGTTTACTGGAGACCACTTGGAAGGCAAACAAACTCTGAGCTGTCTGGGCACTACAGGAGGCTGTCAGTGGCCTCAATTAAGTAAAGACCATTAAGAATAAAGGACTAAGGCAAGAGTCCATGGCTACATAACCCCACAGTGAACAAAACCAGGTCCTCAGGGATGTGCTGGACAGCTGAGCAGCCCAGACGTGTATGTACAGGACTGCACTGTACACAGCAGCGTGACAAAGCCCTCCCAAGGCAGGATTTCACCATTAGCAACAGCCTCTTAATTTGATACCGAGATGCGTGCACAGTGCAAACAGGCTGCGATTTCCAAATGCCGGGTTAAGCTCCCCACAGCCTGAGTGCAACACAACTTCCCCAGGAAGAGGGGGATGAACGGGGTTCAACCTCCACGTGCCCTTGGCGGCTGCCCGGGGCCCGGATGGCCCCAGATGGATCGCCTCATTGCGGATCACCTCAGCGGGATCGCCCCAGATGGATCACCTCAGCGGGATCGCCCCAGCGCGATGGCCCCAGCGGGATCGCCTCACCGGGATGGCCCCAGCGGGATGGCCCTTACCGTCCTCGCCCAGCTGCTCGCGGATCTTGGCCAGGTCCGAGCCGCCCACCACCCCCACCTTCACCTTCTGCCGCAGCCGCTGCACGAACGCCGCCATCTCCGCCGAGATCCTCTGGGGTCCAAAACAGAGCCGTCAGATTTGCCAGAGGCCAGCGCCTCCATTCCGCAACAACCAGCCCGTGCGGGTGTTTAAGCAGCGTTAAATGAATTAAGTGCGCCCGCGGAGCCCGCGGCACACAGCGCAGCCGGGCCCCGCGGTGTGCCCTCCGCCCCGCGGCGCGCCCTCCGCCCCGCTCCCGCGGGCCCGCAGCCCCGTCCCGCACTCGCCTGGCGCGGCGCCGTGAGGGTGCCATCCACGTCGAACAGGCAGAGCGCTGAGGGCGGCGCCGCCATGGCTGCACCGCGGGCCGCCCCTCCCGGCGGGCCGCGCGCGGGGCGGGGCGGGGCGGGGCAGGCGCGGCGGGGCCATGGCGGCGGTGAGGGCCGGGCTGCCGGCGCGGGCTGTTATCCCTTGCTCTCCTTCTCCCCTTTCCCCTTCCTTTCTCTATCCCTGTCTCCGGCCGCTCGGTGTCGGGTCCTTGCACGGGTGCCCGCGCGTGTTGCAGCACGGCGGGGGCAGCGCGGAACTTCCCTTCCTGCCTTTGCGCCTTCCCGGCGTCCGCTCCCTCCTTCGGCCTGATCGCGCTCTCCTCCCCTTTACCGTGCTTAATCCACTTTTCTTTTCTGTTTCTCTAAAACTGCTGTTCAAGTGGGTATTTAAGGAGTCGGCCATTCCAGCAGCTTTCCGGGGATGTTGCCCAGCCAGCGGGAGGCAGGGGGTGTGCGAGGGTCGGTCACTGAGCTCACTGATACCAGCTGTGTTAGCAAAGGTTTCCCTCTCGGTCTGCAGGGAGGGATGCACAAACACCAGTGTTCTATCAGATCACTGGTTTAGTAACCCGGGGGTTGTGCTTCACTGCCTGTAGGCGCCCGAGGTACCGACTCTGAGCTCGCTGGTTGGGTTTTAAAGAGGATTCAAACGATGACCCGTGGGAATCTTACCTTACAGGCTTGGCTCTGCACGATCAGGACTACAGCCTGCACAGCAGCAGCCTTTGGGAGATCTCCACAGAAGGAGCTCTGGACAAGGCCATGGAGAAGGGAAGCTGCTCGCCTGCCCTGGATTGTTGGTTCGTGGCAGTGCTTGCAGTCACAAGGCCAGCGAGCTCATGGTGTCAGGAGTTACCTCAGGAGACCGCGAGAGCCGTCCGTGTGTCTGTCCCACTTGGCCCCCGCTGCTGTGGTCCAGCAGAAGGCTGTGGATGGGAGGACAGAAGAGTTCAAACTGGTCTACAGGTTCCCAGGGATAAAATACTGCAGGATCCTGTCGAGACTGAAGCTGCTGCAGACTGCCAGCTCCATGATCATGCTGCCTCCTATCTGCTACCTCTACCTGCAGGGCCAGGTGTCCCAGAATATCCTCCTCTACACAACTGGCATCGCTGTCTTTGCTGGGGCAATGCTGTATGGGATGAGCTACTTTTTCAGAAGAATTATTGGATTAATCTACTTAAGTGAAAGTGGACAAACTGTCAGAGTGGCCCACTTGACATTTTGGGGAAGACGTAATGATATTTACTGTCCCATAGAGACAGTGGTGACTTTGGATGAAGTTGGGGATAGCAAGGATGAGCTCCTTCACCAGTTCAAGCGGTATAACAGTACAGATACTTTGTATTTTACAATTAAGTATGGCCAGATTGTAGACAGACAGAAGTTTACTCAAATATTTGGAGAATTTGCGTGACACAGCAGCTTATTTCCAATGACTCTGTCCATTGTTCTTACTCCATGAGGTTTAAGTAGCTCACCAAACTACACATCCCTGTCCATTTCCTGTGCAAAGCCTGCTGTAAGTGCACCCAGTGTACTGAGTCACAGCCCACTGGATTAAAGGTCCTGCATCTTGTGTATGGTGTGAGGAGCATCTGTTCCATGTAGCATTCAGTAATGTCACAGCATTCCAAGCCTGAACTGTCCCTGGAATGTGCCAAATTACTGAGGCTGACCCTGGATGTTTGTTTCTGTTGGCCTCTTTGGTGGTTATGAAATATGAAAAATCTTGAAATGAAATGCAGGAGCTGCCAGAGCATCCTCACTTCAAACTCAGTGTTTCTTTTAGCTCATCTCGGGTTGGCTGGGAAGCCTCTGGAAATTAAAGCTGGTCTGGTACATCCACATGATGGGTACTGCTGAATGTCAGAGAGGGACATGCTCATGTTTCAATGCAAGGGAGGGAACTGGGAAGGTGTTTGGGCTGTCCTGGCCTCAGGAGGGTCCTCCAGGATGGGAGTGGAGCTGGGCAAAGGAGACAGTGGCAGCTCAGCTGTTAAGTTAAAGGCTGGGACAATATTTCAGGAGCCTCTTACAGAAATTGCCATTCTTCATTGGAATGGGAAAGGCAGCACCTGTCTCCATGAAGGACTGTGGTCTTATTCCATGGTACTGGTCTGATTTCTGCTTTTCCAAAACCTCAGTGGAAATGAGGAATTTAAACCCAAGAAAGAACCAAACATAGCACCCAGAACATCTAACATGTTTTTTGAATTGTTAGAAGCAAGATAACTCCTTACACCCCTCCCTAGTTCTAGCTTAATGTGAAACTGACAAATAAACTGACTCTCACCAATAATCTGTAGTGTTCTTGCCTTATTTTTTCTTCATGTGAAGTGAAACCTCTGTTTCTTGGTGGATCAGCTAAGTAAAATTGCCATTGAAGTGCACAGGGTAACCCTGAATTACTATTTCTCACATTTAACTTTTCCTAATGGGGTTCTGTGAGTTTAAATTGTGGCTGACACTGTGTAGCAGAGTATCAAAAGAAATCCAAATGTTCCTTAGTGTAAACACCATGGCAGCAAAATACAGGGGGCTGTACAGTTATACTGCATTTTTTTGAGATTTATCTTCATCAGAATGTACTTAATATGCACTAATGGTTCAGTTCAGGCATGTACTGGGTGAAAAATGAAAAGCCCTGGAGAAGTTCAATTATAAATATTTTATTTAAGAATATTGATTACACATGATTGATGTCATTTGTTATGAATCTGTGTACAGTTACTAGTTACACCATGAAGTGTACTTAAGTATTTGTTTAAACATTTATTTGGCACTGTCTACAGTATGCTGTAAACAATATTAACTTTATATGCTTGAGCTGCAGTGCTTTCTATGGTATTCTCTAACGATTTCATCAACATGTTGTACACAATTATACAGTTACTGAGTGTCAGTAAAAATTATAAAAACACCTAGAGTAGTCATAATAAAAGTGAAGATGTGGTAAGACTTCAAATTACTGGACCTTTGCTTCTGTAAAAGTACAAGACTTGCTAGAGACATTCACTAAAACTACTGCACTGATATGTTGAACAAACTAATTCCCGAAATGCTGTCAAATCCAGTTCTTGGTTTGACTTTCCTTTGCTGATAGTACGCTTACGAGGACAGCGATGACAATGAAGTTTTGTTGAACACCAATTTTTACCAGTCCTTCCCCCAGATTTCTACAACCTCTGTTCAAAAACCTGCTCAGGTTCTGCCCAGCTGGCACCAGAATTCTGCTTTCTGCTGAAGTTTACAGAAATCCCACTGGGTTTAAGCTGGCAGAAGTGACTGTGCTTGAGTTTCCCAATACCAGTACTTTAAAATGGGAAAACCATGATTAACACTTCTCAAAGCAGGTAAGAAACCTTTTCACATTTTGGTAGTTGTATTAAACACGTAAATCTTTTAACTTCTCTGTTTCTTATTATGCACTTAAAAATTGTGGTCAGGTCCTGAAAGGGCAACTGTAAAAGTCCATTGTGGTCCCTGTTTTTTGGTGCACAACAAAAAGTTAAAATTAGTAAACAAAATTCAGATGCTCACCAAGAAAAAGAAAAAGAAAGGCACCAGATCTAGTTCAAGTCAGCCTTCAGCAAACAGTAAAGAGACATCCAAAAAATTCTCTGAAGAAAAACAAATTAATGAACTGTTGACACATTTTTTGATCCTGTGGCTTTCTAGAAGATCTCTGAAATATCCATGACTTAGAATATACTATTAGAACAAAAATAGAATTACTTTGCATTATAAATGTGCAGTCAGGACTAGGCCTTCACTGTAGTGGCTCTGATACCAGATAATGGCATTTCTGCTTTAGTTTTACAAAATACCTCAAGTATTTGTGTAGAAGTTACAATATATAAATTAATGGCTATTGTGTGTTCTGGGCAAATGGTAAAATAATCTGGACTCATTCTAGACTGCTGGCAGAAGTGGAAGAATGTGCTTTGCATGGTTCTCTAAGCTTTGTCAGATTACATACCTCAGGGTAGAGTTTTCTCTGTACAAGTCTGCTTGTAAGAGAAGTCAAAAGTTTTAAAACCCATCCCATGTGATGAGGACAAAAGGACAAGAGCTTCAGTGCCACTTGCAGCGCTGCAGGTGTGGCTGAGGGCACCAGTGCCCCTGAAGCAGTGAGTGCAGGCTGGGCAGAGCTGCCCTGATGCAGCTGCTGTGGCAGATGCCTGTACTCAAGGGAACAAAGCTGGAAATTATTCTGTAAAATACTGTGCTTGGCAGTGGTGGAAAGCAGAGCTTTCCTTGAACACCGATTTGATCCCAGCTGCCATTAGAGAAGGGCACTGTGTGTGGCAGGCGTGTGGCTCCCAGTGTTTGGCCACGCTTTGCTGCTTCTGGATGCAAATCTACCAGGGTCACCCGTGGAAACAGACTGTTCCAGGTCCTGCTCAGACAGTGCAGAGTCAGGGACATGGCTGTAGGAGGACTCTGCATGGCCCAGGCCAGAAGAGAGAGGTTCTGGGGATGCACAGTGAGGGACAGCTGCATGGACCTGCTGGTGACCAGTGCCAATGCTCTGCCTGGGGCGCGTGTGCATGGAGCAGCTTGCCTTGGGCAGGATTACAGACAGAACACAAACCTCAGTTTATGACTTTACACTTATCTTGTAAGTAGAGAAGACATGAATTAATGCAAACTAATTTCATAATCAGCTGTTCAGTGCAAGGGAACTGCTTTTTACTTGAAGTTTGCTAAGATGTCACTGAAAATGTTCAGGAAGAGGTGCGCGTGGTGGTCCTTGAAGATCAGCGTGGGACGAAAACGGATGGATCTGTCTCCACAGCCTCCCAGGACCACACCTGAAATGAGAACACAATAGGTTCTCTAGTCATTTCCATCTTTGCCAAGTACCCAGAAAAATTCAGGTGACTGAATGGGGATACCCTCACTGTGGAGGGCCAACAGAAGCTCCCCAAATCCTGCTAGGCACACCATGATACAGCACATTGTGGTGTGAATGGCCTCAAGCCTCACAGCAGCTTAGAAGAACACTGTGGGTGCCTGGAGCTGTTCTATAAAACACTTGGAGTATTGGGATTAATCCTGATAGCAATGGAAAGAATCCATCCAGCACAGAGCTCACACAGCATCTGAGATTTCAGAGCTGCAGTACTCTCCTTGTCAAGTGTCCTGGTGCCACAACAAGACACAGGAGGTTTCTTTGCATTGATTTTTAAACTAATTTGTTTTTAATGACAAGAAGTTAAAATGTCTCCATACCTGCAAACTTTCCCTGCAGTGTTTTAAATGCACTTTTTAGCCTAAAATAAATTTTTAGAAATGTTTGAATGAGAACCCATATTACTAAGCTGAGCTTACCCTGCCTCAAAGCAGAACCTCGGTTTACCATGAAACAAACCACTTGCCTTCTCTCCCTGCTGGCTTAGTTTCCAAGAACAAAAAATGGTGTCTTTTACACTATAAAAGTTTGGTTTCACCACAGTTTAGATGCACCCTGCCTGCTTTCTTCAAGAGATAGGAGTATCAGCAAAAAAAGCAGCAAACACAGGGCCCACATAGCTAAATTCAAAGAGAATGTTAGGTGTGGATCCCAAGGTTCCCCTCTAGATACCTGGGCCTGTCTGCAGCTGTTAACAATTCTGTGGGAAAAGAGGGATTCCACTGGAGATCTGTGCCCATTTTAGGCACTTGTATTTAATCATTAGGTGTTCCTAGGTATAGGAATTATGTATTTATAAAACTCATCATCTTCTCTCTGTGTTTTCCTGAGTGACATTGACTTCCTTCTAACTTTCCTGTTTCTAGTAGTCCATGGGCACCTAAAGTCACTGCAGAGGACTCTGAACCTGATGTCACAAAAACTCATCCCCTACACAGATCTCTTCCAGCAACCTCAGACCTGCAGAGGCTGGTAAATGTACACACAATGCAACAGACTGCTCTGAGGTCCCTGACAGCAAGTATTTCCAGAAATTCTAAATCCAGCTTTGTCATTTCACTACTGTCCTCTGATACAGCAATACTCATGCAGGATGTGAAAAGGAAAATGTGAAGCGTTACCTTCACATGTGCATGCTACACGTGAAGCTCATCCACACACACGAAGTTTCTTACCTTTGTTTCTGGCTATTGTAATTAACTTGTTTCTAGTTGCATCATTTGGAGTGTCAAACGAACAGAATGTTCCTCTTCCTCTGACTCTGCTGATGAGATGGGGGTAACGAGCCTGCAGAGGGAGGAGAGACGAGCACATGGCAGGTGCTGCAACAGAGGGCACCTGGTGGCAAGGCTGGCTCTGCCAGGTGGAAACCCTGCCGCCTCCTCGCTCTGCTGGAGTGGAGCACGGCTCACATGGTGCTCTGCTCAGCCTGCAGAGCCCCACACAAAGCAGGGAGGGAGAATGAGTCTGATCCCTGAGCTGGGTCAAGTAAAATATTCTTTGGAACGAGCATAACACACTTTATTTACATCTACAGTAGACTCCAGGAAAACGTGAGCATAAACCATCTGCACTGGGGCTGGAAACCAGCTCACTCTTACCCTGCACTGAGACACTTGCCAGTAGTATCTGCATCGCTTATTCTCAGTCACAGCCCTCATTTTTTGGAAGAGCAATCTTTTGGATAGGACTAGTTGTATTCCAAAGTATGAGATTATAGTGTTTTCTGTTCTCCTGCCTGCTATGTGTTAAAGGTGTGGAGAGAGCAGGGACTGTGTTTGGGATTATTCTATGCAAAATGCCTTTGGGAGGTGAGCACCTGCAAGCCTATCTCTAAATGCTTGTCTATAGAGCTCCACAGTAGAAACTGCAAGGAATTTTCCTTAAACAAGGAAGGGAAATATACAATTTTCTTATTTCAACAGCCCAGCAGAATTGGAACAAAATATGAAAGGACCTTTCTTTGAAAAGAACTTTAGGACAAGGAAATACCAGCTGCTTACATTACTTCTAGCAAAGTAATTTAATTAGTTGCAGTACATAGCTTCAGATATTTTGGGGATCACCCTTTATATTGGATTAAGCTATATAAACCCAGCATTTTTAAGTCAGTAAAAGAAAGTTTATTTCAATTCCAGATGGGTCACAGTTATTCAGGCCTGTGTTGAAGTTACTATAATGGTCTAGACCCCAGCTCTAGCTCCTCAGCCCAAATGTTTAAACTGGATGAGGTCAGATCCTACTTCAGCACCAAAATTCTCCTTCTTATCTACAATTCTTCCAGATGTTTACCTGCAAATCCAGCAGCCCAGTCAGCAGTGCTTTCCCAGCGTGGGTTGCATTGTTTAGAAGGTCTTCTGTTTTAATAACCTTAATGACTTCAGCAAGCATAAGGTTCTTGGATGGATCCCCAAGCCAGGTGTTAAAAATCCGGTAGGGCTGGGGAAAGAGTGGGAAAAGAGTTGTGGAACATGTTAACAGGCAAATCACTATAAATTAAGAAAAGCAAGGCATCACACTGGCAGGGCAAACATGGTGTATGAAAAGGCATGCACTAATCTCACCAACCCCCCTTTTTTATGTTTTAAAGGAAAATCCCATTGCTGAGCTGAAACACAGGGTAATTACTTCATGCTTCTCATTAGTGCACTCTGCCTTGCTACTCTGATGTCTCACTGGAACACAGCTACAGATGACAGGAAGTCAGCATCATCTATACAGACTTTACATCAAGCTTTATGTTCTTCCCCTTAATTTGACTTTTCATTTATTACATCTAAAAAGTCATTAGTGCAAAGAAGAAATTTTGCTGACAGGATCTGTAATGCTGACATACAAGCTCTGAAATTCCCAAGTTGCCCTACAGGAGAAGGTGTCAGTTTGTGGTTGGATTTTGTACTGAAGGATTATTCCATTAGGCTTAACCCACTTCTCCTCTCCTCTCCACCAGCTTTATGACCTTGGTGACTGAGAACAACTGGAATAAAAGTGAAGAGATGATGATAACTTGTGTGGGCAAACAGCAGCCCCATCCAGCTGAACCTGCACTGCTGGAGGAAACCTTGTCCCTTCCATGGATGTCACAGTCACTCAGGGGGTCACCAACTAGCACAGAGTCCAAGTTTCATTAAAAATCTTACAGCATTTGGCCTGAACTCCTCTTTGTGGAAAAATCCTCCTGTCATCATCTTCTTACTGAATGTCACCACATCAGCTGGGTCATCCAGGCCCCAGTGCTCATGTGCCCAGAATTTTCCTGTGCAGCCACCTCCTGTCTGCACCTCGTCCACCAGGAAAGCACAGCCATGCTGCAGAGACACACGAGAGGAGCAGGGAGTGTGAGCCCCCCTTCCCAAACCAGGAACACCTCCCTTAGTGAGCACATCAACACAAGCCAATCACAGGCTACACCCCTCCTTCCTCTCCCTTCACTCCCCTCCTCAACCCCCCCACCAATGCCACTCATGCGTCAGATTTCACAATTAAAAATTCAGCTTTCTTCAGGATGGTACTAGAAACTTGTTTTCTACCCATACTCATTAAGTACATGTTTTTTATATAGTCCTGAGCATTTCTAGAGGATACCTGAAAACATCTGGGAGAAGCAGAGGTGGCATTTTCCAAGCCCCTGAGGGAAGGAGAGTGTAATTTCTAGGGACTTTGTTTGTTGGAGATATGAACTTTCTGCCTCCAGTCAGAGTTGGTCATTATGTGGCACAGAGGCAGTACCAGCAGCATGAGCTGGTCTTTTTTGGGAGGCATGAAGAGCTGCCTTTTCAGACAATTCTGCTGAAAGAGCTACTTGTGAGCTGGCATTGTGGGGTTTTTATGGGAAGGACTATTTTGTCCAAACTTTATGATAGGTAGAGCAAGCTATATCATAATTCTGTATTTAAAAACAATGGGTAAGTACTTTTGGCAGCACCTCTTAAGCACATAGATGTTTTTAGGGTGAAAAAAAAAAGCAGGGAATAAGTATAACTGAGGGTCATAGCTTCTAAATAGGTAGCTTTACATTCCAAATATAAAGACATCTGTCCTTTTCATTGTTTTATTGGAACATCAACACTATGGCTGGTCTCAAGTTGAGTTTCAGGTTGCTTTTTTTTTTTTGCAATTAAACCCATGTAATTAAAAATTTATGCTTTTCACAACCTGCTTCTTCAGAAACTGAACCTCCTCAACCAACAAGCATGATCATTTAAAGAACACACCTGCAGAATTCATAGCTAATGAATCAGAGTAATTTCTCTCTCACTTTAAAATTAGAAGATTATTTATTGGACTGAGGAAAGCATTTGGTGTGAACCAAATGGAAGAGAGCAGGGATTGCTGCTATGTGGTACATACCTACCCTGACAGCTGCTAAGGAGGCCTGTGAGACCCTCCAAGAGCCTGGGGCAGGGCAAAGCCTCTGCAGACACCCACAATGTGTGGGTGCATGCTTTAGCTACCCCGGAGTGCCCAGAGAAATGTTTTATTACCTTTCTGGCAATATCTCTTAGCTTTCTGAAGAAGTCATCTGAAGCATGATTGTCCCCACCCTCTGACTGTATCGGTTCCACAATGATTCCAGCCACAATCTTCTTCTTTTTTCTGTACTTTACAATCAGGTCTTCCACCTGTAAATCAAACACTTATGAATATACATCCTCCTTTCAGAACATTTGTACATTTCCTCCCAGCTAGACTAAATCTCATCAGAAATTCAACTTTTCATGGACATTCTTGGCTATAAAGGAGGCACAAAGGATTAACAAGTGGTTCCTCCAGCACTGACCACTGCCTTCTTGTTCCTGAATGGTTCAAACCATGTCCTAATCACACTGTAACTAGCTGCACATTTATCTGCAGTGCTGTGAAAGCTCTAGCCAGGTTCAGCTGGCAGTGTGCTGAGCACCACTGCAGCTCACTGGGCCACTGCTGTCATTCCACCTACGTGATGGAAGGGGATAGATTTTGAGTCAGAAACCAAAACTCTGCTCATACATTAGAAAAGGTAATCTGGAAAATTCACTTTTTCCAGTCACCACTTCAGATATATTAAAATTAATCAGATGAAATAGTGCCAAAAATCCTGTTGTTGTAAGGGGCTGACAGATAATTCTTATTAACCTCCTAGTGCCAGTTGCTGCAATTAATGGTGTGTTTGTGCTTGAAATCCCTCTCACAGCCCTCAGGGCCACAGCCCCTGCAGGCTGTGCAAAGCAATGGTTTCCAAAGGGGGGCCGTAAGCCCAGCACAGACTTGTTAAGAAAATGTTTGGCTTTTTGGTTTGTTTGTTTGTTTCTAAAATAATGGCATCCAGCATTGCACTTCTCCCAGCAAAGCCACCCTGGGGCAGCCCAGGGAGGGCATTTGCTGTGCTGTGATCTCTGAAGGGAGGCAGGCTTGGCTAAGTGTTCTCACAGGTCCATCCCTGCACAATCAGAGCTTTATGCCAGAAGCTGCATGGAGAAGCTGGAAAGGCTGAAATACTCTTAGAGGTCCTCTCTGCAGAGAGGGGTATCCCACAGTTATCCACACTGTGCTCTCTCTCAGCCCAGGGCCCTTTGGCAAGAGCTGGCAGGTGAGTTCATTGTGATACAACCAAGTTCTGAGGGTGAAATTTCACTTTGGTGTCACTCTTGCAGCCTGAATTCCCAGTGAGCTGGCAGGGAGAAAGGTCTGACTGTAAACAACAGTGAATGCTGCTCCAATCACAGGCTGTTCCAATCCCTGAAAACATTCTTTTAGCCAAAAGCACTAATCCTACCAACACTATTCATTATTTCAAATCAAAAACAACAGAGAGCTGCCAGGGAATTTTTTACCTCCTCTAAACAACGGGCTTCTTCCTGTTGATTCTCTTTCACAAAGTCTTCCAGGGGATACTTTAGCCTTGGAAATGGAGCAATAGGCCAGTCCAGTGAGGGAATGTCCAGTTTGTGAATTGCTTTAGAGTGAGTTGTAGCTAAGCAACCTAAGCCCAGAGAGGGAAAAATTAAAATAATACCCATCTAGGACCAATACAAGAAAAAAGCCACAAAGAGATGAAATGGTCTGACTGTGGAATTCTCTTAACTACTCTGTGTTTTTACTGTCTTCTGAAATACTGGGTAATTGGATTTAGTCAGGCTTAAATGGATTGCTCTAGATCTTAAGCATCAGATTCCAGGTGTTCTGTTCCAGAAGAGCAGGAGAACCTCTGTCAGTCTGAACAGGTTGCTCAGACAAGGTGGGTTTCATCCCTCCAAAGAAACAAAGCTCACAGTTACAGCACTCTCAGGTAACATGCTAAGAACAAGGACTGAGCTGATATAAACCAGTAAAAGTGAGTGACAGCATGTTTGTTGTGATTTTAGCCCAAGAGTTAGATTTTCATGAGTACAGACAGAAACTGCAGATTCAGAATGAAAATAAGAGCCTGTCTGAAAGGAATTTTTTTAAAACACAAAATCAACTGTCACTCGACCATTCCAGTGCTGGTGGGGCTTCCTTAATGAACCTCCAGCTTCTGCAGGGGTGCTGTGTGTGTAGGGACAAGCACAGTGAGCTGAGGGGGACAAGGGACAGCTTACCCAGGGTCCTGCCATGGAAGCCGCCCATGAAGGAGAGCATGGCGTAGTCAGGGCAGCCAGGGGGCTGCAAGCAGAGCACACAGAGGGGTCAGCCAGGGAAAAACATCCCCCCACTGCCCCCTGAGCTCCTCTTCCATCAGGCACCACAAATTGTTCCAGCCTGCCCTTCAGCAAGCACACCGCTGACCCCAGCCTGTCGGGATCTCTAGCTTATCAGAGTGACCCTGAGAAAAGTTGGAAAGTCTCTTTTCTCAGCTTGGCGCTTGAAGAAGGAGTCAGGGCTCTTCATTTCTTGGTCTCAAGGTTGTTTATTGTATCTTATCTATAAAATTCTTTTCTTCTGCCTTGCCAAGGTCTGTCCAGCAGGACAGTTCCAGGCACTCTGCCTGCCCCCAGGGCGGTGTTATGTCTTTATACTAAAAACTACCTGTACAATGTTTACAATTACATTCCAATACCTGTCACCTATGTCAGACAGTGAGCTTCTACTCTAAACCAATCTGCAAGTGCCAACATCACAGCAGAAGATGGAGGCAAAGAAGAAGGAGAAAGGCTGGACACACCCAGTTCCCTCCATCTTGCCTCCTGAACCCCTATACCAAAAACTCCAAAATCTACTTTTCCACTCTGTGATAAATTCACTGTTATTCTACCTAAACTGTTGTGGCTTGCAAATCTTCATATAAGGTTGGTAATTTGCTCCATGGGTCATAATCAAAACCCCAGGTGTTTTGGGCTCCATGCCAGGGTCTCTGAGCCCCCTGGCAGGGGTCTTGGTCGTCCTGGACAGCCAGAGGGATGTTCTGGGTTCCCACACCAGCCCTGGCCCAGGTCCCAAACCCTGGGGTTAACATGGATGAATCCTTGGTGCATCCTGGCATCACTGCACAGCTGAGCTCAGGCAAGGCTGAGCCTTCAGCACAGTCCCCCCTTTGTACACAAATTAGGAGCACATGTCTGTGGGGTGGCTGTGCCTGGGGGCTGTGGGGGCTCAGAGAGGCTGAGGCTCCCCTGTGCTGCATTCCTGATGACTCCCTGATATCTGTGGGGAGCAGTCTCTATTTCACCTAAAAGGACAAAGCCCAGATTCCACTTCACATGTACTTTTCCTCCCAATCTTCCCTTCCAAGCCCAAACCATTGGTACCTCTGTAGGTGTGGTAAAGAACAAATGTTACCTGGTTAATCATGCAAGATTCCAGTTCTTCTTTTGTGACATTATTATGGCCCCTCTCCTTGTTCTGCAAAAAACCCAAACAACCCAACGTGACTGTTCCTGTAGTTGTAACCAAGGCATTTATGGCTGAACCACAAACCAGGAATGCTGGTATTCAAGACTGGATTCAAGGAAGACCCTGACTATGGCTTTCACACGCTGACTACAATCTGCATTTTCTTTATTTCCTTTACTTTATAACTTCTAAAGTTGTGTCAATATTAAGTAAAAGCTTGGACAAAGAGGTTTTAATAAAGATTTTATACTAGATTGAACATAAACAACATCATGGGCAAGACAACCTCCAAGCCTTCTTTGTTTTGTAATAACAATTCTGATTATGAGTAAGTACTCATTTCTACATCTAAACCTACAAAAATGCCTTAATGTTTTACTTACTCTGTACCACATGAATATTGCTTTAAAGGCATTTTCATTAGAGCAGGATCCACAAGACATGGTAATCACCTGTGACAAACCCTTAGGAGCCACCTGTCAGCAAAGACAGAAAATTACTCTTGAAATATTGGACACAAGTATAGTGCAAAATGATAGTAACAGTGGTAATAATAATAGTGATCAGTCCACAGGTATCTCAAACTTACTGATAGCAAAGACTCCTTCAGTTTTTCTGTAAAGTTCTCTGGAGGTAAAATCCCTAGGGCAGGTCTGTTGATAAAAGTGCTCTAAAAAGACAAAGGAAAAGGAATTGTTAGGTCTTACTATCACATGGAAAATATGTTGTTTTCAAAGCAGATCCATTTTATTCTAATCATAAATACCAGGCAGAAATCTGTATCATGGCACAAGTAGTTTTAAGCCAGGGATTACTATTCCTGCCTTAGCATATGTTTTTCTGTCCAATCCTTACTACTTTATTCTTGCAGGACACCTTAGGAAAGGTGCATGCTAACTCACACTGACATTTCCTCTTCAATATTGCCATTTTAGCTGCTCAATCTCCATTTTCCTTACACACAGGAAACATGCTTTAAAATCTTTATGACTTGCTTTCAGTTTGAGTAGCTACATTCAGTTAGGATAGCGGCATTTTCATCCTTACTGAGCTTCAAGACAGACCATTTTGGAACCCTAGGAAGGTGGAGCCAGGCTCTGAGCTCTTCAGTGGAAATGAGAAGCCATGGGCATGAATCAAAGCATGAGAAGTACTGACTTGGGTTTAGGGAAAAGGTTTTGCAGGTTTTGCAGTGAAACAGGCTGCTCTTTTGGAGATCTTCAAGGTCCCAGATAAAACCCTGAGCACCCTGGTCCCATCTCACAGCCACTCATCTTGGAACAGGAGGTTGAACAAGACACCACCTGAGGTCCCTTCCAATGTCAGTGGTACTGTGGACTGGCCACATCAGGATTCCCACCTTTGGGAAGGGTAATTTTGGTGTCAGGGAACAGCAGCCCGCAGCCCACATAAGGGTTTCTAAGGAGCAGCTCTCGAAAAAGCCCCTCAGCCTCCCCAGTCCACTAATGGAGATGAATGTCACATTTCTGCAATTAATTTAAATTGTGTCATGGATTAAAACTGATTCATTGCTGCTCTTGGTCTTTGTGGGTAATCTTATTTGATTCATACCATGCTACTCTTTATTTTAAATTAAATTTTCTCAGAGAAGGACAAGCTCAATAAATTTGCCAACTGCCAAGCAGCTTTATTTGCCCTTTTCTTTTGTTTGTTGTTTTTCTTGTTGAACAACTTAATGACTGAAATTAAAGGCTGAGCTTTGATAAGTTAAGCCTGAATGGGTCTCCAGAGGGGACACACAGCCTCCCCCCAGCACTCATATTTTCAGTGCAGCTCAAGCTTGCACATTTATCAGCATCCCTCAGTCCTTCTCAGCACAAATATTCATTCCAAGGGGTGTAAGTGGTCACACTGCACCTGCAAGGACATTTCATCAGGGAAAACCAAGTATCACACAAGACAGAACAGAACACTGATGTGCTTGGACTTTGTAAATTGTTTTAGTGTCTTACTTCGAAAACACTGTTACAATAGACTCATGCTTAAAAGAAAACCTAAGCAAGGATGTTAATGACAGGCTAACACAAAGCTTTTGTTTCGCAGCTATGAGAAATCGTACTTGACTTTTTATCTCAGTTCAGAAGTAAATTTTCATATCAAGTTCAAAAGAGAAGAGCACAAATTTGTTGTGAATTTGATTATGGGTTGTCACAGTCAATTGACAACATTTGCCATTAAGCAGAAAAGAGTATTTTTCTTTTGTAGTTAATGAGATACCCAGAACTGAGAAAAATAGCACATTGACATCAAGCTGCTGTGGGCTCAAATAAACAGATGCACATTCTGTGTTTATAGCTGGCTGCAGAGAGGGCATGTGGAGCATTACAGACAAACCAAATGAAAACTCCCTCCAGGAAAACACCAACCCCTTTGCTAACACTAATGGAAGTTGTGCCACTCATGTGGGACTTTGGAGGAGTTCCTTCAGTGCCACCTGCCCTTCCCCAGTGGGCAAATCAGCAACTGCCACCAGCAAATGGGCTTTTTGATTTTTTAATTGGTTTGAGGATTTTTGTTTGTTCATTTTTTAAATCTGGTTTTGCCTACTGCTGCATTATAGTGAAGATATTATTCTCAGGAATCATCTTTATGAGTTCATAAAGATGATTAAGTTAATAAAGAGTTAATAAAGTTAATAAAAAGTTAATAATATTCATAAATACTAGACCATCCAAAATATTGAGATCAGCCTTTGATAACTCCAGCATTTCTAGTCCTGGGGTTTTTTTTTTTTGTTTGTTTGCATTTTTTGTTTTGTTTTTGGAGGTTTTTAATTTTTTTTGTTTGGTTTTTTGGTTTTGGGTTGTTTTTTTTTTTTAACTTGAGGTATTTTAGTCCTGGGAAAGGCAGAATTTCTCACCTGAAGACATGAGCACTCCATAAAGGAAATCAGCTCAGGGAACACAAATGCCTGCATTTCTTTGCCCTGCTGGAGTGCACTTAGGAGATGGGAATCAGTCACTATCCCCAACTTCAAAAAAACCCCTAAACTTCCCACAGCATTCTAGATGTAGGGTACCATGTCCAAGATATTATATTCTCTCTCAAGGTTTTGGACTTTCTTTCAGGCTCAAAAAATCTTCAGAAAACATTATTAAAACGGTTTATTTGAGACAGTAAGTTTGAACTAGGATTTAAATGTGGCTGCAAATATATCAAGTGCTTGCAGCACCAAATGTTTACATTTTGTAAAACTTCCCAGAGGTTTTGGTGTTTTCTTAAACACTACAAAGCTCTTTTCATCTAGTGAGAAGTAAAGCAAGCAGATCCCATCATACATGAAATGGAATCATTAGCATTCACTATCAGTCTGAGGAAAAAAGAGAAAGCCCACAACAAGGAGAGAGAGAACTCCTTCACGTCCTTCATGTTCTAATTCACTTACCAGGTTCTGGGGCTGCTGTAAAAGCTTTATCAGAGAGGGATGGCTGTAACCTAATTAAAAAGAACAAAGAAAGAAAGCAGTTCTTTTTATCTGGTTTCAATGAAGTAATGCAAAGCATAATCTAGAGAATAACCATAATTTCATGCTTGACCATTTATGTGTAACTTGTATATTTTTAACTGCTAATAATGGGACTTCTTTTGAAGTAGGACAAACCTCTGGGCTCTTTGTCCCACAGCAGCCTGTCTGGGTGCAGGGCACAGCACAGCACTGATGTTGGGAGCTGTGGCACACCCATTTCCTTACTGTGACAAAATTTTGCTTGATGCAAAAAGATGCAACAGTTTATCCTTACTAAGAAACTAAAATAGCTGCAGTTTGAACGCAGTGAAAGTGCTTAATTTATACCCATTGATAGTCTAAAGGATAACTTGCTTGCTTACAGGCAAAACCAATTTATCTGCTGTTAAGAAAAATAATCTTTGAAGGAGGCCAGAAATTTCATTTTAAGCCTGATCTCTAATGTACGAAATACCGACGCCAGAGATTAACATTATCTTTTAAATTTCCTTGTAGAAACAGTTGGAAACCTCATCTTCCCTACTGCTCAAGAAGTCAGACAATGGTAATTTTGTTACAAAAGCTTATTGTGCTTCTGAATCCCCATTCCAGCAGAATGACAACAGCCCTGATTATCCTGTTTGAGCAATGGAGCATTAGGAGACTATGTTAACAAAACAATTATAAATTCAGTTTTGAATATATTAGCTGAAAACAAAAGAATATCCATATTGTTTTAGCAGCATGTCATGCTGATAAATCTGTTAAAATTATTATGAAGATAATAGTACTGGCTATTTGGGACACAGAACAACTAAATCTGCATGGCATCTGCTGTCATGGGAAGAGGGAATGACACACTGAGAGCTGTGTCCTTGAGGACTGCACCTGGGGCTGCCACTGGGAGCCCCTTTCAGAGCAAATCAAGGGCTTTAGGAATCTCCAAAGCACAGCTACTGATGTTCAGGGAGCTGAAGGATCAGCTCTGGTGCTGCCTGGAAGAACTGCTGCTGGTGTTCCCATACGTGGATGCCACTGTATCAAAGATACCATTCTCCTACACAACACAAACCTCTGATTTACCCCTGATTTACCCTTTTGCACCCACACAGAATCTCTCTCCCATTCTCTTCGCCTCAGGCCGAGGGTCTGGTGCTCTCCTAGCACTCCCTCATCCTTGTGCCTCCTCAGAGGGGCCCCAGGGAAGGAGGGGAGGACCCTGCAAGCCCAGCTGCTGTGACAGGGGCTGAGCTGCCATGTGGGCTCACAGGCAGGAATTAACACCAGGAAGAAGCAAATGCTTGAATAACCATTCTATAACTGTGGTGGACAAGCCAAACAGCTCCAGGCTGGCATGGCACACAGGCACTAACTCCTTGCAGTGCCATGAGCAGCACGGGGGTTTGCAGTGTTACAAATCTGCTCCCAGAGCTGGCTCTAAGGAAGGGCACCTGCTCCATCTCTCTTGCTGGGTGTCTGGATCAGCGTGACAGGAACGTACATGTCCTCCAGGCTCATGAATGCGCCTGTCTGCAAAAGGAAAAACAACTAGAGCCTGCTAAAATAATGAGATGGAGAAAGCCCAAAGAGTCCTTTGAACTAAGCAGCAGGCTGCTGTCAATAATACCAAACTACACCTTTCTGCATCTCCCCAAACAAAACAGACCTTCCCAGCACTGAAAAACACATTGTTTCATTTGCTATTCCAGGATGTTTGCTGGCAAACATGTCAATAACATCCTTCTTGCATTTGGCTCCATGGGGTTTCTAACTCTATTAGACAGAATAGAAGCAGGATGAAAGGACAGCTGCGCTACAACTGCTCATAAAAGTGTGGTAAAAAACTATTTCAATTTTTGTTTTTCAGCAAGAGACAGCCTAGAGCATCTTTGCCTGGAGGTTTTTTATACTTTATTTCTTATCTCTCCACACAGGCACTTATTACTTTTCAACCTCTGCTGATAAATTTATTCTAGTGTAACAGATCATTATTAAATCTTGGGGAGTCCTGACAGATTCATGAAAGGTTTTATTGGATTTACTTGCAGAGAGATAAGCACAGATGACTAACAAGCACCTTGTGATCTTGTTTTGCTCTCCCAATCCAAGCCCTACCTCTGTCACCAAGAGGGACATTATTAGTAACCTGGGCAGCTTCAGATAAACATATAAATGTACAACTGAAACATATAAATTAACGTTTTGTGTTAGGTTGAGGTCAGCCTGCAAGTATGGAATTTCCATTTGCTCTTTGTTGCTGCACATCCCAGAGCCATTATCTGAGAAGGTGCAAGAAGCACTGTGCTGTAGCTCCTTTGGGACTGAGGAATGTGTTCCCAAGGAAAAAACCCAGCTTGTCTTGGGAGGGCATTGCCTCGTGAGAAGGAGGAACTACATGGCTTAGGAGGGTCAGTCACAGCACTGGAGTCTTGTTCTATGTCTCAACCAAGCAGAGAAAGTAAACTGCAGAGCCCCTGCCCATTTCTGCCCATTAGGAAAATATCTCCTCCATAATACTTCAATATTTTATACACAAAACTGTATTAAAAGAGGTGTGCTTGCACCATCCAGCTCCAGAATGTCAGAAGGCCTCAGTGCACTGTCTATACAATTTCATGCTTTTGGAGTATGCACTGACTTTCCTGCTTTGGAGTGTGCATTTGACTACATGACTGAGATTTGTTTCTCCAAATCAATTTCTTGTGTGAAGAAGGGGAAGCCATGCAAATGCATCTCCTTTCCTAGAATCTAAAATCCAAGCTCATTGGCATCCAAGCATTGTGCTCCTGTGTCTCACCCCTATTTCCTCATGAGCAGAGGCCAAATTATCATCTCAGTGCAGCCTGAAAGATACAAAGCAGCGAGAACTTGTGTTGGGGGAAACAAGCTACAGACATTGCAGGGCTCTGGAATGATTTCACTGACTGAGTGCTACAGGACAGCAACAACATTGGCTGCAAAGAAGGCTGGGGTAAGGGAACACCCACAGCAGTCACAAGGTCTTAGATGCCAGAAGTTCGGTAACAACCTGAGCATCATCAAATTCTGTTTCCCAGCAAAGGAGGCCTGTAGGGATGATTTTGAGTCATCACAGTTTCTATATATAGCACAAGATCTACCTTTTAAATTACCCCAGCACTTCTACAGAAATTTATTTTTAAGCAGCTGAGAGGAACCATGGATGAGGAGCAAACAAACTGGGCTGAAGTGAACTCCTACTGAAACCTGCATACCTTGCAGTTGGGGCTCACATTTCTGCCTTGCTTCTTGCTTGCAAGGCTTCACAAAGCAATCAGCTGACTCTCCCAGGCACTTGCCAGGCCCTGTGCCTGCTCCCCCAGACAAATGAGCTGCCACCTTTGCTTTCAGTCAGCACCACAGCTCAGTGCTGGGCTTGTTTCATCCTGCTGCAGTTCACATGGCTCACTCCTTTTTTTTTTTTCTCAATTATTTTGAGATAGAAATGTTAACTAAAGCATATAATCTCATGTTAAAAATGTCCACATTATGCTTATTAATGTTTAAAACAGTAACATACTGTTACAGAATCACCAAATCACAGATCCAAGCCAACAAAGACAACCTGAATTGAGGAACTTGCACATTCAAATTGAGATTAATACTAGAGCTTCTTCCTGGCATCACTATGCACTTTGAGAGAGCTTTAGGTATAGAATTTGTAGTTCCTCCAGCTATCCAAACCCACCACTACACAGTACACAGCAGTGAGCTGTTCCTGATCACAATAAGGTGTTCATTACGTCACTTCTGTTTTTTAAAATTAATCAACCAACTTCTCTGTTAGTGCTTGAGATGAGAAAATTACAGGACAAAACAAAACAGGCTGAGGACAAAACAAAACATTTTGGTACAACTGTCTCCTACCTATTGGGATGGAAGAAATCTGAGAGTAGAGATCCAACATACGATTGCCATCTACATCTACGAGGTAATTCCCTCGGCTCTCTTCATAATTGCAAAAGAAGTGGACAGCTTCTGCATTCTTCAGGGGGAAAAAAAAAAACAATTAGTGCTTTCAAAAGTGGTAGTATGTAGGAAGGTGCAACTAATGGTTGTACAGCCAAATCTGATAAAAATATCCACTGCTAGGATAAAAAGACACATTATCTTCACGGCATGGGAATAACTGTACAGTTATTTTTATAATGACTGTTAAAAGGGCAAGTCTTCACTTTTTCTACAGAAATGAAACACAGACATGGAGAAATTGCTCATCTTAGGATGGCTGACATACTTTTAAACTCAAGCCATAATATACCTTGTTTTCATTGGCCACTGTAACAACTCTGAAGTTTTTCTTTAGGCACACATAGTTTAAACACATATATTGAAAAAAAAACCCTGATGCTAGCAAAATGATTCTGCAGTGTTCACAATATACTACAAAAGATTTCATTCAAATGCATATATAAATCACACATAATGTACTCAGCGTGGAAACCCGGAGTCAGTGTTTCACCTTTCCTTGTGGCACAAACATACAAACAAGGATTTTAAAACAAGTTCTGAAATCAAAGTGTTAACACCCCCCAAAACACAGAAAATTTGACATATTACCTGAATGCCATTCAGCTTCTTCATTAATTCCTGCACAAAAACAAATGTCACAGTCTCAGGTGTGTAATTAGCAAATACTGATGGAGAATGTTTATTTCTTTTTTATGATCCCATAAAACTTATGCAAACTTTGTAGTCCTGTGTGCTTACCAGGCAACTCTACCTGCCACAGGAACTTTCATGGTGCATCTTGCAAATATTACAGTCAAAACTATGACCTGTGGCATGCAGAGCTAAACGGGCTGCAAACACAGTTTAACTGTAAATCTCCAAAAAGGGAAAGCTGCCTCTTCTACATTGACCAACTGAACTGAGAAAACAAGAGAGAAATCAGAAAATAAGAGAAGCCAGAGTCACACAGAAGGGATACTGGTACATTGGTTCTAGAAAGACAGCTCCTTTTTAATAAAAACAACAAAAAAAAAACCTCACAAAAACCAAAACCCACCACATGCACAAATGCTGACTCTGCCAGAGTAAAACAACATCCAGCAAATTCAAACTCTTGCTTCATTTCAAAACCAAAGCATTATTTCACATAATGAAAAGCTTTTATTTCAGCAGGAGCACAAGTGACCAGGCCTGATCAGATGTTTTATTAAAATGATGCTCTCTTGCTTTGAATTATTCTATGGGAATTATTAGTATTATATGGGAACTTGGCAGTTGAGATTCAGATCTGCCTCTCAGAGAGGGGCAATTTTTTAATGAGCTTTTCATTCTCAACCTCCTCATAAAAGTGGATGTAGACTTATGGAATTATATTTATTCATATCAGATTTAAGGTTGGAAATGAATTTGTTTTCTAGCAAGTTAGACACAGCTAAAGATAAAAAACCAAGTTACTATATTTTGGAAACTTACTCTAGATCGTGGTCCAGGAACTTCTGTCTTCATCAGAGGTCCATCATAATCAAAATCCACATCAATTTTAGCTGCAGCTTGACTGATATACCTGTGTCCTGTAAGAAATAATGAAAACCTGAGTACAGACCATATTTTCTGTGCTCTCCTTTTAGAAGATACATCCATACCTTGCCTGACTGAAAATATTTGACAGATGAGACCAATTACATTGAGCTGTCTGAAGTGAACTATGTATCTCATCTTTGACCAGTCTTAAAATAAAACCAATACCAGTGAGGGGGCTTAAAAAAAAAATAACAAACCAAAAAATCCCAAGGGAAATCTCAAGGCAACCCTAGAGAAACAGAGGCAAAGCACAGGAGGATTGAGAGCACGTCTTTTTCCATCTCTTTTGTTGAGTCTGTCCATTATCCCTGTGCAAGCCTTTGCCACAAATTCCCCACTCCTACACAGAGATGAACAACTACCAGTAATAACCAAAAAAGCCTGATGGAGTCCACAGGAAAAATCCAGTATGATGCTTTTCAATAGGCCAAAGAGCACTCTTTGGGAAAGATTTGTCTCAGAAAGGTAAATGGCCTTGTCTCACAGAAACCAGCATCCTGCAGTGCAGCTCTGAAATCTGAGTCCCAGTCAGTACCAGTGCCAGATTTCCTTCTGATCTTGCTGGTTTTTATCCCCATGTGTAGGGAATCATAATAAACTTGATACCTTAATAAAAACAAAAGGCAAAATCTCCTGTGCTATACCAATAACAGGCTCTGCTTCCCTTTCTAAAATAATTGTTTTAAAACAGAGAGTTTAGGCAAACTTCATATGACAGAGACAGTTCTAGTAAGCATGTATTCCAAATATGTACATATTCCATTAAGGGAATTATGGGATAATATGGGGATTATACTTTTGCAGGAAAAAAAGGAAGTACAGGCTCCAAAGCTCTACCAAGGTGACCAGCAGAGACTGTGAGCTTGCTCTGGTTACATATTGAACTAAACCAACATTCTTGGCAATTAAATTTTTGTCATGGAGCATCTGCAAGCTTCTACCCAGCACGGTATCAACAACAAACTGATCTTAATGCTCTTAACTTGGGAGAATCACACTCAGATCTGAAAGAAGAGGATATAATATAATATCTGTAGTAGGCATTTTTAAACTGGTGCACTTTGGATGGCCTAAATGAAGATCCCCAGCTCCTCTTTTCACCAGCTGCAGTTGAGATCCAGGCTCAGCATGGCAAGTCGGGCAACACCAGCTCTTGCCAGGGGCACTTGGAGCAGCAGGGTCTGAAGGTACCCACTCACCACATCCTGCTGTGCCAGAGCCATGCTGCCAGGTGCTAAACCAATAAACTGCAGCCCAGTTTGGCAGAGGTGCAGGGAGGGAGATGCCTGGGCAGCCAGGCCAGCAGTCAAACACATGGAAATCCCAGGGGTGCAGCACTGCCACCAGAAACCCTGGCAGCACCACTTCCATCCATACCCACCTCTCACTGCCAGAGCTCTGTGCCAGCAATGTACTGAAAATGTTTTGTGTTTGGAAGTAACAGTTGTTAAATAAACCGAGTATTTATCAAGGAAAACAGAAGGTATCCTGTGATACTGCTCAGCAGTGCTCTGAGCACAGCCATTCAGCTGGAATTTCCAACAGTGACTCGAGACATTTGCCTCAGCTTGTGTCAGCCCAAGCTGGGATGTCTCAAGCAAGCCTGATTTCAAGAAACTATTTGGAAAATCACCGCCCTTTGAAAGCATCTTTGAGTACTTAAAGTCACTGCTCATCTTGGGAAAACTTAAGTCTGCAAAGATGATTATTCTCCCCAGCTTTAATTCAGATGCGTCAGTGCCTCTCTGCAAAGCTATTAATAGGTTTTGTTACAGCAACACCATTTTTGTGTCATTCTGTTGAACATTCATGTAAATTGGAGACTGCATGGCAACTGCTCCACTGAGGGGGGAAAAAGCTACTGCATATAAAAGATCAAAAGGTGACTATTGGCACAGCCAGGGGATGCTGGGGGTACACCCAGGCTGTGCCAGCCACAGCACTGACACACGGGGAGCTCTCGTGGCTAAGGGCACCTGAACAGCACAGACACAAATTCTCTTACTGCCATATGGCCCAAGACTTCTGCAGCCCAGTGCTCCCTTGGCGCTCAGGGATGTGTCCAAAGCCTTGTGGTGACAAAGGCAAAGAAGCCCGGCAGTTTGGAGTAGCTGAGAACTACTCCAGCAGTTTTCAGAGCACAGGGTATGGCCCCAGCCCTGCTCCCCTTTCACAGCCCATTTCCTCACTTCCAGCCTCACCACTGCCCTTGCTCTGCAGGCCAAACAGGAGCTCAGGCCACTCTCCAGAGGCACAGAGGAGGTCAGAGCCCTGCCTGGGCACTCATGGCTTTCTGGCACCCCTCTCTCCACACCCCCTGCAAGGCTTTGTTCTGCAGGCCCTGGAGAACAGCAGGACATGGTTCTGCTTCCTGCTCTCCCTGCTCACAGCACAGCTCTGGGATGTGGCTGCTCTCCTGTAAAGGCTTTTCCAGGCACTTGGACAGGGTGATGGATGGCTGCATCAATACCTGCTTTGTTTAGCCTGGAGGAGGATTTCAGGCCATGCTCTGTCTCCCTTGCTTCCCCCCAGCATCAGCACCACAGTCTCCTAATGGTGCAAGAAAATGCAAATAAATCAGGTCACTCACTGTAGCACTTCATCCCCTGGGAAACTGAGCAGGCTCTGCTCAGCTGGCATTTCTATCTTGAAGGTACTCAATAAGCTTTGCAACTCAGCCCAAATTTTTACTGTTTGACTTTTTAATATCAACTTACCCTGCAATAGAAACCCTGAAGATACAAGACACAATGTAATTCAGGCTACTCCAACTGGATATTTAGGAGTTTTAGACATTTGCAGGCCAACACTGGGTTTTTGCCTCCCAAAAAGACAGCAGAGATGGGACAGGTAAAAACTGAGATTGTCACTATGACCAAGCAAGGTATTTTCAAGAACTGAGAATCCCTGGTGGGATTCTCATCCTTCAGTGAACTAACAGCATTAACTTTGTAATAAAAGATAATCCCTTGATTTTCTGTTGGCATCTGAACAAACTGCCTTAGAAAAGGGGGATTTTGTGTTATATTATCTTAAGAACAGGAGCAAATAACATAACCTCAACTCTCATGTTCCAAGTGTGTAGAGCTAATGGGCTCTGACCAAGTGTCCTTATCTAAAGAAGCATTACCAAAGCTCTTAAATTACATTTAGCTGACATGACCAAGAACAACACCCTTTTATCCCAGGTAAACAAAGCAGTCTCTTTTTTATCATGGCAAAAGTCCAAACACAAGCATAGGTTAATGAACCTCACTCAGGGAGCACATAGGCTGAACAATTTGCACGAATTTTCTACCCATCCCATTTAAAGAAGGTGGGCATAATAAGTTAAATTCTATTTTGCTTGCAGACTTCTCAAAGTTCACATCACACATCATCTTTCTGAACACTTGAATAAAATCAGCAAGTTATCACATCCTTCCTTTTCATCCAACAGGATGTCATCACTTGCTAGCAGGCAGAAAAGCTCATTTCCCAACTCTGCTTCCCCACGCTGCCCCCCTTGCTCTCCAGGGGTCCCAGTCAGCAATTTTAACAAAGTGCCACATTGCTATAGCAACATAATTAATATAAGTGCACCCTGCTAATTTGGGGATGCTGGGAGTCACAAAGCACCACTGCTGGCAGGTCTGTGCTGATCTCTGATAACAGAGCTGCAATCAAGGCAGGCCTAGAAAGAGCTTGAACCTCTCATGTGTTTGACCAAAAATAACACTCCCATTAACACAGTTCCTGAGTGCACAACTGGATATTAGCTGGGAGAAACTCCAGTGGAGGCACTGAAAGGACATGGGTGTAACAAAGAGAAGGTACAACTGCAAGGAAAAGGAAAAGAAGAGGAATGAAAGCCCATGCTGGCATAAGCAGAGCTCCCAAACACAAGTGTCTTGCTGTGAAGGGGTGCAGAGGGAAAGCTCTGCAGTGCCCAGGGAGGCACAGGCCATGTGCCACACCACTGCTGCCCTGTGCATTGCAGACAGGCAACCTCCCTTAGACTTCCCCTCCACAGTGTTGATCAAAGCACCTTCCAGACAGAATTTTTAGAGCATGGAGGCCCTGACAGCCAAAAGTAGGAGGACTGTGATTTCCTCTGAGTCCTCTTTATGTGTTACAAGTAGAATCTGTTACTAACAGATCTTGAAAGGGAATGGCAAAAGGCCAGGCTAGCTAGAGATGTTTGGGAAATGAACATCACTATTGCATAACATTGTGAAAAGTGAGATTGCTATTTACAGAGTGCTTATGCTGCAAGATCAGAAGCTCTTCCACATGAGATTGTCTGTGTTTCAGCACTCCCACATACACACTTTGGATTCTCCAAAGATGAAGAAAAAACTAGCACCACATAGGCCATAAAGAAGTGGAAACTCCTGGAAGAAAAAACAAGAGAAGTTCCCCTTCTTCACCATCCCAAACCAGCTCCTCAGGAGAGTTACAGGTGCATCCAGCCACTGCTCTTGTAGTTCTTGTGATCTGAACCAGTCATAACATCCTCTTCCAACAGCTCATCAGCTACAGAGCTCACCAGGGCACCTCTGGAGGTGAACAACCAAGCACAAGGAACAGCCAGGTGGGAACACAGCCAGCGCTGCTACAGCCACCCTTTGTGGCACAGAAAACTGGACTGGAATGTCACATTCACTCAAGGAACTGAGAACAGCAGTCCCAGCTTGGACTCTGCCTTGTACCAGAGCCTGCTTACAACAACAGGTTTTATGTGATTATTTTTATATAGCTCAGCTTTTTGTGGAAGTGTTTGATCAGACAGAAAAGTAAACGTTCCTCAGTCCAGCAGGAGAGGCTGCACTCCAGTTTCCAGGGCTCCAGTTGAAGCTGACCTCAGGATGACCTCTACAATCCCAAGAAGGGGATTGTTCTCTGCTTCTGCCACACATCCCTCACACAAATCCAGGCTGTTCTCTCTGATTTCCTTAGGGAGGCTCTTAATGTACAAACCAAATAAAAAAAGTAAAATGTCTTAGCAAGGATCAATACTGGATACAAAAGTGTGACTGAGAATAAATCATTCTCATGGCTTTCCAGCCTCTTTGTGGTAACTGTGATGGGAACAAGTCAATAACTAGTATGAACATCTCTCAGACTTTACTGCAGTGCAGCCAGGTGCTAAACATTATTATCCTCTCCAGAGAGACAGGAAACAGGCTGAGTTAGGTGAGGTACAGCCTCAACAAGTGCTAGTGCACTGTACTGGAAGGGCACAGACTCTGGAGGAGAAAAACTGGACATTCAGAAGAGAGAAAAGTATGAGGTCTTGGGGGAGACAATAGTTATCAAGCAGTAAAAGGCTGCTGCAAAGAAAAAAATAAACATTCCAGCCTCCAGGTCCTTTGAGGGCAGGACAAATAGCAAGGATTTGATTTTTTTTCCTGTTGTGAAACTTAGGCTAAATATTAGAAAAAAGTTTTAAATTTAAGGTCAGTCCAGCAATAAGCAAATTGCCAGGGGAGGCTGCAGAAGCTGCAGAACAGATCAGCATCCTAGAAGGGCATGGGCATGCACTAATGCAAACTGATGCTACCTTCAGGCAGCAGCCTGACCTTCTGCCATGCTTTCAGTGCAGGATTCAAAGACAAATTCAACCCCTTTGGGTAATCAGCAGCAAAGTGAACTACATCTCTGGAGTGCCAGCCTGTCCTCATAGCTGTGGTACTGCCCTACCAGCCAACAACCAACTGCCTCCAAAGCATGAAGCCAGAACAGTTTTCCTGCTGCAGTGCCCAGCTGGTAAAACCAGAGCTGGCACAAAGGGAATAAACACTGACATGCACACTACCAGCTGTGATCAACTTGCAGCACACCAGGCTGACAGGAGCAACAGAACTCAGTTCAGGTAAGATGTCACACCAAGATACACCCTCATTTCTCCATCAGCTGCCTCTCCTGGCCCTGCCTGGCCCATTCCCACAGAGAGCACAATGCAGAGGCTTTGTAAAAGGAAGATTAGGTTAGTTACTCACTCTATTGTCATTCTGCCACCCTTCACATTCTAGCGAACCTTGTCTTTGAGGGCAAACTATCAAGCAGATCAAACAGAGAAGGAAAACAAAAGCATACCTGATTAAGAGCTTATTTTCAAGAAGGGCATGATACTTACAGGCTTCACATTTTTGGGTAAGATTTAAGTTGGGTATTGCTTATCATTTATTACATATTATCATGTGCTTTGCTTAGCGTTTGCTTTTGACAAATGAGTTCCATTTTCCTTTTCTAGTTTGCTTGCCAGGGTTTAACATTGTATGAGTAAGGAGAACAGTGTGCAGTGGTTAAGTAACAAAGATTTTCCAACTAGAGAAACAGTCAAGGATGAAAAGAATCTCTTTGGGTAAATAAATTTATTGTAGATTCAAGATGAACAGGAAGATTTGCTTAATGCACACATACAACTGAAACATAACAGCCTAAGACACAAAGACCCACCAAGAGGCAATCTATTCCCTCCTCTCCACCTCCATCCCCCCTTGGCAACACTGTCATTTCATTATCCACAAAAAAAAAAAAGAAAAGTACCAGCCCAAATGGCGTTGCAGGATTTCTGTGGGAGTAATGTACAGTCTCTTTTTTAGCCTGTACAGCTCTGAATTCGAGTGCTCAAAAATACCTTGAAGGAGAGCACTCTGTAGCAGAGAGCTCCTGGATGCCACCCTGAGCACTTCCCTAAATGCCCAGCAGCACTGCAGTCTGAGCTGGGGCTCAGGGAAATGGCCTGGAGCTCCAGCTTTGGCTACAGCCACCAGAGCCTCCAGCCTGTTCTGTGAGGCTGCAGGGGCACAGGACACAGCTCCTCCTGTGAGGGGCTCTCCTCTTGCTCCATCATTCCTGATCTCTGCTCACTCACACCCAAAGGGCACAGGTCCCTCACACAGCCTGCAGCCAAGGCTCTCTTTGATTTGCTTCAGTATTTTATCAGGCTTGGAAGTTTCCTGGAAGCAAAGATGGATTAATGGAGCCCAGAGCTGCCTTCCTTTCTTATGGGGATCTACACTCCCTCACTGATGGTGAGTTTGGGCACCTGCCTTCCACTGGCCACCTGCACCTCTGTGCTTGGGAAACAGCAAGAACTGTACAAGACACTGGGAGGGACAGGGAGCATCAAGTGATGCTGAGGAGCATTAAGTGATGCTGAGGTGACAGATTAGCTCAAAGGACTGCCAGCTAACCAGGCCTGCTTGCTGCAAGCACTTTCCACTGCCCATGATCACCCAACAATCCCTGCTCCTGCCCAGGGTGGATAATCAGTGAGTCACTCCCAGGAACAGACACACATCCTGCACTGAAACACTGACCTAATATCTTCTAATAGTTATAAGACCTGACTTGGTGTTCTTCAGTCAAAGGTCAGTTGCTCCCTGAAGTGTACTATTTAAAAAGAAATCAAAGATGTTGAAGTTTCCTGAGCAAATGGAAGGGTGTGCTTGGTTTATCCTGGCAGTGGCAGAAGGAGCACAGTGGCATTGCAGGAGGAGGGTGGAAGGACAGGAGAAACACTGAGATTTACTCAGTCACAAAAAAAGCCATTCAGCCACACTGTACTCAGTGTAAAAACACATGGAATGGATGTTCATAAGACTCCACACTGCTTTGTCCAACACAGCCACCAGGAATTTAGGTTTTTTATCTATTTCAGAGAGACTGAAAGTTTAATATACACATACACATGCTAAATTTCAAGCCAGGGCTAAGCCAAAACTTGCCATTCACTTAGGAGAAAGTAGTTTGAGCTGTGTGGCAGGTTTTTATTTCACACTAGAGCTCACTCAAGGCAGAAACACACAACCCCAGTGAGGGTCACATCCTCATGCCAGTCACACAAAACCTCTTCACAAGGGAAGATGGGCAAGGCTGTGCTCCACAGCACAAAGAGAAAACCCAGCTCATTTTGATGCATGATTGTCTCATCTCTGCACCATGTAGTGCCAGAGAGTAAAAGCAGAGTTCCAAGGGCTGAAGAGCTTTACTTCAGTTAGCATATTTACAGGACAAATTATTAACTTGATACATTCTTGTTTGAAGAATTAAAAAAATAAATCAGATATACTTTGGACTACAACTGTGGTCCACTTTAGACTACAACTGCATCATTATCTAAGACACAGAACATCATATTCCTCAAGTTTTGAAAGACTCAACACCACAGGACAAACCCCAGCAATGTTCAAATTGGAATTCTGTCCACCAGAGTAAAGTTAACACTTACCAAGTATGAAGCAGAAAATGCAAGGAAACACTTACCAAGCACAAAGCAGGAAAATGCAAGGAAACACTTACCAAATACCAGGAGTCTGGAATTTTGCTGCAGGCAACAGGTAAGCTGTCGACTAAGCAACATTGACGCCATTTTATCCTTTCTTTACTGAAAAAGACTCAATCTTGAGAGATTTCTTTCTGGTTGATGTTCTGGGAAAATAAAAAAAAAAAGAAAATCAAACACTTATTCATATCCCTATAGATGCAGCCACTGTTACTGTGCTGTTCAACTCCCCCTTTCATTAATTTCCCCTTTCATGAATTTCTATGCAAAGGCACCAAGAGCATGGTTTGCTGGATTAATGCTGATGTTCAGAGCAGTCTCAGGATTGAGCCCCACATCTGATTCTTGGCTTGGTCTTGCAAAGGTAAATAACTTCTAGGCTAAAGCTGTATGTCCCAGCTTCAGCAGGGCCAGGGGGTAAAGGTCAGTACCTATTTGTCCTTGCTCTTCTTCTCTACTTTCTCTGTATATATAACCTATGTTGAACTTTAAACAAAAAAAATGTTTCCAGTCAGTCTCTCAAGCCAAAGATTGTTTTTGATTTGATCTAAGTTTATGAGAAAAACCTCATCTAATACAAGGGAGGAGGACAAGCATTAGGAAATAAAAGAAAATAAATCCCCTGAAAAAAACCAGCCTTTTAGCCATTAATTACAACTCTGTGAAGAGAGAATGTGAGAGCTGAGATTGTCCAGCCTGAAGGCTCAGGTTGCATCCCATCAATGCATAATAAATACTTGATGGGAGGGAGTAAAGAAGGAACCAGGGCTTCTCAGAAGTGACCAGTGATGGGATAAGAGGCAATGGGCACAAACTAAAATACTCTGAGCTCCACCTAAACACAGGAAAACTCCCAGCAGGTTTCCCAGAGAGGGCACGGAATCCTGGGGATATCCACAACCCAAATGGTCCAGAGGGGACTGCTTTAGGTGCCAGTGCTTGGGCAGAGGGCTGGACCAGACCCCTCAGCTCCCTCCCAAGCTCAGCCATTCCATGGTTCTACCTCAGCTGGTTACATATAAATGACCTTGGAAAGTCAAGCAGCATGACAGATAACATGCCTCCCTTTTCACTATGGATCACTTGTGCAGAAAGCCTGGCTGGAAGTCAGGAATAGGTAAAACAGGTCATTGAATTATTATCCAGAACACAGGTTAAATTCAAACTTCACACTTATCAGCATGGCCCCTTGTTCAGTGTAGGACACTGGAGCCCTTGGCCCGGCATTTGCACCTTGCTGGATGCAGACCATGGAGCAGCAGCGGACCGAGGCTTGCAGTCCAAGTGACAAAATGTCACTATTATCCATAAACCTGGAAAAAATTCTATTTAACAAATACACTCAGAGTAGAGCTGATCTTCCAGCAGAAACAGATCACAGTTCACAGCCTCCATCAGTCCTATGCCATCAATAAAACATGCCAGCAGATGTTCATGACCAGATGCAGGGAAGTAGCTGAACTATTGCTACCATGACTGCAAGCATCTTGTACCCAAGATAAAATATCAGAAATTTAGTTTCTGTGTTGTCTTTATGTGGCACACTATTTGTTCTCCTTCACATGTGGGCTTTTTCAAAATATATGAAAGAAAATAAAAAATTTCTTGCCTACAGAGATTTATAAATTCCCAGACCTATTAAGAGTCAGGAACAAAACCAATTCCCTGTGCCTCCCCAGACAATTGACACAGCACTTGGTTTCACTTAGTTCAAATTAAAATTCAAGGTAGTTTGCAATGTGCCAAGATGAGCAAACACTTGCACAACACTTGTGCACACACTGGTAAAGCAAGATTACCTTTCCAAGGCTTTGGGTCACAACTGCAGAGGGAACGAGTTAATTTTGTTTCCAGTAAAGAGGAACTTCACTTATAAGACAAGATTAGTTTAATTAATTCATAATGTTTTCTTCCTCAGCTTCTTTCTTTACTTGTGCAAACTTTTGCACAATCAATGTGTGAAGAAATATCACAACACCATGGATTTCCTATCTCATGACCACCCTCTAACAGAAACCAAATGACAAGAAAATGCCCAGCACCTCGATTGATGTCCTCTGCTCAGAGCTGTTTATCTGCTCTATACTACCCCAATCTCCAATTCCCTCCATAAGTTTGCTCTGCAAAGCATTACTTTTTTCGAGTCTTTAGGAAGCTGTTAGAAGGTGAGCACAGGAACTCACAAAAGGACAGTGCAAACATACTTAACAACCCACCAAGGTTCACTCTTTGTTGTCATGCCCTTCAGTGATCTCCCATGGGGGTTCTGCTGCCAGCTGCCCAACTTTCCTTCTCCACAATGATGAGATGCCTCTTCACCTACAAATATCAAACACACCTTCCACAGCTCTACCAGGTTTCTCTTCTTCCTTCCCTAGGTGAACAACACCTATGTCTGCTTCCAGAAATGCTATTTTTTTCTAATTATATTTGCTGTTTATCTCAAGTCCTTTAACAGCTAAACTACAGTATTCATTACAGACTGAAAAATATAATTGGGAATGATACTGGCTTTCTGAACTACTTATAGGAAAAATAATACTGCATGAGGCTTAAAAATAAAGTAGCTTAGCCCTAATTTTCCTTGACAGTTCTTACATAAAAAGTTTTATCATTTTCTAGTCCAGAGTCAGAATAAATCACGTAACACCACATGTGACTATAACTAAACCCAGCGTCTTTTCCGTCTCCATTATGCACACAGGCTCTCACAGGAGATCAGCTGATGTGATTGGGATCTTAGTCTAAGCACACCTTATTTGGTTATCACAATAACTAACTGAATTTTGCCTTCATAACCCATCTCCTGATCGATTCCCAGTGGCCCAGCCTGATCCAGCACTGCAGGCAGCAGCAGAGTTTGCAATCCAGCAGAATCAGCTCCTGCACGTGTCACAGCCGCAGCGATGGCATGCTCCATCACCCTGCTGCTCCACAGCCACTGCAGCCACACAAATCCCCAAATCCAGGCAAAACACTGCCACCAATTCCAGCTATCTGACAGGAAAGACCATCAGAATACAAAGATGTGACACCCTTCCAGAAACAGATTCCTAAGTCTTCCCTAAACATTTTTCCTTTACTGGCAGTTGTTTGAGCTGGAGCAGGCCATCAGCGCAGATGACTCCACAGAACTGCTATTCTGAAGTGAATCTCAGTACCTTAATTTTCCAAATACATTTGCATAATTTTGTCTGTAATTCTGCATTATATAAACTGTGTTTGCCACTGCATGTGTTTAAGTCACAGCCACATTCTTCTAGTAAGAAAAATTATTTTCATTTTCAAAGAGAAAGCTCAGTCCGGTTTATCACACACAAGAAACATAAGGATATGTGGATTTTTAAAATGCATGCTGTGAAATTAGAGGTTTTTTTTTTTTTTTTTAAACAGCAGCTGCTAAATTTCTTTAGCAAGAAATTATTTCTTACAGATAAAACTCATTACTAGAGAGAACAGCAGTCATGCAGCAGCAGCAGCCTACTGGGAACACAGAAAGAAGTATTGTTCCCATGAGTGAACGACCTTGTGTTTCCTGGGGGGGAAACCCTGAAAAAAGTTTTAGAAAGAGGGGGTTTGATCCTGATACAAGAGAGAAAATAGACAAACTAGGAGTCTGTGCAGCAATCTCACTCCCCAGCAGAGAAGCTAATGCAGCATGACATCGAGTGCCAGGCTGCAGCCCACAGAACCTGCCCTGGAAAACATCCTCTGGGGAGGTGCACAGGTAAAGGCAGAACTGAGACCCAGCAGGGTGGGAGGAGAAGTCAGCTCTGCACATTTGCATCTCTTTCTTGCAACTCTGCCAAAGACACAGAAATCTGTTTGAAATTCATGGGGGCACATTCATGTGTCCCTCAGCTGCTCCAAACCCATTTAACCAGGAACAATTAAGTGGTTTAGAAACAGCAGCGCAAGCTGCATTGGGCAATTACTTCACAAGGCTTCCAAAAAGTGGATTTGGGAGCAGGGAGGATCCTAAAGGTAAATTCATTCCTTTTTTTACTGTTTTCCTTTCCTTGACTCTTCTAGGCTGCACAGCAAGGGTACAGCCATGCTGAGTGCTAATTGTGACATTTCAAGCATCTCTTAGTCCCGTTTGCTTGGGTCCAGCTGGATGTGAACCCAGCAGTAGGCTCACACACTGTGAGCTGCACAGGGGCTGCTGGGGGGTGCAGAGGCTGCAGGGCCCTCTCAGAGCTCACAGCAGCACCAGCACTGTGCCCCAGTGCCAACCCTCCCTTCCCACAGCCAGCCTGCCCTGGCACCCCCAGGTGAGCTGGCACAGTAGCCAGGCTGCAAGGACAGAGTTCCTCCAAGGGTTGTTATTTCACAGCTCAGCATGCTTTGACACTGCTCTTTCTGCCTTTTAACAGCAGAAGGAACTGCAAATTGAGGAACCAAGTCAGCTGTGACAAAAAAGGACAATTTTGGAAAGTCAGGCAGGACCCAGGTCCATCCTGGACTTGTTAAAGGGGTGCAGATCTCCTGGTCTTTAGTGTTCACGAACAAGCATCTTTGTTGACATAGGTGATTTAGCTCAGGTATTTTACTTCTGTGAACAGCTCAAGGAGATCTCAGAGTCTGGAACAGCCCCACAATTACATAAAGAAATATAAGCAGGGGCAAGACAGAAGTGAGTGAAGGTTGCCATCTGTTAAACATAATCATGTCCTTCCTTAGTCTGTATCTGAGGAAGAATCAGGTAATGCAATGTCATCATGCATAAAATGATCCAAAGAACACAGCACTTGCTGTTTGAAAATGGCACAGCCCCACCCTCCTTTGGGGAGTCCACATGCAGCAGATCAAAGCAGGAAACAATTGAAGGAGTTCACCAGTTAGTGACAGAGCACAGGGTGATGTCAGAAATCCTGACGTGCTGCTTTAGCCACTTAAATGTAGTAAACGTTGTAAATAAAAAGGCCTGGCAGCATGCTGATGTATTTAACTGCAGTTCACTTGGTCCCAGGAGCAGAGTTAAGAGTTCAGTATAGATTATGCATTTATCAAAGCCTGAGTACACACAATGAAATACAACAGGTCCTTTTACTTCTGCTAGGGTTTTATCCCAAAGTATAGCTCTGAAACAAATTTGGATTAGCTTACAGCAGCATTTGCAGGAGAAGTCTGTAAGAGTAACACCAAGAATTTAGAAATTCAGTCAGAGCTAGGCCAAAGTTATCTCAAATGAAATAGAATAGAATTTAAAAGTCCGGTTAAGAGGAGTTGCAAGAAAATTTATGCCTGGTGTTGATAAAAGGCCGGCATTAGATTTTTCCATTAAATATCTACACAAACCCAGCACAAAACAGAACTGGAACCCTCATCTTTGAGAGGAACAGTACAGAGGCAGCATCCTTGTGCACAGCAAAGAAAAAGGAGCCCTCATCCCCCACCTAGGTCAACCAAAGGCCACAGCCCCATACTCCAAAAGTGAAGGTGGTTACAAGCACCCCACAACATGGAGCTCACACAACAGGGTCAGGACAGAGATGGACATCCTGAAAGAGGTGGGCTGGGTCTGCGGGACCCAGCCAAAAAGAGCCCTGACCACTTTGAAGCTCAACACTTACGTGGCCCAATTTCATGGGCAGCAGCCAAAAAAGAGCCAAGTGTGGCTGTCCCCAAGGCCTGGAGAGCCTGTCCCTGCAGAGCTCACCCAGGCAATTCCCACCAGGAGCACCGGTAACAGACCTGCACATGGAAATGTGTATCCACCACATGGATTTTGCCAAAAACCACTTCACAGGCTGACAGGCTGTTTATGCCTCTAATAATGTTAATGGCTTTGTGTAGAGCAGGATGCAATTGAAAACTCCATGATTGTACTTAAGTTGTCAAGGACACAGTTGTCATAGTTACAAGTAAAGCTCAAGTGTTGGTTATTCAGGGTTGCCTATTTATTTATTGACACCAACAGCGTTGGACAGTCCCACGAGGCCTCAGAAGAACAGAAATGGAGAGACTGGTTTTGTCCTTCAATTCTTGACAAAGCAGCTAATACTGCACACAAAAGCATAATAAACTGGGGTTTTTTTACACAGCTCTCTTCTCTCCCTCCACATGCAGCTGGCATTCAAGTCATTCTGCTGTGAGCACTGCAGCAAAAGCACAAACCAAGCTGCACTGCACAAGATGAAAACCCCACACCTACAGCTTGGAATTACTGTCCAGTATCCATCAGGACATGACAATCCCCACCTGCTTCATGGCACCTGCACTCAGGACAGGGCTGAACCAGCAGCAAAGACAGAACAGCTTCAGCCCTTCCATTAAGTTTTAAAATTCATTTGGAGTCTAAAGTCTCACTACACTTATGTGTCCAGGTTCTCCTCCTCATGTGCCCTCTAAGCAGGGCCTGGTGGCTGGATATGAATATATGATTTTCTTTTTTCTTAAAATAAAAGTCTTTCTGCCCTTGTCTCTGTTTACCCTCTGTCCAAAAAATATTGGGCCAAGGAAACTCTCCTGGTCCCTAAACCAATGAACAGGCAGGAATGTTGTGATTATGGCACACTAGGATCCAGGTGACCCACTAAACTTCTGAGCAGCTCATTTCTGATCCAAGAACTATTGGCACAGCTAAGGTAGGATGAGACATTCCTATATCTTCCCTGTGAAAGTACATTGTCTCAGGAAAACAAAAAATTGATTTGAAAAAGCATCTGCTAGAAATAGGGCAAGTTCCAAATGCAAAGCCAGCAGTACCTACATAAATGGTATAATGGTACATAATGCTGATAAAAACCAAGTACAACAAAACTTACATTAGCTAAAAAAATTCTAATTTCTTTTAGGAATTTCTTTGCAGTCCCCCCTGAAAAAACCTGCACATTGATATTTCAGTGAACTTTACCAGTGAGGTATATATAAAAACATCTCTTCAAGCCTATATTAAACATCCCTTTAAGCATATTTTAAATCCATTATTTTAAATGCAGATAGCAACAACATATCCAAACCATGCCTGTTCATTTCCACACATTTCCCAGACCAAAACAGCCCAGCTCACAATGGATTAAACAAATTATGGCACAGCCGTGTTTTTCCGTTTAGTTGCTCCGCAAGAATTTTGTAGTTTTAAAAAAAAATTAAAGTATTGCAAAATACCCTCAAGTGGTATTTCCAAGGAAATTCAGTTATGTTCTTGTAAGATTTTATTCCTAGCATCTTACTGCTGCCTCCTCAGAGATCAGGAAAATAGATAAATAGCACCAAATAAAAGCACAATTTATTTTCCTGTGCCATAAGGCATAAAACAGCTCACTTGGAGCCAGCCTGCACCAAACCAAGGGAAACATCTCAAGCTGGGGCGAGAGCTGTGGTTTCTCAAGGTGACCCCCATTCCAGCTGAGGACACGAACAGCAGAGCCACGCAGGAGATTTCTCGTACAAGGGGGCCAGAAAGCAAACCAGGAGCAGCTATCCCTGCATATCCACGGCAGGGACACCATAACAACGCACACACACCTGCCCAGACCCAATCCCCACGTTCCCCCGGGCACAGAGGGTGCAGCAGGGCAGACTCTGTGCCAACCCCACGCTCGCGGGCACACGGCAGAGGCACTTACAGGGCTCGGATCCAAACTCCAGCTCTCCCGCTGGAAGTGCTGCTCCCAGGCTGTCCACAGCCAGCTCCTGGGTTGGAAGAGCTGCTCCCTGCTTCACTGCCTGCTTGCCTTCAGCGCAGGCTGCTGCTGGTTGTGCTGGTGAGGAATGCCATCGCTGCCAGCTCCTTGCAGCGCAGCGGGGACAGGCATCACGCAGAGGACGCCCTGCGCTGCAGCCCCGCAGCTCGGCTGGGGGGATGCCCCAGTTAATGAAGGTTAATGGAACCAGCTCCTGGCAGCTACAGCCTGTGCTCAGCCAAAGCCAGCAGAGAGGAACACACGACTCGTCTCAAACCTGAGAGGATCTGGCTCTGGATTGTGGGCGCCCGAGTCCATCCGAAAGCCTCCTCGGCAGCTTTATGAAAACAAATTCCGAGAGGCAGAGCCAGACTGCGTTAAGGTTTGAAATGGCTCCTTAGTTTCCAACAATTCTGGAAGTTGAAGAAGAGGTTTTGTCCCTAAACTCGTTATTTTGACAGTGGTTTGCCAATCTCCTGAGGGTGACACCCAGGCACACGAGTGTCACAAAATAACCTTGGTTTGGTTCACTCCCTCCAGGTGGTGCGCAGGCAGCACGGCAGGCAGCAGCATCCCAGCAGCACCTCCCGCTGCTCAATGCTCCTGACGGGAATGGGGGGCTGTGGATACCCACAGGACACCGGCAGCCTCCCTTCAGCACAGGGATGCAGGGAAAAGCAGCACAGGGTGCCATGGCCGAGGCTGGGCTGCCATGGCCAGGTTGCCATGGTGCCGGGGGGCAAGAGGGAAGATGTGCCAGAACGCAGAGAGGCTGAGCCGCTTCAGATTTAAATCCCTGTGACAGCGTTTCGGCCGAGCCACTGCACGGTTGCTGTGGCAACAGACAAGTGAGAAATCACAGAGGAAATCTGTAATTATTACAAGCGAGGTGGTGACTTACCCACTTCAGTAATCAGAGCAGAGGAGGGGGAGCTCGTGCCCCCCAACAGGTAGGGCTGCAGTGCAGCAGGGAACCAGGCACGAAACCCTAAACCCGAGCTGGGGCTCCTGCTTTAGGCTCTGTAGGCTCCAGCTGTGGCATGCAAACCTTGGGCAGGAGGCTTCCTCAGCACAGGGCTCTGACTGAGGTGCTGCACCCCATCTGCAAGGGGGGAGATGAGGGAGCAGCCAGAGAGAGCCCCAGACTTGTGCTGCTGGTTCAGCACGAGCAGAGCTGGGTGCAAGGAAGGGCCTGAGGCAGGCAGAGGCAAGGGACAAAGATGGAAGATGCAGTGCTTACAGGAGGCAGATAAGGTCCCTGGAAATTGCATTATTCCAGTTTGTGCTGCTCCTGCAGCATCACCTTCCCTGTCCCCTTCTCTCAGAGCAGCCACAGCAGCAGCATTGGCTTGTTTGGGGTGGGTGGTGTGATGGTCACAGCACTAACATGGGAGCAGTGAGGGACAAAGGCAGTGGTGTGATGGTCATTGTGCTACACAGGAGCAGTGAGGGACAAAGTGGTGCAGGCAGAGCAGACACACTCTGCAGTGTCCCTGTTTAACACACTACCTGACCCAGGCCATTTACATGCCATCAGATGCCATACCAACATGCACACAACCCATTTACACCCATTAATGGGGGAGTACAAATTTTAAAGTCACCATGTTGCTTTCCAGAGCTTTTCTACACAAAATGGACAATTGATCAGCATCCAGACAAACTGTCAATCAAAATGCCACTAACACCAACAAGGAAGAGAATTCAACGTGGTTAATCCTGTTCTGGTTCCCTTCTCCTTTACTGGAGCCTGTAGCCTGGGATCTCATGTGAGTACTGTGAGCAACTGCCAAGAAAGGAGCCCTGACTGCAGTTATTTGTAAGACAGACCCCATAACAAGCAGTTGATTTGATCCAAAGTAAGAACTGAACCTCACCCCTCACCTTCTTCGTAATTTAAAATCTGTTATTAATTACATACATAGACTGTAAACAACACATTTAAACTGGCCTGTACGGTTACCAGTCATGAGAACAAACTGGTGGCTCTAAACTGAACCTGTTAACACAGAAAGTGGCACAATCCTATTCAGACAGATGGTTAATGCAGGTACATATCACAAAGCAGAGGGGCAAGGACTGAGAAAAGCTATAGGTGCTTAGACTTACCAGGTATAAAACACTGAATTCAAGAGCAATTCATTGTGTCAGTGATTTATTGCTAGTAATAATCAGGATTACAGCTCCCAAGGAAGACTGAGGTTCTTGTGCCTCTGCTGAGTGTTGCCTTGGATGATGTGAAGCTAAACGCATTAACCAAAATAATGCTGGATGAGAAGAACTTGGTGCTGCAAAGTGCTAACAAGTTATATGGCAACATCATGCAGAGACTCCAGGCAGCACTGTGCCCCTTCATGCTGAGTCATGTTGTGTCCAACTGCTTGGAAACCCATCCTGCAGAGAGACAACAGCTCCCTTGCAGACTTTTATTTGTAGTGGATTTCTTTTGTTTTAACCCTTGCATCAAATGGCTTAACACCAAACTGCCACTTCCTGAGTAAAGCCTGAATTCTTGTTATTCTGTATGGCTGCTTTCATCCTCCACACCCACAATTACCTGCCTGGCAGGCTGCATGCACAAAGGGGATGACAATGACTATTTAAGTCCTGTTGCAGGGCAAAAAACTTAGTTTGACGCAACTATAACTATTAAAAATTTATTTAAGATGTATTAAAAATGTGCAGTTCATAAAAGTGGGAGCTGTAACCAAAACCCCGTGGATTTGCATTTGATTTAATCAAGAAAATATTGGTAAAGAAATCTGTTTAAACAGTCTGTTAGTGGAAAGGATGTGGCCAACCACCTGTACCAGTTCATGTTCTGCTCTGATTTGTAGTTGTCAAAGGAAGATTCACTCAGTATACAATCCTTCACTGCTAGAAAGTAATCTCCAGCTTCAGCAGAACCAACTGTTAGTATATTTCTCTGTATCAATGCTACAAACATCCATCTGAATACACAATGATGATAACAAGGCAAAACAGGGATCAGATTCTGGCCAGGTTGGTCCACAACACCAAAAAAAGCACATGGTTAGTATCAAAGATGTTTCATTTTTATGGAAAATATAGGAATGTTTACTGTGTTACCAGCACATTTCACTGCAAATGATGTCAATTCCTCCAGAAGAACTCTACAGCCTTCCTTAACCCCTGCCTCACACCCTAGAAAGATTCTGCTACACTTTGTTAAGAAAAAACAAAGCATTTCAAACAACGCAGCTGCAGTACTTGAGGAGAACTCAGAGACAGCAGCTCCAGGGTAGAGACAAGATGTCAAAATCCTAAATGTCATACACAGCTGCAAGAAACGGGGACAAAACACATCAGTATCACAATGCAGAAAGCAAAGCATGCAGGATACTCAGCACCAAGTCTTAGTCCTCCTTCGAAAAACAGAGGTGCCACAAGATTCAACAGCAGGGTCTCAGGACCCCAAACCTGCATGAAGAGGGAAAGCAATCCCTCTCTTAAGGGCTTGTTGTATTTGGAGAAGGAATAGAGCACAAGCTGGAGCATCAGATCAACTTTTAGGTACTGTGAGCAGTAATCACTAGGTTCACCTTAAAATATATTCAAAAGTATTTCAGTACAGTTAGAAGGAAACAAAGTAAGACTATATAAATGGTGGCCCCAAGTTAATTACAAAAATCTGAGCAAGCAATTTGCAGACAGTAGGATAAGGATCTTATTTGGCCAAAGAGTATTACCATGAAGGGCAAATCAAAATAAAAAGGACAACTGGGATTGCTTAGCTTTGTGGGAAAGCCAGCACGCTGCAGCTTTCCAGGCTGTGGCTGGCCAGAAGGCTGCTTGCTACCCTAGCACATCCAGTAACTTTACACTCTGTGCACAGAGGCAGCTTTTCTTTTGTGAAAGAAGTTAAAAGGCTCATGAACAGAGCACAATCAATACCACTAACTGCAGGGATTTCATTTGGTGGGCAGATGTTGAGCTTGAAAAAGTCAGAGGTTGCATGTGTGCAGGGCACAGCTGACCTGCCCCTGCACTACTCACTGATCTGTAACTGCTGTAACTCCCACTGACCCAGGCACAGGGGGATCACTCCCTCTGGTCTTCAGGTGTCAGGTGCTTTCATTCCCATTAAACCCGAGACCTTCACATTCAGAAGGAAAGGAACATAGGAATTAAGCACAATTACTATGAAATTTTACTATTCAGATGTCCTGTTATTTCCTGTTTATTCAGGCAATAGGTAAAAAGGAACAGCGGTTGGGGAATTTTCAAAACAGTTCAGGAAACACAGATATGTACACAGTGTTAAAGACTGTTACTAAATTCCCTAGTATGTTTAGAACATTATTTTTGGGCTCCAGATGGAGAAAGAAACTAGTGCCAATCTGATTCAGCAAGATACATGCTTCACGAGTGGTCCCTTTTACTTCTCTGGGCCCATTCAGAAAACTAGAGTTGGAAATGAGCCAAAGAACTCTGCTGAATTAAAGCCAAGGTAGAAAAACTTGGAACTGGAATATTCTGGTGATCAAAACCTGAAAGTTACCCACTAGGGGAAAATCCACAAGGCTGCTGCATGAACTGTGCTTATTTACTCCTTATATATTGCCTGTTTAGCCAAACTAATGAATCTGCTGCACTATCACACAGGTACTAAATACCTGGATAGGCATTTGAGGAGATAAATTGGAGCTTACTAAGTGTGCTAATGGCTAAACTTACTGATGAAGGCTCATCAAGGTACATCTCTACTGCACCCTCAACTCTCACGGTAACAATGACACCCACAAGAAACAGGGCTCTGCTCTTCAGTCTGGCACATCCAAGTGATGCACCACATTTAGGTAGTTAAAAAGTGTTGACCAGTTCTGGGAAAACTTCCATAAAGTTTTGTACAAATCTTTATAGGAGTTCTAACACAAGTTTAGCAAGTCCAGTTTACTTGCTGGGGTAAGAGAAGAGGGACCAGAATCAAGAAACTGATGAAGGATGCCTTGTATTACTGTGATGTTAAGAGAGGCTGCATGAACAGTGGGAAAATCCAGGATAACAAATCCAGGATGAGTACAGTCAGGATGGAATTATGAGCTAGCAGTTAGGTTGAACAGCTTTTTTATTTATTTAACAAAAACTTTTTGTGGGAGATGTTTATCTTCCTAGGGGTACCTTAAAAAATAAGGGCATCATTAGCACAGTGGGACAGGGAGGTCCCCTTCAGAGTGCTGCCCTCACTGGTACTTAACCTCTCTCAAGAAGGCACTGTCACAGAAGCTCAGGAAAAGAACAACAGCAAATTTCCCTTCTCCTTCATAAAATCAGGGTTTCACCAAATGGATTCAACTGCAGGATTTATCAGTAATCAGGTAATTCTTCACAGAAGATACGTCACATGCTTTGTTAGTGTCAGTATTATCTTAAGCTGCCCCTTCTCCCCCTCTGCTGTTAACTAGTGACAATAAATCAACAATTTTCAGAGGCTACAGTTTCACAAGAGATGAGAGGAACGTGGCTGCAAGCCTGCTAATCTTACTCCACCAGGCAGAGCAGAGGATCAGTTATGCAAGGCTGCATGTGGATTTTGACCAGATATAACAAACAGTTCCTTTCTCTTCTCTTTCCCATTTGGAACAACAGAAGAGAAGCTGTGAGCCATTTCCTAACATTTATCACATCACTCTGGAAACTCATTTTCTCTGCATATTTTTTGGAAAAAAAAGGATACTTTATGCAAGTGTTGCATCCCAAAATGATGCAACCAGCCTTGGGTTTGCAGGGTAGTAGCACCTTCTGAGCTACTTTTCTGGAACCCCACTTTGAGCTAGCTTTCCTGCTCCCATCACTCAGTCTCCCATCCACACCAGGGAGATTCCTAATTTGAGGAAGAAAACTCACCAAACCCTTCTGGTGTCCAGTGGAGTCACAAGCTCAGCTCAGAGCAAGCCAGCTAAAGGAAACAACCAAGCAGTGTGAGGACCAAGAAGTCCACCCTGAGGAGCCACCACAGCTGACTCCCTGTTGAAACATCACCTACTCATGGAACCCATGGCCATAGTCTGTCCTACCCTTTTGATTGAACCAAATCCTACTATGCCAAAATATACAGAGAAGCAAAACAACAAACACTAAACTGATACACAACAAGGTAATGGTCCAATTTTATGAATAAATGAACAGCAGGAATCCTACAGCCTGCATGACAAGCAAGAGGTGTTTTCCAATCATCTTCTTGGCCAAAGGAAAAAAAAATACTGATGAGAAATTAGGCAAGCAGTCTCCTGTTACTGCTAAAAGGAAATGGCATTTGAATACCATTATTATAAGAAGAAAAGCACAAGATTTGTCAGTGATAGTCACTGCAATGCACAGATTGTTGCTGCAATCAGTAAAGTCCTTCCCAGTCAAGGGCCCTATAACATGAATCCATCCCCTTGCACTGCTCGTCATTGTCTCCACTTGCCTCTGCTCCCTCCCTTTGCAACACAAACCAGCTCTCTCTGTGCTTTGCTTCAGCTGCTTTTCACAACAGCCAAGGCAGAAGCATTCTCATCTCATTCCAGCAGCCCCTTCCAACACCCAGTGCCCAAACCACAGAACAAAGATCTGCTCCCCTGTAAGATCCATTACCTGGTAAAACCACCCTGCAAACAAGGAATGTGGAGTTCATCCGAGCCCAGCTCATCCTCTGCTTTCCTACCTCCACCAGCACGCTCTGATTGTGTAATCCTATTTCTCTCTCCAGGAAGCTGCATTGCAGCAATAGCTGTGGAGCAAAAAACAGGGCTTGCTTTATGCTGGAGCTGACAGGGGAGAACATGATAGGAATGGCAGCTCAGTCCATACAGGTAAATGCCATCCCTCACACCCACAGCATGGTCCATACAGGTAAATGCCATCCCTCACATCTGCAGCATGGTTCATACAGGTAAATCCCATTCCTCACATATGCCAGGAGCATCAGTGTGCTCAGCTTTGCCTGAAGAGATGCAGCTGTTAAGGATGCAGAAGTCATGGCTTTTAGCCTGGCCACAGCACCCTGTGGCAGGATTACCCTCTGGCCTGTTGCCATAAAGCATCTTATGCCTGAAATCTTTCCAGAGCAGTTTGGTTTGGTTTCCAACAGCTTTTTAACCTGTCATGTTCTCTAATTCCCACTGAGGCAATCTTTTATATAATCAGATATATACAGGATATATACAGTGATAACTGTTAATAATGCTTCAATACAAACTACCACCATCTTGCTCCCAGTGTCCTAATATTTTTGTGAATATCACATCAATATGAAGCAAGAACCTTGCAAAAAAATGTGTAATTCCTGACAGATGTGGAATGAGATTTAACAGAGAAGAACAAGATGGCTGGTTCCCGTTATTTGAGAAGGAACCTGACAAATTGAGAAGAAACATAATACAAACAGAAAATATCACTGCTATTAGGTTATACCAAGTTTATTTAAAATACTTAATTTTCATTGTATTTATGTTACTTATGCACATTTCTGTAGAATTGCCAGACCAATTAAAAGCTATGAGTTGATTTCAGTTGTGTTTGTTGTCAAGAGATGCTGCCAAGAACCTCCGCATTTCATCCTTCACTAAAAGAGGAAGCCAAAATTGGAATGCTGTGGTGATATTCAGAGTCTTTAATCAAAATTGAGCTTGATGAGTTACAAATACAAATGAGGGATATTATTCTTTCCTTTCCCTGCAAACCAATTTTCATTTCCTGCTTTCCTCAGTGGCTTCTGAAGCCTGTATTCCTGCACTACCTCATTCAGAAAGGAAAAGGCCTGGAAGGGCAGGAGGTGGAATCTCCTGTGAAAAAAATCTCTAGGTTTGTTCATTTGCTGGGAGGAAAGAGGAAGGGGTGGTTTATATTGAGAGTACAAGCAACAAAGCCACCATGAAATCAGCCAGCACTGGGTTAGAAATTTCTATGAGGAACTTGCTGCCCTGTGCTTTGCCCAGTGCAAGGCTTACTGATGGAACCTGGATGCTTTAAAATTGAGCCAAACATCAAAAATAGGACACCACAAAAACATCATCACTAATGTATGTGTCTTCCCACTGTTCTGTGAGAAACCAAGGTTACAAGAGGAGGGGAAAAAAAAAAAGCGCCCTGAATAAAACCCAATACCCCAACAAACAACTAGAAAGAAAACCTCGTGCTGGCAATCCACCCTCTTGGGTAAGATTTTTCCATGATTCCTGTAAACATTCCAGCCACAGGTAGGCTGTGCAGTCCAGGCTGAGCTGTCCACTGACACCACAGGCAGGGCAACACCTCTCCCACTGCTTCCCTCAGCTCACCCCATCCCCTGCCAGCTTCCCTCTCCACACAGCAGCTCCTTCCCCCAGCAGGACATTGGATGTTCTGCCATACCTCCTGCAGAGATATAATGGTCCTCTAGGCAGAAGCATCTGTTTTTAGAGCTGACAGGTAGGACTAAAAGCTCTTAAAACAGGTCTGAGACACATAAACACAGGGGCTGGAAAGTGTGGGAAGAGCAATGGAAATGGAGAGCACATCACCCTGACACTGTGGGCAGGCTGGAAGGCTCCAGAGGAGGAAATGTGGGGCTCCTGATGTGCAGATGGCAGAAAAGATGAAAGGAAATGCATGAGAGAAGCTCTGATCCCAATTCCAGGATCACCCATGGTCCCAAACACGGCCCATACAGCTGGGACAGCAACATGGTCTGCAGGGAACAGAGAGCAGACTGACCCAGGAACCTGAACCCAAAGCTCTCCACTGACCCAGCACAGAATACAAATGCATCAGAAGCCAAAGGAGGCATTTACAGGCTTTTCTCACAACAGCAGCCCCCTCCTGAGGCAAAGGAACAGCTTTCTGCCTGGGAGGACATCCCAGGGATGCACTCCCACAACAGTCTGGGTTCCACCAGCTGCCCAAGCCTTGGAAAAGGCACATTGTCACAACCCAAGCAAGCCAGGGTTAAATTGGATTAGTGTATTCTAGCAGGTGCCAGGTCAGGATTGCCCAATTTCTCTGTTATCCAGCTGATTTTCAAGGTACTTGAACTCGCAAGGTTTCAAACTTCAGGCATTTTGAGGCCATTGCTAAAAAATTTCTAAGTAAAACAAAATTATATATAGGCAGAACAGCTGCAAAGTAATGTATTTTCATTTGTAAAATTAAAACTGAACTTTGTTTGGAGACAGCAAGAATAAGGTATATTTTTAAGTGTTTGAGATAAGAGAAAGCTGGAGATAAGTTTAGAAGTCCTTTCTACTCTCAGAATTACAGCTACAGAGCTAAACCAGGAGTTTGGCACTCCATTCTGTCACCTGGAGTGTATTTGAGACATACTGACTTTTTACATGAATTCTTTAGCAAGCTGCAGAACATCCCCCAGGAACACCAGCAGAACTGGATGTTGGTGTTTAAACTGCCAGGTTTCCCAAGAGTCACAAGAAGGTAAACACTCCCTGCCAATGCCAAGTTGCATTTCAGGAAAACTACAAAACGTAAATGGGAAAGTCACCAAGTCTGAAGCTTTATTGCCTTCTAAGTGCCTTGCACCTTGCCACAGAAATTCTACAGTACACTGCTTTTCAGCCAGAGTCCCAAGCAAGAGTTTGATACAACACAAGCACTCACTACACAAATTCTTCACCTCCTGCATACAAACTGGGAGAGGTTCACCGAAATAATGGCAGAAGACATTACAAAGGGGAATTAAGTGTGAAATCTAAGTTCACGTTTCTTCAAACTGACAGCATTCACTTACTAAAGGCAGTACTTTTAGCTGAGTGACTTCAGTGCTTTCTCAAACAGCACAGCACAGCTTTATCACTTTATATAAGCTGAGTTCATCACTAGGGCAGACCTGTGTCCTGGACACTGCAGGTGCCCAACCCTAACCCTTCACAAAGGCACTTGAGATCAGCTCCTTGCTGGTGCCACAAAATCATTCCATGACTGTCCAGCCCTTGCCAGGACATGCATCCATTTCCACACCAGAATTTATGGCTGTAGAAGCTGTCACATACAAAATTCAAAATACTCCAAATGCACAAACTAGGAAAAGGAAACTAAACTTCAAGCTGCAAAACGTGAGATTTCTTTTCAACAAGAAAATCATACCCTCCAAAAGTGTTCTCCCTGCTGCAAGTAGATGCACCTCTGCTGGGCAGCAAGAGAGACAAGCTGCTTCTTCCACACAGCCAAGAGCTGCAACACATAAGCAAGGTTCCTACCTCATCCTTCTGCTGAATTTCTAATACTGGCTAAATGTGGAAAATGAAGAGTCAAGTAATTTGTGAAAGAAAAGACAAACAATCTCATACAAGGATACACTACAGAACCTTACTCCCACAGATCAGAAGCCACAGAAATAGTTTACAACAATATTCTCTGTTTTAGACACTTTGCTTGCTTTGGAAAACCCCCAGAATACTGTTATTTTTGCACAAACACCATATGGCTAAGAAAATATCATTTTCTGTGTTTTCTTGGACCATAGCTGTCATTTCAGGCAACAGGACCATGATCACAACATTCAGAAAACTAAGAGGGGAAAGGTGGTTTTCAAGCTGCAGAACAGTGGCTGGAAGAATTATCTGCTTTTAGCCGGCAGCAGCTCTAACCCCTAAGGCAACCTCTTCTATATGTAAAGAAAAGAAATTTGAAAGCAGATCCATCTGTAAAAAGAATAGAGTGTTTTCAACCTCTGGAAAGATAAATCTGTTACATAACTTTTAAAGCACATCCATCCTTCCACAGGCAATGGGCCCACAGTGATAATTATCTGTGTAGTGGATTCCTGGTCTTTAAGTTTCACAGCTCCTGATGTGTCATTTTTGCATTACTTACCTGTACTTTCACAGTTCCCTACACACCAGCACCAGCTGCTTTCCTTCTGATGGAACCCAGCTCTTTCATGTTCCTTATTCTTTCAAATGGGGTAAGACACCTCACTGTTTGATTCAGGCTTATCACTATGCCTGAAAAACTCTTAAGATCTTAAAAAGAACTGCAAAAGAAGAACAGGCACTACTGGAAAAGCCTGCTTGAACAAAAGTGGTACACACAGATGGACAAGGTGCAACATATAAGGAGGAACAAAAATGTATTTGAAAACAATAATGAGAAAGGTCTTACGTGAAATCTGAGAATTACTCAAGAGCTATTCTCCTCCCTGCTCCCTCTGACAACAGCAAAGCCAAAAGCAAAGGAGATTCATCCAAGTTCAGCGTCCCCATTTGATTTAAAGTTTCTGGTATACAGCCAATCCAGCAAGATTTAAAGATCCAGCCCAGTTGTATCTTTACAATAGACACAGGAGTGAGTGCCAGCCTGTTCATACAGCACCTCCACACACTGCCACTCATCAGCCTTCTCTCCTGAGACCCTTCCACAAGTTGTTTTCATTTGGGTAAGAAAGGAAGGGAAATTAATTTGTAATTGAAACAGACAAAAATAATTTAGCAGTGTTTCTGGGATGGGCTCTCAATCCTAGAACTCGTGAAACAGAGCTTGTAGACCAAGAACCAGATCCAATTTGCCTTAAAGCAGCTGTGAACCCTAATAATTCCTAAAGTTATGAGGCTAAGCAGCAGCACAGGTACATCATTGTTGTCATTATATTTCTAAAGTCCCATACCTTCTTGGGGGTTTACTTGCAGGCCGTTCCTCACCGCACTGACTCCTTCTTCTGCAGATTGTTCCTGCTTCTTCAGGGCTCCTTCAAGGCTCTCCCTGACTGGCCAACCCACCCCCTTTTTATCCCAGTTATCTTCATTAATCACAGCTGCAGCCCATTGAAGGCCATCACAGCTGCAGCCCATTTAGAACAACTGGGACTTATCAGGGCAAGGCCTATATACAGATATTCAAATACAATACATACATTTTACTCAAAGGCCATCTCTACTGTACATCATGACATGATCTGAGCTGTTTTAATTGAGGCCCAATCCTCAGAACACAAACCCAGAGGAAGACTCTGCACCCCCAGGGCAGGAGTGGTGCCTGTGCAGCCGCACCTGCCCACACAGGCAGCTCCAGCTGGGCTGCTGCCCAGCGCGCCTGGGGGCAAGGAAGGCATTGGGTAAATTGCTCTCTAACTTGGCTGTTAAGCAGCACACCACACACACAGGGCAAGGGGAACCACCTGGAGACCCCCAAGCTGCTGGTTTGACCCCCTAGAGCTGGTTTGAATGAACAAAGACATGGCAGGCAAGAATCTGAATTCCTCCCTGCTTCTGAAAAAATCCGGATCGGGATGTTCTCCTTTCCCAATGACAGCACAGCTGCCAGCAGGACACCTACTGATTTGTTTGGTGTTTATTTGCATGCTGTGCTTGCTTACTGCCTCTGGGTATAAATATCCAATTTTATCCACTTATTTGACTTTACTTTTTGTGTTTGGATGCACAAGACACCTCACTGTACAGTATGCCTCCGAGGCTGTCATCCCTCAGAACACTAGAGGCCTAATGAAAGACTAATAAAACAGTTTTATCATATTTTCCCACATGTAATTTGCAAGAGGTCAGCTTGTCTGATAGCGCCACACATGTAGTGACTCAGGTGTCCATTTATCTGCAGATCTCTGAATCACTGTCCTCTGCACTCGGGGTGTCCACACACACTGCAGACACAGAAGACCTAAACACTGATTCCCAGTCCACAAGGCTACCCAGCATGTAGTAATAATATTACAATATACATCAACAGCTTTCCCATCTATACAGCCAGACCAGTGATGCTTGAGGAGTGCTTTAAACACTATGAAATCCAGATATTACCCTTCTTTGCATATGCTGTGCTTCAGTATGGTGAGCTGTGATCCTGCATTTGAATCACTGACCTCCAAGTCTGCATTTGTAACTCCAGTCTGAGAAGACAAACTGCCCCCAGACAGAATTTGCCCAATACTGACACTACAGAAAAGACAATTACAACAAAAAACCAGTGCAACAAGCACTGCAAAATTGCTAATTCAATTTATAACACAATAACCAGATTATAACAGGATTCAATAGGTAATTTCCTTGCTGCAGAGCTTCCAGGAGGTAACCCTACTATTACCCTCCTTTTATATCAGTTGGCTTTCAACCTTTACCAAATTCCTTGCTTCGAACTGAAAGAGAGAGCAAAGACCCTTTTAAGAGCCCATATCCATCAACTGTGCCTTTGAACTGTAGGGCAAAATCCAGCATTTGTAAGCCTGAACATTCATTACTGATTACAAAATTACTTGGAAACCTCTCACAGTAAGTCAGTTTCTTTGCATATCATTTCCTTCTCTGTTTATTTCATAAACAGAGATGGAGAACCACAGAGGCAAAAGCCAGGCCAGGCAGGGGTAAATCTCTGGCTGAAGAGCCCCGCACCACTTTAGGCACCGTAAGGGAAGTGATGCTAAGGATGTATCAAACCAAAGCGTGAGGTTTGGCGCATGTTTGGGTTTTGCATCACCAGCACCAGCTGGAAAACAGGAAACTGAAAAGCCCGGCTGAACCCCAGCTGAAGTGCAGCACCAGGCCTCCACCAACACCATTACTCAGCTGCCTGCAGCACCTCAGCCAGGGCGCCCTCCCCGCAAAGGCACCGCCGTTCTCCCCACGCTACGCGGCCGCTTTCTTCGGTGCCCTCCGCTTCCCTTTCCCCCTTCCCCGGCGCAGCTCCGTGCCGGGCCCGCCGCGGGCGCCGCTGCCGGGGCACGGAGCATCCCACACCCGCCTCCCGCCGCGGCCGAACGCGCGGGGAACGACGAACCCTCCTGCGGCCCGCGACCCCCGGGCCAGGGGGAGGGCACCGGGCCCCGCCGGGATCCACGCCGCGCTCGGGTCCGGCAGGGCAGGGCAGGGCCCCCGAGCGGGCAGCACGGCACCGGCCCCGCGACCCCCGCCCGCCAGTCGTGGCCCGGGGCCGCCCCGCTGCCCGCAGAGCGCGCCGGGCCGGGGAGCCGGCGGAAGAGCGCCCGGGGAGCGGCGGGGGACGCGCGGCTGCCCCGGCAACGCGGGGATGGAGACGGGGCCCCGCGGGGAGTCCCGTTGCCGGGCGGGAGCGGCGAGCGGCGAAGGCAGCGGTCCGTCCGCAGCCCCGCGCGGTTCGGGCGCTCACCGGGAGGCGCGGGCTCTGCGGGAGGTGCGGGAAGTGCGGGCTGCCCGTCCTGCGGCGGCCGCGCCGGGCTGCGCTGGATGCGCTGCGCTGGGCCGGCCGCGTCCTGCCGGCCCCGCCGCACCCCGCCCGCCCCGCGCGGCGCAGCCAATCAGCGCCGCCGCCCGCCGCCCCGCGCCCGCCGCGGCCAATGGGAGAGCGCGGCCGGGGCTCGCCCCCGCCGGGGGGGCGGGGCCGGCCGGAGCCTCAGGGCTGGCGGGGCTCGGAGCGGCCGTGCCCCTCAGCCAGGGCTGCTCGCCCTCCTTCCTCTCCCTGGCCGCCTCCCCCTCTCCGCCTGCCCGCGGCCCCTGCTCCGGGAGCCACCGTGGCAAAGGCAGCGGAGCCTGGTTCCTCCATCCATCGCGCACCGCGAGAAGCGCAGCGGAGCCTCTTTGCTGACCGCGGTAGGAGCTCGTGCTGCGCTGTTACAGCTCCACAAAGACCCACTGTCCTTTCCCTACTGCTACTTAGGACATACTTAATTTAACAAAGACAGCAATTGAGAAAGTCTTTTGGTCTTCTAACTCTGATTAGAAATTCAAATTAAACCTAGTGATGTCAAACTCCGAGTTTAAAACCCAAATCTTCACCAGCATTTAAGCCTGACCTAGACAAAACTCGTTTTTGTTGTGGACAGTAGTGGACTGAAGCAGCTCAAATCCCATAACGAGCCCTTCTGCTCAGCTGCTGCTTGGTTCTGCTACAGCAATGTGGTATTTGCAGGCACAATGCTGCCACCGAAGCTCCAGCCCAGTAATAAATATTATTATGTACCTCATCCACAACAGAACCTATGGCAAGCATGTCGAACCCTACCTGGACTCTCATTATACAGAATTCATGTCTCGTTCACAGCCTTGGTTTTCTTCAAAGCCTAAGACCTGGCTACAAATGATGAATAAGAGAAATGTCACCTCTGTCCCCTCTCCTGTGAGCAGCACATGGGCACCCTGTCCCTGTCCAGGTGACTTCTCAGAGCTGGCACTCATAAGGGATGCGCTCAAGAAAGTGAAAGGGAAACACTGATAAGGGATGCACACAAGAGAGGGGAGCTGCCAGACCCTGCCCTGCCCTCAAGGACCTCCATGGGAGGCTCCAGGGAGAATCCTGGAGCAGCTGTTGTGGCAGAGCAGCTGAAGGCCACGGGACAGAGAGATCGAGAGGACCCAAGCAAGGCAGGAACGCTGCGGGCTCCGAGAGGCCAGAGCTGTTCTTTTGTGCTGCAACACCATCAATTTGCAGAGGGTGTTACAGGATCCTTCTGTCCCGGCACACACCACCGGAGGCTAGGCCATCCACGCCTCCTCATTTCCACTTCCCCTGCCCAGAACCCTCATGTCTGTCAGTCTGTTCCAGTAAGAAAGATTTAATGGTCCAAAACTGCAAGAGAGGCAGCAGTTGAGCCATTCAGATGGCAGCCAGCTATTTGTATCATAAAGGACAAGGAAGCACTAGAACAGATTACAGGATCTCTATGATGAGAGCCTTTAATAACAGACACTTAGCAAGATTCTCAGATGAATACGATTCTGCTTTGAGAGGAATACAGAACAGATAATTTCAGATAATTTCTTGCTGCCCCTTCTCATCATCCTACAATGTAAACCTGCTATTGATATCCCATAGAACAAGAACAGAGCAGTAATCTTTACTTTTTTTCATGCTATCTTCTGTCCAACTCCCCGTCAATTTTCTTGCCTAATTTATTATATGTATTTTTACTTAACTTTGAGGCAGAAATTATGTTACTTCTAATTATTATTAACATCTTACTTATCTTACTCACTGTCTGACTAATACCCCCTTTGAATATTTACTCAAAAAGCTTAGAGAATACACTCAGCTTGCTCACAAGCTAGGGATGTTCCTTTGCATCTCTTCTTGCTCACACCAGTGGGACTGGCCTGGGCAATGTGTAAATAAACACACATACACATATATATGTAGACATTTTGTTACTGCCTTTAAGTGCTGGTATTGTTAAAGAAATTCCGTGTGCCATCTGCTGGGGGAAACTTTCTCTGAGGCAATGTGGCAATGTGCTGTACTGACACAGCTGACTGCGCTGCTGGCAGCATGAGGAGGCAGATATTTCTCAAGAGGAAGCTTTATTCTGTTAATGCATCAACTTCCAGCACAGATGCAAAGGACACACAGAAGGTCAGGGTCAAGATGAGTCTGTGAAAGAACACGAACCTCTCGACCTGTGAAATGAGCTCCAGCAAGAAGGAGCTCATTTTCAAATCCTTCTTCACTTGAACCTCCAAAGTGTTCAGCTTACAAATGCCACGATCACACTCAGGAGGTGAACTGCATTTTAAAGACAAGTTATTTAGCTATTCACTAAGTGAATAATTCTCAATTTACTTGCAGATTGAAAAATCTCTGCAGGCTTATGAGACAGGCAGCTTTCCTTGCCATGCCATAACAAGCAGACAGGAATGCAGCACCCACTTTTCAGAAGCAGTCTTCAGTTTCCTGTACCCAACACTCAGCACCAGTAACTGTCTTTAAAACCACCAGCAGCATTTGGCTGTCACACTCGTGGCAGTCTGACTCTGGGTAATGTGGTTTCAGGCACTGGACTGAGGAAAACCAGCTTTGCTAACCCACCCTGCACTGCCACATTGGGAGCACAGTTACACATAACTCCAAAGTGGACCCAGATATCCATTGCCATCAAAATAGCTGCTCTTCCTTTCTACCCCCAGCAACAGCTCCCCTCTGATGGCCCTGACTGATCACAGGAGTCAGCTGGATTACGCCTCATTGATCCAATGGAAAACTACACTTACAATTTGGTTTCCTAGGAATCAAAACCATCAGAATCCAGATTGCAAAATTGCTATAACCAACACTATGAAAGGGGAAAATACACAACTGGAACATAAAATAAGCTCAGTAAGTAGAAATCTCAGACAAAATTATTTCTCCAAGTTTTAAGACGTTGTCTACCAGAACGAAAAAACAAAGCAAACAAAACAAAACCCAGAAATGCAACTGCCAGGGACATAGCCCTTAATTCTCTGGTGAAAAGGGAAAAGAACTGGCACTAGTGGTGGATGTAGAAGTCCACAAACGGTCGAGTTAATGAACAGACAATCTCATGATAGTTACCTGCTATAAAACTTTGAGATACAATTTAAGTCCTCATCTTCTAAGGAATGAGAAGTTCCTACCACACACACACACACCAAAGTACATCCACTTTTTCCTAGAATGTTTCCTGAAAACCCCAAACTGCTGGAGGCAAAGCTACTGTCAAAAAGCAGGCAATTAAACACCACCTTCATTTCAGGATTATTTTCACTGTAGCTTCATCTGCAAGTCTAGGTGAGAAGTGCAGAACCACGCATGCCACCTAAACTGTTACTCCAAAATACAATATTGTCAAACTAGAAAGGAACAGGGTGTTGAACAAACTGTAAAATGTTTTGACTCAAAGTGTTGTACAGCAGATGGAGCTACAAGGATGGCCTACAAATAGCCACCTACACTTGAGAACACCCAACAATGATAAATACACAGAATCTATCCCATCAAGGGAGCATCTTCAACTTTTTTCTACTGCAAAATGACACAGGGACGTTCACAACAAAGCAACTCTCCCAAGTTTCACATCAACAAAGATTTAAAAGAAATAAATGCAATTAGTTTGCAATGCTTATTTGGGTGTCACATAAAGTTCAAGTTCTTCTCCTGACCAATATCTATAATTGTGTCACATTTGCTTCTCTTAAGAGAGATAAAAGCAGGAGAGGGGTGGGGACTGAGAAAAGGCATTTGTAGTGACAAAAGTGAAAATCATTTGTTTCAAACCAGATTCCTCCTGGAAGATCATGAGTCTAAACATTACCAGACTTCCCAAGGAGATCTGGACACTTCTCCCTTTTATCAGTGCTAAGTGCTCTGCAAGGGCTCCACAGGTTCCCCTTCACCTCCTCTATGTTCCTCTCTCCAGAAAATGATCCATCTGGATGACAGCTGGATTTTCCAACCAGATCCAGAAATGCTCCCAACTGCCTGATGACTTTATTTAGCAAAAGTCGGTTTTCCAAATAAAAACTTAATCTCCCCATCCAAGTAGAAATATTTATAGGTCTTAAATTAAGTGCCTACTTTCTCTTCCTTCACAGAAATGAAGGACTTGCAGGTAAGTTTCTGTTGATAATTCCAAAGACTTTGAGAAATTCTGTGTGAGAAAAACCACAGGATTGCCTAACTGCTCACACTATTTCACATCAGCCTTGTACATTCTTGTACAGCCTTCAAAAAATCACTACTGAAATAAGCAGCTACATTCAAAAATAGCTGAATCTACCAAAGTTAGTAACATTACGTAACAAACCAACAAACATTAGTTTGGGAATCTTTGGATTAAAATACAGTTTTTCATCTTTGAAGTTCAAATGAGAATTCTGAGAGAGGAGTTTTGTATTAATCTAGGCAAATACATGCTAAATAATGTAATTTTTACTTTGTACTCACAGGGAATGGCCATCATCATCTAATAACCTTTCATCCCATTAAAGAACACAAAAAATAGGTCTTCATAAGCAGGTTTTGAAAGAACTGACCTACACCAAATGTAAAACAGGCTTTCAAGAAGTCCCTCAGATGCTTCTAATGAACATCTTTCACACTCCCACGAGTCCCTGTCTGGAACAGCTCCATCACTGACACTCTCCTGGTGCTGAGGAATGCAGTGGGCACAAGGATTCCCATGGCAGTGTACATATGGCAAAGTGATATAAGCCCAACAGTGCACATAACATTCATAAAACTGCAAGCAGATTTTTGGATTCATTAATAACACAGGAGAGATTTAATAAATATGTTTTATTTTAATCTAGAAGAAAGATATTGGAGGCCCACTTTTGTGTGGGCAAGACATTCATGGCAACTTTCCTAACCCCAGCCTCACATGTATGTGCTGAGGGTAGAATTCCAAATATTTCAAGAGCTGTAACATCTCCCTTCATGTGGTACCTTCTCATCCTCAGCCTGCCCAGGAGAGAATAGCTTAAAATTCCTGCAGGACAATATAGGGTTGACCTCCTCTACTCCAAAACCTCTGTGGAGTATTTTTAGAGACTCAAACAAAATGCATCTTGTTTCCTTTCAGGTCAGACAGTGGCCCTAAACTAGAGTGATTTATATAGGACAAACTGTGAATTAAGAGCCAAATTTCATAAACAGATTTCTTAAAGAAAAGTTCGTTCATGACAAACAAGTCTTGTCCAGAACATTGTTTCAGAAGTGTCCATAAATACAAATAATGTAAATACAAACAATGTGTATTTGTATTTGGAACTGGGATAAGACTGAGAACAGTTGTGTAAACTAAAAAGGGAAATGCACGACATCTGCAAATCAGCCACATGGAAAAGGTTAAATACTTCTTTGCCAGACTTTAAAAATGAAGTCATCAACCCAAAAAGCAAGTCACTGTGTCACTGCCACTGTCTGGCATCCAGCAGGTACTTGGACACATCAAAGAAATCACATCCAATTGCACAAGTCCAAGAAACGAAGTGCCAAAACCAAATAAGTAAAGCAAAACTGCATTGCAATACTTTCTGAGAACACAACTCCACCAGGAAGAGGCTTTTCTTGGGATGAAAATCCTTATCTTAACAGAACACCAAAAAAGCCCTTCTCCTTAGGTAAAGGTCTTCTCTTTCCTCATGGACCTGTCACGTTAGGTGTTCAGCCATGATCTTCCACAATTCCTGTAGGAGCAGAAAAAACACATACAGGTATTTTCTCACTTCAGTGAGCAGAAAAAACACATACAGGTATTTTCTCACTTCAGTAGGTTGCAATTATGAAAAAATCCCACATTCCTATCCCTCCATCTATAGATAGCATTCATCTATGGATGGATACCAAATCCATGTCTGTAATTTCCTGGAAAAATTATTTGAAACAGAGCACTATAGCTAATTGCTTCATTCTTGTAGCATGATTTAAAAAAATAATGTGTGTTTAGTATAAAGTAGTTTATGTTAAAATAGCTTGAAATTACCCAGTTGTCAGAGCATGGTGCTAATAATGCCAAGGTTGTGGGTTGGATCCCTGCATGAGGCCATTCATTCAAGAGTTGGATTCAATTGTCCTTGTGTGTCTCTTCCAACTCAGAATGTTCTGTGATTCACTGATCTTCATGATCATGACTGATAATCCTGCTAATCCTACGTATTTTTACTGATAATCCTGCTCTTTTTCTTAGCCTGTGTTGACAAATTGTTTCAATAATACTGGTAAAAAAACAGCTGAAGAAATAATTTACTGAGGAATCAAAATCTCACAAACGCATGGCTTATATAAACACAAACCCCCTTCTCAATCCTACAGACAACAAGGATAAAAAATCCTTAATCAATTCATTTCTTTAGAATGTATTAATATATGCTTTGTCTGCTCCACAGAGGATAATTAAGCAGACTATCACATACTCTTCACCATGACATCTCTGAATTGTGGCAATAGACCTAATGATACATAAAAACATAGGCATTTTTAAAATGCAGAGATTTTAAGAGTCAGCAGCCTTCCTCAAAGCAGCCAGGGAATGAGTTTACACATTTATCTATAAACCAGGTTACTTTTGTGCACTTTTAAAACCTTTAAACAAGTTTTACACACGTTTTATGCCTGAAGGTATCAGCATTAAGTAAAATAAATCAATCACATGAAGTAACTGTGGCTCCTGTGACCTCACTATGCATACACACAGTATGTTCACAACAACATAATTTCTTGTTACCAGATTTGCAATCCAGTGCAAGATTTGCATCTCCTCTAAAAAGATTCATTAGATCGTTGGATTGTTCTAGAAGTCTGTTAGCTGTTACCCTGCATAATATCCCTAAGAGCAGATAATTTGGAAAAATGGAGAAAGAGAACTGCAAGTGCTTGAGAGGTAATTAGATAACCAGAAATATTGTATCTGACATGTTTCTCAAAAACAGAAGTTTACAGCTAATTGACTTCTTCATAGATATGAGAACATTATGTCCTGAACTCTGAACTGGGAAAGGAATTACTGAAAGTGTGAAATGAAAGCTCTCCTACAAGAAAATAAATGAGAAGAGATATGGGTCCCATTTTCCAGTTCAGTCACAAAAATTGGCATTTTACAAAGTAAAGGTCTCTTATCCTTTGAGGAACTGAGTGCAGTCTCAGCCACCCTATTGCTGGTGATAGAAAATAAATTCTGTCCCAGCCAAAACCAGGACATGTCAATCTAGTACAGATTATGTAAGCACAAACAAGGATCATTTTAAATCAAAAAAGCGAAGTGGAAATAAAAGATAATGTTTATTCTTATATTCTTCCTTCATGTTCCATAAACAGCTGATAACTAATTTGAGATGATTAGCCTGACACTTTACATTTATTTTCATGAATGCCACTTACCAACTGCTCAATCCGTTCATAAACAAGGAACTGGCAGAAATCAGGCTTAATGTGCTCCACTGTATATTTCATTTTTCCATCTTGGAGATTCTCCAGATCATTTAGATTATTTCTAAAGTGACTGTAGGCTTCACATGTAATATCCATATGTCTTAAAGTGAAGTTCAGCCTGGCAAAAGAGTATTTCATTTAGAACATCTCTCCTATACTGGCATCTTAAACAGGTGTGTAACTTCCCTCAGCTAATGAAAAAAATTGAATCTTCTCAGCATAATTAACTCCCTTCAGCAGCCAAAAAAATGTACACTCCCCATTCCTGAAGAGCAGAAAAGATGTTATGTCAGCATCAGTACACAATAACTCTTGGATGAACTTCTCCATTGATTTTAGGGCACTTTGCCACAACAGAATCATTGGCTTGGCTTCCTGGACAAACACCTGGCAGCAAACCACAGGAACAGTTATTACTTGCATATCTCTAGAGATTTAAGCAAAGCCTGTTTGTGTATCAGCTTATGAATGGACTGCAACACACAATTACTTAAAAACATTCATTGATTCCTTGAAAGCAAACAAGAAAAACTGTTCTAGAGTTGCTCAAGCTAAGAAATAAATACCCTGATTCTAAACCACTTAATTCCATTCTGTGACCTCAAAAATACACAGCAAATGTTATCAGACATTGTATCAATCTAGCCACCTATTTGTCCTTATTTGCACAGAGGGTATCTCAGGTGAGGCAAAGGTAGGACAACAAAAGGCAAACTCCTGTTAAACTCACATTCTGAACTGATAAAAATTAGGCATGTAGGACAAAAAAGAGCTTATCCTGAGCATATACTGCAGCCTGTGATCATCTGATACAATGAAAATCAGAAGCCAACCTTTAATTAAAACATACAAATTTTAGTGCTTTTTATATTAAGTTCTTGTTCAAACTCACCTCTTTTCCAGTGCTAAGTAAACTGTGCAAGAATTTCTCAAGTTGTGTGTGATTCTATATAGAGTTCTGAACAAGGCATCTGTCAGGTCATCATCATAGAACACTGTAAAAAACAAGATTAGAAGCATATGTATAATTAAGGATATAATTTACTAAAGTGTCCATTATGAAACAGCAGGCCTTAGTTTGATTACTCAAATCAAACAAGTCACTCTTTTATCTAAGTGCAAAGTACATTTTTAATGGCAGTAACTGACCCTGTAAGAGTATTCACTGCTGTTATTTATGGCTTTCTTTAAGCTTTCTCTCATCAGAATGGGAATAATTTATCAGACAATTTATAAGCTTTGACAAGAATTCTCACAGCCTGGAAATAATCTTACTACAAAACTAAAAAACCCAGGATATTAGAGAGTAGAGAGCCTCTTTCCTTACAAAAACCCACACCAGGCTATAATTAATTTACCATTATAACCAGATCTCCTTTGAAAGCAGGACACACCAAAGAAAAGGAAGAGCTACAGCTTGCAACATCTGTTCTCATAATTGCTAATTCAGAATGTAAATATAAGTGTTTAGAAAAGAAAAATACAGGCAGGAACACTTAAGGCAGAGCTTTGGCAAATTAGGTAAGGATCTGACCGATTTTAAAAGCGAACTAGGTACATTTAAATTATTACTTATAATGCTTGAGTGTTTGATTTAAAAGCTTATTGTTTGTATTTCCCTACCATCAGCTGCCATTATCACAGAACAGTGATCAAGCAAATCAGCAATCTCTTCTTCAGACCAGCTGTAAGGAGTTTCAGGATCTGGAAGAAAGAATATGGCTTGGGTGAACATGATTAAATGTCTCAAATGACTGGAAAAGGAATTTCTTGGTTCCTGTGGGCAGCTGCTACTCCATGAACAGAGCACACCACTCAGGGGAAATCAAAACCTTCCCTGTTCATTTTCTGAAGTTCCCCCAGTCCTCTGCTTCCTCTGTGTTATGTCCAACCCTCCCAAGGCTGACTGGCAAGCAAAAGTTTTCTTTCACTTCAGAATTCACAATCCTGTAGCAAGATCACAGCTTTAAATACGTTAAAGCAAGCACACCTTTAAACAAAACCCCAGATATATCCTTATATAAGCTTTGATTAATCTTCCTGTTTTATCATGCTTTAAAAAATATTCTTCACTAAAAGAATCTTTACTTGAAAGCCTAATAAACTTAAAACCTTTTCAACTGGCAGTATCAAATATTGTCATTAACCAGAATTTTCTTTGAGGCCCAAGAGCGGCTTTTGAACATGTAACACCAAACAGCAAGCCCTATCTAAAAGGAGCCATTATAAACACCTACCAGTGCAGAATTCATCTTTCAGCCAATCCAGTTCTTTCACTTTAATTTCCCCTCCTGGGGGTGAAGAAAGATCACATCAGTCACAAATGGCCTTTCACACAGCACCTGGGCTAAAGCAGAGAGTCCAAGTCTGACCATACAGCACCTACCTCCTGCCTCCATCAGGTGCTTGTTTAATGCAACATTTTGCTCACACATGGCCAGGAGATCTTCACCAACATCTGGAAAAGAAGTGATAATGATATTAAAAACAAGAATATTTTGTATGGGCCATGTATGCCTCTCAGACTAATACTCAAAGTTTCTCTCAAGCCCATGAAATAAAGGAAAATTCAGAGCGAGTCTGTCCATGGATGATTGCTTCCCTAGAATCCTTCTTTTTGTCTTTCAGTTCTAAGCTGAAAGCCTTGAAGAAAGAAGTTATATTCCTACCCTACCTATTTTAATCTGGACACGCTATCTTGAGTTCACTGCAACATATCTTGCTTTTAAACTCTTGAGCTTTCTCAGCCCCTTGAGAAAGTTCCTGTTATTTTTCAGTGAATAACACAAATTGATATGCACTAATAAAAATGATTAACTATAACTGAACAGATGAGTCTGAAAATACCAGGATGAAAGCACTGCTTTGGGAAGTCTCATGAAAATATTTAACTGAAAAAACTGCCTTACCTGTGCAATAAACTCTCTTGGCAACTGTTCCCATGATAATGCTGGTAATTCCAGTGCCACCTCCAAGCTCCAGCACAGAGCAGCCCCTGAACGTGTCCCTTTGAAAGAGAATGTGATCAGCCAGAAGGAAGGCAGCACGCCAGACCTGGGGACAAGGAAAGCACTTAAAACTGAACCAGCTCTGAAGCACATTCCATGAAAATCAAGACACTACAAGGCAGAGCACGTACTTGTTTACCAACGTCTTCCAAGGGGGTTGCCATAGTGTGTTCTGTGCAAATGAGAGAGAACAGAAAATAATTACCTCAAAATTGTTTTGTTCAAATCAAGTTCCACAGTGGCAAGTTTGAAACTAAGGCTTTGCTTCCCTTTCAAATACAGAACTACACACTCTTTATTCTATACAATAATGCTGGATAATGCCAAACACCCACTCTAACTAAGGAGCACTGAGTTCTCCATGGTATACAACTGCCAAATCCCTTCCAGAGAAAAAAAAGTAAACTTTTATTTGCAATATCACAGTATTGTGATCATTATTTTCTTTCACTTAACAAACTGCTGTTCCATATCTAAAGAAAACCTATTTTTCTTTTGTTTTACTGAAACGTATCTGCCACATTTCTCCCTGACTGAAAACTTATTATTTACCTATTTTAACAACATCACTGCAAGTGTGCTCCTCCTCTTCATCTTCAAAAGCATCTTCCTTCCCTTTCATCAGAATTACAGGGCACACTATATCCCTCAAAAGATCCTCTCCTTGCAAATCAGAGACACTTCTAGGCCTTCTGACCACTTCCAAGTCCCCATCATCATCTAGCAGAGCTTCCACTCCTTCACTATTTAATTCTTCTTCTTCTTTCAGGTTACTCCTGTCCTTGTCACACAGTTCATCTCCACTTCTGCTCTGCTGTTCTCTTCCTGTGGTAATTTCTCTCACGTGTTTCCCAGACGCCAAATCTTCTGTGCTCCAAAGGAGTTTGAAATATGACAGGAACACTGTAAGAACACAGTGTGGGGGGAAAGGTTAAACACCAGGTGAGGCAGAACCTTCCACATGCATGAGATTCTGGTATGCATTACATGTATTAAAAATCCATAGAGTAAATCATGATACAGGTTACTTTAAATACAGCTTTATTTGCTATGAAGAAATATTTCTGTTACTAAGTTCTGTCAGCAGAAATTAACAAAGCACTTTCACAGTGTACTGGCTTACTCAGCATTTGCACAGCCACAATGGGAATGTTCATCTGATTTGGTAATATTTTTTTTAACTACTGGCAGTAGTTTAGTAATATTTATTTTAACTATTAGTCTGATTTAGTGATATTTAGTAATTTATTAATATTTATTTTAACTCTTGGCAGAGGAGATGCTTTCTTACATCCTCCAAAAGTTCTGTTCACAGAAGTTCAGACTATGTTGAAAGCAGAATTAACATAAGTTAGAATTCTTTTATTTTGGTTAAGATTCCTATCTTGTAAGAAAGAAGCATGTTCTAGTAAAATGCCAGTTGAATTTTTGTTTGTTGCTTTGAAAGTCTTTAGGAATTTAAGCAACTCCAAGCCTTGAAATTGACTCACTATATAAGAACAGAAATAACTGCACAGAAGGCAAAGCTGACACTTCTGTAATTTTTTTAAAGTGTTCATACTGATTATTCAAAGAGATTAAACGACTGAAGCTATTCTTAATGACCAATTAATTAAAAATCTTTTACAACAATCACTCAGTGACATAGCTTCTATTAAAATTTAAAGTTATTAAAACATGGACCTTGCAATTTTAATTAAAGGAATCTGTACTGCTTGAATACCATACATAAGGAAGAACAGACATTCCATAGTCCTTCCATCTATGTTCATTCCCAACAAAAGGGAAGAGATAAAGCGCTTGCCCCCACTGCTTTCAACAATTTCACAATTTATGGAGTTCTCTTCCAGTTTCTTTAGTAGGCAAGATGTTCCAAGGTGGTCTACTGAAATCTGACAGAGGTTCCTCTCTAGTGAGACCATTTTTAGCTAGATCTAATAAAATCTTCAATGCCTGTCCTAGCATGACAAATTTTTAAAGTCTCCATTGTTTGCATGATGACCAGATGAAACTAATTGGAATAGAGCATGCCATCAGTGAATGAAATGCTTTGTTCTCCAAGTCCATTCTGATCCTCTGCATTTCCACAGCATTCAAAAGGTGGAAAGGCAAACTGACTCAAAGGGGAAGAGGCTAAATCCCCATAAACTTCCCCAAAACACAGCCCAGTGGCCCTGGTGGATTGTTACAGCACTAAAGGCTGTCATACTGCAATGCAATTCTTGTCTCAACAACCAGAGGAATGTCCCAGACAGAGCTCCCTGAAGTAGGTAGAACACACTGTCACTTCCTTCTGCTGAAAGGTTCTTTGCACCAAGCACAATCACAGCTAACACATATCAAACAGCATGAAGATCCACCATATCATTAATTACCTGAGTTTTGACCTGAACAGGGTCAAAATTAATATTCATTTCCTTGTCAGGCCTACTTTGATAATTTTTCACATTGTTATACACCAGAACAGCTGCAGAAGTTATTCTTTTGATGTCACAACTGGGTTTGAAAAAACAATTAACACTTCTGTCACAGCAGGACTTTTGTACAGAACATTTTGCCAGCAGCTGCAAGGTCAGTTCCCTTGACAACTTTATAGCAACCTACAAGCTGGCAATCAGCCAGGGGCATTTGCCAACTCATTTCCTCTATAGCCTGGACTCTTCAAATTCTATGTCAGTTAAAGCCATTGCTGTGTTGAGTTTTCTCATTGACATTTTTTGAAGCAAACACCCTCCCACCAAAAAATAAAATCAACTCTACCCACAGAAAATAATCAAAACAAAATAACTCCACCACGTAGCCCAAAGAAAGCTGTTATGCTCCCCTGAAATAGATGAAAAATCATCACATAAACATTTAATTAAACTTGATAAATTAATTACTGATATTTTATATTTTAAACTTAAGTTACACTATTTAAAACCCCTGGGTTCTCATCTTTTGTTTGTATATAAGAAACATCACAACCTTATTTTAAATCATGACTCCCAAAGTGCTATATTGACAATATTGCTCAATGAACCATTAAATTAAACCTGCAAGTGAGTAAATTTGGTTACTTTTTCTCAAAAAGTAATTTGAAGTTAAATTTTAAAGACAAGCTGTCTACAAGTTTTCATTTCTGGAGTTAATTTCATGAGGATAACACAGCTAGCCCTCTTTCTAAAGACTGAGTAGGAGGTGATTCTGCTTGTAGCTGGAATAAAATACGTAACTATTAATATCAACCACTTAGAGGAGGATTCAGCCTTCCAAAGTCTGAGTGCAGTTAAAATACAGCATCCATTACCTGGCTGTCCAACTGCATTGAGTCGTACCATGAGGTGCCTTTTGCTTGGGCAGTGCAAGTGGACATCAGACAGCACAGTGTCACTTCTGAACGTGGGGTTATCCATCTCCTCCTCTGCTAAATCTGCCATGGGCTGCTGGTGAGAGGAACATCTGCAGCGCTCAAACAGCCCTTATGCACTGCTGTCACAAAGGGATTCCATTCTCTTCCATTTACAGGCGTCCAGCAACAGTTTTGCTCACCAAGGGAAACTCAGGACATCATTTCTGTGAAGGTGTGATCGTGCAAGCTCCGCCACGCTCTGAGACAGCAAGTTCCTCATCAGGATATTCAACCTAAAACCAAACACAGGCAGCTTTTAGTGGCAGCCTGACACGGTCTGAACATTGCTCCAGCAGTATTTCAGATTATAAAGATCAGATGACACTGTTCAGTAAAGCAGCAATGCTCCAAGGCTCTCTTTTACAGAATCCTCTCATAAATAATTGTTAGTAGTTCAATGACAGCCACGGTGTATTTTAGGAAGAGCTACTAATTTGCTTGTGTTACAAACAACCTCCCCTGAAAAAAACCAAATGTTACCATGACTGCACAGAAATACAAGGCCTAATCAAGGTGTTCAAAGGGAATAGGGCCACTTCCTGTGTTGGCATTACCATCTTGAATGATTATACTGAATTTGCTATTATCCAGTTGTGCTTGACCAAGATCACCGAATGGTTCAGGCTGGAAGGGACCACAGTGGCTCACCTGCTCCCACCTCCCTGCTCAGGCAGGGTCATTCTGGAGCATGGGATCGTGCCCAGATGGTTCTGGAGTATCTCCAGTGAGAGACGCTCCAGACTCTGGGCAATCCGTCCCAGTGCTCGGTCCCTGCATAGGGAAGCTCTTTCTCACATTCAGGTGGAGCTTCCTGGGCATCAGGAATGGCTCCTGTCCGGTCCCTGCTCTGGGCCCTCCCTTTGATGTTTACACACATTAAAAAGGCCCTCCTCAGTAATCTCTTCTCAACTTCAGCCTTTCCTCCTAAGAGAGATGCTCCAGACCCGTGATAACTTAGTACCCCCCTGCCGGACCACCATACCTATCCACACTCACAACACTCCCGCCTTCAGAAGCACTCTCTGCGTCTGTGGCTGCGCACTTCTGTTAACTCTGCCAGCTCCAAGCCTGCCCTGTCTCGTCGAGAGCCAGCGCAGCCCAGCCGGCAATGCCCCGCACCGGGAGATGCGCGGCGGCTCCGCTCCCGCTGCGGCACCGCCGGAGCCTCCGCGGCTCAGCGCGGCCGGGCGGGACCCGGCGGGCACGGGTCCCCACGGTGGCACCCGCCTGTCCCCATGGTGTGACCCGTCTGTCCCGGGTCCTCATGGTGCGACCCGCCTGTCCCGGGACCCCACGGTGAGATCCGCCTGTCCCGGGTCCCCACGGTGCCACCCGCCTGTCCCCGCGGTGTGACCCGTCTGTCCCCGCGGTGTGACCCGCCTGTCCCCGCGGTGTGACCCGCCTGTCACCGCGGTCGGACCTGCCTGCCCCGTGTCTCCACGGTGTGACGCGCCTGTCCCCACGGTGGCACCCGCCTGTCCCGCTTCTTCCCGGCAGGAGCCGCGTCCCCCGACAGGATCCCGGACCTGCCCGTCTCGCTTCTCCCCGCTCAGGTCCCGCGTCTCCCCGGCGGCTGTCCCGCTTACCCCCGCTCAGCTCCCACCTCTCCCGCTTCTCCCCGCTCAGATCCCCCGTTTCCCCGTTCGGGTCCCACATCTCCCGCTTTCCCCCGGTTCAGATCCCACCTCTCCGCGCCCCCCGCTCGGGTCCCGCCTCTCCCCTCTCAGATCCCGCGTTCCCCTCTCAGATCCCACCTCTTCGTGCTCCCCTCTCAGATCCCAACCTCTCTCGCTTACCCCCACTCAGATCCCACCTCTCCCGCTTCTCCCCGCTCAGATCCCCCTTTTCCCCGTTCGGGTCCCACATCTCCCCCTTTCCCCCCGCTCAGATCCCACCTCTCCCGCTTCTCCCCGCTCCGCTCCCGCCTCTCGGCTCTCTCCGCTCAGATCCCACCTCTCCGTTCTCCCCTTTCACATCCCACCTCTCCCCCTTTCCCCCCTTTCAGATCCCACCTCTCCCCCTTTCCCCCCGCTCAGCTCCCACCTCTTCGTGCTCCCCTCTCAGCTCCCACCTCTCCCCCTTTCCCCCCGCTCACCTCCCACCTCTCTGTGCTTCCCTTTCAGCTCCCGCCTCTCGGCGCTCCGCTCCCCGCCGCTGTCGCTCCTTCCGGCTCCTTCCGCTGACGCCGCTGCCCGGCGGCCCCCGCGGGTGCTGCAGGGTGCCCGCTGTGCTCGGGGTTCGCCGCCGTTCGAGGATTACCGGGCGCTAAGCCCCGCCGAAAGCCTGCCGGGGGAGGGTCAGGCTTGCGCTGAAGCGTCCGCAGGACTGGCTCGGAGATTCAACACGCGTTTTCTACTCGCGTTCTTAATTATTAACTGTTTCTAGCATCGCTTGCCCTGTCTCGGTTCGTCTGTAATGCCATGCAAAATCTACAAACGGCTTGAAAACAAAGCGGGAAGACCTCTGCGGAGGCAAAAAGGCGTTTCTGCCTTAGTCCAGATAATGTCAATTCCAGTACCACTGTAAAATTATCTGGAGCAACAGCTGTTCACTTGTTTAGGGAATTGGGGGTTTAGTTGCTTAATTCTGAAGAGTTTTTAATTACGTATAAACCCGGTGAAATAAACAAGACTAAGTTAATCATTGAGTGGAAACATCATCACCGGACTTTCTGGGAGGCTTTAACAACAGAAATTTGCCTAGGAGTTAGACCAGCCGGTTTTAGTATCTACATTTTGGACCATGGTGTCTTAGGCAGTCATTGCCCAGCTGAGCTCACCTGCGGTGAGAGCTGGCAGCTGGTGTGGCCCTGGGGCTGTGTGCTCGGCCCAGAGGGTGCAATGCTGTGTGGGCACGGGACACATCAGCAGCTGGACACGCTGACCTGCCCTCTGTGCAAAATCACAGCCAGAGGTGTGCTCCAGACTCCCATCTGCGTTCTAGTTCACCTCTCCGGCAAGTCTGCAGGAGCTGCTGAAGTTGTTTTATCTTTCAGCAGGAGGATCTTGTTCAAAAGTGGGCATTTACATATTAATTACTAGTCATATGATGATAATGTCAATTGCTAAAGATGATCCTTGTATTTTTCTTGAGTAATAGGAAGTATTTGTCAATGATTAAAAAAAAACTTGGAATGTAATTTATATTCTGTATCTATTTCTAGATGTCTCCTTCTCATCATCTGCCTTCTTCAACAAAGGCTAAGAATTATTAAAAGAATTTCCCCATTTTTACAGTCAAGAGTTTTGAGTGGCAATGAAATGGAAAACACAGAAGCCATTCACGTATCTCATTGCAGTTTCTGTGGGGAATTTTATTGGATGAATAGCTGACAAAAAATGCTTTGGAGATTTGTCCTCCTTTTATCTGTCTCCGGTGAAAGAGCAGAACATTATTTTACTTCCCGTGGTGATACACTGCCACATAAATTATTACTGCAGTGTCTCTCTCTGCTGGCATGTTCTCACTGCTCTGGAGTACTAAGCAGGCAAAGCGGATTTTATTTGTCACAAAATCTCACCGGTCTGCAGCAAGAGGCACTTACTGGTACACAGGCTTAGTATAATTAGAGGAGTAGCTAAAAAGCTGGATTACGTGGGGACTTTTAAACACAAAGGTACACTATGTGAGAAATGGAGCTGCTGCAATTGCTTTTCTAAGAAATTTTGATACCTCATTTCACAGATGCATAATATTTGGGCAGAGCAGGAATATCTCATGGCTGCAGAAGATCTGTGGCTACAGAGGTTACAATGTGGGTGAGAATGAAAATTGTTTAGGGAGCTGCAGTTTCTGTAGCACACACAAGAGGGCTTCGGCAGCCAATTCCCGAGATGTACCTCTTTTTTAAGGATGCACCTAAGTTGCATTTTCTGTCTTCCTCACAGCCATGTGACCTAGGAATTTGTTTAAATTTACCTCACGTGCCAGTCAACCTTACCAAGGTTTAATTGCTTGTTTGAAATGATGAATTGGGCCAGTTTCATCCATTGATCAAGTGCCAAGAAGTTGGCTGTGCTGGTTGCTTCAAGTGTATCCCTCCTGCAATCCCCCTTTGAATTCAGTGTCATGTGCTGACACTCCATGGGGGTTTTTTGGCAGATCAGGTAATATTAAGTAAGATTCAGGACATTGTGTATCTTGCAGTCTGTCATCAGAGATAAACTGTGACTGGTCAGTCTTTTTTTAAATTCATTGCAGGTTGTGACTCTTCAAAACTGGATGTGTACAAGTGCATGATGAAAATATTAAATCTGAGAAGGAATAGCCAAACCTCAGATCAACCAGCAATAGTTACTAATTTCCAAGGGCAGTGAATCTGAAAATTGTAATAGTGTATATTATCTAACAGTTTTTCTCTTTTGAGCCACAGGGGAAGTAGTTGTGGTAAGTTTAAAAGAACAATAAACTCCAGAATCCCATTAGCTTTACTGGAAGGCTGAATGGTAAAACTGCATTTGAATTTAATTCTTCATTCAACAACAACAACAAAAACAGAAGAAAAAAAGAGTGATATTTCCTGGAAAAGGATTGTGAATGAAATTAGGTGTGTTGATTGTGCTTGTTGCCATGGCAGCAATTAATTACAGTCTTTGGCACACTTGCACTGGCTGGCTTTCCTGCAGTCAGGTGGGTAAACACAGTGGGAATCCCTCCCTTCTTCAGTTTACAAATAATCTGCTTCTAGTAATGCAGTCACCACTTCACAAATACAGACAGGGCAGAGCATATGAAATAAAGAAGCACTGGGGAAAATTGAGGAATTCAGTGGGATTCTGCTGCAGCTGAACAGCACAGGTTCAGAACAGCTGAGAAGGAACTGCCCTAGAAATGAATTTTACCCAGGAAAAGTCCTGGGAAGCAAAGCTGGTAATTCCCAGAGCACAATGCCCTCCGAATCCTCCAGCACCCAGGCAACCCTGCAAGCAGAGCAGAGAAGGTAAAAGTTACTTACACAAGCTTTGCCCTGCTCAGGCTGGAAGAGACTGATACTTTTGCTGCATCACACTCTGGGGACTAATAATTGCCTGCAACTTTGAGAGCATATTCTGAATTATCTTTGTTGTTCTGAGCAGCAGATTGACTTTGGCAGATGCAGCCAACACCTAGTCTATGCAAAGCAAAGTGTTCCTTCTCCACAGAGTTAATCCTAGATTAAAAATGTAAATCTTTGATGCTAAATATCTTAGTTTAACATTCAAAGACCTCAGGAAATTGAAACTGAGTTTCTAGAGAAACTAATTTGCACTACTGGCTTTTTCCTTTCATTATAAACATTTCCCAATGAATACATGAAATTGTTTTGTTAATTATGTTTTTAGTTTTCTGACTTTACAGGAATTATTTGTTCCCCAGCATGGGAATGAATGCCTAAAAAATGTTGGTGATGTGGAAATGAAACCTTTATGTAGAGTTTATTTGCTCTTGATATAAATGTTTGCCACCAGTCTGGTCAAAAAAGGAGCTGGGGTTAGTAGGCTCTAACTTAGGTTTACTGTAAAGTTAGTCTAGACAGAGTCTACAAGGACCTCCACACATCTTGATGGCTAAAATAGATTATTTAATAATGTTTCTAAAAATGAGCACATGTACAAACTTCGTGGGCCCCAAGATTAGAGCAAAACCTCTCCAAGACACAGAGTATCACTGATAAGCATCTCATGCCTGATTAACAGCTTGTACCCAGCTGGGTTAAATGTTCCTGCAGTTCTATACCCTGTGCTTTCCCTTGGATTTAACTGGGAGATGACAGTGGCAGATCATTGCATGGGAGTGATGATTCAGGTGTATGAGTGCCTCTGGTTCAGATTTATGAGAAGACAACTGATAAAACCTCTAAGACATGGTGTTTGTGGGGCTAATTTAAGCTTTCAAGTAACTCTCCAAATGTAGTTGGAAAAAAAGAGACAAGCTTGGGATCCCAGTTAGGACTGGTGCCCCAAGGCCTGCTCATTTTGTCTCACTGCATTAGTTAGTCTAACAAAACATTTCACTTTGCTTCATTAACTTTGTATCACCCAAACATTGCAATTACAAGGAGGTAGCAGCTGCCTGGTTTGTGGAACTACAGAGGCATTTTCACAGATTACAGATACAACTTGGAGATGTGAGAAATAGATGGCTAGAGCTCAGAATGATGCTGTGGCTGCTTAACAGTGTATTCCTGAATATAAAGACTATTATATTCCCAGCCACACACACCTTTCAGTAGTTTTGCAGAGCAAAATGTGGTCTGTAGTGTTGATGATTACTGTGTTTATTTAAACAATCTCTCCCAAGGAAAATGTTCCTTTTAACTGATCCTACTGCTGAAGCCCTACTGGTTCACGGTAGCTTGTTGCCATGGATGGGTAATGATGTCACACATTCTGCCCAGTGTCCATGCCAGAAAATAAATGAGAATGACTTTTTTAATTACTCAGAGTTACTTAGCAATTCCCTGGTAGCCCTGAAGTGAATTACAAGGAAAAAAACAAGATGCCCCATTGACCCTACCTGCACAGTATCTTTATGCCAGTGAAAAGACACAGTAGAACACCAGAGTAAATCCTCTGTGGGTTTGAAAACAAGGTTCTATTACTGAAATACACTTTGTTACTCAAAAGATTTCAGTGGACAAAGGATGAGCAGGAGGCTGGGTGAAGTGTGGCTTTAGGGCTCACACATGAACACCTCAGTAACTATAGTTTCTGGAGAGGGAGCTTGTGTCCTTCCCTCCATCGGTGACATTCTAACAGGAAAATGATCCCGAGCACGGTACAGACATCACTGCACCAGCTAGTAAATGCCATGCTACTGCCTTCTCTCAGACCCTGTTTCAAATTGGGTTAGAACTGGCCTTTTGAGGTTGGCAGCTGGAAGGCACAGAACAAGAGGGAATCTCTTGTAAATATATGAAGAGATTAAATATAAGAGAAAGCAGGAACACAAACTGTGTTTCTGCTCCCCAAACCTCAGCTCTGCTTCCTTCTCCCCTCGCAGACAGGGAGGGGAATTTGCTGTTGGGAATGCAGGAGCTTTCTCCCCTCCGAGGCGAGCCCATCCCGAGGCTGCCGGAGCGATGGGGATCCCCACGCCCGTGTTTTTGACACTCTGTCCCTTTCCGTGAGCAGCGCTGGCACGGCCCATCCCTCGCTCCGCACACGCCTGCGGGGCTCGCCCGGGGCCGGGGCTTTGCCGGGGGATGCCCGGTCCGCCCGCGGGGTGCCCGTTCCACTCTCGGGGTGCCCGGTCCGCCCTCGGGGTGCCCGGTTCGCTCTCGGGGTTCCCATTCATCCCGGGGGTCCCGGTACATACAATCATTATAATGCTACTATAATACTCCGCGGGGCGCGGAGCAGCCGGGGCGGGGCTCGGGGCGCGCTACCTGCGCGGCCGCGGGGCCGGGCGGGGCGCGGCGGCGGCGGCGGCACCATGAGGGTTAACTTGGGCGCGCTCTCCCTCTTCGTGGCCCTGGTGGGACTTTCGAGCTTCATCTTCCTCGTGGTGGCCATCGCCACCGACTTCTGGTACATCATCGATGCCTCCAAGCTGGAGGCGTCCCAGAACGGCACGGACGCGCTCAGCTCGCACTCGGGGCTCTGGCGGACCTGCCGCGGTGAGTGCGCGGGCGGCGGGCCCGGGGCAGCGCAGCGCTCCGCAGGCGGGCTCGGCGTGCGGGGATGCGGGGTCCGTCCGGCTGCGGGCTCTGTGTGCGGGGATGCGGGGTCCGTCCGGCTGCGGGCTCTGTGTGCGGGGATGCGGGATCCGTCCGGCTGCGGGCTCTGTGTGCGGGGATGCGGGGTCCGTCCGGCTGCGAGCTCTGTGTGCGGGGATGCGGGGTCCGTCCGGCTGCGAGCTCTGTGTGCGGGGATGCGGGGTCTGTCCCCCTGCGAGCTCTGTGTGCGGGGATGCGGGGTCTCTCCGGCTGCGGGCTCTGTGTGCGGGGATGCGGGGTCTGTCCGGCTGCGGGCTCTGCGTGCGGGGATGCGGGGTCCGTCCCCCTGCGGGCTCTGCGTGCGGAGATGCGGGGTCCGTCCCCCTGCAGGCTCTGCGTGCGGAGATGCGGGGTCTGTCCGGCTGAGGATCAGGCTGCGGGAGGCAGCTGCAGGGGTCTCGGTTCGGGGTCCATCTGCGGAGGTCCGCCGGTGGGGATGCGGGGTCCGGCTGTGGGGATGCGGGGATGGGGATGAGGATGAGGATGCGATGTCCGTCCGGCTGCAGGGTCCGGCCCGGGGGCAGTGCCCGCTGCCCGCGGAGCTCCGGCTCCACCTGGTTCAAGGACGGGCGCTCCCCGGCCGTGCCCCGCACCCGTGGGCAGTGCCTCGTCAATACCTCCCGTGTCACTTGCCCAAAGAGACATGGGGAGAGCGAATTTTCTCCTACTGTAACCTGATTTTACATTAACTTTTAATTCGAGATAATCTAATGAACGTTAACCATTTAGAAGGAAGGAGATGCCTTTTCATTTGGCTCAGGAAATTGAGGGACAAAAGTTCTGGGTTAAAGCCATTAAAATTATAAATAACAACCCAACAAAAAAAAAATACAAACACTATCTAGTTTATTTACGTAAACAATACAATTAATTTAAATATAAATATATTTACATATCATCCTATAGGATTATTATAATCCTATAGATCAATATATAGGATTTTCCCCATGTAGTTATTTTATTTGCTAGGCATTTAACTTTTGGCTTTGATTGCACTCTAAAAAGCCAGGAGTAAGTAATGTTTGCCATAGGCAAGAAAGGATGTTTCCAGAGGAGCAGGGAGAAGGAGCAGGTTGCAGGAATTCTCTCTTTGCTGTGCACTGAGCAGATGTTTCCCTGTTGACTCCAGTGGTCAGGCCCCATGGGAGCAGCTGCTGCTGCATGCTAGAAATCCTCTCATTCCCTTCCCTACCTAGGAGTGGCTGGTTTAGAAGCAGTAGTATTATAATGATTATATGTACATGCAAAAAACCAAATGTATATGTAGCAAACGGATATAATAGTGTAATTTCCCCCCTTTTTCTACTAGTGAGGAGTGAATGTTACCCTTTGATAAACCCCTTCTGGCACGAGAATGCGAACATCACCGAGTCACACAGACAGCTTTTGTGTGAGTAGCTTTTATATTATTTTATATTTCCATCCATCCTTCCCTCCCTCCCTGGCCACTTACAAGGACTCATTTCTGATTCAGAGGGGGAATGCACTGAGAAAGTGTTTTGACTCTGCTTCTGTACAATATCTGTCACTGTCTGTGGTCTTTAAGTGTGTTTACTGTTGAAATAACCATCTATTTGGTGACAAGTTCAGCTAATTTCTTCCACAGGAGCTAAACCTCTGACTGGAATGGCACAGGAGGGTACACAATTGCTAAAAATAAAAGTCAAAAAGTGTTCACAATCACCTCAAAGGAGTCTGATCACTGAAAATGCTTAAGAACACATTTAAACTAATCTTTAACACAGCTACTTTTCTAGCGTTTCAGTGGGATTCCTGGCACTGATGAAAGGCTTAAGTATGGGAGAATTTAAGAAAATAAATCAATGACCAAAAGCAGTGTTCAAAGTCTTTGAAGAACATCGTGTTCAAAAACATTAGGCTTCTAATATATTTTCCTCCTTTTCTTTAGATTCATTTGTCAATACCAGAATGTTTTCAAAAAGTCCAAACTGAACATTTTCAAACACTTACAGGCATCTCCTAGAAGATGATTTACCATCTTTGCATCATATATTTGGCACAATCCTTTCCTCACACACCCTTGTGTATGGGCTTGCTATTTACAATTTTTTTTATTTACTCACTTCTTCTCCCTGACTCTGCAGAATATATGCATTTGTCCTGTTTCTTAAAATGGAACTCTTTCCCTCAAAACCAGCCATTCCCTGGGTTCCAGAGGGGCTTAAAGGGTTTTTAAATTTTAAAGTTTCTTGGAGCAGCATCTGGTGGTGCAGCTGCAGGTGCAGCCCACAGAGGAGGTGCAGGGGCTGTGCCACAGCTGCCCTGGGAAGGTCCAGTCGGAGTCAGAGCCCAGTGAGCTCCTGAAGCAGCCAAACAAACACATCAGCAGGGTCAGGACGGACAGCCCAGCATTTGAACACATCAGCAGGGTCAGGACTGACAGCCCAGCACATCTCTCTATGCTCTCAGATAGGAAGGGCCAATTTTTTAATCTTCCATGCTCAAAGCAGAGGGCTGTAGCTGCTCAATGGCTCTGAAATCAGTGGCAGTGATTGTCCGCTGGATCACTCGAGCCTTGGAGGGGTCAGCATTAACTGAGCCTCCCTGATCATGTTTTAAGTGTCAGCACCTCCACTGTCATGTTGGTCCAACATTTCAGGATGAAACCGTTTGCTTTTCAAAAATTCTGCGCACATTTGCATAAGGTTGTTTTTCATAGGTGAGAGATTGCAGCTCTTCAGTTAAATAGCAAAACAAAACCAAAAAGCAGTGCTCTTTTGGTTATACAAATGATGTTGGCTTGGAAACACAGGATGGCTCTTTGTGAGTCATGAAGTGTAAGAAAATAGTGGATATGAATAAAAATTGTATTAATAATGATGTTTACAGACTCTTTGGGGCCTTGGAGATTTTTTTTTTCTCTCGCTTTCACATCAGGTACTATTTTTATGCTCCTGGAAAAACACTTCTGGACTGCAAAGACACTTGCATATTTTATTATAAACAGGCATAGTCTGCCTGAAAGTGATGAGGGAAGAAATCAAAGATACTTCAATTGAAAGAACCTGCTAAGTTTGATTGGAATGCCCTACCGAGTTAACTTTTTGATTTTGTTTGCTCAGCTTCAATGCAGTTTCAGCGTGGTGAGGCTACAGATCCTCAGCAGTAGCAGGTGAACATAGAAAGTACCATGTCAGTACTTCTTTCTCCTAGGAAATACAGATCTTTCTAAGTGACATCTAGATTTATCAGGTCCTGAGATAGTACCTTCTACATCAGCTTTACTCTTCTCTCTTAAATGTTTCTGACTGTGGCCACTGAATCATATTTGGGCAGATCATAGCAAACCATATTCATCCACAACATATTTTGACGAGAATTTTGGAGGGAAATTCTGTGATCATGGATTGCAGTGTAGTTACAGCAGTTTCTTCATCAGCTCCAATATGTGGCAAACAAGCTAATTGCACAGCTTTAATTGGTTATTTCATAAAAAATACATTTTTCTCTCTGTGTGCCTGTGAAGGTGTCTGTGAGGCACAGTCACAAGGGATTAATCTCATCCCATCTAGCTGTACACTCATATTTCTCACTGTTCGCTTGGCACTGAATCTCATAAGCTCTGGCAACATCAAACCTGTTTCTTTTTGATTATTACTAAAAAGACTTTAAAGGACTGTCTCCTAAAGTAGGCACTTAAGTCACACATTGGTCACATCCCTCATTCTCCAGAGTCTGAGTGCACTTCCTGGCACGAATGAACAAGACACAAGTGCAAAGAGATGGGAGAAAGTCTGTATGTGAGTGCAAAGAGCTGGGCCTGAGTGGAAACAGAAGTGCTGGCCACTGCCAGAAGACAAACCCTTCATTAGAGAAGGAGAAGCCTCCATGGACCCTTCCTCCACATTTCCAATATCTCCCCTATTCATCCCAGCAGATTCCTTTCAGCCTTATTGTGTACTTCAGATCGAGCTCCTGGAAAATGAAAATAATTGGGTGCAGGAGTTAAAACCCTGTGCTAGCAGCAATATTTCCCAGGCAATCAACCTAGGGCTTGTTGAGCCTGGGACTGTGGTGTATTTTCACATCACAGGAGTGCCCTTGAGCTGCTCCTCTAATGGATTGGACACAAACACTCTCTCTTCTTCATTAGCCTTCCCTTTCTTCTCTTACCACTCCCCTCAGCTGAACATGCAGTGTGTACCCTCCCTCCTCTCAAACCCACAATGGATAAATATTTCCCTATTACAGCTTACACCATGGCCTAGTTATTTGTTTAAAACATCAGCCACTATCTAAAGAAAAATACCACTCGACTGCCTACCACTAACTTTTCGGAAAGTTCTGCATTAATAAAATAATTTTTTATTGGAGATGTACATTTTCCTCTGGCCCAAACAGAAATAAAATGAAACTATCACTTTCTGTAATTTAGACAGTTATTAGAGTGTCTTGGTGACTACTAGGATTAAAGATAGCCCTCTGAAAATTCCCCTTAGAATTTAAATTTGTCAGCAAAGACACCTCTGTTATTTTGCCTTGCCATGTGCTCTCCTGTGCCAGCCATGGCAGACAAGCAGCAAGAGCAACATTTTTCATGGTGAGCTGAATCTATCTCTCTCTAAATGACAAAATAAGGATGTCACTGACTTCAAAGGCAGCTGCATCGAGCTCTGAGCAGCTTTGCCATTTTCCAGTAGCAGAAATGTAACATCCAAAACCAGATCTAGATGTTGAGGATCACACACAGTGCAAAGAGCTGGGAAGGAATGGCACTGTTTAATCACCTGAAACCTTCTCCCCAGGAGTTTGAGCTTTCAAAAATAATTTCTTAAAAGAAAAGAAAAACCCAAACAAGAAACCTCAAGTTGTTACATTGGTGAAAAGTTGCTTTTAGACATTTTTGTCATATAAATATTTTCCATTTACCAAAGTCTATGTTGTTAATAATAAATAAGTGCCAGTACAGATTTAGCTGAAGGCAGCACCAGTGTAATCCTTGCAAAATGAAAAATATTGTAAATATTTCTATTAAAAACCAGACAATTTGTCTTGAATCTCAGCTTTGCACTTGAGCTGCTGCAGGGTCTCACCAGCACTGCAGAGATGGGGCTGGAGTTATAAAAAATAATGTGAGAGGAACAGCTGTTCTTTCTTACTGTCTGTGTGACATACAAACCATCTGCATGAGGTACCTACAAGGTAAGATTAAGTCTCTGGCAATCCGGATTTTTTGTCAGAGATTTGAACAACATGGCCAGTGATTGATTTCCTTTTACAGGTCCCTTTTTAGTGCTCTCCTCTATTCCTGACCCATCCAGAAATGAGTATTTAATGAATGTGGTTTCCACTCATATTGTTTTCCTGTTCTAAAATCAAGACAGGAGCGTGCAGCTGCCCATGCACAACTGCTTAAAGTATTCTCCCCAGAGTATTTTTATTTTTTCTGTTTTAGACACGAATGTAACTGGAACCATGAGGCTGCACTCAGATTTGTGCTTCCTGCAGGGAAATGATCTTTGCAGCAGAGGCAGCTCTGATACCTCAGTTGTTTTAATGTAACAGCTGCCTTGGTTTCTTCCTCAACAAAATGGATTTAATAGTAGAGATAAACTTGTCTGGATTTCCTCACAGCATGTGGACTCTGTAACAGTCATGCACCAGCTGCTTTCACACTTTGCCCTGCTCCATATTTACTAAGCTGTAGTTTATAATGTTGGAAAGAAAGCTCTTTACTTTGGCCACTGGGACTTTTTTTTTCCTGGCGGATTTACAGTTCTTTGCAAATTTTCTTTTGGTTTTAAGCTACCAGAAGGAAACAGCTGGGGCTGGAGCAAGAGCCATTTCAGAGGCCAAGTGAAATGAGGCCCAGATGATGCACACAGAAATTCTGGCTTAATTGGTCTGGTAGGTGTGTACCTGTTTCTGAGCAACAGCGCACTGTTCCTTCAGAGAGGGGCCAGAGGACATCTGCTTCAGTACTTACTGCAGATATAACAGTAAATATATACAGAAATCTGAGATAACTTCAGCACCACTGCAGCTGAGGCCTAGCAGGTGACAAGTACTGATGAATATTCTCATTTTCAGATTCACTGGTAGCCCAGCAGCAGAATGTGAGCCATGGTGCATTGCTCACATCCATCATTTTACCCATTCCTACTACTGCAGTTTTTGTCAGTGCCACCTGCTCCAGCTCTAGCAGCATTTTATTTCTGCTGTCTGCAATTGATCTTCCCATTCAGCTCAGAGGTTTTTTGAGAAAAGCAGGAAGCCAAAACCTGTAACACACAAACCAGAGCCTGGCTAATCATCCTGGAGACCCCTAACTCTGTGAGCAATCCTCCTCCATCACCTTCTCTCTGTTGAACAGGAGGGAATCCAGCCTTCCTGCCCCTGTGCCCCAAGGCCAGAAGAATCACATTTAGACACAGACAAGTTCTTTCAGTTGTTCATTGGTTTTCTAAATTGTTTCCTTGCTTTTTCCTAGCAAGCAGGTCAGACTTTCTGTGTTTACTTCTTCTTCCTGACTTTGCCAAGTCCTTCTGGAGCAGCCCCATTGTTTTTAGCAACTGCCATGGGTCTGTTTCAGCTGGAGGCTTTTGTCTTTCTAACTGGCTCTTTAGTTACTGCTGGGTAACACAAACAGGTCCTTAATTAAGCTCTTCTGAGCCACTGCCATTTGGAGTATTTCTGATGAGGTGATATTACAGATTTCTAGGCACTATTTGCTATTATAAGCTGTGCAAACAAATCCAAAGTTAGTTGGAAGCAATTAAGCTGCAGGATGTTAACAGGAGATGATTAATAAAACTGCTGGGCTTGCACTTGGTTACTTCTGACCCTCTCAGTGTTTCTATTTCATTCCACAGATTTCTCTCACAAAAAACTCCTCAATAACTGTGTTGGGTGGTAATTTAGAGATGCCTGCCAAATTCTCAGTTCTGGACACACACTGCAGATGTCATTCTTGCAGATATTTGGCCAGAGCTCTAGTAAAAGAGCTTTGGCTGGCTAATGTAAAACTTCAGTAACTATGATTAAGCAATTTGATTCTTTTTTTCTTCAAAAAAAGAGAGTGTTTTTTAAAAGTTTATGAGTTTGTTTCAGTATTTCCAAGATTAAACCATTGGATCTTTCATGTTGGGCTAACAGGGGACTCAGGTGTTGAGAAATAGATGTTGGAAACTGAATTCTGTTTTACAAGAAATGCACATGCCTCTTCTTGTGTAAAATGCTTAGGGTGTTTTTTTTTTCCCAATACTAGAGCAATTTCATCAATATGAAGACAGTTATATGTTTAATACATAATGCATAAATGTGTATTTCAACAGAAACTAAAAAAGCACTAAAATGACTGCAAAATGAATGTTTTAACTTCTTTCACAGATGATTATTGAAGACAGAAACACAGTAAAGATATTTTAAGTCATTTTCTTCCATAAACTAATTCTGTTCCTCTAATCAAGGAATATAATGGCATAATATCATATGCCAGATGGCATGAATTCAGACTCCTGAGTGGTTTCCATGGCAGCATTTTAGAATAAGTTTCCCAGGCAGTTTCAGATTTCATAGTACAAATGAGTATTAGATATTGAACCAGAACACTGGAGATTATAAAAGTACTATTTAACCAAATAGAATTCACTAAATATTTGATTTTTAAAAAGCTGCCAGTGATTAATGAGAAGTGTGATCCCAGCTGTGGGTAGGAAAAGTAAGACTCTGTCACAGTGAGTTTTGTGGGTTTCAGCTGAGCTACCCCTAAACCCTATATTTTCACTGAAGAGGGCACAAAAATCAGAGTTATTCTGATATTGCAACTGTCACAGATGATTAATATAATCTAGGAAACTCCCAAGGGTGCTCTGGTATGGTTTTCCTTTCCCTTTCCTTCACAAAGTTCCATTCTGAGTGTGTTTTGCTCACCCGCGTGTCCTGACTCAGGCTGCAGTAGCTGAAATCACACCATGACAAGAAAAGTCAAAGAAATGGCAGAGGAATAGAGCTGCTGTCCTGAGGTGGAGTTTGTTAGCAGGGACTTGGACTGGTGAGGGAAATCACAAGGCAGAGAGCCAGCATTGAACTTTCGGTTATTTTTGTTCTCTTTCAGCAAGGCCAGCTCCGAGGACAGAGTTGCACCATTCTTACATTCATACTTTTCAAATGTTAATTGCATCCTCCCAAGGCTTTTTCACCTTTTACTGCAACACCAAAGCTAAGGTGACACATGGATGTCAGAATGGTGGGAAATGATCAAAAATGAGACCAAATAACCCTCAACATGCTCAGATGTGGCTGAAGAGCATACTCCTGTTGCTGCTGCCTCTCTGGAATATGAGAACTGATTTGGGTGCCCAGTCTGCTCTATCACACTGTGTCTCATCACATGCCCAACCACCTCTAACCACAAAAACTCCTGAGCTAAGTTCCATGGCTGTTTCTCATCTTGGAGTTCAGCTAGGATTTGCAAGCAGTTTTGCCATGCTGCTTTGTTCCCAGTGAGCTGAAGATTGATCTGGCTGTTAGCACTGAGAATTGCTTTAGGTCTGTGCTTGTTAGCCAGGAACAGCAGCCATGGCCAGTTTTGCTGAAGAAGGGCCCAGGGAGTGTCCTCAGCTTTAGAATCAAAGAGGGGAAGTGCTCTCTTCACTGCAGAATGTTGCATTCATGACTTCTGAGCATCAGCTGGTCCTGATGTCAGCATATGTGGCACTGAATTTGAAAATATAATACCAGAAGCAGAAAAAACCCCAAAAAATTGTCACCTCCCAAAACTTTGTCATTTGCCACTTTTTTTTTTTTTGTTTTGTTTTGTTGTTGATATTGTGGGGTTTTTTTTTTGTTAGCATGTTCTGTGCTACACAAAACAATGTCTGGAAACCACATTCTGCTCAAGTACAAACATCAGCAGTGTCTGCCTTGATGCCATGCAGACCTTTCTTAACCTTCCAGGCTTCTGGAAATGAACAGAGACATGCACACAATTGTGTCTGATCTTTGTAATGCTGCTGTTCAGGATGAGCTGGATCCTTAGCCAGTGGCAGATGCAGCAGCTCCAATTCCATGGGCAGCCACAGTGACTTGAAAAAATTGATCAATTGATCACACACCAACTGTGAGCTCTTAAGTGATTCCTTTTCCTAAGCTAATGGTGTATTGTTCCTCTGTGAAATTAAATGAGACAATGAAGCCTAGCTCTCTTCAGAATATGGATTTTTCTCAGATACTCTGCACTTTACTCTCAGATACTCTGCACTTTCCCAACAAATGATACTAGAATTGCTTCTTTTTGTTTATTATTCTAAAATAAGGTTGGGTTGAATGTTGTGGATAGATTACATCAAAGGGAACAACGACACAATAATGGTTTATGATGGAAAAAAACAGGGTGATATGAAAAAATACATAGCAACCCTCTGTTTACACAGCTATTAAAATGTTATAGGGATCAAGAAAGACCAATGTAAAACATTTAGCATGGGAGGAAGCAAGCAGGATAGGTTAATGCACTTAGTGAAGCTGCTGTAGAAAACTGACAGACAGAATCAGAGCTGGATGGGAAAATTTCCCTCTAGTTGATGGTCAGCTGCAGCAAAGGAAAAGGTCAACAATTTGCTACATCAGTGCAGCAGAGGACACGTGACAGGAGAGAAACCTTTAATCAAAGCATGGCAGGATCTCACCTCCCACACAGAACAGTGTTTTTCACATAACAGGGCTGCTTTTCATTAGGGTTGCCAGTGCCTACCTGGGGTGCATCCCCTGATATCAGCTGGCTCAAGAGCTGAGAGCAGTTTTGAGTGCTCCTATGTATCTGTGTAGACATATCCTCTGTATCTGTGGTCTCTGTTCGAAAAACAGGCTGTGATCCTGAGAGGGCTTGTTCTGCCTGTCACCTTTTTCTCCATACCATATGTTTTTCCTTCTGATTTACACTGAAAACCCAAGGGCTTGTCCAATTTCATGTTTGTGCAGCACAGGATGAGGCTTTGATCCTGATCAGGGGCTCTGCACTTAATGATTATTGGTACACCCACTGACACCATAATAAAATATTACAATATTAACATTCTTCATTTTTCTCCAGACATGCATGGAACATTTGTCATCCTGATGCCCCTCAGCCTGATACTGATGATTTTTGGAGGAATGACTGGATTCATCAGTATTCTTGCCAGGGCCTACCTGCTGCTCCTAATGACTGGACTGCTTTTCCTTTTTGGAGGTACTAAATCAAACTCCTGGCCTGACTCTTTTAGATAACGAGAGGTGGTATCTGGGAAACATCACTTTGTTTCCCAGGGAATGAAAGCAAGAATTTACTTTCAGAATTATGCTGGTGTTCATTCCCCTGGCGTCTGCTGGGGTCCTGGCTCTGGAATGGAGCTACAGAGGAAAGGCAAATATCCCTCCTTGGGGAGTGAGTCACCCTTTGAACAGTCTGTGTGTGCTGTGCCCATTAACACTAAAGATTCAATAACTTCTCAGCATGGTGCACAAATCCTTTACAGGCAGGCTAATGGGGTGATGGAAAAGTGACTGGGGAATTACTAAATCTTGGGGTTGCACAGATTTTGCAGCTGTTAAGAAAACTGGTGTTTTTTAAAAGGCATTTGCATTGAGTTCCTGAAAAGGCACTTTTTAGGCATTCCTGGCTTAGCCTCACTGCTAGATTTGATCTAGAATGGTTTCCCCAAACTGTGGGTCACAAAAGGAAACCCCCCAAAGTTATTTTAGTTTGAGTGTAACATTTCAATTTGAAACTACCAAAATGCTTTTACACTTATTTTTATTTTTTCTTTGCTGCTGTATCCAAACCCACTGTGTTTTAGAAGGTAATTTATGAATTAAAAAACCTAAAAACATTCTGTCAAAGTAGGAAAACTGTGTTTAAATCTGCATCTTCTGTTCCAAACAGATTTTCAGTGCTGTTTCACAATGTAACTTAAACCAGAAATTTTTCCCAACAGAAAAAGGGATCCTCAGAATTGGCTCTCATCAACTGCTCATACAGTCCTATTTTTAAGAAGAAAATGCTAAGAGATTGCTGGAAGTAAATGCTGCTGTCTCAAAGCCTTGACTGAGCTTTTCAGTCTGAAATGCTCTAACACAGACCAACCGTGCCCCATTATGATTGTCTCCTAAAAAGAAGAGCAAGTTCTAATTTCAGAGCAGCAGAAAGCTGTATTCACTGAAAGGGCTGGTGGAAAACTGCTCCAGGTATTCAGTGGAAGATGAAAGGCTGTGAAGTGCCGAGCATGATTATCCCACTGGGGAGTGGAGCTTTCTGAGCTGTTTGGGGCTGCAAAGAGGGAAAGGAGACACAAAGGCAGTGCCAGGAGAGGGGTGCCTGAGGAGGTTCTGCTGCAGCACCCCAGGAGAACATGGACAGACTCTGGGGTGGCTTTTGGCTGGGAGCAGCCCCCCATCCTGCTCTGGCTGGATGAACAGAACAGTTTTGTAGGACACTCAAATTCAAAAAGTTGAGTGTGAGCTAGGTAGTTCTGTCTCAGCAGAAAGAGATATTCGGAGATGCCATTCCAAAATGTGGGTTTTTTTTAAACCCTCTGAACTGATATGTTCCACATGACAGGACACCCTATAGGTTGCTTTTTTTTTTTCTTCTTTTTTTCCCCAAGGGAATTTGCACAGAACTTAGTGCACCTTGTTGAAAATGTCAACAAATCAGTCTTTTCCATTTCTGCTGGCGAAAGGTATGAAGCAATTTTTTCCCTCTCCTTGCAGAGGACTAGAATAAGGTACAGGAATCAGATGATGGTTAAAATCAGGAATATAAGTATGAATTTGGACTGATGGATAACCCAACACTCTTCTGTCTTGGCTTGCCTCTAATCAAACATATGTTTCTGGCAAAAAGGCAGCTCATCAGGACGTACTGTAATTTAACAGAAAGCTATACCAAAATTTTCTCTCTCAAATCAAACCCACAATTTGTCCGGAAAGTGTTTCAGTATTTACTTTCCCTGGGCTGCAGTCCTTTTATCCAGGGCCTTGTTACTGCATCTTTTCTGCTGCTGATCCAGTAAAGGGTGATTTCCATCAGTGCCTGTCCTTTGACTGACGGGGATGCCAGGCTCAGGATGCGGTGTGTACCTGTTCCAGATGTGCCAGTTCCTACATTTGCCACCTTTTAAACAGCCTTTTCATTCTGAAAACATCTGGCTCCTTGTTTGAATGCCCTTATTAATTTCTTTTTAGTCTGTCCCATAGAGTCTTTGACTCAGGTATTTGGCAGTGATGAGTAGTTGTGGTAGCATAACACTTGGTGGGAGGTGATAGTGAAGACCAACAAATTTACATTAAACACTCAAAACTGACAATAGTCAGGGAGCAGCCTCAATTCAGTGACCTGAAATACAAGAATCTGGGTCTCTGTGGGCTTTCTTGCACACTGGGAGACAACTGTGTGAGTCCATGGTGCTCAGCAGTGAGGAATCAGACAACATTACAATCCAGTTCAGAAAACACAGCTACAGATGTATTAGATATCTGCAAAATACATGTTTATTGAGGGAGGCTTGCTGCCAGATGCTGTGGTTCAATCTTTAACAGTGAGAACACATATTTCTCAGTGGACACAAATAACTTTACTTCCCTCTCACCCTCATTGCCCAAGAAATGCCCAACCTCAGCTAGATTTCAAAGATAATCTGTAAATCTGGCCTGGCTGGAATAGGAAGGAGTGGCAAAGAGGCCCTAGGACATATCCAACTGATTGTTTTTAATTTCTTCAATGGCTGCTAAGTAGCTGAACATGTTTCTCTTTTCAGCTCTCGTTACCCTGACAGGGATCAGTGTCTATATTGCATATTCAGCTGCTGCCTTCCAGGAAGCTGTTTGCCTGCTGAGGAGCAAGGATCTGCTGGTGGAAATCGACATCAGGTTTGGCTGGTCCCTGGCACTGGTCTGGATCTCCTTTGTGGCAGAGGTGCTCACTGGGGCCGTGTTCCTGCTGGCAGCAAGAGTGGTGGGGCTGAAACGGCAGCGTGAGCAGGCTCTGTGAGCAACAGGTGCCTTTGCAACCACAGAGCCCTGCAGAGCCTGGTAACTTGGATTATTTGGTCCATGTGGTCACCAGGGGCAATAAGAGTGCAAGGCTGAGGATTCTGTCAGCTGCTATAAGCCTTTTTCCTCACGGGTGGCTGTAAAACATAAAGACTGCTAAATCAGTAAAACATTCCAGGTATTGTCAATTAGGAAACCTTTGTGTCCTTAGAAGAGAGTGCATTGCAGTGTTTGTATTTCCAGAATAATTTCAGCTGGCAGCTCATCAGACATCTCAATTTGTTGCTTAGAACAAGGCAGATCTCTTTTTTTTTTTTTCTGCTGTCTCAGCAAAGTGACCTTGCAGGCCAGATTTTGGTTTCTCCTGAGAGCTTTTAGAAAGACGTGGACCTGTTGGAGTGAGTGCAGAGGAGGCCATGGAGATTCTCAGAGGACTCAGGCCCTCTGCTCTGGAGATGGACTGAGAGAGCTGGGGCTGTTCAGCCTGGAGAAGAAAAGGCTCTGGGGAGACCTTAAAGCCCCTCCCAACACCTAAAGGGGCTCCAGAAGAGCTGGAGAGGGACTTTGGGCAGGGGCCTGGTGGTTGGAACTGATATTTGACCTCCTTTCCAGCCCAAACCATTCCAGGATCCTGCAATCCAGCAGATGGTCGTGGCTGTGATGCTGAAGTTGTCCAGTGTGGTGCAGCGGTGAGAGCACTGCAAGAGAAAGATACAGCTGTTTTCCAGATGTTCTGAGTGCTGGAGACAGCCCCAATCTCTCAATGATCAGCCTACATACTTCTCTCCTTCAGCTTTTTCAGCTCTGCAGTGCAGGAGATGTATCTGATGTATTTTCCAGTTTTTATTTCGCAGTTTTGATGATGCTTCTTTTTCATGAAGTTTGTGCACGTGCTTTGTGCTAGACTGTTTATCTTGTGCTGAAACTGCTGAGTAAACTGAAAATGCAGGACACATGAATTTCATTTTGGGTGCCAAGCAATCCAGTATTTCCTCTTCAGTGCCCACTGAAGTTACTGAGGAAATTTCCCCCTGACTGCTGTGCTGCATAGAGGCTTGAATGTGATAGCAGCTCCACTACCTTTCTGTTAGATCATGCATTTCTGGAGGCCTTCAGCACTCTGCAGCTCAGGACTGTGACTCAGGAGCTGTGTCAGGCACCCTCTGTCACTGGGCAAGTCCCTTGTACATTCTCCAGCAGCACAAAGGGCATCATTCACCTACCTCTGTTAAACGCCAGAACAATTTTATCAGTGTGTCCTGTGTTAAAAAATTGCACATTCACTCTGACCAAGCTCAGCTCTAATATTAGTCCCAAAGTACCAATTGTTTTATGAAAAAATAGTGGCAGGGAGCTCCTGAGAGCTGACAGACTTTGGAGATAGAAAGGAGCATTTTAATGCCATGTTGTGAATGGAGAACTGAGCCAGGAAACTTGTCCAAGGTCACACGAAACCAGAGTTTCTGAATCCTGGGCTAAGACCTTCCTTGTCAGATCTTGTTTGTTGTCAGAATTAAATAAGGCTCAAAATCCTCAATAGACTGAGCAGTAGAAATTCTGTGACTAACTAGTACAATTTTGTAATTCTTAGCTGCTCCCACATTGGTTTCAGGTATTTTCCATGTTGCCTTATGTTGGGACCATGTAATTGAGTCATTTTTCAAGTTAAAGCATACCAAATCAGCTCTATAAGAAGTGTAAGAAAAAAAAAATCATTTATAGTCAAAATTCCATGTGCTTAAGTGAATTATGTAAAATGTAATTCTCTGTTTTGGTGCTGGTGAAACTATTTATAATGCAATTTGTATGATGTTACTCAGACATTACTGCAAGCTGTAACAGTAAAATATCATCTGAGTTATTTTTTGTATATTTATTACAGATGTTATTTTAAAGTGGTTTTGAGTGTTGTAAAATTAAATAAAATGACATCTCAGAGTGGGAATTATTTGCTGAGAAATGAAAGAACTAAGATATTTATTTTTCTTTACCTTTTTTTGCAGATTTGTTCTGCTGTTTTTATAATGCTCTTGAAGTTCCAGTGTCAGATGTGGTAGGTATTTAAAAGACATTTACACAGCTACAATATAAAATACTCAAGTGATCAAATCTAATTAGCAAGCCAATGAATCTCTTATTGAATTAGAGCAATTCTCATTTCCATGGCTCTCCTAAATTTCTCATTCTGGCTTCCTGCAATATCTGGCACAATGCTAATAAAGAGTATCCTCTGCTCCTGAACGTTTGCATAACCCCTGAATTTCTCTGAAATTCCTTCTGAACACAAAGAACAAAAGATGGTTTGGAATAGTCAAATTAGCATTGAACATTTTGAAAAAATATACTGGGAAGAGGAAACATTCTAGAAAGGACTTTATGTAATTTGAAAGAAATGACCTTATCAGCTTCTTCCTCTCACTGAAATTAATGTTTATTTAATACCATGTCCTTTGCTGTGTTTTCCCCAAAATACTTTACTGAGATGAGGACAGAGACTGCTCCCATTGCTCTGTGGTGAATTGCAAAACTCATTGGTAATTTGCCACATCAAAAGTGAAGAAAAGCAGATGTGCAGAGCAGAGCAGCACTGCCAGAGTGCCCACAGCTCCTGCCCTGCACCAGGCCCTCCTTTCACTTCTTGAGGGGTGGCAGAGAAGGACAGGGGAGGTCAGAAGAATCTTTGAATGTGAAAAACGTGGAAATATACAAGATGTTTAGAGGCCATGCTGGTGAATGACGCCACAAGGATTCAGTGTGTCTGTGCTGTCCCCACAGAGCATCTCTGTGTCCCCACCTCTGATGGCCAGGGGACAGCACGGCTCTGGGCACAGCTGCAGCCAAAGGAGCCCCAGGGATTTGTTATCCACAGCCAATAATTCCTGTGGGGATGGCAGGTGCCTGTCACAGTCACACCCTCCTCAGCTGGACAGGGGACACAAAATCTGCTGAGTTTGGGACAAGAAAAGGGCAGGGAGAGGTCACTTGCCAATTACTGTCATGGGCAAAACAGACTCAGCTTGAGGAAATTAGTTTAATTTATTAGCAATCAGGGTAGGAGAATGAGAAATAAGCTCAAATCTTAAAATCACCTTCTACCCACCCCTTCCTTCTTTCCAGGCTTAACTGTACACAGTTCTCTGCCTCCTGAACGGTACAGTGGGACAGAGAATGGGGTTTCAGTCTGCTCATCACACATTGCTTGTGAAGCATCTTCCTCCTCAGGCAGTGGGCTCCTCACACTCTGCCCTGCTCTGGCATGGGGGCCCTCCCAAAGGACCCAGAATTCCATTAACTCCTCCGACAAATTCTTCCCCTGAGCTGCAGTTCCTCACAAACTGCTCCAGGGTGAGGCCCTTCCAGAGGCTGCAGTCCTTCAGGAACACCCTGCTCCAGCTGGGCTCCCTGCTGGGTCACAGACCCTGCCAGGACCCTGCTCCAGCCTGGGCTCTCTCTGGATCCTGCCAGGACCCTGCTCCAGCCTGGGCTCTCTCTGGATCCTGCCAGGACCCTGCTCCAGCAGGGCTGCCCAGCAGATCCCAGCCCCTCTGGCCATGCAGCCTCTCCAGTGTGGGGTCCCCCCCAGCTCCAGGGGGATCTCTGCAGCCCAGAGCTCCTCCCTGGGCACAGCCAGGGAATCTCAGCTCTGTCTCTGAGCACTCCTGCCCTGCCCTGGGCTCTGCAGAGCTGCTCCTCTCTCAGCTCTCACTGCTCTCTCAGGCTGCAATTTGTCCTTGCTCAGCTGCTCTTCCCCCATCCCAAATCTGCCATCCCAGGGGTGCTGCCCTGCCCTGCCCTGCCCAGTGGTGGCTCTGTCCTGGAGCTGCTGGCCTTGGCTCTGTTTTGCAAATGAAATTCAATGGTCTCAACTATTTAAAGTGGAAAAACAAAACCTGAAGGAATCTGAGCCTGCTTCATAAATAAAGATGTCCTTTTCTCTGGTTCCTTTTGTAAATTCCTTTCAGTGAAGCAATGCCTAGTTAGCCAAGATATATCAATAAAAAAAAACCCCACATCCCCATGCCTCCTAACTGTCATTTTCATATTAACAGATTTAATTGCCCCATCTCAGGATGAAAAATATTAGAATAAATGCTCTGGCTTTGTGTGAGAGAGTCAAACTCCCCCCAAGTTTGATATAACTGTGCTCAAGAGAGATTCACTGGTGCTTCTAAGTGGGCACAGCTGTTGGCTCAGAAACGTTGAGTACACAGGAATTTGGTCAGGTGTTCTTAAAGGCCAGCTAAAACTGCTTGGAAGACCAGGCTCTGCCCAGAGTTCGAGCTATCCCTGGTTTAGGTCATGGGTCTTTAAATACTAGATTGCTGTTCTGGTTAAATTGCAAAAATTGCACTTTTTCCTGTTACTAAAGCGCTGTAGTGCTGTTTTACTGCAGTTGCTTCCTCTGCTTTACACATGAGCTTTAACCCTAATGAAGCCCTCAGACTTTGCCCTCCCTTTTTGGCAGTGTTTGCAGCAGCCCTGTCCCTGTCATACCCAATTCTGGATGCTCTCCGTTTATCCTGCAGGGTCAATCCCATTCTGTACTGGCACTAATCACCGCGGATGCTCTCAGCTGAGACCTTTTCTTTTTGCAGAGGTTTGCACAGAAGCCGTGGTCTGTGCTGACATCTCATGGCTGCTCTGAGAACTTGGCTCTGTTTGGGAAGAACCCGTTCATTGCTGTGCCTGCAGCACTTGCAGGACAGCCAGACAAGCCCAGCCACCATGGGTTGGTGAAAGACTGTGGGGCTTCAAGATCTCAAGGTCTTCTCCAACCTATTCTGTAATTCTGTACTAATTTTTGTATGATTGGAAGAGCAGGGGAGGCCATCATGCTCACTACAGCCTTGCTCCTGGATTAAAGTTTCTCCTTGCCATCAGGAGTTAAAAATGCCAGGTGCTGGGAAATGTGCAGATAGCCATCATCTTTTAAAAACAAAATAAACACAAAATGTTCTTAAAGGTTTTTATGCTGCTGTTCTTAGGAGATATAGCCATTCCAATGATGGTTATGCTTTGATTTAGATCAACCAGCACGGTTTTTTAATACATTTATGGCATAAATGTTGAAATTAATAGCTGGAGCTAATCAAACTGAATATCTGAGGATGCAAACAATAATAAAAAAATGTAGCTTTATATCATGACTTATTTCCATGGTATGACAGACTGTCTAAGAATTGAACAATTGAACCTGACTTCAGGATTGGTCCAGAAAATCGAAGAGAAGTTCTGGAGGAAACAACATGCTATATTTTATTGTGGCTCTTAATTTTTACCCTCTTTCCATAATTTTTTTGGAAGAAAGTCAGGAAGCTGTGCTTCCAGTCAAATTTTGGCTGAATAAACTCCCAAAATTACTGAATTTTGAAACTATACAACAACTGTCAAAGCAGGAGAGACCAAATCTAGCCTCTCGCATTTATGAGATTCAGTCTTCCTTTCCCAGTAACTGTGGCAGCATTATCTACTCCAGAGCTGGGAATAAATCTCTGCACAGGCTCTTCAGACACAGCCGTAGCTCTTCCAAGCCCAATGACCAATACAGCATCTCCTGAAAAAAAAATTCTTAGCTGTGGTGCAGCCTTGACTTGCTAGACTTGTTGGATGAGCAGTGTTTGGGGATAATTCCTTCATCCTGGACTGTGGTCCCAGGCAGATGAACAGCAGTTGGTTTGGATCTGCAGGATCAGAGGGAAAGGAGGAGGGGAGCAGTGCAATACCCCACTGTAACTGCAGTGGCACTGACAGACTGAAATCTCTTGTTCTGTGTCACCAAGTTTCTCAGCCTACTGGTGAAGGAAAGCCATCCTTGTGATCTTAAAGGAACCCTTCAGGTTCCATCAACGTTGAGAACAAGGCACTGACTGAAGTCAGCACTTGCAAAACTGCCAGAGAGAAAGGGATATGGGGCTTTAGGAGGGCAAGTTTCCATCAGTTAATGAGTTACTGCTTATCAGCCAAGCTGTCACAATCAAATGCATTTGTGCTCCCAAGCCACCTCCCATCACTCTTGGATGTTGAAATGCATTTAGTCAGCACAGCATCTCTCAGCCTGGTCCTGTTCACACAATGGTTTAAGCTATTGGGTTAATATTTCATTTGGAGCAGAGCAGAGCTGATGAGCAGTGAAGTATTTAAAAAGCACTTTGATGGTAATCTGCTTGTTTGCCTCATTTCAAAGACAGCTGAAAGACACCTTGGTTGGGATTGAAGGGATGGGAGGCAGCTTCCTGAAGAGCTTTTGGCTCATAATGTTACCATTTTCATTTTTGCCGAGGACAAAGCAAACACTTGTCATGGAAGGCTGGGATCCTCTCAGTGTAATGCTCCCTAGGTGTGGAAAGGAATCTCTGTGCCAAGAGCTGGAGAGCATTTGCTAATGGCTTGTGCTTCTGGACAACACATCTGGCTGCTGATGGGGCCAACATATTTCTCCATCCAACCTGGCCTTCTCAAATATTTATAAGCTAATGTTCCCTGTAATGCTTGTAGCATACAGAGAGGCTGAACCAAATTGCACTGTGGAGGAGTCTCTATTTTCACAGCCTTTTGGAACTGACTGCATCAGTGCTGTGAAAATCCTTTGGCATCATAAACCTTTTATTGCCACAGTTCCCACTTGAGTAGTATCATACTGTGAAACATTTAATTATGCAAAAAAAATCCCACCAAAAAGCCAAACAAAAACACCCACCATAAAAAAGAATTTTATAACTGTCAAGCAAAATCCATAGATGGAACAAAGTTTTTAGGACTTGCAATAAAAAGTCTTTTGAGTGGATAAAAAGTCTTATGAGTTGTCTGTCTTTCTGTTTTTACGAACAGTACCTTCCAGGCATGGCACTTGGCAGCTCTATCTCCTTCTTATCTGGGGCAAAATTAATGGATGACAAGACCTTTATTAGTTCCAAGGCACTTCTGACAAAATGGAGAAGTTCTACATAAGTCACTGAGAAGCCCAGATCTGTTTCCTTCGGTGATCAGACAGATAAGACAGTGTGCAGTGAAAAATTGTAAATATTTATTTTTCAGAACTCAAGAATAATGCAATATTTAACAAAAACAAAAGAAGAAAGAACTGGGTGCTGCTTTCTCAGCCAGTGGAAATCACAACATTCCCAGACCTGTATTTTTGATTCAAACTCAGCTATTCTTTGAGCTCCTACCAGAATGCATGCAAACACCCAAGTGACAGCACTGAGAGTTCCATTTTGCTGAGCAGTGCCAGCTCTTTCCTGCAGCCATCCAGCCCCTGGCCAATGCATCCCCCAGAGCACTGGGGTCACTCTGAGGCACCCAGAGCTCGTGGCAGGGAGGGTTTGGTGCTGCTGTCCCTGCCTGTCCTGGGCATTCCCTGCAGGAACAGCTGCAAACAGCTGCAGAGGGAACTCCACTGCTGGATCCCACCCTAGGAGAGCTGCTCTGCCTGCCTGCTGTGCCTGCCACCATGAACCTGCCAGTGGAAGGTGCTGTCACTAATCCAGCTTTGCTGACTAACAAAAAGGGGACAGTGCAGAGCCTTTAGGGCCCTGCTTTAGTGACCTCTTGCTTGTCACATGAGTGTGCAGAGACACAGGACTGTAAGCCTGTGCAGGGAGCTCTGCTGGGCTGGCTTCCCTGAAAACAGGATTTGTTATTCCCCCTCAGGGGTCTCTGTGTGGGTAGGCAGGAAAATCAGCAATATAAATGGGAAAAAAGTCCACTTCCCATGCAGCTATTCTGTAGGAAAACCACTCTCCTGCTTCCAAGCCTCTTCTGTCCTTCAGAATCTCTGGGGCTCACTTTCCTTCTTTTCTGTTCACCAGAAAGTCCTTTCCCTCCTCCTTGGCAATGGTGGCAGTGCATGGGGACCCTCTGTCACCATAACAACTGGGCTATTTGTCTTATAATTCAAACTGCTCTCTCGAACTTCAAGGGCCTCTTCCTACACACCATCCAGAGCCCATCAATCCTTCCCTGAGCAATTCTACATTCTTTATTGGACTAGTAACTCCCACACCCACTCCTTCTAAAGCTGCCTCTGCCATTTTATCTCCAAAGCCTGATGAACCATTTACTCACCCATTTGGAAAGAGAATTGAATTGGATACAGGAAAGCCTCAGTCTTTTCAAAGCCCTGTGATTAACCCTGTCCTCTTGGGTTTGCCTGAGGGAGCAGTGCTCCAAAGAGTCCAGAAAATAACCCCACAGAGAGCAAACCTCTCACACAGTAAATCCCCCTGTAACAGCAGATTCCTTTGGAATCAAGGTGACATGACAAGCATTAAAAGACCAAAGACTTTTAGAAAGCATCATGTCTCTCCAAAATGGCAAGTGCTACCCCAAAATCTTACTTAGCTACTATCTTTTTGACACAGGACTAACAGAATCCGTTTCTGTGTTTCACCCTCTCTAATGGCAGTGTTCCTACTCAACTGCCTGGAGCTGAGTAACTGACTTTACTAACCCCCACCATGGCTCATTTAGAGATTGAATATTTTTCATCAGATTTTCTTTCATTCTATGTCGAGAATTCAGCCTGCACTGTCAGCTGCAACCCATACATATACTGCAAGTCAATACAAATATTTTCTGCTAATTTGGAAATTAGGTTAAAACGTGATTACCCTCTAAATAGCACTGTTACATGAGAGAGAAGCACACAGTATAAATTAGTGCTCGAAATGGGGTTTGCAACACACACAATCATAACTTGGCATTCCACCAAACTCATTTGTGAGCTGTTAGCACGGCGTGGGGAGCCCAGCTTCCTGGTAGCTGTTCTGTGGGAATGTCATTTTCCAGAGAAGCAGCCCCAGTGATGGATTACAGCACTCCCAGCCCTGCTCTGCTGTGCTGTGCCCGAGCAGCCACTGCACGTCACTGTTGTTCCACACAAGAGAGCCCAAAAAGCCTGGGAGCAGGACTGGGGGAGTCTGTTTGCCTTTTCAGTCAAGGGAAGAAAATGTGCTACAAGCCAAGGGATGAAAAAAGGGGGAGTTTTTGTCCCCCCAGACCAGAGGCCATCCATACAAGCTGCTCTCTCCCTTTTTCCTTTGCCTGTGGAGAAAAACCCCATCCATCTTTTTGCCTTAAAGGTATAAAAAGAGACTGGTCATTAGCCAGGGATCACAGATCCTGTGGGAATGCCAGCTCTCCATGAGAAATGTGGCAGGGCACTGAACCTCCTGATGGCCGGGTCCTGCAGCAATGACACCATGGCCTGCTCTTGGTGCTACTGTGGGGGCTGAGACCAAAGGCACAAAGTGCTCAGATCTAACTGCAAGAGCTACATCATGTTCTTCTCAGATTTGGAGCATTTATTCCTTCCAGGAAAAGGGGAGATTTTGGAGTGTTATGTTGTGATTTTAGAAATGAAGACCTTGCAAGTTTGGCATAACTGTAGAGCCAGGAGGTTGAAAGGTGTTTTTCTAGAAACACGACACTCCATCAGCTATGTCAGGTCACAAAAGCTGTGTAGCACAGAGCCCCCCCTTCCAGTACCTGCCACTAAAAGTACTGACATATTTCCACTTCTTCACAACTCTTTCCCAAGTTTTCAGCAATTCCCACACTGTCTGAAAATTATTTATCAAGTGCAGACCTTCTGTGGCACTCAGCACTGTAAAAACAACAGTTCCCCCATCCATGGCTCTTCCTGTTGTGCTTCCAACCCCCCAGTGCCTGCTGCTCTGACCAGATTCTCCTGCTGCAGCCTGGCTGGGTGCAGTTCATCACCTGGCTGGCATTCCATGGACCGGGGTCACGAGAAGGAAGCCACACTCCATCTGCAGGTGACACCGAGGTGCTGTGTGTACATTCTCCAGCCAGGTTTACTCATCCACCTCCAGTTCCAGCCCCCTAGCTGAGGGACACATTCCAGTGTGGAGCAGCCCTGCTCCTGCCAGGTTTGTGTGGTGCCTGATGACTCCCAGGCCACTGTGTTTTTCCTGATATTGCTGCTCTGATTTGTGGTGATTACAGTTATTTCACAGATGCTTTCCCGCATCCCCAGCCTGCAGAAGAGATAAAATCTGAGAAAAGCATTCTGCTCTCCTTCCCTAGGGCCCCAATAAAGGCAGTAGGACTCAGATGCCAACTTTGTAATGCTGAGCCCTGGCAATTCCTATCCTGACACAGAAATACCTGCACTTCTCTGGCTATATGAAGAAGCTGAGCCTCTGCATGCTCAACCTGTAGATCCTTCTTGTATTTTTAGAGACCTGCAACAAAGGGAGGAAATGATGAATCTGACTCCATGTTCTTAGAAGTCTAATTTATTACTTTATTATCTAGATTATATTAAAGAATACTGTATTAAACTATACTAAAGAATACAGAAAGGATACTTACAGAAGGCTAAAAAGATACTAATGAAAAACTCATGACTCTCTCTTCAGAGTCCAGCACAGCTTGGCCCCAATTGGCCATTGAGTCAAAACAATTCACAGCAGAAACCAATGAAACAATCACCTGTTGGTAAACATTGTCCAAACACATTCCAAAGCAGCAAAACAGAAGCAAATCAGATAATTATTGTTTTCATTTTTCTCTGAGGCTTCTCAGCTTCCCAGCAGCAAAGTGCTGGGCAAAGAGATTTTTCAGAAAATATGACAGTGACAGATCCTGTGTCACAGAAATGAAGAAAATTCCCAAAAGAAAATACCCTGCAACCTCCAGCCATAATCTTAATCCTCTGAGAGGCCTAAAATCAGTCCAGAATTCCTCATGCAGCACAAGAACAAGGAGTTTTCTTTCTGTGGTTATGAAACCAATGTTTATTTCATAAGCCCAGATCCACAAACATGAGAGGAGATCATACTGCCAGAGGGAAGGAAACCCTTTCCTGAAGCAAATGGCTGGGCTGTAACACTGCATCCTACTGAGACAGGGATGATCTGCAGAGGAGAAAACACACACAGGTTGGCAATCAAAACTGTTGCCTCAAGATTGCCGAGCTGAGTGAAGGATTGAAAAAACACAGAAGTGAATCAAAGTCCAGAAATGAAGGCAGAGGGTTGAAAATGTCCCTCCTTCTCCGGGCATTGCGAGAAAAGAGCTTTACCTTTGCCTGCATGGTTTGTTCTGTGTGGTGCGCTGCCCAGGGCGGTGTCCTGTCCTGTCAGGGGTCCTGCTGTCCCCTCTCAGCACCATCAGGGTGATCCCTGCCCTGCACTGCCCCAGGTGCTCCTGTCCTGTCCTGTCCTGTCCTGCTGTCCCCTCTCAGCACCATCAGGGTGATCCCTGCCCTGCACTGCCCCAGGTGCTCCTGTCCTGTCAGGGGTCCTGCTGTCCCCTCTCAGCACCATCAGGGTGATCCCTGCTCTGCACTGCCCCAGGTGCTCCTGACCTGCAGCTGTTTTCTCTGCCACAAATAACACATGAAAGAAATCAAAAAAATCCACGGGCCAGATTCTCCTCTCTTGACAGAGGAAGTGGGGCCTTGGGGAGCCCCAGGTGCTGCATAATAAAGTCCTGATGCCCTCTGGCTCCTGAGCCTGACTGACTGCAGGTCCACTCTGGGCAAGGGGAGAGCTGTGCTTTGCCTCGTCCATTGACTGAGCTGAGAATTAGCATTTAAACCAGGAACTCCTGATTGAACAGGACAAGAATCTTTGCAGAGGCTTCTCTGAACAGCTTCAAGTTCTTTGTGTGGCTAACAACCTCCTGGATGGCTGGAGCCAGAGAAGCCGCCAGGTCTGGTCTTTACCTAACACCATAAATTGTTGTGGTTTGTATAATTGCAAGATTTATTTTTGTTTTGTTTGCTATAAAAGCCCAAATGGAAGCTTGAGGGTCTCTCTGCACACCCTGTTACCTAAAGCTCTTCAGCATGCATGCTTGTAGGTCCAGCTTTGTATTATTTAGAGCTTTGTGTTATTTATTTTCTTGTTGTTTTATGTTTAATGTGTTTGCTGTCCTGATGGCTCCGTCAATATACATTCTGTGCTGAAAAAGTTAAGTGTCAATATATATTTAAAAAGAAAAGGGGAGGGAGGGGTGCCAAAAATACCCATCCAGAGTTTGGAAATGGAAGGCAAATTGCAAGTTTGTCAATAGTGTGGTTGGGAGCCTTTTAAGTAGTGAATCACTTGATGCTAGCTATTGTAAATATTGGTTTAAAGGTGCTATGAAATTGATGGTGCACAGTTAAACCTTTCTCCAAATGCTGATCTATTTATGCTGCCTCACTTAGCAGATCCAAAGGCTACTGAAGGTAACAGGAGTCTTTACCACCGTTCACAAGCACGGTGTAGTTTCAGCAAACTCACAGAATCCTGGGGTGGGAGCATTTTCTTACAGTTTTTATTAAATTAGGCAAAATATTCTCCAGAATGTGCCTTTTTTTTTAAAGTAACAGGAGGAAAAACTGGTTTAGAGTGACACTCAGAGAAGGGTAGCACTCTCTGCCTTAGCTTTTCCTGCTGTAAGGTTGGACCCTGAAAACAGTATTCATCTCCCAGCACAAATCATTGTGTGGAGCTGAGGCCTGAATCTGAGCAGACCTGGGCTGAGTGTTGTTTTGAACAGCAATTGGGTGAAGTTTGCTGTGTCTGCAGAGTCCTTCACTGAATGCTGGATCTGATCAAAGTAAAACATTTGAGTTTTGAGTGATGGCAAAACTGTGAACCTGAAAAATGATTAATGGAACTTCTAGCCAGTCCAAGCTCCACTCTGCCAAATTTGAGGGAATTCTTTATCTCACTGACCCTTGTCTCTACGAAATCTTATTTTATCTTCTCAGAGGCATGTAATTGTCCCAAAATCTGTACATTAGATTACATCTTAATTTAGAAGTAATGAATTATTATTGATGCCTAGATTCCACAAAAGGGTTTAACACCATCAGCACAGCCATATTTGCCAAATATTTAATGTATTGGATGTATATGGAAGAGTCTGGCCAGCGCTGTCCTAACACCGACTTCTGGACTTTGTTTTTGTTTCCATGGAGATGCTTACATGGAAGAAAAGTTTTAATGTAGGGTGAGCACCTGAAAACCTGATGAATAAATGGGAATTCAGGCTCCACAAAGGTAAATCAGAGTTTTGCTGTTGTTGGCCTGGATGGAACTGGCATGTGGATGTTTGGAGGTCCCTGAATGAAAATCCATTTCTCAGTCTTTGCAGAGTCAAGTATTTAATTCAGCCCAGCTCTTGTGACACCACAATTCTTGCCTGGAATGTGAGCATACCTGAGCTCCACGCGGAGAAAGGAATTAATGAGGAAGAAAATCCAGCAGGAGAGTTACTCATGCTCACTTGCTTTTGGTGTAGCTGTCTATTGCAGCACATCTGCATTTTCACCCCACTTTCCCCCATCCTTTTCCCAGGGAATAAAGTGAAAGAATTCCGCTGGGGGCAAGTCTGGAACCCGTCTGGTCCTTCACCTGTGGTTTCCATCAGAGAGAAAGCTGTGATTAAGGGTGACAGGGCCCTTGGGAACCTGGGAGGTGAGATGGCAGCAGGAGAAGGAAGTGACAGGTCCCTGGGATTGCCTGCTCCCCTGGAACAGGTGTCAGAGGAGGAAATGCTGGGAGTGTCAGCGCTGCAGGCAGAGCTGAGAGGGGAGGATGTGCTTGCAAAAGGGCATTTCACTCAGTTATGGAGTGCATGTGTTGTGCTAAATGTCCTCAAATCCCTGTGGTGATGCAGCAGTCTGTTACAATAAATAGCAGGAACTGTTGTCTCCTCTGGGACCACAGCTATCATGCTTCCAACCAGGAGTCTCCTGCTCCGTGGTGAGCTGTGAGAGACCACACACCTACTGTAAGTTCTGGGGGAAAACACTGGAACATGCATAATTTAACCTGAAATCTTAGATTGCTTCTTTTTACACATAAAAGCAGTAATAACACTTCCAAAATCCCCAGCAGCCTGCTCCTCCCAGCTATTCCATGTTTAAAAACACCTGATAGACAACAATTGCTGGTAAGTTAGGACTGAAAAATATAATTATTTGTCTGTCTTTCCACTCTACTTCGTGCCCTCTTGTTTTCAGGGACATTCTCATTTAAAATTTCCCCCTGAGTAAAGATACAATTGAAAAGCCCTCACTGAGCCATTTTTGGGATTGGTAGGAGTGCAAGAAAGTGGATAAATCAGCTGAGAAATGAAGAATCTAGCAGATTATGTACATACATTATGTTTTAAAAATGAGTAGCAGCTCGCCCTCTTTGTTTTAAAATGTTCATGTATATTTCTGGAAAAAAGGATAGCTGAACATCTAATAATAGGAAAGGGTTTTGTAAGCCAAGACACTCAGTGTCTGTAAAGAATTTTACAAACATGAGCATAACTATTCTTGATGATTCATCTGTAAGTAGCAACATTATTTCTTTTCTTCAGATGGGGGAAGTGGCATCCAGAGAGACCAAGAAACTCAAATAAGCAGCATGTGTTAAGACAAAAAAAAAAGACTAGTAAATGATCTTGTTACCTCAGTTCACTGCCTGAAATTATTGGAATAATAACACACCCAAAAGTTCCAGGATCATGTTTCACACCGAAATACACAGAACAAGAACACCCCAAGGAAAATAGAAATAATTTAATTCAGAGGCTGTAAAGAACACTGAAGTTTTTTGAGATAATCACAGTTCTCAGACCAGGCTCAGCTGGAACAAAACATTTAGCAACCCTCTAAAAGCCAACATTCTTCCCCACTGCAATATCCATGACAGTTTTTCCCCATGTAAACCAATATTTCTTTCCTAGACCTAGGAACAGAATTCAGCAGTGTAGATGCCTGTTGCCTCCTTATTGTTTTCCAAATGGGTGCTTAAGCCCACAAAGGAGAATTTACTGATTCCTATGGTTTTGAAGCAGTCTTTTAGAAAGGCAAAATCTGTCAGATTAATTCTTGCATTACTGACCACTGAACTATTGGATACCTTGAAATGTCCATGAGAAGGCTGCCACCCAGTTAAAAGCTGAATTTTGCAGTGAGTTTGGTGAAGGAAAAAGCTGATCTTATAAGAGGATGGTAAAACCTTCTAAGGCCTGAAGAGACCTCAGATTAAGGTATTTATCTGCATCTTTCTTCTCAATAAAAATGATTTTGCTCTTGGAGTTCTGAGCTCTAGAATCTCTGTGTATCAGTCCTAGGTAACAGTCTCGAACTGTATTGATATAATATAACAATATCAATATCACTGATATAATGTAGGCAATATTTACAAATGTATAATCAGGATTTAGCAGCTCACCAAGGAAAAGACCAAGGCCTACTTTGTGTATTTTCCTCTTCCTCAATTAGAGAAGTGAGAAATTGTTTCCTTCTGGCTAGAGCTCTAGCATTACCCAGTGCAATATGCATCTCAGACAGCCACATAAACCATAGCAGAACCTTAAAAAGGATGTCCTTTCCACCACCTGCCTCCAGGATGGGATTTTCCAAATCATGCCTTCACTTTTGTGAAATCACTCTCGTCTGTTGCTGTATGGAATCACTGAGCTTTTGTTTTCTCCTTATACTTGCTGTGCCGCAAGTTGGTTTCATCTGGGCTCTGTTTCTCACTTAAATTTGTGGTTTAGCTCTTCAAGTAAAACCAGCAGGTGGTGCTTGGCCCTGCAGAAATGTTGGTGCTGCTCTGGCCCCAGCTAAGCCTGCTGGTCCCTGCTGCTTCTGGAGAATGATGCTTCTGTTCATCAAGGCCTTCCAAGTGCCAGCATTCATCTCTTCCTTTTCAGAGCTGCTGACTAGCAGCCTTTGTTCCCTCCCTGGGCTCAGCTCTGCTCTGTAACTTTCCAACATCTGCTTGCACTTCTCCAGCCTGAGACTGCTGTTTAACCCAGCTGCTTGGATTTCATTGAGCTGGAACTGAGCTGGTCACTGGCTGATTAACACAGCTGAAAATATGGCAGGGGGGTGGCTGAGGGGCTTCCTCAGCAGTGCACGTGTGCTGGGAATGCTCAGAGTTCTGCCCAGGTCCCTCTCTATAGCTCAGGACAGCTTTGAGGAGCACTGTGCCTTCCTGCAAGATTCAGGGGAGCAGCAAGCAGCAGAGAGGGGCCACAGCCTCTGCCCAGAGGTTTTTTCCTGGCCACAGAGGCTGTCAGCTCTGCCTGAATCTTCTCAGGCTTCTGAAAACATCTCATTTACAAGGGGCGTGCTGGGAGGCTCCACAGGGGTATTAGCACAGTCAGTTCCATTACAGGAACATGACATCTGTCCCTCCCATGTCCTCCTTGTCTTTCTGCTGATCACTCAAACTCTGCAGAATCACTTTCTATTTTCAGCTTTTCCCATTATTTTTGCACACATCTTCCACCTCCTGTCCTGTTCTCATCCTGGTTGCTTTCTCTTTCTGTGGCATCTTTCCCCACTCCCTTTCACTGTCGTGCCTCTGTTTAATTGTTATTCTTCCCTTATAAAATCCCAGTTCTCTCTTTGCTTCACATTTGCTCTTCTTCACTTCAATTACAATTTATCAGCTTTTGAACTACACAGGTCTTAAAATTATTACAAAAGGGATTAAATTATATCCATATTATGATTCAACTCAGATGAAAATCGAATATGGGAATGTTTAAATGTAAATGGCTTCACAATTGCATTAAAAGAGACCAGTTGGATCTCAGAGCACTTTAGTCAGTGCTACAGTTTGGAAGGGATGACCGTGCCAAAAGATCATGTGTGTGTCAGTACACATGCATGTGTGCAGATTCACACCCAGAAATAAATCCCATGCAGCTGACTGTTAAACTGATGAGTTTAAGACATTTTTCAAAGGTTTCTGGCACACTGAAATATCCACACAGGCAACTATCTGTGTGCTGGCTGGAGGCTGCACTGCTGCTATGTGGGCCTTTGAAAGCAGGAGGTCTGCTATGTGCAAGAGAGGTGATTTTTTTCTCTTTTTTTTCTTTTTTTGTAGTTCTGCTTTGCTTGTCAGAGTTAATTCATTTAAAAACAGGCCAATTTACACTGCTTCAGAGTACCACAGCCCATTTCAGGATTGAAACAGGCTTGATTTTCCAGTTAGCTGCAATTACTGGTAAAGGCAAGGCAGAATGCCTCAGAGAATGACCTCCTATAACTCTTCACAGATGCCAAAACACATGGTCAGATGTAAAATCATTGCATTAGGCACAAACAGGAGTATTATCCAATGTCTTATTTTAATGGGTAAGGACTGTTTCTGTCCTTTAGAACACGGTGACAACCACTCATTTTCCTTTTATCGTTCACTGAGCATTTGGTTTATTGCAGCCTGCATGGAGGATCCATTTCTGTGAGCACAGGGCTGGGCAGATGTGTGTAGCTGTGATCTTCTGAAGGGGTCAAGCCATTATTTAGCTTCTTATTTACTCTTGTTTATCTCTCTTTTGCATAGCTCTCAAAATCCTCAGCTTTTGATCCTCCAAAAGCAAAGAGAAGCATCCAATCTAATTTCATAAACCTACAGAACGTGAACCCAAAAGCACATAGGATGAGGCGTGACCAGAAAGGACTTCCTTAGTTATGTACATAAGGCAAAATAAACTCCACCACTCCTTACTCTGGCTTCCAGAGTCATTGGAAGGGACATAATAGGTCTAGATTCTCACACATTTTCTCTCAGAGAGCTTTTCCAGATATTTCATGTTGATTTCCCCTTATGCATAAGCAGTTATACAGTTGACTTGTCTAATGTCTATATTAATTTTGGTACATTTTTAATTAGCAGATAGCTAATTAATGTGGTATAAGGTTATCTTGTTAAATGTTAATTGAATATGTAAACATTCTTTACAAGTTAATGTTCAGAGGAAAAAATATGTAATATGCATTTGTTGCCTGTGTCATTCTGAATTAATTACATGACAACCAGATTTATCCCTTCCCAACTTGAGAACCCTCAATAAGTACTCTTTTAAGAATCAATTGATACTTAATTAATATGTACTGGCTGTCCTATTTAATTTAGATTAGTTTTTTCAACAAGTTCCAGCGTTGCTGAAAGAACACAGCAGTCGCCCAGTGCCACAGAGCATTTTCAGCTGAGAGCACACGAGGGTGCTGTGAGAACAGGCTTGGTGCTGCCAGCCCTGGGCACGCAGCCTCCTCCTTCCTCCTCAGCAGAACCAAGACAGCAACCCTGATGAAAGTTGCATGGGCTGGCTCTCATTCCGTGGGGCTGCCTGTGGCTCAGGGCTGTGCCAGGGCTGCGCCCTGCACGGGGTTTATCCTGATTGATGATGAGGTCAGGAACCTTCTCCCCTGGCCAGGTGGGGAGTGAGGGACACATTCCTGCCCTCACTCATTCCTGCCATCACTCATTCTTACCCTCACTCATCCCTACCCTCACTCTGAGGGCTCCATTGCTGCCCTCACTCATTCCTGCCCTCACTTTGAGGGCCCCATTTCTGCCCTCACTCATTCCTGCCCTCACTCTAAGGGCCACATTCCTGCCCTCACTCATTCCTGCCTTCACTCTGAGGGCCCCATTCCTGCCCTCACTCATTCCTGCCCTCACTCATTCCTGCCCTCACTCATTCCTGCCCTCACTCTGAGGGCCCCATTGCTGCCCTCACTCATTCCTGCCCTCACTTTGAGGGCCCCATTGCTGCCCTCACTCATTCCTGCCCTCACTTTGATGGCCCCATTGCTGCCCTCACTCATTCCTGCCCTCACTCTGAGGGCCCCACTCCTGCCCTCCCCTTTGTGCTCTCCATACCCCCCTGAGGAGACACAGGGAGATGGAGCTGGTTGTTTCAGAGCATTGACATTCCCAGCCACAGGAGAACAGCAGGACTGAGCCCCCCAGGGGCTGAGTTCTGGGATGGATGCACGGCAACAACGTTCACATGGAATTTATTATGTGTATGAAATGCTGAACATCAGCAAAATGGTGGCAGGGTTTGCCTTTGCTTTCATCACTCAGAGGGGCTGTTAATGAAGGAGGAAGGTCTCTGCTGCTGCATTTAACACCTTCTGTGCCCAGGCAGTGGCCACAGGAACCTGGCTGAGCAGCTTTTCTGCCTGACCCGACACAGATCCCTTCCTCTGCACCTTCACTGCCAATGATTCTGGTTTAATTTTGGGGTGGTTAAATCTCCAGCCATCCCTGAGCATTTTATAAATAACCATGAAGTCTCACCACACTCGGGGATGGAAGTGTTGCAGGTGGGTTGGATGAAAGACAGAGGTAAAGCCTCCTGCCCAAAGCCATAATGTGATACAATAGCAGCTCCCAGGAGCTCTGCCTGTCAGCTTCTCCCTGTAAACAGAGGATCACACTCCCTTTCTCAGGTAACTGCACTTCCTGACCTCTTTCTGGACAGGCAATCTGTCATAATAAGAAAAATAAAACCCTGGAATTCAGACTGGACCCCGTGAGCAGGGGCCTGGTCTGGCTCGCTGAGGGCAAAGCAAAAGATCCCTTTTAGCTTTTTGCGGTATCAGAATGACAAATGGTGAAGATTAAAGGCTCTGATTTCCATAGGTGATTAGACCTGGGGCCTCCTAGTAACTTCAGGAGGAGTTTTAAATCCTTAACCTTCCCAAAGCCACAAGTGAAGGCTTGCCCAAGGTCACACAGGCAGCCTTTGCAGTGCTGTGGCAGCAGTAAATTCGGCCAATTGTCTTGTCTCTCAGTTTGCTGCTGTTACTAAATTTTTCTTTAAGGAGGTTTGCCCCATTTGTTGCAGCTGAAAAAGCTGTTCTTACAGCTTGAAGCAGATGAAAGAATCTGAATACATTGTATTGTAATCATTAAATACCAGTTTTCTACTGGATATAAGCAGAACACCTATTTTTAGTTAAAAAGCTGCTGTTAGGTTACACAATATCTTTTATGGCTGAAGTAATGCAGCAAGCTGGCACAAACCAAATGGTACTTGACTGTTTGCAAATTGAGCATCAACAGGAACAGCAGGTGGTCACTCAGCTCCAGACTTCCATGTTACAACAATAGCTGCAGCAATAATGCTAAATAAATAGAACCCCAGCAACCCTTGTGCTTTATCATGGGGGATTTGAATGCTGAAGGCCCACTTTTACAAGTCACCTCACTCAATTATTGCTGCAGCTTTATTTTTATCATCACTTTCTCCATTTTTCTGTTGTTGAAGGTTAGGATTTATATCCCTGTACCCCTGTAGTCAAGACCTGCAGATCAGATGGAGCTCCAGGGTGCCTTTTTATTGTACCTGACTGCTGCACCTAGTGTTGGCTAGAGTATTGTAAACCCTAAAAGTAGGAATGCATGACCCAATTAAAAACATCTAGGAATTACAGCAAAATGGTCTAAAATAGGCATGTATGACAGCAGTATTCTTGGAGCATTTCTCCCAGCTTCACTAAAGTGTTCAGTTGGCTTCCCTATGTCCACCACTGCTGGCAGAAGAACTGAATAGTCACTCAGTGTGGAGCATTTTGTGACACTGTGTCTCTGTAGGTACATGTGAGGAATTCAGCTTGCCATGTAACAGCCAGGAATTCTAAACTGGAAGCCAGAAGTTAGGCTAAGAAAATCTCTAGGTGTCCAGAAATATTGAAAATTTGCAGATATCCATCACTATTGGCCTACCTTCTTCTATATCTTATTTTTATTTTCATCATCATCAACATCATTTTAATTATTATTATTACATACAGCCCAATTTCTGTTTTTTGTCCCCAGTGAAGAGCAGCATTGACCAGGAGGGCTGCAGTGGAAGAAGATGCTTGTCCAGCTTGTCCCTGAACCTGTTTGCACAGCTCTCACTGTTTGGCACTTAAAAGGCTGCTGTATTTACTGTGAGGAGAGTTTGCCTCTCATTCTATGGTGAGGATGGCATTGGTGCAGAAGGAAAAGCCTGAGATAAACAGCACCTTAGACATAGAAGGAATAAGAAACAGCTGATAAAGGGAAATTCTAAGGGAGTTTTGTGGGTCTGGAAGAGGAAGGTGAAAGCCAGCATTATAAAAATGAAACCAACAGAGGCTTTATCTCAACAAAGTTTAGTTTCATGTATACAGCATTTAGTATTTAGTATTTATCTTGTGCAAAAGAGCCCTCCCAGGGGTGCTACAAGACATACCCAACACCTAATTATTGCTATTAGAAGACAATGAAAGACAACATTAATGCTGAGTACATAGAGCAGATACAAAGTTTAATTTTTAATAATTTTCAGTGCATTCCCATGAAATTTCAGATCCCCAGAAGCAAGCAATATAGAAATGCAGCTTGCAAGTATAACAGAGCAGTTCAGCTCTCCTAGGAGCAGTCCAGCCTTCATCCAAATGTTCCAGTTGCCCCAAATTCTAATTTGAGTGGGTTATATGTGAATTCATGAAAAAAAATTCTATGGCAGGACAAAACCCACTGTACTGAAATATTCCAATGCTGACTGGACTGTTTGAAACTAGATTTTCCCAATCAACTGAAAATTAGAAACAGCACAGACCAGGTTAATAGATTTCTAGTGATAGGCCCTGGAGCAGGAGCAATTGGACATGGAGTTCAGAGGCTGTGCAAGGCACATCCTCTGTGACAATGACACACCTGCTGCACTTGCACACACCTGGTTGGTGTCAGGGCCACTTGGCCTCAGTGCAAATGAGCTGCTGTAAATCAGGGAAAGCACAGAAAAGATTTAGCAGCACTTAGCACATAGATGCCATGGGATTCCAGATTAACAGAGCCCAGACTGAGAAGGAAACGCTGTGCTCTAGCAGGTGTAACACACAGGGAGATTGCTGCAATGGCTCTAAAGCACTGCAATTCCCAGAGCTGACAGCCCCAAAGATCATACAAATCCTTAAAGTGAAGCATTAAACAGGGCCTTGTCTGCTGAGTGGCATGTCTGTTAAACCTTCTAAAGCAGCACAATCAACTCCTGTCAGGAAATTCAGATCCATATTTGTGTCAACATTTGTGCTCTCCGGTGTCAGCTGAGATATCCTCTTCTCTGCTTGTCTCCTGAAATGATTACCAGACCTTGGGAGAGTAAAAGCTGCTGTTGTGAGCAGCTGGTTCTGATACTGTAAAACGAATCCAGTCTGCATTCCTCTGCAATCTGGTGACAGGTGGGAGTCCAACCACAAATGGCTGGCACTGCATGGAGAAGGGCAAAAAGCAGGGGCCATACACCAGTGGCTGCATTTTGCAAAGTGTGCTGGCTTTGGCTGGGCTAGAGTCAGTTTTCTTCAGAGTACTGGACCTGCCCAGAAAGCAGAATTGATGCTGCAGAGATGTTTTTGTTCCTGCTGAGCAGGGCTCACAGCATCCAGATATTTTCTGCCTCTCACCCCAGCCCTGTGAGGAGAGCTTGAGGGGCACACAGGGGTAAGTCCAGACTGTATGGCATCATCTCAGTGTGCAGAACTGGGCAAGAAGAGGGGGAAGGGGAGACATTCAGGGAGATGCTGTTTGTCCTCCCAAACCTGGGACAGACCCCTGCTTTCCTGGGTGGCTGAACCATGTGAGATGGGGAACCAATTCCTTTGTCTCACTTTGCTTGCACACGTGGCTTTTGATTTACCTTCTTTATCTCACCCCTTCCTTCCTCTGCCCAGTCCTGCTGCTGGGGCAGTCAGGGAGGGGCAGGGTGGTTCTTTGCTGCTGGCTGGGGTGAAATCACTACTCAAATGAACCCCAAACTGTGGCAGGGGGGGATCTCCAGTGCCCACACATCCCCTCATTCTGGTCTGGGGGGCTGCAGGAGCTGGCAGATGTGCTGTCTGCCCACCCTGGTGCACACTGCTGTTTGGTCCTAGGGCTGGGGATGTCCCCTGTGGATGCAGCACAGCTCTGCTGCTGCTAATGAGGGAAGAGCCCTGCTCCTCGTGCCTGCTTTACTGGCTGTGACAACACAGAAGCTCTTTAAGTGGAATTAAAAGCCCTCCCTGCCCTTAATATGCGTGAGAACAAAATGACTTTCTTCAGCAAGATACTCTCATTTTGTGAAACTTCAAAGAAAGCTCAAACTCCCTGTTTCTTCAAGAATAACCCACTTTGAGGAGTATAATACTAATAAATGCATTAGAACTATTTTTAAGTAAGCAAAGACTGGATGATAGTCATCCAAATTAATGAAGGGTATGAACCTAAAATTGATTATGTAAACTGCATTAAATCCCTGTACAGATTTAATGATTTAAATTCAAATTTAATTTAGATTTAACTCAAACACTAACTTGAATTAAAACCACTTTAATTCTGAATGAGAGTGCCCAGAATGGGCTTTAGTATAGGTTAAAAGATCTGCTTTATGCAAAGATTTTCTTAAACTGCGTTATTTTTTCTTAATGCCATTAAATCAGTAGATTGAGTACAGTGGGCTCTGAAAGAGAGCCTGTGCTTGGAAGTAGAGCATGACTCACCAAAATGCATAAGCAGCCCCCAGCTATAAGTATAGGAGAAACCTCACATTTTTCATGTTAATTAAATCCCTAAAGGGGAGCTTAGTCTTGCACTTTTCAGAAAAAGAGGAATTCCTTGCTCTGATGTCCAGGACAGTGGGCTGGGGCCTTGGATCTGTACCCTGTCCCCTAGGAACAGAGCTGGAAGGAAAAGGAAGTTCCACATTACCAACTCCTGTTATTGGAGTTCATAAAACCCCAAAAATCTAAAGGAAAGCTTGGCTGCTGGAAATGAGCTGGAAGCTCCACACTTTGCTGATGCTGATCACACATGTCCAGCCCAGCCAAGGCCAGCAGCGCCCAGGGAGCCCTCCTGGGGCACAGGGGAGTGGGCAGCAGAGCCAAGCAGGGCAGGGGGAGGGCACAGCAGTGGGCCCCAGCTGGGTGAGAATTAGCATTGAGTCCATGATTCACATGGATCAATCTCTTTATTATATAGCTAAGAAAATTTTCACCAAAAGAATAATAAAGTACTGGAATGCTCTTCCCAGGGAGGGGGTAGAATCACCATCTCTGGATGTGTTTAAAAAAAGACTGAACACGGCACTTGGTGCTATAGCCCAGTTGAGGTGTTAGGGCACAGGTTGGACTTGATGATCTTAGAGGTCTCTTCCAGCCTCGTGATTCTGTGATATCATTATTAAGAAACCCATTGCTCTTTTATATCCTCCTTGTTACAGGTAGACCTACTTGGTCGATTGAATCCAAACGCCATCACCATTGGCCAATAAGGAAACCGCCCTTTGGTAAACAAATCCCCGTAACACATTCCACATGTTCACAACAAAGATGCAGTAAAGTAAGACAAGAGTTGTTTCTCATTCTTTTCTCTGCTCTTCTCACAGCCTTTCCCAGCATGATGCCTGGGACAGTTGTGTGTTTGTTTCTGTGGCCTGAGAGCTGCTGCCACAGGGGGACAGCAGCTAGAGGGGTCCTGGATTAAGGAGTGGAGCTGAGCTCAGTGAGGAAGGGGGCTATGTGTTTGTGTGTGTGCTAGTTTTTCTTCATTTCTCACAATCCTGCTCTATTTTTACTTGGCAATAAATTAGATTAATCTTCCACAAGCAAAAACATTTTTGCCTGTGAAGGCAGCTGGGAAGGGCTCTCCCTTCTTCATGTTGAGCCATGAACTTTTCCGTTCTATTCCCTCTTGAGGAGGGGGGAGTGACAGTAGCTGAGCCTCACCTTGGTCAGGTCAGTGCAGGTCTGAGAAATGCTGTGAGGCCTGGTTAACACCCCCAACCCCTCCCAAAGGCATGGGGCAGTGCTCTGGTGCTCACCTGGAATATCTGCTGAGGCAGCTGGGGGGTTGGTTAGCCACACCTGTGTGCCCTGCCTTCCTGGAGGGGCCATGGTGCCACCCATCACCACTCCAGCTCCTGTCCCCCTCAGCTGAGTGCAGCCAAAATGGCAACAACGGATGGGAAGGGTCTCCCTGGGACCAGCTCAGTCCTCTCGGGTGGCTGTGGTGGGACAGCTTCCCCTCCTCCATGCAAAGGAAATTTGCTTGAATTTCTGAGGCCAGAAGAGAGGCTGGCTGGGCAGAAGAGCTTTGCAAGCTGCCTGCCCTGAGCAGGCTGGGTTTCTCTTTAAAAGGCACACGGTGTGCTCCGGCTTAATGGTACGTGTTAAGCAAGAACATCTGCTTATGGAGAGATAGATATGCTGAAACATTTACTGATGTTTTGCTTCCTCCCCTTGTGTCACCTGAAATCTATCATCACACTATGGCATCCCAGCACAGTCCTGCTTGCAGATCCAGGGAAGCAGGGCAGTGGTGCACAGCCTTTAGAGAATGATTAGTGGTCTGTCAGGCTCACATCTAAACATGGGCACTGCCTCAGATGTGTTACCTATAAATCTGTTCTTCAGCAGCTGAGGAACATATGTGCCTCCTCTTCCTTAAACATAAAAACATTAATTACATTATATTGTACCACGCTAATGGGCAACACGGTGACAGAAGCTTGCCAAAGCTTTAATTTTAACCATAAATCTGGTGGGTCTGGAATGGTGATTCAAGCTGCTTTAAGAGATGAAGATAAAGCTGAAGTCGGGTGTGTAGGAACAAGACTTGCTGGGGGTAGGCAGGAAGGCATGAAAATTAGCATAGACTGGCTGAAATACTTGAAAATGAGGTAGTAAAGCTACAATCCTCCCTGGACAAGGGACAGGAGAGAAAAGATTTCAGTTGACTAGCAGATCATCTTCTGACTTTCTGCAATAGTTGGGGGATAAAAAGTTTCTTCTCTCCTACTGTTGTATCCTGGCTTCCTACTGTTTCGTTTTGCTGTCCCTCTCTTTTTCTTCCCTGGTGTAATCATCTAAGCACAGAGGGAATACTGAACAAGCAGCCCTTGGTGTCCTTTTGCTGGCTGGATTTTCATTTTAAATAGAGCTGATCAGGAGAAAAGATGAGGCACAGCAGGTAGCTTGCACTGTCCTTTGTGTCTGGATAAAAGCAACAAGAAGGAACATCCAGATTATTTATCAACAGAAACAGGAGGAGTATGGAAATCTGTGTGTACCATTAAACATGAAAGGCACCAGGATAGGTTCACCTATTGCTTAGGTGCTGTGCCATCACTGTTCAAAGGGTTTATCAGCTGGAGCAGTGCTGCTGCTTTGGGAAGGAGAGCTGAAGGCAGCACTGCCAGCGCTCTGTGCCCTGCCTGCCCCACCCTGCTCCTCCCCGGTCTGACTCTGCCCTGAGCAGCTGATGCCCACAAAATCCACCACAAGATCAAGGCAAAGATGTTCAGGCAGAGATTTCTCCTGCACTTGACCCAGTCTGCCTGGTTCCACCCCAGGGAAAAGAGAAATAACTCCTCTTTCTGAAATTTGTGTGGATTCCCTCTGAGCTCCCTGAATTCATTTCAGGATTTGACTGCAGAGTGTCAGAGCCACCTGGCCATGCACAGGTTACAAATCTAAAACAATGCAGCACCCTGCATCAGATAAGGGGGTTGGTTTTGGTACTAGGTCGTGAAAAGCTTCTCTTCCTGACTGCTTGTGTTCACTCTTTTAAGGAGGAGGAAATTACACTGGAGATGGGGCTCTGCTGAAGGGAAATCGACACCTTTCTCATTTGTTTATTTAATTCTTTTGTCTCTTATACAAATTCGTCTCCGCAAGAGTTGTAATTACTTAATCTTTTCCATGCTGCTTCTCCCTTCTGATGTGAAAAGCTTTCAGAAACTCAGTATTTGAGCTACAGATGTGTTTGCCCTGACTGAGCAGCACTTTAATTCATCTCAGTCCAGCTTCATCAGGCCATGTTATCACTATTATTAAAAGGGCAAAAAGCTGCACGACCATCTACAGATAATCAGGCCAGAATTTCAGAGCTCCCAGACTGTTTAGAAATTCTGTAAGGCCCATGACTTTTTTTTGTTGTTTCCCTGGGCAGGAACCACAATATGAGAAATGCATTCTATTTACCCCTTGGCTAAAGGAACTTAACTGGCTGCCAGATGTAAGAGCTGGAGAAGAGAGTGTAGCAGCAGAAGATGGCAACTCATCTGACACAAAATCCAGGCTGGGGTGCAGCTGCTGTGGGGGTGTTTCTGCCCTGTCAGAGCAGCACAGGATGTATCTATCACAGAGCAGAACTCTGAATATTCACTGTGCACTGGACAGCAATATTTCATTTCATGCATCATTAGGAACCTGCATTGATTCCAAGTAGTCATATAACCTCGTCCTGCACTTGCTTTAAAGCAAAAGGGGGAGGGAAAAAAATCTCCTTCCCAAGTCACTGGATAACTTTAAAACTTGGTACTTGAAGAAATATTATTTCTTGGTGTCGTCTCTGCTGGGGACCTGGATGCTGGTGCAGCATCCATGACCTGGAAAACAGCAAGGACTGCAGTGAGGGTCTTGCTTCGCACTGTGCCTCATCTCCCTGTCAGTGGTTCTATTTGGAGTAACTTTCAGATGAAATATAATAAAAAGAGAGGAAATGGAAGAGAATAAACTGGCACAGTAGCTGGTGTTGGTCTCTGAAGCCAGCTGAGCTGGCTGGGAAGCACATTCTCCTGGGCAGAGCTTTTGCTGCTCTCTGGTATGATTCTGTAAAGCAGAATATCAGCTTAAAATAAAAATAACACCTTAGTACATGTTTGAGTTTGAAGCTATTTGGTGGATTTTGCTCAATTTGCTGTTGGTGCCTGGAGCTATAGCTGAGTTTGGGGCCCAGATTTAGGCTAAGAGCTGTGAAAGGATTCAGTGATACTGAGGCTGAGCTGTCCAACACTAACACTTCCCTGCTGGGGAAGGCAGAGTGCCTTTGAGGAACAGCAGAGGTGTTGGATAATGGAATCTCCCTCCCCAGGTGCAGCACATCAGCTGGACCATGGCCTTTCCAAGGGCTTCCTCTGGACTGTAAGGGGGTTGTTGGCTCCATTGTGAACTCATTGTTCACCCCATTGTGTTTAGGGTGAAACGATCCCAAGCAGGATGATCTGGGAAGACTCAACCAGCTCTGACCGTATCCTTCCAATGGCCACTGCTCATTTCTAGCCACAATCTTTGGCAGGTTATTCACGTTTTTAACTGAATTTTCCAAGAATCACACACACTTGTCTCTCTCAAAGGGAGGCTGAAAATATTTATAAGTAGAAGGAAGACTCGCTAAGGCTGAAAGAGGGCCCTTAAGAGGAATGTTGCTGCTGGCTCATACTAACAGTCCCTCTTCCTCAAGGAAAGAGAAGGGGGAAAAAGATGAAAGTTTAGCTGGCATTAACTCTAGCTGCTCTTAGTGACATCCATCTTCTCAGTAAAAAACACTTTGAAGGCTTATTAACTGCCTTCAACAGGAGAAACTGCCTCCTTGCCACTAATCTGTACATCAACGTGTCCCAGCATGTGGGGTAATGCACTACAGAAAATAGCATCAATTTCATAGATTATCTGCTTTTCAATGAGACACAATACCCTCTGTAAGGTATATGGCAAAGACTGTCAGGGACTCGTACCTTCCATGAAAAGGCAATATTTGTTGTACATGACATAGTCCAGGGTAGAATAAGAGCTTTGCATTCATTTCTGACTGTAATTTAACAAAAAATTTTTTCCTGTATTTCAGTCTTTCATTGCCATTGTTTGACATTTTTTTATTCTCTCTGTATCTTCAGATCCCACAGCATCTGGTGGCAAATCAAACATGGTAAAATGTTGGTTTTGAGCTTAATAATATTTTCCAAGTCATTTATTTACCAAATGCTCTTGGTGGAAGTGCTTTGTTCTTTATGTTAACAGGTGGAACGTACTCAGTGTGAATGTGTGGGCAATCAAAGCAGAGCAAGTCTCTCAGGGTGGTGTGTTCAACTTGGACAAGTTCTCAGTGACTCAGAGGCCTCATGCTTTGACTGTCTCAGTTTCCTGGCCACTCCTCCCAAACACAGGCATGGATTTTGCCATCACATTTCTTCAACAGTGATTTGTTTTTCTGTTTTATTTATATTTCAAGACAGTGGTGGCCCTTATCAGGGAGAATGGGCTTACCCAGTACAAACCTTCAGCTGAAAGGTCAAGATTTGGATGGGAAGTGTCCTCCTCATGTTCAGACCCAAGCCAGACCTTGGCACTCTGTGCTCTCTCCTTGGCAGGCTGAGCTTGTCTTTAGAGCTCGCCAGATGTATCTTGTTCTCCAGGTGTTTACTCATATTCCCCCAAACAGAACAGAAGCAGCAGTAAAATGTCCAGTTGCTGTTCTATACATTGTCTTTGGATCAGGTCACAGCCAGGCTGGTGTTGGTTACCTAATTTCTACAGGACAAAGGAAATGAATAAAGAAACACTATAAGTAAAATATCCATTTTTTAAAATTGAAAAACCACATCTTTCTTTCAAAGAATAGTAATTTTTTAATCAGATTTCTTTTTCTTATAATTTCTACAGAATTAAGGTGTTATCCTTCATCACCTCTGTGGCACCAAAACATAAGGGGCCTTTACAATATGCTACCATTTATTTAAAAAAAAAAGTAATAGAAATATATCTGTTAATCAACAAAAGAGAAACCCATTATAATGGTATCAGACTGCCTAAAATTATAACCCCTTTAATGTAAGAGCACTGGATAAATTCAAACTGTAAACTTACACATGGAAGTTGTTTGGGTTTTTTTTCCAATCCACCAAACAACAGGAGCAGATGTAGATTATTTTTTGGATGAGACATCCCTCTTTTGGAATGATTTCACATGCTAACTTTGCTTGGGAACTGCTCCTGTTGGTGACCATGTGTTCAGCACATCTGCTTTGGCTTGTTGTTTTCTCTGAGACTGACAATATTGTGGCAAGGCGTCAGAGTGAATTGAGGTGAAGGAAAGGGAAAAGGAAAATTAACATGAAAGAGCTGCATTGCAAGTTCAAATGAACCCTGAGAGACTTTCCATCCCTTGATCCTCCATGTGGATATCAGGATAGGTGTAGAGGGATTTGGAGAGGTGGGAGGAACTGACAGACTTGAAGTAATATCTGGGCTTGTCTTGTCACAGTCAAAAACTGAGCTCAGTCAGACACACTGGGGGGGACATTTCTGACTTTTAGCCCAGAGGAGAGGATGCCTTCAAAAAGTTGGGAAAATCCTGCCATGACTCATCAAGGCTGGTTTCACTGGTCACTGCATAATGCACCCATTCATCAAACCAAAAGGATTTAAATCAGTAATGTCAAACTAAAAGTTATGTATTATATATACATACACTTAGTTATGCATAACCTGTGTGATGGTCGTCATCAAATAAATCAAAGAGCTGGCTTCCAAACTGAATTTACCAAAAATCCTTCTCTCTACCCGTCTCTTTGCACTGAGATTCACACATAAAATCCAGTGGTTTTTGTCTTCTTCAAGCATCTTCATCTTCTTTCCCTTTCCCTTTCTTTCCACAGCAAACCTGGCAGCTTTTCTCTTTCCCTTTCCCTTTTCCCTTTCCCTTTTCCCTTTCCCTTTTCCCTTTCCCTTTCCCTTTCCCTTTCCCTTTTCCCTTTCCCTTTCCCTTTCCCTTTCCCTTTCCCTTTCCCTTTCCCTTTTCCCTTTCCCTTTCCCTTTCCCTTTTCCCTTTCCCTCTCCCTTTTCCCTTTCCCTTTTCCCTTTTCCCTTTTCCCTTTCCCTTTCCCTTTCCCTTTTCCCTTTCCCTTTTTCCCTTTCCCTTTCCCTTTCCCTTTTCCCTTTCCCATCCCTTCCCTTCCTTGCTGACTTCTCACAGTGTCACTTGGTGGCTCCTGTCACCTGGTCTGTGCACTCATGTCCATGTGGCATCTCTCTCTAGAACTACCTGACAAAAGAGGAGGCTGAAAATGGCTTTTAAAGCAGACCAGTGATGCAGATGAGGATTGAGTAAAGAATTTGCCTGTCAGGTTGAAATCTCACTCATATGAAGCATATCATATGGGCAGCACAAAGAATCTCGCAAGACAGATATATAAAAACATAAAAAAGACATGAGAGTTGAAAGGATTTTTTTTATGGGCAAAAAATAGAGCAGTAAATCATGTAGTAAAGGTTTAATTTGACATGGGATGTGCACTGTAGTGCTTAGTCTAGAAAAGTACTTATATACAGATTTTTAATATAAAGATGTGAGTAGGCTCAGTGGAGTTAATGTCAGAATTCTGTTGGTGTGGGGATGGATGCACTGAAAAATACTCTCCAAATACTTTTTCCAAAAATACAGGAAAAATGCTCTCCTTTTCCTTATGGGCTTGGGCTGCATGATGCAGGCTCAGCTCAGCTTTCCTGTGCTCCCTGTGCATGTACATTGACTGCTCTGATGTCCATGTCTCAGTTTTCTGAATTGCCAACCCAAGCATCTCAACCAGTAGGAAAAATTCCTGACATTCTCTGAGGAGTGGCAGAGTATTACAAAGCCAGAGTTGGGCAGGGTTACCAAGCTACTCTGTTGTGTTCACTGTAGAATGCACAAAGTTTTAACTGGGTAATTATTTTAATTGTTCTTATTAAACAGGAGGAAAAAAGTGCTGCTCTTTCCTACAGCTCTGGCCTAAGCTTTGTTATTTTGTCTATTAATTTAGGTGTGCCTGTAGGGACAGTTTCTCTCACCTTTCCTCCTACAGCTTGTCTTGCTTTTCAGAGCTTGTTCCCCATCTCCACTCAGTAATCAAGTACCAAATACAGAGACAGCATTTTTGAGATTACAGCCTGGACACTTTGGAAGCCTTTTGGCAAAACCAGAGTGCATTAACACCCACAGGCTTTGGAACTCTATTTTCTGGAGTATTTAGTTACAGAAAAAACTAATCCTTGCCTGCTTATTCTACTTTTGAGAGACACAAACAGCATTTTTCTGCTAAATGGGTTGAGTACTTTATAATATCAAAGAATTTGTGCCAGGGTCGACCTTACTGTGACTGGAGCTCCCTCCTTGGAGAAGGTTGAAAGCTGCATGGGCAGGCACAGATGGGAGAGGTTTATTGCAGGTATGGGAGCCCAGCTGATGAACTGCAGTGCTAGGTGAGGTATTTTATTCAGCATTTAGCTTTGCCTTGCATGTCTGCAGCCTATTAATCCATTCCCATGAGACCTATTGTAATTTTCCAGACACTTGAAAATTTTCAAGCAGATGTCACTTTAAACAAAACCAAAAAACTTGGAGACATATCTGCTGATCTTTTCTGGTGTCTGCAAGCAGTAATTTCTACACTAAAGTTGTTCATTCTTAAAGTAAGAGAGGGACAGGCTGCAATATCTGTCTGGCAGCAATATTCTTTACATTTAAAAATGGAAATGTGGAAAAGGGATGCCTGTTACGTTGGAGAAGGAAAATTTGGGAGTGAGCACTTGATTTTAATCCTGAAAAGGTCTGAAATAGTCAGCTTCAAACTGGGATGTGTCTTGCTAGGAGAAACCTTTACATAAGCCTTTTTATCAGTCTCACTCAGGCAGATAATGAAATTATCTGGAAGACGAATAGGGAAATGCACTTAGGAAAACACCAATGCCAAAAGCTTTGCTAAGTGACATTTAAGTAGGGAGCTTGTCTGCAGGTGGCTCACACCTGAGGAATTTAAAATTTATTGTCATAGTCTGGTTATAGCTTCCCATTTGCCCAACTCCATACAGAGATGTTTGAAACTGGATAATCAATGTATCCCCCTCCTTTGCAAGCTAATAGATTTCCAGCACACACCCAGTTTTCTGCACCATTTGAGGGCAGCCACAGAGGTATCAAGGACACACAGCATCAAGGTGTTTCTGTAGGGACAGTTTCTCTCACCTTTCCTCCTACAGCTTCTCCAGTTCCCAAGGATTTTGTTACCTGCACACACAGGTGACAGATGAATACATTCATTTTCCCAGTTACCTCACTTGCAGCTGTTTCTGTGGGAAAGTTCAGGATGCTGATTGCTCAGTGTGGTGAGAGCTGCTGGGTAGCTGAGGTGATGTTATCCAGCAGCTTTCCTGGTCCTCCTGAGCTACATCAGGGCAGATGTGGGAGGGCTGAACAAGAGCACAGCAAACCTGGCAGCTGTAGCTCAGCCACCCTCAGATTGTGCCATTACAGGTGCTCAGGAGGGTGCTCCTTCATCCCCTGTGTCAGAAGAAAAGAGGAGCATAAGCAGAACTTGTTTTCTGTCTCTCCCACTCAACAGTTAACAAAACAAGAACAGTTGTGAAGCTGGACGCCCCAGTCGCTCCCTGAGTGCTGAGGTGGTGAAGGATTAAGAACTTTGCTGGCTCAGTCAGGTCACTTCATGAGCATCAGAAAATCAGGCAGTGGACTGTGTTACCCATCTGTCAGGAAAGCTACCAAACAGCTTTCAATTAATTATTTTTCAGGAGGAATGCAGATTGTCTTCACCTGGGACAGGGCTGCTGCAGGCCAGAGTCTGTGCTCACAGAGCAGAGCTGCTCCAGCACAGCCAGTGCAACTTGGCAGCCTGTGGCAGCTGAGGATTCAGCCTCTGCTCATTTTTGCTTAAGCCTTGTACAACAAAATGTTTTAACACATGAGGAGTGTTAGCTTTCTTGGTAGTTCCAGGTAATAATGAGATTCTGCTTGAACTCTTGGTGTTTGAGTCTTCATCAGCAAACTTGCAACTGTTCCAGCTGAACAAGTTGTACATTTTCCTCTGAGCCAGAGGAAAGGGTTTGCAATGGTTATAGAAATAAAACAAGTTGACAAAATAGATTTAATGTGTAAAATCAAACCATGTATCTATGAATATGTGAGAAGACATTGAGAGGAAATAATACACATTGCACAGACCACTGAAGGTGCAAGGCAAGCTCGTGCAACGCCACCTGATTTATGGCAGGAGCTTCCCAAGACAAGAAGTTTTCAAGGTTCTCTTCCCTTGCACTGTCATTCTCAACCCCTCCCTTGCACACAGGCAGGCCAATTACTGGGAGAGCTCAGAAGTTTCTGTCACAACTCCAGCAGTTTCTCAAAACAAGTATCAGCTTAAAAAAGCATGGGAGGTTGAAACAGAAGAAAGCTACAGGGATATAGCTGGAGGGGGAAAAGGGAGGGAACATCAGTTGTCGACTTCCAAAGCAATTGTGGATATGGATTGCATGGAAGGCTTCTCATCAGCAGGGAGTCTGACAGGTCTATCAGGGGAGAGTTCATCTACTTCTGTAATAGTAGTTATTTGAACAACTAGAGATCGATATAGTTTCTAGGGGGAGATGCTGCTATTTATTGGGAAATAAGAGAGAAACACTGGTGAAAGTTTCCTCTCTGTTTCTACAGTAACCGCCATCAGAAGGACTGTGCACGTGTTTCCTGGCTGGGGTTCAAGCCTCCATGGCTGCAGAGCCATGGCAGGCAGTCTGTGTCACCCCACAGACCCCATGGCTTTGCCTTGAACCCCTCAGAGTCACACAGTGGGCAGTGAGGGAGGGGTTAGCCCCAGGAGGAGCTCACTTGTGAAACAGAATTCAGCTCTGAGTTTGCAGCTGCCTCTGCTGGGGTTTTTAGGCAGGGAGCCACCCGTGGGTGCCTGTCAGTGATTCTTGTGGCCCCTGCTGCTTCCAGGCTCTCAGGAGCAGCCCTGTGTACTGAGCAGTGTGCTCTGAGCCCAGGAGACACTCTGTGCCCCAGGCCCAGCTCATTCCTCTGTTGAAATATCCTGGGGGGTGCAGGGTGAGTTTCCTGGAGCAAGGGGGTGAGTCCATCTCATTCATTGCATCCTGTGACACTCCTGGCTCTGTCACCCCACAGGAGGGGGATGTGCAGGGCACTGCTGCCCTCCATCACCTCATCCCACAGGCATCCATCACTTCAAAACAACACTCTTAGGATGTGGGCACCTCAGGGTCTGATTAAGTCATGATTAGGAAAACAGTAAATGCTTCTGCAGATGCATCATCAAAGCCAGGCAGAGACACTTCTACTCTGTTAGCAAACACACCTGCAATATCTTTACCTTAAATGAGCTATAAAGTTGTCTGCCTCCCCTTCACTGTTTACTTTGTGCTCCTGTTTTCTGCACATGCTGCAATATTTTGCTCCTTAAGAGGTGTGTGTAATAAGCTCATGAATAACAAATGAGGATTTATGTTTGTGGATTGTGAAATGATATTAACGTGACTATTACTTTTAATCTTTGCTTTTGAATGATGTATTGAGCTGCAGGTAATCCCAGAGGGATGTTATTCGGGGGCTGAGTGTTGAAAACGTCTCCTTCTTTTGTCTTCCCTCCTATTAAGTGTGGAATTGAATGTAGAAAAGTGAAGGAAGTAGGGCAAACACAGGCTCTCTGATTTAATGACTTATTTTATAGTCTTAGACCCCTACCAGCTGTATCTTCTGTGGGGAGGAGGGAGAAAAAAGATGAGAAATTCTGAAATTCTAAACAAGCTACATTTTTTGAGAGAAATTGCAAAAGCCTCTCCATACTAAATCTTGATCTCCAGTAATGAACACTGAAATTTGCTGTTTCCAGGAAACTTTCATTCACTTAAAAACTCAAACCTTCCTTACTATTTGGAAAGGAACAAATGCATTTTCTTTGCAGCTTCTGATTACCAGAACTGGGAGCTGGACTGAATTTTGCAGCCCAACATTTCCAATAATAGTAGACAAAAGCAAAGTGCTTGCAATTCTATTGGAACAAAATTGAATAGACTGTCTCTCCAAATTTACCCTTTTTCAGCTGACTGTGATAGGATGCTATTTCTTTAAGAGGATAGTTTAAAAATGTTCTGCAGGACTGTAAATGTGACAGTAAAATATGATGTCTGCGATGGTTTCATGCAAATATCCTCCCCTCCCTGCAAACATATTTGTAAGTAAACAGAAGATCCTGCTATCTCTTTAAATCCACTGTTCATTTCACAACATCAACAAATGTTGGTCATTATATTTGCATATCAGCAATACTGCTGATAACCTCCATTCCTACATTATTTGTGTACCTCTGATGGTAGAACCGGCTAGACAGGAAAGGAAATTTGGGGACAGAAGGAGAAATACCTGATTTACTATTTAAATTCTCATTTCTCATCCAGATACACTTCTAATAAACATATTTCCATGATATCCATCAAAACCAACTCTGTCCAGCCTGCAGGGATGCTTCAAACTTCCTGGGAAATGTACCTGGGGTTTGCACTGGACCTTCTGTAGGCAGCAGCAGGTGTGCCCAGGGGGAAGGGGCTGCTCCTGGAGGGGACAGGAGGAGGGTGGCTGATCCCAGAGAAGGACAGAAGGAGTAGGCTGCTCCTGGAGGGGGACAAGACAAGGGTGGCTGCTCTGCTCTCTGCACCGCTGGGGCTGGCACAGGGCTGGGGAGAGCCAGCTGCAGAGGAAAACAGGGTGACCACTGTGGGCTGGACCCCCATCTCTTCCAGTAGGCCACTGCTGTCCAGGCTGTGTCACAGCTGCAGCCTGTGGGCCTTAGGAGGGCACTGGTTAGGAAAACTGCCCTGAGTGATGGGAAGTTCCCATCTTCTCTGGGAATTGCTGGGTGCAGGAAAACCTTCTGCAGGACAGGTCTGGCTGGGGTCACCGAGCCACAGCCTGCTGTGTCACCTGCTCCTGTCCCCACTGGGGCAGGAATGCAGAGATGTCCCCAGGCTCTGCTGGTGTCAGCTCCCTGCCCTGCACAGGGTGACACTGCAAAGCCAGCAGGCCATGCTGGAAAGTTGGGCATGGACTCCCACCTCCCCCTCCTGAGGGGTGCTCTAGCAAAAACACTGTGGGGAGCTCAGCTGAAGGTGATGCAGGTTTACAAAAAATGGGGGGAAAAGCCCACAACACTTGGGGGCTTGCAGTGGGTAGGACTTGAAATGTGGTCCCTGCTCTGGGGCAGAGCAGAAATGAAAATTCTGTGGCCCAAGGCTGCCTGGGGAGGAGCAGGGTCCCCTTTCAGGAGCAGAGTGACTGCAGGTCTGCAGCCCTTGGGTACTCACAGCTCAGTCAGGGTGGATAAAGGGTGAAGGTTAGGTCCCTTTTGTCCTTTCCAACCTTTACTCTGTGAGACATTTTAAATTTCAGTGGGAATTCTTATTCTTCAAGCTCAGACAGTACTGTCCTTGAAAGCTGGTAGACCTAATTATGAGAGGCTTAGAGGGATGGTGAATAGATCATCTTCGCTTCTTGAGTTAATCTTGATATATAATGCATGGCAAATATTGTCTTGTTTCTTTTAAAAACCGTCAGTGAGAGGAAATTCCAGAGACGGGAAATGCAATCTTTCAAAGGATTAAGAGAGAACTAACTAACATGAACCAGATCATTAGCTTTGTATTTTCTGTTTTTGTATTTTCTGTTCCACCTTCTGATGCCCATATTTCACTCATGAGGATGAGTTGGAATGACTCCAAAAACTAAGTGGAAATTAATTTCTCAAAGGCTGATCTGAAAGTTAAAATGCATTTCAAAATCACTTGCTTTACAGATCCCATCCATTTGCCCTGAAGAAAGAAAAAAAATAATGCTTTATGTAGCAACACAAAGTACAAGTTGAAATGAATCTGGGTGAGGCACTGAAGGAGGTTCAGGGGGAGGCAGCCAGTGAGCCAGGGCTGCTGTGAAATGGCACATCAGCCACTGGGAAGGTGTTTAACAGGTTTGAAAGGGATGCTTAAAGCAGAGGATTTTTAAAGGAAGCTGCGAGGATGATGCAAGGAAGATTGTATGCACTGCAATTTCCCCTGAAATTTTAAGATATCAGAATTAGGTTTTTGAGGGCACGCCCTATGTTATAAAACCTACATTACAGAAAAATTAGGAAAAAAACTATCAAAGATTTGATTTTATTTTCAACATTATGTTCTCTAATACGCACCATTTAAGAAGCTATTTTCAAATTGAGACTAACACTGATAAAATGTTAAAATTCTTTTTTCCCTCTAAAGCATGATTTTTATGATACATAAATTGTAATCTCTCTAAAATAGTAAACCTATGGAAGGTTTAATTACTGCAAGGTTAATTTTCTTTTTGTGACAAAAACCTGCATTGCAGAAGGTTCCACAGAGCTCTTTTGCAACTGGCTTTAACATGAGCATTTTCCATTTTATTTCCATTGCAAATAAAAAAAGAGAGAGGTAATTAATTGGGTGTTCTACTCTGTTAGAAAGATTCTCTTCTGAACATGTCTGAGCTCCAAATAAACACAGCAGAACTGGGAGAAAAGTAGGGCTGTTGTGAGCTCTGATTCGAGGCTCAGCCTCAAATAAAGTCCCTCATTTCAAAGCTGAGAAATAAAGGGTGAACCAGTGGTGCTTTGAGTTATGAATACATTTCAGATCTTTGCTGAACTATGACATGAGGCTAAGGATGATAAATATTGTGAAAGTGATTAAAGCACAGAAATGCATTTGTGTTATTAATATTAGGTAATTAAAGTCCTTGCATCCTTCCTAGCTGTTATTACAGAGAGGGAAGAGGAATCACAGTGACATTGATACCTTCATTTCCAGAATTGCTGAAAAGCCTCTTCTGCAACTTTTTCCCATGTGCCATGGTTACACTGAGCATCTCCAGGCAGTCCCAGGGCAGCAGAGCAGTGGCACAAGTCAGCTGGTTTCATATCCATCCTGCAGAGCAGTTTGGAAGGGATTTCTCTTGGCATGGCATAGGGAAGAAAGGATCAAGTGCTGCAAATAAGGTATGAATCATTTAATCCTGACACTTTGTACTGTGATTCACATTGCAAGTGAAAGTGTGCCTTGGGGTAAATAAAATGCTGACTCTGCAGGAGGAAGTGTCAAAATCAGTGTGGATTTTAATAGCACTGGATGTTAGCACTGACATTTCAGTGTGACTGACTGGGGAGATGAGTTACACGTGCCAATCTAACTGAGAAAAATGCCCACTAAATCAGAGCTAAAGACTGAGTGGGAGTGACTGGCTCCTTCCTGCTCTGGGGAAGCACCAGGGAGCAAGAAGGAAAGCTGGCCAAACTCACTGGAGGAATTATTTGCACCACTGCAGAACTGAGGTTTCCAGAGCTGCTGTGTAAACTTCTTTCTTAATGTTTAACCTCATTTGAAAAATAAAATGCAGTACCCATGAAAAACTCCTTTTTCCACTCTTCAAATGGGTATTTTCATCCTGTTCAACCTATTTGCGCTGAGTTAAAGCCATAATTGCTAATGCTGCTTTTGGTTCAGTGTTATTCTGGACAAATTAAGGCAATTATATAGCTCACAAATATATGTAAAACTCTCTGGTACTCTCTGTAATTGCCCTTGAAGTTCAAATGCCTGATGTTTAATATGACCTGTCCTATTAAGTATTGTTCCAAGTAAAGTCAATGGTAAAAGTCCCAGTGACCTCAGGGATGAAGGTTCACACCCTTAGATTTGGTTCATCTTAGTTCAGAGGGAGATTTCATTTTCTTTTAATTCACTAGGTGGTAGCAGTGTACAAATTGTGTTGTGTGGGTTTAGGTTTTTTTCCCCCCCCCTAGTTCTAATCAGACTTGTTTCAGGACCTTCCTTCAATTCCCAACCCATCATTTATTAGTCTTGCACTGAGTTCTTGAGGGGAAAGGAGACAAAAGGTTTTAAATACCCTTCTGAAGGAATGCCAAAACTTGTGCCATCCTGCAGATGTTTTCTTGTGATGGCAGAAGTCACACTGTGTTGGAAGAGAACAGCTACTGCTGGTCAGACAATGACATCAAGGCTGAGCTTAAACACTTTCATCCAGCCATCATATGCAAAAAGAAGAGCAAAACATTAAATCTTCACTGGTTCTGTGTCCCTTCCACCAGTTTTTACTGAATCCCCTGCAATGTGTCAGGCAATGTGATTAAATGAATGTCCATTATTATTGCAGTCGGTCCTGGGAAAGCCACAGTGTTCAGCAAGGGGTAATCTAGCTGACAATAGGCAAGGGGACTTGGGCTTCCAAACTACTAATCTAGGTAGAGTTCCTGCTGAGTGTAATCCATATTTTTCAGCAGTGGATGTGCAGATTAATGAGAAGCTGTCATTTGGAACAGATGATGCTGTTTTGTTCACTTTTATCACTGCACATTCTGGGATTAACCTCCTGATCTGCATGTTGCTACATGAGCATTAACCATTTCTTGGGAGACACAAAGGGGGGATTACAAACCCCCTGTGCAGTCTTTCTCCAGAAATTGTTGTCAGACAGGCAGGTATAACCTGTGACACTTCACCACTACCATGCCCTCTCTTTTCAGTGACCATGGCCAGCCCTGAGCGGTGCTCTGAGGGAGTTGGTGACACCAATATGCCACTGAAAGCCTCCTTCCTGCCAAAGTGCTCCTCAGCATCTCTCCAGAGAGTCTCTGTGCCCCTGGCTTCTCACCTACCACTGCTCACCCCTTTTTTCAGTTTGCTCTGCTGCTCAGGATCTTCTGGGGGCTGGGGCACATTACAGCACCAGCTTTACCCAAAGCTAACTCCAGAGAAGGGGCTGTGCTGCTCTGGGTTATCTCTAATTTGGGATCACAGCTCATCAAGCACACAGGTGCTCCTCTCCAGGGCTGTCTGGTCCTGCCCCTCTCTGTCTGAACAACCCTGGCCAAGGGTGAATGCCTCACCCAGGGCAGCAACTTGAAACTAGATCAGTGTTTTTAAAAAATATGCAGCTCTACATTTCATCCCTAGTGTTCTACTGCAATAGATTAGGGATGGAGGGATGATGGGAATTTGAAGGGCTCTATCAGAGAGACATTTTTAGCCTAAAAATGTGTGATGCTAAGTAAGATGAAGATATTTATGTACTGATAGATAATGGCCAGAAGTAGCAGAGATATGATGAATGCAATCCTCCAGTGAGTGGCAAGCACCAGCTGTAGTTATCCAATATCTCTGTCTGATCCTAGTGGGATGCAGATAGGAGCCTTATCACGAAGTAAAACAGAGTCCTGACTGAATCAGACAGGCTGACACTGGCATCACTTTGCAGAAGTTGCTCTATATAAAGCTTGCAGCAAATGTTATTTTCTGGTAGTACAATGAAATAAATCCAGGGGACATTTGCAGGAAAGCTTTCAGAATTCCTCCAGGCAATGACTGTGGAAGAGACACTGTAATATAAGCACACTCTTGCTTTGTGCAAAGCACAGTGAGACAGGCAGAATTAACATTGATGGGAGAAGGAACGCTCAGGTTTCATCAAGATGTTTAAATATCTGATGTCATTTTGCCAATTTGAGACTGAGTGGCAGGAATATACTGGGTTTTGTATGTTATTTTTGGCATCAAATGAGATACTGAATTTTTAAATGCTCATGCAAATGCAACAAAAAAAAAAAGTCGTTGTAAATGGATGTTATATCTTAATGAAATGTCCATTTTCTATGTCTTTGCATAATACCTTGGGTAATATGAAACTTTAATAGTGCCACAAAATAATCCTAAAATATATGATAGAGATGATGATAAAACAAGACAGACAAGATCAGATTTCCATTTTCTTTTGGTCCTTGTTACTTCATAATTGCTAACAAAACTTTCAGAATAAAGGTCTCAATCTAAAACTTCAGCAAGGAAATGATTCACACATGGAAAGCAGCAAACAAAATCTTCCAGTTCATGTTGCAAAGATGTGAATGAGAGGAAAGCAGAGTATATGCTGATTCTGTGTCATCCTCATCCTACAGCTATCACTTAGGAATTAATAAAACATACAAGGCTCTGGTGCAGCTCCATCCCTGCTGGCTGCTGCTCTGGTGATACATTGCAATAATATGCCAGTGATAATATTCCAGTAATAAATGATGGCAATATCCCATCAGATCCTCATCACTCCAGTGATGCACTGTGCCCATCTATCAGCAGGCAATGGAGTTTAGGCATTAGTGGAAGAGGCAAATTTCATTGTACATGCTCTGAACACAGGGCTTGACATAATGCAGCATAAGGGATATGGGATGGAGCAGGGACTGCACATGGAATGCCTGCTGCAGAAATGGGCTCTTCTTACTCCTTGAATACTCAAAATCTAAAGGGACTGTGAGTGTGCAAACCATCATAGAATAGGATCACAGGTTCATTTAGGATGGAGAAGACTCCTAAGACCATGGGGTGGTGGAACTGCTTGGGAATCAGCTCTCCAGGTTTTCATCATCCTGAACTACCATGTGTTGGGTGATTGTGTCTTTGTAGTATTAATACAGCAAAATGATGTACAGCCCTGGCATAATAGGTCAGGATCAGGGGGCCTTGAATTTGATTAGTGTCTGCTTCTCAGCCTGTTCTTAAGACAGTGACTACTGCCAGAGGGCCTGTAAACTATTTTGGGAGTGCCAACCAAGTCTTCGGCAATAATGGTGTGATATTACACCTGATAGACTAGTAATTGGAGGGAAAAATTAGAGATACTTCTCATCACTAATTATTCTTTATTTCTTTTATTTGGCAGCTGTCTTCACAGGAAGCTTATACAGATGCAAATCATCACAGCAGTGACATTTTCTCTGGAGCCTTCTCAGATGACATAATTCATAGATAACTCTCCAGTGAGATTCCCTGAAGAACTGATGCATCCCAGCTCCCAAACAGTGATGTGAGTTTGGGAAGTCATGCTGAATCACCTGCCTACAAGCAGGTTTAAGAAGGGAAGATTTTACTTTGGAAGCCAAAGCAGCAACACCAAGACGTTTAAGGGAAGAGAGTCCATTTTGGGTAGCAAAGTGCAGTTTCAGATGTTCAGTTTTGATGACAACAGACCAGAGAATTAAGCAATGCACTTTAAAGATTTTTCTTAGCCTTTCTGATACTGAATTTCTCCAGAGGAACTCAGTACCAGCCAGCTCTGTGATCAATAAGTATGCTATTGATGGAGAGCAAGGGAAGGACTTACAGAATCATTAAAGGTCAGCTGACTTGTCCCTAAAGCTCACATGCTCAGCATCTGTTTCCCTCTTAGGAGTCACAGACTGAGGCAGTGAAATGCACCCAGGAAAGAAGGTTAGATTTTGTATGGCTGGCTGAAATTTGTATCTCCCAGCACTGAAGAATATTAATTTCTAGGGGCTGGTCATGAGAAAGCAAATTAGTCACTTCTGCTTCCACTGTTCTTTGATGCAAAACAAGTAAGATTGTTATATTTGAGTTCAAATAAAATAAAAAACCCAATCCAAGTAAAGCATCAGTCACAAAACTTGGAGCACACAGTTTCATCACCCAAAATGCTGCTATTGTAAAGTTGGTTCAGCTGCAAAGACTGCATCTTTTAGTACATTATAAATAAACTTTTCAGGATACTGTTGCAAGAGTCAATGACACATGCTGTAAAAAAAGCAATTAGAAGAAAAGAAAGTGAGGAGGGGTGAGGATCGCCAAGTGGAATATACATGTTGTAACCCTGCAGAGCACCAAGAGCCACAGGGGCAAACTGCAGGTCTTGCTGGGCTTGGAACATTTTGTTTGCTTTATTTCCTTCCAGGAGTGAAAGTGGGACTATAGCCTGAGATGGGAAAAATATCCACCTCTGATATAAAGATTGTTAGTGATGAAAACTATCACAGCCTTCATGGAATTGTTCCTCTACTTAGGAAGGACCATTTTTAGCAGCCTGAAATATATGTCTAAAACATACAAAAATTTAGGTTGCCTACAGTTGAAGCAATTTTGGTTCTACCACAGATTTCCTTGTTCAGCAGAGGTTTCTGCTTTCTGGTGGCTTTTACCTTTCCAGTTATTTACTCTACAGCCAAGTTATTATGTGTCTTTCTATTCTGTTTGACCTTTAGTACACCTATTGATTTATTTTCTTTTAAACTTCCCAAGTCCATGGTTTTATTTTGTCAGCTGTATAGCAATGTTTTCCTGAAGCCTTGGTGTATTTGTTAAATGCTCTTCCTAAGTGAACTAGGCTAATAATCTCTCTAAGATTACCTTGAGCAGATCTATTTTCCACCCTTGATCAGCATCAACAGTAGCACACACCTTCCAGTCTCTGTTAATTGAATTAAATATGAACTTTTCCTTTGTTGTCCCATACTGAACTCAACCTGTCAGGCTCTGTTGTCTCAGCCACCTTGCCCATAGTTTTAATGAACTAACAAGGAACTAGCATTTTCAAAGTTTTCTGGAATTCTCTCCTGTCCATGAGTTACTGAAAAATGAACATTACCTGCCAAAAAAGCTTCGCAGCCAGCTGTGTTAAAATTTCTCAATGCAAATTACCCAGAACTTCTGATTTAAGTATGTCTAACTACTGTAGCTGTTGATTAATATCCTCTTTAGTTACAGTAGGAATAGAAAGTATATTACCATCATCATCTAACAAATACTTCATCCTTTCCTGCAAATACAGAATAGACATCTTTATTGATTTTTTTTGCATTGTTGCTAAATAAAAAAGAAGTATCTGTTGTTTCTGTTTGGGAACAGACCCATCGGTCTCTTTCAAGTGGGTTTTTTTCCACTCCAGAAATGTTTTGCAAAAACTGTTCCCTTATTAATGTTCTCAATGACACATTTTTGTTTTTGTTGTCAATTATCTATCCTCTTTTACTATCTCATTTGTCTTTTTTGTCCTCATTGGTAAGACTTACTTTTATGGCTGCATTCACTTCCTACTGCAGAGGTTTTTGATTTATTATGCTGAGTTTATTCTGTTGTGTTTTTACACAGATACAGCCTTCTTTCTCCTGTTTAAATAAGATATCCTTAAGTTGTTCTTACAAAGCTCTCATATTTTCTGCCTTATTTCCTTCTTCCAGTTGATCTTGCTCATAATGCTTTTTGGCTTTAAAAAGCCAGCTTTCTTAAGGCACCACTGTATTCTGTACTGGTTCAAACTTCATTTTCCTTGCATATAGCAATATTAGTTGAATTATTACCACTCATATGTCAGTAATGAAGCCAAGATTGGTGCTTGGTGTAGGTATTTCCCCTTTATTCAAGACCACATCAAAGCCAGGCAAGAATTACACATAAAACTGATTCATTCACTCCTAGCACTGAAGTATTCCTTTCTGGGAAAGGTTCCTCATCTTTCCTCCGGGAAAGACCTGGCTGCAGAGTTAAACCAGGAGAAATGCCAGCCTCACCAGAGGAGTTTTATAGCTCCCTGTGGGATATGGCAAATCACTCCAGCTGGGCCCAGGCACAAATTCCACCTCCCTCCTCCTTCCCCCATGGCAGGGTTCCCTGGCAGTGCCTGAAATGAGGACAGGCAGCTGTGAGGTGTCCTCTGCCAAGGCAAAGAACATTAACTCTCCTCTGATCACCCGTCTGATGGGGGATGTAGGGCTTGGGAAGGAATCATTCTCAACACATGGGTTCTACCCCAGTGTTGCCTGGTGTCAAGGGAAAGACCTCCTCAGAATTCTGCACTGGGCTGGCTTCCAGTCTGTGCTAATTGTGAAGATAAAGGATCAGAGCTTGGCTTTCTGGAAGGCTGAATGTTGCATGGTTTTCTGCAGCTATTCACTCAGCTGCTGGCCAGGAGCACAAGCTGCTTTAAGGATTTGTATCTGTGTGGAGCCAGTTTGGGTTCTTGCTCTTTTGAAGGAGAGAAAGAGCTGATGTTCCCCATTTCCCCCTCTCCTTATGGCCCAATATTATGACTGAACAAAACCCCTGTTCAGTCTGGGACCCTGGACTAAAACATCTCCACATTGTTTTCCTGCCTTGCTCTCATTGCTGCTGTAATTGGAGCTGGTTAATGTGCAGTGGCTTCGTTAGGTGGTTAACAGACCCAATTAGGGCTGAGTTCAATATCTGTTCTGTTGCTTTGCAAGGACCAAACTGGCTTACATCTTAACTGATTAGAGAGAGAAAAAAAAAAAATCTTTCAGCAGCTCTTTCCCAGTGCATCATCCCCTCTGTCTCTGGAAGTGCTTGGATTTATTTGTGTGTCCTCAGCAGCAAGGCAAACACCCAGAAGGGCTCCCCAGTCCCTTCTCTGTGGGACACTGAGTCCTGTCACTGCTGGGGTCACACACCCACCCTCCCAGCCCCTGCTGGGCTGAAGGAGCACAGGTCCCCTGACCCCTGGGCTGATGGAACACAGGTCTCCTGGCCCCTGGCAGTGGTTCAGAGGTCTCTGGGCTGATGGAGCACAGGTCTCCTGACCCCTGGGCTGAAGGAGCACAGGTCCTCTGACCCCTGGGCTGAAGGAGCACAGGTCCTCTGACCCCTGGGCTGATGGAACACAGGTCTCCTGGCCCCTGGCAGTGGCTCAGTGGTCCCTAGGCTGATGGAACACAGGTCTCCTGGCCCCTGGCAGTGGCTCAGTGGTCCCCAGAGCTGCTCCTGAGTCACAGTGTGCCCAGTTCTGTGCTCCCCTCTGTGTGATGTGGGATCCTTCTCTGCTCACTCTGCTCAACAGAAACATCCCAGCCCACTTAAAGTGTGGAGTCAGGCTGAGCATCCAAATATGTCAAAAATATTAACAAAGCTTCTCTATAGCTGTTCTTCCCACTCTTCAACCAAAAAAAAAAAAATCTTTCTATTTTGGAGCTTAGGCTCTAGGCTTAAATAGTACATATACATGAACTTTCACCATGTGATTCTGTACTTTATAAAACCATGGCAAAGAAAATATACTGATTTCTTGCCAGGTTCCTCCCCCTCAGTCCTGCTCCTGACACTAAGAGCTTGTTGTAGAGCCAGGAATATTCCATCCTTACAGCTAGGCTTTGACAGTAGCTTCCTTTTGTGGTTGCAAGTGAGCCATAAAAGGAAAAAAAAAAAAAAAACCAACAAAAACCCAGGAAGAGTTACAGCAAATTAATAAGTCTGTTTTGCTGAATATGTTATTTCTATTAAAATTTTAAAAGAGTTTTAAGTGACAGTAAATGTGGTCTTATTTTAGAATGGTTTCCATAACACTACACAACAGTTGCCAATGGCACTTATGCCTTGTCGTGCATACACACAGTTATTTAGCTGACAACAGTGTTTAAGCTATTAAACAAGATAATATTGCAACTGTTATGCAATGGTAAAGCTCTCACTTGAAAGAAGTATTTGGGCTTTTTAGCTGAAAGTTGACTTTTCTTCCATATTCATTTATATTTGCTTTATTAGAAATGTATAATTTAATGTAATATTCAAAGCCCTTAGGGTATACACTCAGTTACCTATAAAACATTCATGCACATTGAACACTTTTTTGGTGCCAGTTCTTGGCTTTGTACATCTGCTGCACAATACTGAGTATTCTAACTAACAACATGCCACTGCCTTAATTGAGTTTAGGTGTTCGAGTCATTTATTTAAATTTAGTAGTGTGAATAATTTATTTCAATTTACATTTTAATTATTTTACCCACTTTTTTGGGAGTAACCTCATTTTCTAGCTTCTAAAAAAATAATCGGCATATGTTTACTGCAGCAACATTCACACTTACTAAATTCTCTGAGAAGTTTAGTTCCAAACTGAGAAATACTAATGAATTATTCATACCCCAGGCACTAGCTGGAGCTGAGTTAGGATGTCCAGATCTAAAAGAGACCTGGCCTTCTAGAACCTAACATTCCCTAAAGCTCCCTGAGATTTGTACATCTGCTATGGCAAGTTGGACTAAGCTGGATTTAAGTATGGTAAAATGTGAATATTTCTGCTGTCCATATGGATTTGTATGTTGCTTTTATTATTCTTATATATTATTATCTGTAATTGACCAGTTGATTGGGGCATCACACATGGCATGGAGTTCCTTGTGCTCACTTCCTCATCTAAGCAATAGATGGTAAGGTCTGAGACAGGCATTCCATTACATTTTCCTGTAGTAGAGATGGCCTTTGAGTAAATATATGTATTATATCTAAATATCTGTATATGGGCCTTGCCCCAAGGAGTCCCAGTTGATTCTGAATGGCTTGCAGCTGCAATGTCCTTAATTGGGCGCAGCTGTGGCCAGCAGGGATAGCTGGGATAAAAGGGGGCTGGGTTTCCCAATCAGGTAGAACCCTGAAGTAACCTCGAAGAAGCAGCAACAGCCTGCCGAGGAAGGAATCAGATGATGAAGAATGGGCCACAAGGAAACCCCCAAGAAGGTATGAGACTTTAGAGAATAATGACTGCAATGGATATGACTACAATTGAGACCGCAGCCTACGGCTACATTTTCCTGTATTTAGGGCTCTCACAGGTGGGGAAATGGAACTAAAGCATCTCATCTGTGGCACCCTCAGGTGTTCCCAAGTGTGCTCAGAGCTCCAGTGGGATTGCTTGGGAGTCAGCTGGGACTGCAAGGAAGTCCAAGCTCTAAAGACGTATGTCTTCAGAAAGAAATGGGGAATTTGCTGGAAAAACAGCAACAGTTTAGAAAGCATTATTTACTTATTTATTTATCTAATTGCTCATTTTCTGAAAAATCTGCTTGCTTTAAAGGTGGGATTTTAGAGGGGCTTAAGATCTGCAAACATACCCAGCATCTGAATCTAGCTCTTACAGAACATCTCTGTTACTGGCACCTGACTGCAGAGGTTTCAGTGTGTTACCAGCACAATCACTCTCCACATTTTGTAGTTTTATAACCAGAAAAAGATGCCTTCAACAAAGGGCAATGAAAACCACTCGGCATTAAACATGTGAGGAGTTTTTCCTTGGTGGCTGAGACAATTTGCCACCACTGCTGTGTGCAGACACGCACCTACACGTGCACCTGTGACTCCTGGGTTGTCTCTTTTTTAAAATGATCCTTTCCAAATACAAGGCAAGCACAGGCAAAAATATATGCATTGTTTCCAGCCTGGATGTCTTTACTGCTTGGATTTCTGCATATAGCTATGTTTGTATTATTCACACTGTCTCTTTAGACTCATGCATATCTTTTCACACACACAAGTGTGCCCTGAGATGTTACAATCTCTTTTACCTGTCGATCTATAGCTATATAAATGTTTCTCCAGGTAATAAACTTCACCGCATTTTACTTTAAAATGTAATTTTTTCCAAATTCACTTTTACTGCTAAATATAGTCCATAATGGCCTGTCCATAAATGAACACCTTGAGAATGGAAAGCGGTAAGCAGAAAATATTTTTAATAATAAAAATCTTTAGTTACAACAAACTACATGCATATCTTTGTTTTGAATATCAATGGAGATGCTACTCAAAGTATTTGTTTTTTTCAGCTGTAAAAGTCCCTTCAGCTGAGCAGAAGTTGGGTGCAGAGGGAGTGACCTGGGGAGTTGTGATTCAGATGTGGTGACAATCATTTTGGCCAAGGCCATGAATTGGAGCCTTCCAGAGTTAAATCCATGATCTGCAGCACCAACCAAAGTGTTGTCAGCGCTGCTGTGCCTCAGAGGACTTCCCTGCTCCAGAGGGGACACAGAATCCCTGTGGAATTGGCCAGTTCTGTGCAGGGGAAGGTCTGACATGGGTGGCTGTGGGGTGCAGTGGTTCCCCTGCTCCACACTCTGCACATCCCAGCTGCAGCTGGGATCAGCTCAGCAGATGGTTAAACCCTTGCTGGACCAGAGCCATCCCCAATGCTGCATTTGGGGAAGGAGCTGGGGAATGACTGTGACAAGCACAAGGCTGAGCTCCCTTAGAAGGAGCTGTCCCAGGGACACTGCAGGCAGTGGGGACAGGGAGGGGAGCCCCTGGCTGGGGGCAGCTGCCCTGGGCACTGGGACACAGGGAGGGGACTTCACATGCCAGGGGTGCAGGGCTGGGCTGGAACCAACAGGCAGCAGAGCAGGAGCATCCCGGGAGGTGTCACACCTGGAAGTGAGCTCCAGGGAACACAGGCTGCTGCAAATCCACTGCATGACAGAATCTGCTCCCCAGCCATCTTTAGCTATTCATTTCTCAGCCTACAGTCTCACTAACACAGGCATTTTTCTCATTCAGACCCTTACAAACCCTGTCCTAAAACACAACAGATTTTGTAGTAATGCTGGTGTGCCAGGAAAAGCTATTGGTGAGCTGTGGTGAATGTGCAATATACACAGCTTAACGTGTTACAACCTGCATGTGGCCTGAAAGTAATAAGATTAAAATAATTTTTGGACAACATAACCTCTGTTTTGAAGGTGATAGACCTTCCTAAAAGCTAAACAGAATATAAGCAAAAGGTGGAAAACAAAAATCAGTTGGTGAAAACAGAAAAAAAAAAAGAAAACCAATTTTTTCCACCCAATATATTTATCATTTGTTTGAAAAATGGTTCAAATATTTTGGTATTTTGTGGGCAACTCTGAGACTAATAGTTCTTTGTCCCATTGCACTCACTATCCAGTACTGCACATATGCAATAAATTTGCAAGAGAGAAGATCGAGAGTGATGGACATAACTGAAAACAGTTTTGGCCTTGTTTGACTGTGAAAGGCTTTTCAGGGGCAGATTTATTTGAGAAAGGGACTTATTTGATGGCTGTGAACCTACCCCCCTCTGCTCACCTTTGTGCTAGAGGCACAGTGGATATGCTGGCAGAAGCCTCGTGCCATACTTTCCCCCTAAGCCTCCACTGCTGCAAACAGGATATTAAATGCTTGGCAATAAAGCAGTTTCTGCTTGTTGTTCAGTAACCTTGTAGCCTTCAGCTCTGCTCGAAAATCTTACAGGAGCCGAGGAGCCAAGCAGGAATCAATGATTTGTATCAGGGAGGTAGAAGGATATTAAAGATACACCGGAGGAAACAAAGAAAGAGGCCAACCTTGGAGCAGCCAAATGGGTAGAGACCCTTTGGTTCAACTCCTAGCCCTCATTACTTGTCCCTTCCCGTGGCTGAATTTAATCTTACATGGTTCTTGCCAGCCCCTCCTCTGGCACTGCAGGCTGGCTTTAAACCTGATGGGTGGCTCTGCTGGGGAGGGAGAAGAGGCAGGTGGGGAAATAGCACTGCTTCTCCATCTGGGCTCCGCTGGGGCCTCTGGCAGGGCACCTCAGCCATGGGAGAGGGTTTCTAGGCACAGGGCTGAGGAAAACTGTTGTTTCTACCCACACCTTCATTATTAGTCCACCCTCTAATTGAGGGCTGCATGCTCCTGGGCAGCCAGCTCCTGGTGATGTCCGGGAGGAGCTGTGCTGCTGATCCTGACTGGACAGAGAGAGGCAGCAGGTGAGGGGCAGGGAATGAGGCCAGGTGAGGGCTGAACGGCAGGTGAATGAAGGTGTGTGCAGGTGTCTGCAGGTGAATGAAGGTGAATGAAAGTGTCTGCAGGCATCTGAAGGTGTCTGCAGGTCTCTCAGGTGCTACTGGAGGTGCTGGACAGGAGCAGGGCTTGCTACTCCTCCCCTCTTGCTCAGCCACTCTAATGGCCTCCCCTGCCTTCTCTTTTCCTTCCTCATCTCTTCATAAAAAGTGTTCAGACTTTTGTTAAACTTGTAACACCCAGAGAGCTGTCCCTGCAGAACGAGCTGCGCCCTTTGGCCTCTGCTTTTCACTGAGTGGTCAAAGCTGCAGTGCAGGACTGGCTGCTGGCCAGCTAGCTCTCATTGTAGCTAACATCCCAGAGGGCCTGGGGATCAATCCTCACACAGACAGAACATTCTCCTCTTCAGGGGTACAGTTTGCTGTAGCTCCTCCTGAGCTGACTCAGCCTGCTCACACAGGGACTGTCCTTTGAGCAGCCAGGTGAGGTCAGGATTGGATGCCTGGAGGGTCTGTCAGGTACATTTGGCAAGAGAGGAAGCCCAGGTTGTGAGTACAGGAATCAAAATACATTTAAAAGTCCCCAGTGAAGGAGGCAGGCAGGGTTGGGAGTGCCAGGCATGCCTGGTGCAGCTTTCAAGCAGTGGGGCTCAGGCCACGGGCACTGCTCTGGTGGCAGGGCTGCAAGGAAATGAAATGTGTGTGTCTTGCTTTCCTCTGAAGTACATAACTCACTGAGAAATCTCCAGGGAGCCTTACTGTTTACAGCTTCTGAGTCAGGGAAGAATTACCTTGTTTTTCTGAGTGCAGTGGATCAAGTGAGTCAGATCAGTTTGGCCAGGAGGATATAACACCCATGATGCCTTTCTGGAAGGGCCGAGGAGAGCAAGCTGAGAGACTGCAATTCCAAACTGGAAGGAAGAGGAGATCCAGGACCTCATGCTGGTCTCTGAGAGCTCACAGCAGAGAGCTGTGAGGGCACTGAACCATGATGATTTGGGGACCACCATGACGCAGAACTCTGAAGGGCTAAATCTGGTCCTAGTTAGAGCAGTGCAATCCCAGAACAGCCTGTTCATTCTGAGATGTGGTGAAGAACCAACAGGAGCACATCCAGCCTCCATGAGCAGTCACCCTTCCATCTCTCCCTGGATCCACTGGGTGAAGCATTTCCACACTTGGCACATGCAGGGCTGTCCCCCAGCCCCTCTGCAGCTAAAGGGCCCCCTAAGACCCCTGGGGTGATGGTGGCTCGTTCTGCACAGAGCATCTCTCACCTGATCTGAAATGAGCCCTCATTCTTGTGTATCGCCATAAAATCCATCTGGAATGCTTGATTCTTCTCATTTAAACGCCAAGCTTCCAGATCAGTCCAAGTGTAATAAAAGAGTCTTTAACTAATTCTGAGTGTTCTCCTGGCCCTAGCAGAAGGCTGGGAGAGAGGATCAGTGCTGTTAAATCCCTCTGCTGTGCTCTCCTAAGAAATGCCACAGCCTTCAGCCCCACCTGGCATTATTGCCATTGTTGTCCTTTAGGGGTTGATGTTAATGACGACTGAAAGAGCTTAATGAGCATGGGCCTTGAATAAGCTCTTTATACCTTATAAAATAATTACATTTTATTGAAAATTCCACAGGGCCAAGCTCACAGAAGCAGTCAGGGGTGCCAATTTAATAGGATATGGTACAGTGCTTTACTCAAATAAGGCTAGATCCTTCAGAAGTTCACCTTCATGGCCACAAAGGACAGCAGGGGCCTCCTGAGCACAGGATACCTGCTGTTATCCACCCTGGGGCTCTGGGGAAAGGCAGTTCAGCTTATGGATCACATAACACCTCTGAAATGGAGTGGTGCTGTTTGGTGGGAGGAATAGGATTTGTGTTCTGACAGCACAGAGACACCTGGTGATCCCTGATGAAAGGTGGCTTGTCAATAGCCTGTTAAACATTCCTTAAATAGGGATGGTGAGCTCCTTTTCCTGGTCTTCCTCCCATCCAGCACAGATCAAAATTGTTGACCTATTAAGGAAAGAAAGACATTCCCTAAGGAATGCCTTGTGGTGTCTTCTGGGATGCAGTGGGGCCTCTGCCTTTAACAACACACAGCAGTGGAAGCTCTTAATGGGGCTATGGAAAGTTCTTAAATAGGAAGGAATGACAAAGAGCCTATTGAATCTGGGTAGGGTAAGTTTCTCATCATGTAAGCATTTTGCAAGAGGAAACGGCTGAGTGACTCACAGATAAATTGCTTGTAATACATTTCATTAGAAAATTAAAATTTGTAAATTTATTTTTCATCTTTAAGCAAAATGCTTCCACATCTATCACTGAGGAAATATTCTTTGGGTCTGCACTGAATACAACAAAGCACAAACAAAATACTCCCATAATGTGCTTTGAATGTTATCAAATACATTTTCTGGATGAAATTTAAACCCTTGTAAAAATTTTTTAAACCAGTGCCAGTTTTTAAATATTATATTATTTATACTGCAAAAATACTTAAGAATCTCATAATTTCAAGACCAGAACTTTTAACAAAATGTGATTTTTTTTCCACTAATGGGCCCACGGAAACTCTTTTCGAAATATTCACTAGATGTGTGCAAGACCTGTGTGTCAGAGACTGCAAGGACCAGGGGTCAGTGAGCATCCTTGCAGGCCATGGCTCTCAAGGCAGGGAGTCTGCAGCTACTGATGAGATCTGAGCTGCAGCCTGGACCTAAAAAACAAGGGAAGCCTTCAGCATGCAGATCTCAAACTCCTCTGGTGGCAAAATTCTGAATTTTGTGTTAACACAAAATCAATGCAGAAAATCACAGGATGCTTTAGAAATGTGAAATTCTGGTGTGGTTTTTCTCTGTCTCATGGTTTCTGAGTCCTTGCAGCAGACCATGGCCATGTTTTCCAGTTTTTGCTTTGTAACTGTGGTGGTTAACAGTGTATTTTAAAATGTCATATGCCTGAATAATTATCAAATTCCTCCTATTCCTGTGACATTTCCAGGCTCCTGTCCATGGCTGCTCATTCCTACTCAGCCCACCAGAGCTTCTGAGCCTGCAGCTGAGGAACACTCCCTATATAATTGCTTTAGCTCTTGGCACAAGTGCAGAGTGGGATGAAAAGTAGGGAATTTTCCAGACTGGGTCCACTTAAAGGAGAACAGAGTGGTTTTCAGCCTGTGAAGATGCATTTTGGAGCTTTCATCCATCCCTCTTCTGCAGCAGGTTATGGGACCATCACAGTTCCCTGCAAGCTTCTGCCCAGTTGTAGTTGTAGCTGTCAGGAGGAATCCAGCCCTGATGGGGAGAAATGTCCAGCACAGTCACACATTTTGCCCAGAACAATTGCTAGTTGTGCTTACAAGGTAATAAACAGCAGAGAAGGTGGCAAGAAGTTAAAAAGTTGAAAAGAAGAAAGGTTTTTTTTAAAAAAACCCACCAAACCTGTTTGAGCAAAGCAAGGCCCAAGCACTTCCCATGTTTTACCCCTACAACAGGGAGCCAAAATAAACCAAGGCAGGTTTATTTGACATCTGGGGATGTCACCCTGTGTGCAGGGACATCTGCCATGGGCAGGCACTTGTGGAGCACTGAGGTGGAGCTGTGTCCAGGCTCAGTCAGGCTCTGGAGCCAGCCCCTACAAATGTGTGTGTTCAGTGCCAGGGGTTACACTCTGGTGTCTGTCTGCAGTTTATAATGAAATAATTTCATTAGGCAGGTGTGAGGTGTGAGGTAAATGTACAGTGTAATCCTGTATAACACAATCATCATCACATTTTGATTCCCCTGCCCATCACCTTCCACATTTATCTTCAGAGACCTCTTAATGAAACAGCTGCTTAGATTTAATTAAACAACAGCATTATATAAACAAGTTCTTTTGTTTTGTGTGCTGAACAGGGCATTCATCTTCAAAAGCTTTTCTGCCAGAGCTGGCCTGGCTGCCCCTTGACTTGTCTCTACTCCAATTACCACTCCAGTTTAGCTGATTAATTTGTAGCCACTGGCAAACATGCACAGTTGGCAGGACATCATTCCGTTTCAGTGACAAGCACTATAAAAAGATCATTATTTTCATTAGCATAAATAACTGCATGTTGATAGAACTCTGCTTTCTGAAAATAGGTTAAAGTCTTAACTGGCTGTGTCTTAACAGTGGCCTTGAGTGGGCTGCCCCCTCCTAAAATTCTGAATGGTGCAGGACTTTATTCATTACCCAGATATAATTGGAAGGAAAATTATCACATAAGTGAACAATAAGCTATCAGTGTATAATGCTTAATGACTGCACTCAGCCCAGTAATAGTATGTAATGATTTTTTTTTCTTAAAATGAGACTTTTTTTTGGTAAATGCCTGTATAGACACACACTAATTTTTTACCAAGCCATACATAGTTGATGGTATATAAGAAAAGTCAATGAAAGAAACAATCATGCACAAATAAATATTTCTCCTGCATTTCCTAGGGCATGCAGATATTATTTTTCTAGTCACTTGCCTGGGTTGGCTGCTTTGAAAGCTTTCATGGCTGCACTCTACTAGTCAATCATGTTCCTAAGAGTTTTTCCCTTACTGGGTCTTTAAGAGTTGATATTTTGTAACATGGTCCTTTGAGTGGAAAGGTTTAGTTTTGTGCCATTCTCTTGTCCCCACCATGAAGACACCTGGTACACACCAGGACACCAACAATAAGAAAAGAAAGCAGCAATAATAAGAAGCAGTGTTTGAAAGGTAGCACTTTCAATAGGTTTGGTCCCTTAGCCCAGCTTAGCAGCTCTTCAAATGAAAAAGTGTATTAATACACAGGATGTGACCATCTGGATGTTTTCAACTCATTGTCCTAGAGGGAAAGTTTGAAATGAGATTTCTGCTTTTAGCTCTTAGGGAATATTTGGTTTTATTTTACACAGAAAATGCCACAAATTTTGAAAATATTTATATATATATACACACACACACATATGAACACACAGAACCCTGTCTCTGTAGCAATGGTCTAGGGTAAACACCAGCAAGTGTTGGCCAAGCATGAATTTTAGTCACTGTACTCCCCATATGTGTTCATGATTCTGAGAAGAACAGCCCTTCAAAGGTAGCACTGTTCTTTTTTTACTTAATTCACTACTGATGGCATTAATGGTAAAATAACTTTGTATTATACGGCAAAACAAAAAGTGGGCATGGAAGAACAAGAGAGGCTTTTTTAAAAGTTTTTTTTTACCTTCAAGAAGCCTTGCCACTGCTTTGAAATGTTGCCCAGAGCATTTTTGTGCCCAACTTGTCTATGTCTTTCAGTCTGTGTCAGAAGATGACTTTGAAAATTAGCTGGTTTATATAACAGAGAAGTGCCAAGGGTAATAAAAAAGAGAGCAAATGATTGCCTCAGTATTGAATATTTTCCAGGAAAAAAATGTAGAGGAGTGAAAGGTGAGAAGAAGATTTGGACTCCTGACATGCTCTGCATCCCCAGAGCTCCTCACAGGTGTCCCCAGGCTCCCAGGCAGAGCCTTGCCCTCCTCCTGGGGCTGCATGGAGAGAGCTGAGGAACCTCTTAGGTTGTCAAAGGACAACCAAGCTGAAAATGTCTTGCAAAATGCTGTGTAATGTTTGCTGAAATGTCACACCCAGAGTGGGATGCAGGGGAGAGGAGGGTGGCAGGTCTGACAGCACTGCTGAACACCCAGGTGGGGAATGCAATGGTATGTTTGGATGCTAAAATGGATTGTTGGAAACAGATTTTGAAATCACTCCTGTGAAATGCTTGTTTTGCAGCAAATAGGTCAAAAACCAACAATAAAGGCACATTGAAAAATGCTTTTGCTTTGTCAAAAACAAGTAAAAAAAGAAAAAAAACCAAACAAGCAGGAGAACCCTCTGACTCCATGCTATGGAGCATGAAGAAGTCTGGGAAATGCCTCTCAGGAGCAGTGATTTAGGAAGCCAGGGTGTTTACTGATGGTGGCAGGAGCCAGAACTGCAGCAAACTGTGGTTACCTTCTGGGGAAGGGAGAGAGGTGAAGGGCTGTTTGCAGTAGACAACGACTTGCAGATAGGAGCAAACAGCTTTGTTTGCTTGCTTTAAGTTACTTCAAATCACCCTTGAAGGGTATACAAACTGTGTTTTGGACCCAATTATTTAGGGTGTTGATGCATTGTATGAGCAGGACAGAAGGCACTACTGGGCCAACAGAAGTCAGACACAGAGGTAGAATAAGAGCTTGCCCATTTAATCTCTAGAGAAAACTGGATATTTAAGATGCAGTGCAACTGCTGGCAAATTGTGGCCTTTTAGAATAATGCCATTGTATTTCTGAAAAGCTGCCCAGTTCACCTGGGCTGTATGGACACAGGAGAGGAGCTTTGAGCAGAGCAAGGAGTGCATGGGGCAGCAGTCAGGGTGCCTGCCTGCCAGGTCAGCCCTAAATGTGCTTCACCATCCTGTAGGGAAGTGCTGCTTTCCCTGTGGTAGCAAACTGGCAAACAACAGCTTGCCTGAATTTTCTTAATGAAATAAAAAGTCACCATCTATTTTGGACTGGTGAGCACCTCTGATTTTTGGTAAACACGAAAATTCTTTTATCTGAACTGGCAGTTATAAATGGTTTTAAAACACCAATTACCATGTATGAAAAAAAAGGAAGAGATCAGAATAGCTTTTTACAAAAGATAAAAATCATCATCTTGCATTTAATTGACTTCAAGACCATTGACCTGGAATAGGGGCTGCAATTAAACTCTCAGACTGTCCAGTGTGTCCTCAGAAGCACCTACTCCATCCACAGTCACAGTCAGCAGCTGGTTTGGCAAGTTTGCAAGTGACAGTGGGACTTTGTGCTCCTCAAACCCCAGGCAAACACAGGAGTTGCTTCAGCCCACGCTTGAGATGTGCTTTTTTCCTTGGAATGATTATTTCTGTTACACCATCATATCGCAGGAATTGCCCCAGAAAGCACAACAAAAGCAGGTGGTTCTCCTTGCAAGAACCAGTGCTGAGGACTCATTCTGGTGTCCTGGTCCTTTGCTGAGCAGAAAATGCTTGTGCTTGCATTTTTCTTCAGCTGCTGCTGTCCTGGCTGCCAACATGGCTAAACTCATGATGGATCAGACTCGATGCTTGCTTGGAGCCAACCATCCAAATGCTTTAAGAGGCATCCATGCTGCTTTCCAAGTATCATTGTTGGCTGCCCTCCAGTAGCCTTATCTGGCTAATCTAATACTGCAGAAACAAAACTGTAGAGATTAAAGCAAAAAAGCAATGTGTATGGACATGTTCGTGTTAGAACACTGACAGGGAGAGCACATTTTCAACATAATGCAGGTGGCTGGAATATTTTCCTGTGTCCATTTCCCTACTGTCATACAGCACATTTAAAAACATCTTAGCTTTTTGAGCATGGATTTTTGGGCTGAAGGATCACAATGAAGCTTTATAGCCCTTTCTTATGAAGTGTGGCATTTCTGACATTATTTGATGCGCAAGAGCAACTGCATTAGTCAAAGGCTACGCTTGAATAGTTATCACTTTAAGCCCATGCCCTGGGAGTATTGTATTCGGTTCCCTCATTATTTCAAGCCCTCCAGGTTACACCAAGAGTTGCTATTAGTACATTACAATCATAAAATGAAGGTAGTCACTTTCTATAAGGGTCAAGCTTTCATTCTAGGTGCAGGCAAAGTTCATTCCACAGCTCAGGTGGACAGGCAGTGCCCCAGTCCAGGCGTTTTGGCTTCCCAAATGTTTTGTGTACAGCTCTACCTTTTGGGTCCAAGGCTCATTTGGCCAGCCCTAAAAAATTTAAGGGAATCTAACACTGCAGCATCCATGTGCTTCAGCCATCAGCCTGCTCCTCTTACTTTGGATGTAGTGTTTGGGTCAAGGTCATGGGTGTTGCACATTCCTGTCAGAGAAGAGCATTCTAAGCAGGAAATAAAAAAAAAAAAAAAACTGGGGAGCACTCTCCTCATTTAAGCCATGTCTGCTGCAGCACATGGCCAAGTTTCCATGCCATGTCTTTCATTTGTTAATCATTTTTTGCAAGAGAGTAAGATCCCTTTTGCTAAAGCAAGTCTTTCATAGGAGTGCCTCATGTCTGCTCACCATCAGTGCAATGGAAGCCATCAGTTTAATGATAAGCTGATAGGATAAAATCTTAATGCATCTCACTGATGCTGCTTTGCTGAGGAGGCCAGGAAAGAGCTTTATTTGGCTGTGTGTGTTATCTACATTCTATAATGCTTTCAAGCTTGGTCTTTTAATGTGGCACCGTCCCTATAAATAACTCCTGTTCTTACCTTAATTGCAGTCCTAACCACCACTAGTAAAAGAGTAACATCACAACTGCATCCTGAATAATTTCTTTTCATCTTAAATTTTAAAAGTTTCAGCCACACATAAAAAACCAAAGGTATTTTCTTGGAAGCTTTCTGAGGAAACACCAAGTTCCCAGAAGCCTCAGGTCTATGGCATGAAATCCTAAAACTACAAGAACCTTTCTTTGACCCTGCCTTTTTACAGCAGTTTGTCAAGAAAAATTAAAATTTGAGGACTTTAAATGCTGTGGTATCAGATAATAAATATATCATCCTGATAGTCCATTTAACATATTTATTTAGATATAACTTTCTAAAAGGCATATATAGACTACAGATATGCCCAGTACACACAGAGATAATCAGTAGAGATATGTGAGGGGTTTTCCTTCTAATGTGTAGTGCTTGGTAAAACTTCTTATTCAAAGCATTGCCAGTTTTTGAACAATTAAGGCAAGGCTACTGTTGCAGACATCTTTTACGAAAAATCCTTTCCTTAGGATTTTTCCTCCTGAGAAACTGCGAGGCTTCAGGAAGTAAACAATGATTATCTGCTGCTGTGGAATGCAACAGATGGATCTGGGATTGGTCTCATAGAGTTGTTTCTAATTAATGGCAAATCACAGTCAGCTGGCTCAGACAGAGAGTCCAAGCCACAAGCCTTTGTTATCATTCTTTCTTTTTCTATTCTTAGCTAGCCTTCTGATGAAATCCTTTCTTCTATTCTTTTAGTATAGTTTTTAATATAATATATATCATAAAATAATAAATCAAGCCTTCTGAAACATGGAGTCAGATCCTTGTCTCTTCCCTCATCCTGGGACCCCTGTGAACATGGTCACAGGCCACTCATTTTGAGCATTTGCTAAGCTGCTGTTCCAGTGGCCAGCCGGGTCAGCAGGCTCTTTACCACTGGGCTCCAAAGCTCACCAAAGCTGCTGCAGGGCCTGTCCTGTGTGAAAGGCACACTGCTGTGCTGAGGACATTTCAGCCCTGTTGCCAAATACAATCCCTTCCCCACAGGCTGGAGAGCCTCACAGAACTGCTCTTTGAGGCCAGGATTCCCCAGACTGAGGCCAGCGTGGGTTGGTGCTGACCGTGAGGAACTATCGGAAACAAAGCGGGAGAAATGACGAGGAGGCCTCCATCTTATCAGAAGGCTAATTAATTACTTTGTTACACTATATTATTCTATACTATATTACATCTAAACTGAATCTGCCAAGCACTCAACTCTGCACACCCTGCACAGAATCTCATGACTCTCAGTGACAGTCCCGACACACACACACACATTGATAGGCCCTGAGAGGCCAAGGAAACAAAACACCATCACTGGGTAAACAATCTCCATATTGCATTCCACTTTTGCACAAACACAGGCACAGCAAATGAGATAAGAGTTGTTCTTCCTTTCTCTGAGGTTCAGAGAACGTGAATCTCAGAAATATTCTTGGGAAGTTGCGCCTCGCTTTTCTCTGTGAGGAGAAATGTGGCGACAAGGAACCAGCGGAGCATCCACAATTTCAATACTCCCTTGGTTCCACTGATGAAATTCTCTTCTCTGGGGAGAGGAGCTAAAGCAGCGCACAGAGGGCTCTGGCCCTGCCAAGGTGTGTGTGGGAGAGGAGAAATCCAGCCCAGCCAGGCTGCACAACCACCCAGCAGCAGCAACATGATGTATGAGCACCCTGCTCGTTTGCACAAGGCAGCAGTGGAACACTAACTTGTTTCCATGGCAACCCGAAAAAGAATTACGGCTTTAAAGCTGACTGAATGGTAGCCCCATGAAAAAGTAAAGGGCAGACCATATCTTTCTAAAATATAATTTAGTACTAAGTCACCTGAACAGTATTAGCTAAAAGGATTTCAGCTCTGGGCTTGGGAAGTGACCCATTTGGGATACGGAGTGTTAGGTTTTCCTAATGGTGTGCCTGAGATCTGAAGGGCCTGGTGGACACACCACGGTGTACAGCATAAAAGAAGAGGAAAATACCCTTATGCCTGAAATCTCTTACCAGAAAAACAAGAATCTCTTCTCTCTTTACAAAAGTGCCAGTTTTCTATCAGATGATTGAACTCCCCTTCATCTCTTGTGAAGACATGGGGACACGTGTTGAGTGCCTGGTACAAAAATACATGAGAAGGAAGGAGAAATGTGGTGAAAATTAAATAATCCCTTGGGTGAGTAGGAGGAAACTTTTGTGATCAGCCTGGAGACACATCAAGTTAGACTAGGAGGCCAGAATCTGCCTCTAGCACAATGCATGATCCTGCCCTCTGAACACTACTCAAATCTAATCCTGAAATCCCAAAACTTTTCAGAAAGTTTTTAACAGAAAAAATGCCCATTAACTGCAGCCAGAGTTGAGAAAAATGCTCAGGATTTCATAATTTCTGTGAAATCAGGCCTGGGGAGAGGAGAAGGGGGCAGTAATTTGTACATGAAAGATGGTATTTTTTGTACAACCACAGTTAAAAGAAATAATCAAATTTATTATGGTTGAAAAACTACAGAAAGCAGGACTCTAAATTTATTGTCAGACAGTTTTCTTTACAAACAAATAAAAATCAGCAAAGTCCCATGTACATCAGTCACAGAGAGCACTAACCAATATTTGGCAAGTGTGGTTGGAACAATGCAGAGAGGCAGATCTGGAGCTCTCATAGACTGACAACAAACACCTGCACTGTTCAGGCTTTGGTCAGTTAAACCTCATTGTAAATTACAGAAATCAGTATTTTACCTAGAAATATGGCCAATACAGTATTGAGAACTATATTCATGTCATGAAAATAGACTTTCTCTCAGGAGTGGGGGCCATTCAGCTCCTCCCAAGCCAAACGTGACTGTGTGAGTTGTGCTGAAATCTGGGTGCCCCTGCTCTCTCTCAGTGGTTTACAAAAAGCAGCTGTCTGTAAAAACTCATTAAAAAGTCTTGTTCAAAAAATAAGTACAAGGATTGACCTCGGTTTCTAGAAATGGCCACAAGAAGGAATTATTTCTGTGTTTGAGTAAATGAGACCTTCGATCCGCAGCCCTTTTTTTTCCGTTTCCCAGCAGAAACCTGCAAAAACCCATTCCTTTGAGTCTTAACAACACCAGTGGCCTGATTCTCAAGAATGATCAACACTGTTAATCCCTTAGGCTGGGATTTTCAGAAGAATCTCAAAAGAAAAACCTCAGTGAAAGAAATAAACACTCTTGGCAGCCTGGCCATCCCTGTCTGTGGGCCCCAGCAGGGGAGAAGCCCAAGGCTGGAGCTGAGTCCCAAATGTGCAGGATACCTTTGCCCTCTTCTGGGAACACTCTCTTAAAACATCCTATTAAGGTATAGGTTGAAACAAATCACGAGTGTGTTTAATAACGTATAAAACAGCTTAGTAAAATTGTCATGAAAATTTAAAAGCTTGGGCAAAAACCCTACACCTCTGCCATTTATACTGATGACAATGATAATGAAAAAAATAATGATGTTTTAACTCACCCATCAAAAAAATTTATTCACCCTGAGAGAGTAGAAATGTGCAAAGCTGGTGGAAAGATATACTTACCTTGAATTTATAAACTGTTCCTCAGATAAAGAAATACAGGATGAGGAGTTGCCTCATTTACATTAATTCATTCATTCATTCACCCTTGGCCATTTTTTCAGCCAAGTGGATGCAAATTCTTTGAAGCCATTAGAGCTGATAAGAGAGAAGCCCCAAACCTGAGCCCGTTGTCCTCACATCTGAAGTGATTCCCTGTGCACCCCAAGTGCCAGGGACACCCCACTCACAGCAGCCTCCAGGCACCCTCTGCAGCCCATCCAGGGCTTAAACTGGGAGGAAGGGCTCAGCACCAGAGGTAAGAAATATTTCCTTGTGGACCTGCTTTATATAAGTCTGCTTAACAATCTTTCTGCTTCATAGAAGATGAACAATCTTTCCTTACTTCAGTAGCCACATGGCAGAGGAAATAGTAGGAATTAGATGGTAGTTACTAATCTGAGAAGGCAATTCCTATGCACATGGTTCTTGCTGGTTGATGTCCAGAGAAGTTCTGTGTCCTGAGCTAGAGCTTTGCCATCAGTTGGTATAAAACATATAAAAAAACCCAACCAAACACAAGGAGAGTTTATTTACCCTTGAATTCACATGCTGAAAGACCCCGAAGGAATGAAAGGCAGCAGGGGAATCGAACAATAAGAGTTGTGGGGAGGAGATCAATTTCACAAAGAAGATGTTTCTATTTTGGAATTGTTTCATATCACAGGAGAGGCCCAAGCTGGTCAAACTGCCTGGACACAGCAGAGCAGAAGTGATACTTGAGCAGCCCATAAAGAAGAAAGCTTGGCTGGATAGGGCACTTCTCTTTTATAGGGCAAAGCACGGGCATTTGCAATCAAAGCACACACATGGGCATTCAGCCTGAGATTTACTGAAGACAGTGGTGTAATGAAAAAAGGAGAGAGCACACGCTGAGCTGTGTGTGGCTTTGTTTTGTGGACAATCCCAGCTGAAGGAAATGAAGGTGTGAGTGGGGACTTTTGGGAAGGTTGCTGTGCTACAAGACATATTCCTCCAAGTGTTTATGTCCGCCCCTTCCTAGCTGCAGATAAAGGACAATTAAACTGTTCTTTTATCACCTTGTCTGGCATTAGCCCCTAACCTCACCTGGGTACCAGAAGTATGCTTCAATGTAAACAGACACACATATTTAGCATTTAGACCCATCAGGTCTAAATTCCAGCTTTTTATCCCTGTGGTGTGGTGGACTTAGGCAATTTGCCACTGCAAGGAATGAGAATCCCACCAGCAAATTGCTCCTCGCAGCGCCCAGCAGCAGACCTTGTAAATGACTAAGACTGAATTTATTCTAAATTAATTCAGAAGTGTGTGGGATTTTAAGACAGAGGAACTGATCACCATGCAGTTAATTGGGCCTGCCCTCTCAGCCCCACGCCCTGTCAGGCCAGCCAAGCAGCTGTCCCAGCAAAGGGAACAGGGATGCCAAGGAGGCCAGGAAAAAGCCTGACAAGAATTTAAATGAAATAAAATTGCCAAAATCTTTGCTCCGTTGCCTTTGTTGGGGTTAGGTCTGCAGAGACCTTGAACCAAATGCCAGACACAAACAGAAGACCAAGCCCAATTTGTGTGGCATTTCCATTTCGCCATCTCAGGATGCTCCTGCTCTGGGCTCTCTGGGGAGCAGCCTGCACTGGCAAAATGTGCCTGCCCTGACCTCTGCTGTGGTTCTCAAAACCACAGGGCTTTGGGGCCCATTTGCCCTGCTAGGAATGGGGACTGACCAGAGAAAACCACCCTCAGCATCCCTTCTCTTTACCCTGCTGGAATGGGGACTGAGCAGAGCAAACGACCCTCAGCATTCCCCTCTCTTTTCTCTGCTAGGAATGGGGACTGAGCAGAGAAAACCACCCTCAGCATTCCCCTCTCTTTTCTCTGCTAGGAATGGGGACTGAGCAGAGCAAACCACCCTCAGCATCCCCTCTCTTTTCTCTGCTGGGAATGGGCACTGAGCAGAGCAAACCATCCTCAGCATCCCTCTCTCCTGTGCTCAGTGCCTCCTGGCTGCTCACTCTGCAGGCTGGGGGCTGCCAGGTGCTGGGAAAGAGATCCCCAACCACAAATAACTCCTGCAAATCCCCCGGAAGCGCTGGGGTGTGACAGAGGAGCAGCACTGAGGTGTGCACAGCAGGAAGGCATCAGGCATTTGGGAACGCTGGCTGTCAGAGGGAAGTGCTGGGGAGGGGAGCTCTGGCAGCCCCAGGGGCCGTGGTGCTTTATGTGCACTGCACTCCTGGATGAGGCTCCTGGTAATGACCTGCCCAGCAGAGCCTTTAAAACAAATTATGGATGATAAAGCAAGAATCCAAGGTAAATTTTCAGAGCTGATGAGTGAAAAACAGCTCACATCTTTATGTGCCGGCTGAGCACATTTAGGGGAGAGCCACTGGGGTGCAATAAGCATGATTCCACACTGTGTCACTTTTAGGAGTAAAACTTCATAATCCTTGGCAACTTCTGCATCCTAAAGAGCAGGGTTTGAAAAGTTAGCATGCACTGAAACACTCCCTCCCTGCAGGAGGCCATTTCTGCTCAGTAACTCCTCCCTTGGGGGCTTTGGGCGAGACACACTCACCTGCTGTGTGAGGACAGTGAGAGCTGGGGCTGTGGGGCTGGATCAGCTGTACCAGGGACCAGCAGGTGCCTGGCAGGGCTACCAGCCCCACTCTGGGCTCCCTGGCTCAGGGGACACCAGAAATGCAGCCCCTGTATGAGCCATGCTCACCTGGCTCTCAGCTTCTGATTCCTCAGGCGTGGCATTCACAGGGACCAGGATCAATTAAATATTCCAGAATTCTTAATTTTTAGGCAGCAGCTCATCCTACACTAATTAGTGCAAATGGGGGGGTGGGGAGAGGGTGGGGAAAGCAGAGTTTAAACACTACAGTGACAGATGCATTTTATAGGATCTAATGATTCATTCTGAGATGCAATCATCTTTTCAAATACTGTTACCAGCTACTGTTCAGGGGCTGCTTGTTTTCAGGGCTGTGCCCATCACAGGGCAGATCCAAACACAATTGGAGATATTAGAAAGACTTAAATGCCTTTGATGTGGGAGGTAGCTGACATGTGAAGAAATAAATCTAATTGAATTCTCTGTTACATGGAATATTTGTGAATACAGGTACACAGAATGTTCTGTGAGGTGACTGCGATGCTGGTTCAAACCCAGCTGCAGTTGGTGGTTTTTGGTGAGCCATTGGTGAAGTTTGTGCTTAAAAAAAACCACACAAACAAAAAAAAAAAAAAAAAAGCAAAATTTACAAATAACCCTTCAAGGTAGCTTTTGGCTACCTTGCCCATCCTGTGATGGTAAGGTAGTGTGACACACCAGGACACCATTATAGAGACTTTTCAGACATGAACTCAGCTAAAACCATCAAATTGTTTTTGAATATTTTAAACATATTAGAGAAATCTACTATTTTCTTACCCATGTTTCACATGTGGTTTTTGTAGACTCTAGCAAAGCAGTCTTTAGGGAACAAAATGCAGAATCCTCAGAATAGAGCTGCTCTGTAAAATCTCTTGATCAAACAGAGATTTCAGCTCAAGAATCCAGATCTTCTTCAGTCCAGCTATCATTTTACTTTCTCTGCCTTGCCAGTATTCTGGAGGTGTTTTGTGCGCAATAAGAAACAGGCCACAATAAAGTCTGTTTCTCCAAATTACTGCACAGTACTCCACCCTTTGGGTATCTCAGACACTACTAGGGCTGTATATCAGAGTCCTCCAAAACCCAGAAAGATAACTGAGCCAGCACTTCAACTGAAGTGACAGAAAGTTCATCTCTTTCATTCCATTCTTTATTAACAGGCATTCTTAGATGGCATCAGGCCCCAAATCTACTTAGTCCATCTTGTCTGCAGGAACAGCAAGCAAGAGGTGAACAGAAGAGAAAGCAGGAGCCAGAGGCCATGGGTATAATGTATCAGCACATAACTCTCATAATTTCCAATGGAAAGCCAAAGACTCAAGCCAGCTCTAAGGAAAGCTGCTAATCCATCACACCCCAAAACCAAGCATCCTCCCAAGGAAATTCCACATCCAGAGCCTGCCTTGTTTGCTGGGTGGCAGCTGGACCCAAAACAACCTTTGGCAAATGCAAGGCAATGCACTGAAGCTGGTCTTTGCCCCAGTTTCATCTGCAGTGGCAATTAATGAAGGTGACAAGCAGCAGACTCTCTCTTTGCATCCTCTCTGAGTGATTTGCCACACAGAGGGCACATCACTGCCTGAACACCTCGCCCACCACTGGGGTGAATATTTATCCAGATTTGTCACCATGAGCTAGCATGATGCTGCAGTAATCATTAATCTGCTATCTAGTGTTTAATTGCTCTTATCTGCTGCTGCAGAGGAAAGGAGCAGTTCATTAGGCAGAGGCAGCTCCTCAGCAGCATCCCTGCTCTCACTCTGGCCAGAGGCTCTCACACCCCACTCCCTCCCTTCTGTGGCTGCAGGAATCCACTGTCTGGGGGTCACTTGTGCTGGGAATCTGCTGGCTTTTGGGTGTCTGTGGCTCTGGGGGCAGCAGGGCTCAGGTCAGCAGTACTGACCATACACCTCCCCAGCCTCTGGCTCCAGTCAAGCCCTGCCTTTGTCCCAGCCTGCCCAGCCTCATCCCCCATGTCCCCTGAGCCTGATTTCCCCCCAGACTCACAATGCCTCCCCCTGACCCCTGGGGATCTGGCTCATGGCAAAACCCAAACCATGAGTGACTCCTGAACGAGATTGGCTGCCAGCTCCTCCTCTTCACACTAAGAATGTGAAGTATGTGCCTGCCAAAAATAACACTACCATCTACACAGATACAACTTACCATCAACCCAGCAGCTTCCCAGAGAGAGGCGTGGATGTGGCTCTTCTGGAACAGAAGGAGCAGAGAAATGTGATATCTACATAACCCAGTTTTCTCTGCTGCGTGCTCCAAATGACACCTTTTGCTCAGATGCCCTCAGGCACAAAGAATCAGGGTGGCTGGGATGTATAAAATAACAGGTTTAGTTTTGGGGTAATAATATGTCTTTCAAATGAGAATGGTCTATTGCTGCAAGCTTCGAAGAAGCAGCCAGTGCACTTTTTAAAGCCCAAATAGGTATTTTATGATGCAAAGGATAAATCTGTCAGTAAAGATACTCATAAGTCAAGTAAATACAGCTGTTCTCTTATGTGAGGAGCTAGACGTTACTTTTGTGGGGAAAATTGTGCCATTTCTTAATAGTGAGCAAAGAAAGAGGGAGAAACAGGGATGTAAAAATGTGGGGAGTTTTTTTTTACACTGTGGAGCAGTGAGCTGCAGCCAGAGGTACAGAGGTGAGGGATGAGCTCTGGCACTTCAGCACCAGCATTTGGGGTGTGTGGTGGGGGAAGAGGATCTGCAAGCTGTCACCTCCAAAACACAGAATGTTTGCTCCATAGGAACATCAGCTGGTCTTTCAGAGCAGCTCCTTTGCAAGTTGCTGATTCCTCAGGTCTGTGGCAAACACGAAAACACAGGTGTGGTATGAGATTCACCTGTAAGGGACAATTTAACAATGGTTTAGTTAAATAATATTTCAACAGCAGCCATGAAGACACAGCTACATGGTCCCAGCCACGACAATTTCCAAAGCTGAGAAGAAAAGGGAGGAAAGGGACTAAAATTCGGGCTCTGCAGCTGGAATAAGCAGCCAGAGAGGGTTCGTGATGCAGCAGCACAGGAGCCTGTGCAGGAGCAGGTGTGTGGTGGAGGAACAGGCACTCCCAAGGTGGCAGCACTTTCAGCTGCCCACAGACACAGACTGGTGTGATCCATCACAGAATGGGAGCTGGCAGGAGCTAGGCAAAACTGGCACGCACATGCCCCTGTGACTCTGGATGTCTCATGTGCTTTGTGGTTCTGACAATAAGAAATCAATACTGATGTTTTTATGAAGATACTATTTTGTAATTCCAGGTCCCAAATGGGACTCTTGCAGTATTATGGATGAGAAATAGAAAACTCCCAAAAATCATCTTAGAGGGACAGAACCCTGCTGCTCCAAGTGGAGGGATGTACAAAAAGCCATACAAAAACCTTCCTGTTCAATACCAGACTGCAAGCTCAGCTATAAAACTGCAGGATCAAAGGTCTGTCTAGCTCAGCATCCTGCTGCTGTCATGGGCTGATATGTGATGCTGAAGGCATCCTGCAAGGGCAGGATGGTCCTGAGCAGCCTCCTTTGTGTGCTCTTCCCCTTGTAGACAGTGCTCTACTTCCCCTGTCAGCGTTTGAGCATTTCCTGAGCCAGCAGTTGCCTTCAGTCCAAAGTATGCAGCCATACCTGCACCTTTTATGCCTGGTTAAATTCCATCTGGACCCACAAACAAATGACAGCCTCAAGGAAGGGGTCCCACATTTTGGTTGTGTGTTACACCTAATGAGATGTGTAGGAGAAGCCTGAGTTGCAGTTTCTCCTCTCACCTGTACCAATGGCTTGGTGAGCATGTGCTCTGCATTCCCAGTTTTTAGTGCTTCAGCTGGGCCTGGAGTCCAGCTGGACTCTCTCCAGAGACCCTGGGAGAGCAGGGGAGTGTGCTGGGCTGAGCCCTGCTGGCTGCCCCTGCCCACCCAACTGCTCTCATCACCTCCTCCATGAGACAGGAGAGAAACGATGAAAACTTATGGTCTGAGATAAAGAAAGGATATCTCTCACCAATTTCATGGACAAAACAGATTTAACTCGGGGGAAATGAATATAATTTATTGCCAGTCAAAATAGGGTTGGACAGTGAGAACCAAAGACATCAACCCCTCTTCCCAGTCTCAGCCTCACTCGCCCAGAGCTGCCCTGGTCTGTGGCTGGTGAAACCCAGACCACTGGGAAATGTCCTGAGTCAGGCAGCTGAAGGAGCAGAGTTTGGGGGCTGGCTTTCCTGTGTTGGGCATATTCTGCTTAATCTCTGAAGGTTTTTCATGTTTAATGACCTCCTGCCCTCCTCTCTCTGCCCTCTCCCCCAGAGCTGACTTTGCTGAACTCCCAGCATAAACACCAGCCCCTGGATTGTCACCAGGAGGTTTTCTCAGGGAAAGCCACTTTCTCTGGCACAGCATATAGAGATTTATGTTGGATTGCAAAGTGATGATAAATCTTATCAGTAATTACAGAAACAGGCTTATTCTGTGGATTTTCCCCTTGTGCCACCATCCTGTCCCAATGAGCTCCAGCTGTCCCTCGTTCTCCCTGTGCAGGCTGGAGGAGACAACCAGGGCTGGATGAGCTTGTGCTGGAGATTCCCAGGAATGAGGCTTTAGCACAAGTTTATTCAGGATTAGTCCACCTGTAATTGAATGTGCTCTAGGGCTGCAGAGTTTGCTCCTCCAGAACAACTCTGGAATAATTAAATAATAAGAGAGAGGAGGAAAAAAACCTGCAGAGTTAAATGAGCTTTGGATGTGTGCTGGTCCTACAGCTTTTTGCAGCCCCAGTGCTCCCTAAACTAGGGCAGCAGGCAGGACACACTCAGTCCCCACTGCTCCCAGAGCCTCTGATGTACTGGTGCTTCAAAAGGAAAAGAGGAGACAATGACAAGTCACTTCCATCAGGAAGCAATTCAGTTTGTGTGGTTCTGAATTGTGTCTGCAGCAAAGAAATCTCATCACAAAGCGTCTTTAAGCACAGTGAGCAACGGAGGAGATGGAGAAATAATGAAACTCAAACTGATCTACTGTAACTCTTTCAAGTGTGCTCTGTTAGGGAGAAGCCTAGGTAATAAATTATCACAATTTTAAAATCTGAAATTGAGCTATCTTACAAGTACTTCCTGGTTACAGTTCTTGTCAGCGAACAAATAGTAGTTAAAATCTCCAATTCCATTCCCTTCCTTTGCTCAGTGGTCTTTCAACTGAACAAATTTGAGCTGGTTTGTATCTCCTGTCTGAAGCTTCCACCCAAAGATGATAATTTCTGAAGAGCTTCAGAAAAAAATCAGGATAGCAGCTTTTGAGTTATGTGAGGGAACGGAAAAAATATGCTTTTCCCATATGCTGTGATTGAAATGTTGCATTTGCATAAGTCAAAACCAGCTGTAGCTATAAAATTTTTCAACTTAACTTGATTTATTGCCCTTCTTGAGGAAGGAAAAACAACAAAAGATGTCTCAAGAATGATCCATTCAGTGGATTTTGAGTTAGGACATGAATGGTTACATCTGCCATATGTGCAGCTGCATTATTTCCTAGTGGGGTTTTCTCAAAGCTCTTCAGCAAGAAGGTTTTAGCCTGCATGGCACACACAGATCCAGGAGTTCTAGATGAAGATGACAGCCTTAAAAGACACTCAGAATTAGTCTGCTCTTAGAAATAGCATCATTGAATGCTGGACAGTCATTTAGCTTCAGGCTAAGATGCCTGTAGCTTAGCATGGACTTAAAAGTATCAGTGAGGCATGTCACACACCCTGCACCAAAGATTTTGAGTTGTTAAAAGCAGATACATGGAAGGATGTGCCAAATAAGGCAAGGATGGGAAACATAGAGGGAACTCAGCATCTGAATGGCACCATTTCCTGTACCAACAGGAACCATTTGATAATCTCTGTGAAAGGAGCATACTTTTCTCTCAGACTTTTTTTGTGTTGGGTCTTGATTTTTAGTTTCCTCTACCCTAGGAAGAAAAGAGTCTTCCATTTTTCATCTTAGATCCACCATGGAACTGCTGTTCCTTCCCCCTCCTAATGTGCTGTGAGAGGAGTCACCCTGCACATAAGATATTCTGTCTTCTTCTTCTCTCCCTGGCACTGCAGTGAGATAGGAAATAAAGCTTTACTGCACAGCAGAGGAAATTTGGTCCTGGTGAAGCAGGGGACAGAAATTTCCATGCATTTTGGTGGGTGAGCAAATCACAGAGAAATGGCTGAGTCATTTCAACTCGTCTCTGTGGAGTGCTTTGAGCTCCATAAGGAGACAGGTTCATTAGTGCAACATACACATTTGTTTACCTGTGCACTAAAAAGTTTCCATAACGTTTTTCAGCTCTCCCACTTGGTCTAAATAAAGATCTCATTGCTGCCTGCACACCTTGTCTCACCTGTGTCCTTAAGGGGCTGTTCTCAGTAGGAGTCAAAGGTAGACACTGGCATAATGCTGGGAGGAGGGGTTAAAGAATGATACAGAACTTGTCAGCAGGACAATTATAGAATCACAACCGGAGCAATTTCAGAGGGAAGCAGCCCACACGTGGCTGTTAAAGACAATATTAGGTTAATGCTGAACTGAAGGGAGCCACGCCGAGCTCCCGTGGCAGGAACGTGCTGCACTTGTCCTTGCCGTGTGTCAGGCTCTGACAGCCCTTGTCACCTCCTTGTCTCAAAGACTTCTTCTGCAAATAAAATCTTGCTGAGGTTTGAAAAGCACTGGGGGTCTGCATGAGAACCCTTGGCTGCCCTGGCTGCAGGGCTCAGGGTACCCAAGGCACCAACAGCTGGTCCTGGGACTGCACTGAGTGCAACTCTATCTCTTTGGCTTTCTGTTCCCCACCCCACGCTCTGCAAGTTTTGCTTTTGCTGGCAAAAGTTGTTTTCTCAGTGTCAAAAAACCAGCCAAAGTCTACAGTGTAAAATGATTTTTTTCACCTCTCTCACCTTTCCGTGGCAATTGGCAGGATTTGCAAGTTTCACATTACGTGTCAAGCTGCTTCCAGAGGCTCCAAACTCCCAGACTCTTAAAAATCAATGAGCTAGACACAGTGAAAGCTCAGGAATTTCTTGCTTCATCACGTACCACACAGTATATAATGGTTTTTAAAAGAAAGAAACCAACACAGGTATACACAAACCTACCCAGAATTACAGCTTCTCTACATTTTGGAAGGCTGAAATTTTGGGGAACTTGACAATGTGTCTGCCTGCATTAAGGCCAGATCTCATCAACACAGAGGTTACCAGGTAGGAGCTGTATGTGGGGAAGAGGTAGCAAACATACTCTTAGTTTTGTAGCCTTCCTCAACATTTTGATTCTGTTGGCTTGAGTGGAAATAAGGGAATTTGACAGGAATAAGTGTGATACCAGCATTGCTTTGTCAGTATAGAGGACCCACTTGTGCTGGAGGAGAGTTCTGGGGAGGATCACGGTTGCAGTGGGAGTAGTGGGGGAAACAATTAAAACCAATAAAATAAATAAACAAAATTTTATAGAAATAATATAAATATATAAAAATAAATAATAAAAATATTAAAATTTTTAAAACTCATTACGATAACCTGTGAAATAGAGCAGAGTCTAGTCTGTTCAAAATAATCTTAGGTAGATTTCAAATATGAGCTTCATAGTGAAGAAAGTAAATGAGATTCTTTGGGAGCACAGAGCCTGGTCAGATCAAGATCTCCAGGGAGCTGGGGTGACGGAAGAGCAGGTCACCCCAGCTGGAGACCACCCCCTCTGTACCCACTGGAGAAGGAGCTGGGGAGTTGCTGCCTTTCTCTTCTGATACACTGGGAGAGGACAGGATAATCAGTGTGCAAATGATTTGAAAAAACACCCCAACGGCAGGCAGAAAATGCTTATTCATCCATCTTAAAAAAGAAAATCCCAGCAACCTCTTTCAACAAAATCTGTTTTCCTCTTGGTGGAGTAATGAATCACTGTTTATTTACATATGGGAAGTAGCACCTTACAGTAAATGGATGGAAGTGGGAACTAATTTGAAAGTGTCACTTTGTGAAGGGCACCGGTAACATTTGTGAAACATTCCAGTTTTTGACCATCTGGCAATGTTGAGGGCTAAGTTAATGTATAAACCTTGAGAGACCCCATTTGTAGCAGGAACTGTTTTAGACTTCAAATTTTAATGGAGTGAGATCTCAAATCAATGCCACCCTAATAACGCAGAATGGATTTGGGCCAGGACACAGTGCTGTTTATACTGGCTTTCTCTGAAAGGCCAGAATTACAAATCCAGGGGCTAAATCTTTCTCCCCTAAATTGAAAAAGATCTATTAATAATGACTGTGAGCCAAGAGAAAAATCTAGACCTCTCTAGAGACAAAGGAACTGGCAGACACAACTGGGAGGTCATTAGCTTAAGCTTTGCAATTGCTGCCCAAAGGGGCTCTCTTTCAAACCTGTCAGGAAATTCTTTCAGCTATTCAAAAAGTGTCTGCTTGGATATCGCAAAAGTCAGAGTATACCCAAAGAAAGGACACAGGGAGGAAGAAGTGAAATTTACCAGTGAATCCAAACCCAAGTGTGATGATTTAGCACAGGAGTAGCTTGGGGAGGCATCTGGCCTGGTGGGTGCTGGGAAGTGTGGGAGTGAGCCCAAAGCTGAATCTCCAGTGCTGGGGCAGGTCTGTGGTGTTGTGAGGTCCTCAGGATGAGGTGAGACATGAGAATCTGACTCCAAGTTCTCAGAAGGATGATCTATTCTTCTATTCTATTCTATTCTATTCTATTCTATTCTATTCTATTCTATTCTTATTATATTATAAAACTATACTAAAGAAAGGGAAAGAATACATCAGAAGGCTTAGAAAAGAATGATAATTAAAACTCTAAACAGACTCAGAGAATCCAACATAGATGGCTGTGATTGGTCATTAAAACAATTCACATGCTGGGTAAACAATTCTCTGCATTCCAAAGCAGCAAAACAGGGAGAGGCTGAAGCTTCCCATCTCCCCAGGAGAAGAAATCCTGGTGAAGGGATTTTTCATAAAATACCACAGTGACACAGGTCTGTGCCCTGGCCTGCCTCAGTTTCTCCGTGGCAGAGCAGGAGCAGTGATGGTGACCTTGGGAAGTCTTTCCCTTGACTCCAGCACACACCACAGATGGAAAGTGCTTGCCAAGGGAAAGTGCCGCTATTTTGGGCGGAGGGAGGTGAGGCCTGAGCAGCTGAGACACTTATCTGCAGGCACACAGCGAGGCAGAGCAGCCAGGAATAGCACTTGGGTCTCTCAGCAACAGATAATGCTTAATAAAGAATTTAAAACAGCAATTAAGGGCACACTCCTCCCAACTCCACATTAAATGAGGAATCCCCTGGCCTCCTTGGGAAGCAAATAGAGCTTGGAGCAAATTAGGGGTGCAGACCTGGGACCTAGAGGACTGCTTTGGATGAACAGTGTCACTTGAAGTGTTTTAGCAAGCAAAAACCAAAGTCAGTGCTGAGGATTAAGATTTGAAAGTAAGTGCTGACATACTGAGGTCCTTGGAAATTTTGTCTGTGAGGAAATCTACTGTATAATTAAATTTACAGTTTCCTTAGTGGGACCATCATTTTCTTCCACGAACAAAAAGATAAATTTCTTAGATATTCTGTCATGGAGTCTTCTAATGTAACGAGGCTTGACAGACTGAATAAGTAAGTCCGCAGCTTTTAAGAATAATCTTTTTGATAGCAGCGATTCCCTGAGATGATAACCTTCCTAAAGACAACTAAGGAGTCTAGCAATGAGCTGAGAAGCGTGCTTTCGCCAGCCACAGAGGAATTGCAGTCATGACCTTGTCCAGACTCTCTGACAGGATTTTGGCAATGACTGCAGGAATTGGAGGCTCGAGAGGAAACGCAAACTTCCTGGTCAAAATGCCAGCAGATAAGTAATTCAGCGGGAGTCCCCGGGCTGCACTGGAGGGGTGAGGATGCCAGCACTACATTCAGATGAGATGAGAGCAGTGGTGTCATCAGAAACGTGTCCCACACCTGAGGCAGCCTGAGAAGAAGAGGTTGTTCACAAAGACCTTTCCTGACACATGGCTGTGACAAAATACCTGTAGATCATTTTATTCTTTCTGTGATGCAAGTTAGCCAGCAACTTTTAAAAATTAACCTATTTGTAGGTTAGATGATATCAAAGAATTCTACATTTTCTTCCTCTGGTTTCTCCCATTTGTAGCTGCCATTTATATGGACAGGGCTGCTGCCCTTCAGACACCAAAGCAATGATTACTGTTTTTACTGTTGGGAAAACCTCACTGGAATTTATTTTTTAAATTCTAATTTATTCAGACTGAATGAGCAGCCTTAAGTCTTTAAGTAAGAACGTTTAGCAGTCCAGGTTTTTCTTTTACAGGATTAAATCATAGAAAAATTCAAACCTGCTCACTGTCTCCACCAAACTAATCACAAATATGAGTCAACAATGGGACAGAAATCCTTTATCAGGAATAGGTATGGGCTTATGAAAATATGGGGCTTGGTGTTCCCACACTGGCTTTTAGTTCAAGAGTAATTCATGGCTACGGAGAGAAACCAAACTGCTCTGCATCTCTTCTGCCTCTCCTCTCCCTGACTCACTGCAAGGTCACCCCAAGAGGCAAAGCAAGGGATGAGTGTATCCATGTTCCTCCACATCCAAAGCATCTGCTGGGAAGTGTTGTTCTGCAAGCACAAACTAGAAGTATCAATAAAGAAACAAGCTATAAAAAAGCATCCATTTATGCCAATTTATGTCCAGATTCACTCATCCTTTGGTTGTGCTTAGAGGACCCTCCTTGTCTGACTTGGTCTTTGTGCACTTTGGGGCATTTAAATGTGTCTTTGGCACAAAAGGACCATTGAGAGCACTGGAAGAACGTCAGGATTTGTCAAGTTTGAATGTCCTCTCTCCTGTAACTGGAAATCATCCTGCCTGCTTTTCAGTACTACACAAGAAGGCTCTGCTCAGTCTAGACAATCTTCTAGGGTGTGGTAGTTAAATATCCCACTGCTGAAATTTGCCCTCACAGTTCAGGGAGCAAGGAACCATGAACAGATGAGACCATTTTTCCTACTGCATTTCTCTTACTCTGCCTATCCTAAAGAAGGCACAGTTTCCTGCATTGTTATTTCTCTCCCTTTCTGAGCAAAATCAACCCTAAATTAGTCTGCACTGAACAATTGAGTACAGGCTGCTCGGTGAGCCCTGCATCAGAAATGCTCTGTACTGCAGCTGAGAAGAGACTTTCAGGAGAGCTGATACCCAGCTCCTCAGCAGGCATTTTACCATCTGGATCCAGCTGACATTAAAAGGAGTCCAGCCCCAGACAGATTTTAGAAGCTGGGTCTGAAGTCTTATAGAGCTGTCTGAGTGAAGCAGCTGGATCTTGAGAGAATGGGGAATTCTCTCGTGGAATGAGGCTGGTTTGAGTCTCTGTCCAGTGTTTTTTTAACATCTGAATGGGTGCTGCATGTATGACAAACACTTCCAAAGCTGGTTTTCCCCTTTTGACATCTGGTAGCTTGCATGAAATATACCATAATTTTTCCTGCTAATTGAGTTCATATAATAAATTTTAGTTAAAATGCAATTCCTTCAGGGAAATGAATGAAGTTACCCACATGGCTGAGTCCCAGGAGAAAATACTCTTTACATGTGAATAGCATTTTCTGACAATCTGCAGTGGTGCATTCTCTTGGCAGAAGTCCTTCCATAAATCACCAACTACAGAGTGTAAAAAAATGAATTTTGGTATGTTACCATGAGATTCCTGGCAAAACTACATGTGAGAGAGTTAATTCATGTGCCTTGGCAGCTACCTAGTGCTAAAGAATTAAAGATAGGTTCACAACAAGGGCCCTCAGGAACCTCAGAGGGACAAATGGTGCTCTGATCACTGCAAAGCTACTTAGGGATAAGGAAAAAAAATTGTCAGCAAGTTTCTGTAAGCCAGAAATATACTCCAAGAAAATCTGAAACATTTCTGTAACCTCATCCTGCCAGAGTGTGAAGCATCCAGATTTTACCCTGAATGCCCCAAAACACAGAAGAGTAAATTTGATCCGAAAGCAACTTCAGGGCTGTGGAAAGGGACACACAACATAAAGAAACAAAACAATCCTTCCTGCCTTCTGCTCATAGTTGGAGAGCAGGAATTATGGTCATCAAACAGAAGGCAAAACATTTCTAACATCCACTAACAAACATGTGGTCACTCAACATCTCATTAGACCTCTGGGCCTTTGAGCAGAACACCATACAAGCCTTTTTTTTTTTTTTTGCCAATGTATTCACAGTCATGAATGTGGAAAATACATTCACAGTGACATCAAGGGCTTGCAGACCAGCATGGCTCAAAGCATCAAGTACTGTGACACTAATCCCACTCCCACTGACTGTAAGAACACCTTTTTTTTTGTGGTTGCTGCCTTCCTGTGTCCCAGCCAGAGGCAGAAGGCAGAGTTAGAACCCTTTCAAACACTCCAGAGGGCTGGTTTAGCCCTCAGGAGGAGCCAAGCCCAGTCTCTGACCCCCATGCACGCAGTCCCCAGGGCTGCAGAGCTGCACTGACAGAGTTTCCCCAGCATCCTCTGAGTCAGTGCCACCAGGAGCTCCATCCCAGTTAGGGATGAGTGATCTGCTGCTGCTGCTGCACCACGGCATGCCAGATGTGAGTGGCACTGCTGGGGGGAGGGATGGCAGCACAGCAGCCCCTCTCTGGCTCCACCAGCAGTTGGCTGCCCATATGGTGGTGGCACACACCCCATGCTGATGGATGCCCAGCAGATGCTCTTCAAGAGCTAAGTAATGCAAAAAGAGGCTGGTGTGAGCAATAGACAGCTCTCATAGTCCAGGCTCTGCTCACAGCCAGCAAATGCAGTAAATTGGAGAGAGAAGGAGATGCAGTTTAAAAAAAAAGAACAGTCTTAAAAAAACCCAGGACAGTTCACCTTTTGGCGTGTTAAAGAAAGTAGTTCCAGGTGGTGCTGAAGAAAAAGTTTTACTCTATTAACAAGGTTCTGCACCTTCATTAAAAATATTTATTTTGAAGAAACTTCTTACTTTAATTAAATGGGTCCTTGGCCTTCAGGACTTTGTCTACTTTTATCTGCGACTGTACTAAAGACTGCCATGCATGTGTGTTCTTAAGGTGCTTATAGTCTCTGAAAACTCTGGGTCCTTCAAGACCAGAAACCTCCACTGGAGCTAATGGAATTTCTCAGTTCATCTTCAGTACTCAGATGGGTACAGGCAACTATTGGAATCTGGATCTTCCCAGGATAACGCCAGACTTATTTTTATTGCCATGATTAAAGAAAGATAACCTCTCTGCTCGTATCAATACTTTAGAGCAGCTTCAGTGGCAGAAATTAGGTCAGGCATAGCAAAACTGCTGGTAGTTGAGGTAAAAAAAATAAATCAGTAAGGTTACCTGATATAGAGAGAACACAGCCAGCAGCAATCACAATATTAGCACAATATGCATCAAAATCCGCTTATATGTGGGAGTCACAAGAAATGGAAACAAATACTAAAACCCACGCCAAGACATAAGCTGTGATTCATGGGATGAGACAGGAATGCAATTTCCAGAAGAAACACCTCTGAAAACAAAACAATCCAAAGGAAAATGCATTAGATATGAGCCCATTTGAAGGGAAAAGGAATCAGAGCTGCCAACATTGCCCTGTACCTCCTCCATTTTGATAGCACAAGCAGCCACAGGGAAATGAAAGTTAGAACTTAATATCCAAGGTCATTAGTGCTCTCAGTAATAGATTATCCCTGAAAACATGTTAAAGAAGAAAATTGTTTTAAATATAAAATTGGAATAAGCCAAAATTAGCCCATAAACTTGAAATTAAAAAAAAAAAATCTATACATTGCTAACGCTTGTTAAAAAGAGCAAAAACTGCAAGGGGTTTAATGCTTAATGTGAATTAACTCAGCCGTGTGTATTCTACAGCCAAAGCCACAGAAATGGCCATCTAAATTGATTCCTGAGCTGGTAGGCCTGCAGCAGATTCGCAAATGATAATGAATATATTAATAGATACTTTCACTAATTTCACTAATGACCAATTTTAACGAGAAATTTGGATTTGTAGATGAACAGAAACATTCCCATTCCATCATCTGTACACGTGCGAAGAATTCCACATCCCAGGCCAGAGACTGAGCCAGCCACAGCACAGACTCACCCCTGCACACCCAGGGCACCACTAAGGGTCACTCCCTGCCCTCCCCAAGCACCTTCAAGATTTATGTCCTGCAGAATGCTGCTTGGCTCTGGAAGATGCATCCCTGTCAGTTTTTGGGACTGGGTGATGAATGGTGTGGGCTTGTGGCGCTGCTGAGGAAGAAATCGCACACAAACCAAGCTGACAAACCAAAGAGCATCCCCTGAGCGTGACACTCAGGGAGCCCTGGGGACCCAGCAGAGTGTCCTGCTCCTCACAGGGACCATGAGGGAGCCTTGGGGACCCAGGAGAGTGTCCTGCTCCTCACAGGGACCATCAGGGAGCCTTGGGGACCCAGGAGAGTGTCCTGCTTCTCACAGGGACCATGAGGGAGCCTTGGGGACCCAGCAGAGTGTCCTGCTCCTCACAGGGACCATCAGGGAGCTCTGGAGACCCAGCAGAGTGTCCTGCTCCTCACACCCTGCTGGGATGCTGCAGCAGCTGGACTCTGCCTTCCCACCTTCCTTCTTGGGGGAAAGAACCACCCAGTGAAGCCTGGCTTTGCCAGTGACCACACAGCCAGAAAAATATCCTGGTTGTTGTCCTTTCTCACCATTTTCAGTCTGGTCTTCCAGCACCACAAAAGTTCTGTGGGCACCCAACACCTGGGTGAATGGGAAAATTATTTCAACTCCAACATTAACTCTGGAGGCTTAAAGATTTTATTTTTTTCCCCTAAATTTAATCTATTTTGCAACTAAAACAGCTTACCAGGGAACACATGCAGAGACTCATTATCTCTGCCTCTGGCTTCAAAAGGCCCTGGAGGTTCCTTGGATCCATTCAAAACCTCTTCCACTTTCAAGTGCCACCACACACTATTCACTACTGGTAACATGAATCTCCAGACACAGTCTGTGTCTGATCTTTTTGGCCAGCAAATTTTTACTTTCTTTCTCTTCCCATCCTCTATTCTGTATTTCTATGTGTTAAGGTGTTGGGTTTGTTTTTTTTTTTTCCTTTTATTTTTTTCTTTTTATGTCTCTGCTTTCACATTTCATCTGACTAGGATGCTTTTATGCCCAGCATAATTTGGTAGATATTTGAATTATTGTGCCTTCCTGGGCATTCAGTAAACTATCCTTGAAAATGCCCAGTATTTCCTCCATTAGTGTGATTTGTCAGGAATCCTGACAACCACAGCAAGCTTTGAGAAAAAAAACAGGTGGATAGAATTATAGAACAATTCATGTTGGAAGGGACAACAAGAGGTGATCTAATCTGACCTTTCACTCAAAACAGGGACAAAAAGGGGTTAGCAGGCTCATGCTTGTTGTGTGCTCATCAAGGAAAGGTTCAGATTATGAATACCTAGAGCTACAACGCTGGGTAACTCCTCTTGTCCCTCATGAGGAAGTTCAATATTTCCCTTCCCAGTGGAAAGCTAACCTGACTTTAAAAACTAAACATGTAGCATGGCTTGAAATGGCACATGGGGAGTTTTCCTCCCCATTCTTTGCAGATACCTGCTCAAGGAGCATCCAGCAGCATGCCCTCACTCCCTGGATGAAAACTCAACCCAGTCTTGAAGGTTAGACATGAAATGGAGGAAATCTGCCAACAGTTCATAGTGTCTTGGATATAAAATAACCTCTAATTGCCTTTTGCTCATGTTATACCCATACAAAAACCATTTTAGCATTTTCTTCCTGCTTAGGCATCTATCTGCACTTCTGTTTATCAAATCCAAGTCCACACAGAATTCTTCAAATTGTTTAGACACTAGCATTACCCTACAGGTAGCCAAAGCTGTATTTTTTGGGTTTGAACCTGTCACAGTCCCAGTGTTCAGTTTTAAAACCAGCTGCCCAGCAGGCTTTCCCATAAATGCAGGTCATGGTGCAAGCTTTCAGCCTGGAGCCACGTGAGAAAGACCTGCTGCAGAGAAGTGATGGGGTCTCATCTCTTCATTCTTCCCACATCCACCCCAGAAATCATTCCTGTAACCATGAAGCACCATCCTATAAATCAGCACAGAATTTAGGCTTGACAGCTGTGCCATCTTGTTTTATGTAGTACCCTGAGACACTTTCAGCTAATTTCATTTTTATGAAAAAAAAAATGAAAAAGTCCTTAGAGGCTTCATATATTGATCTGGTCACTTACATACATATATTCTTTTTGGTAGGCTGTGGTCTTGCTTTTTACCTTCCCTATGAAGCAGGTAACTAACTTTCCTTTAAGAGCAGAGGGGGTAAGGTTTATCTTCTCCACGCCCACAGCATGATCCCAGTTTACCCAAGTGGGGCAGTGGTACATGCACATGAGCATGCAGAGGGTGACATGGGGGCACACACCATCCAAACACTACAGAGCAGTTCATGTGCACAAGCACAGGAAAGAAATCTCTCTCTGACATGATCCTCATCAGTTTTGGGTGCTCTTGGGTTCAGGAGAAGCCATCCTGCTGGTTTCTGAGGCTGCTGTCCCCACCACAGCTGGGGATCCCTTGGGGAAGAGCCTTGTACCCTGTTCTCAGGCACTGATGTGAATGTGAGGCTGTCTGGGACTGCACCCTGATAAAGGTGCTGGTTGATGCTGCGGGGACCTGAGTTCTTTCCTGATATCTGCATGGACTCCCCATTTTCCCAGAGCAGCACCATGACAGAAATTTGACCATAGAGTATCTTTCAGTGGAAACAATTTCTACAAAGATGAAAGATATTTCTAATAAACTGCTTGAAGATTAAATATTGAAAATCAGAAGGGATAACAAGCAGAGTCTAGATGCAAGTTTACACATGGGAAAGTTCAAGCTGTGCTGTCTCCTGTTGCTGCAAAGTAGACCAGAGGAGATTTAGATAAGGGTAGCTCTTCATGGGACCGGTACCAGAGTCAAAGGTGTGTAACAGGAAAGAATATTTTGACCTAACAGACACCACAGAGTCTGCACTCCAGTACTGTTAGAATTGTAACCTGTGAATGATAAAAATGTACTGAAAAATAACGATAACAAATAGAATGAATGAGATTAGAAGAGATGCTCTGTGCTGGAAGATCTGACAGAATCAGAGGGATGCCAAAATCCCCTCTGCAATAATCTATAACAGGAAACCAAGCAGGGTGCAGGTAGCCCTGGAGAGGCTCTAGCAGACATCCGTTCAATGAATTCTGCTGCACAGATGTTCCTTTGTAGTTCTCAAAAACCTTTAAGGCTCCTGGTCAGTAAGGAAGTTTGGAAAAGATTCAAACTTCGGCTCTGCAGTGTCAGCATAAATTCCTGTCTGTGCTAACTAAAGCAGAGTGCTAGCAAAAAAAGCAGTTCTGTAAAACAATGGCATGAAATCCTACCTTCATTCTCCCTGTTTGATTTCCTGATCAAACACTCATTCCCCTCCCCAAAAGTTTCCTCTTGCCAGTGTCCCTCGCTGCTGCCAATGCAGATAACACTGGGAACTGTTTACAGCAACTCTGGAGACCCAAAGCTTGATTCATGTGAAAGGAACAGAAACTTTCAAGTGAAAAATACTCTTAAGAAGGGTGAAGAGAGGACAAGCATTGAATGATTAGCTACTAAGGAGTCCTTAGTTCTGGAAAGACCTTAAAACCCAGACTGGCCTTTACAGCTGTCTGACTCAATGGGATATAACATTTGCACCAAGGTCTGGCTGCTTGGCTCGGCTCATTTAAACCTGACTGAAAAGGAGAGCTCAAATCTTGCTGCTTGCTTGCTCAGGGGAGCTTGGTAGTGTCTGTACAAAAAAAATTAAACTTGGTTTAAAAAACAAACTAACCTAAACCTCCAAATTGCCAGCAACACTGGAGTATAGCTTCACTTTGTCATGCCTGCTGCAAATTCTTTGATTTAGGATTTTACCATGTATTTGTCTCACCAAATGCTGTCCTTGGCTACATATCAAATTTTCATTTGCTTTTGTATAAGTGGTATTTGTATGTCAGAGCCACTGCTTCCCAGCTGAGGACTACATTGGGCTAAAAAATGACACCCTGAGACGGGAGCTGAGGAACCCATAGTGCCTTGGATCACCTCAGTCCCCTCCAAATGACAGCAAGACCAGACTGTGGGGACAGATGCATGTAAATAATATCACATCTGGCCACTGAGAAGTAATCATCAGGCCACAGATAATGCAAGTCCACATAGGGGTGCATCTTCACATGAATTCACATTGTACAGCAAGATTCATTAAAAAAGGAGCCAGTTAGCAGTAATACATAATCTGCATTATGAAATCATGAGCCCTGGCCACCTACAAAATGTGCTACTTTGGCTTAAGCAAACTGAATTACAGATAAAATTAATGCACCTGCAAAGAAAAAGTGAATATTCAAACACAGACAGCAAAGACAAACTGTCTGAGAGAGGAAAAGCTCAGAGGGATGCCTATGATTGCAATAAAAATCACATCACATTTGCAAACCCAAAATATGTTCCCCTCTCCTTTCCCAACCAAATTCTTCTTGAAGATATTATATATAAATAACTGTGCCTTGCAAGCCTTTCCAATAGATACAGGAGCAGTCTCCAGGACCTTTTATGGTATTTTATAATATTAATCTATTTTTCACTTTAGAGATGCCAAATAGTGTTTACCAACATGCAGTTACCTAACAATTGCCATACCTCATGAGCAAATCAATAAAACATCTAATTGCAATTTTTTGCTTATATTACAACTAGTTAACAGAAACTGTTTGGGAAAGGTAAAAGCACATCCAGAAATGCATACAAAGCAGAGGTATTCAGCAGGCCTGGAAGAGGAGATCAGACATGCAAGAAGAGGGCAGGCATTTGAAGTCAGAGATTTATATTGGATCAATTATTCCCAACTCCCTTAGACTATCTCAAATGGCTGAGGAATACAGCCAAGTAATGGACAAAGGTTTCTTAAAATTCAAAGTCGGTCTTGATTTGTGTCTTATTTAGAATTTCTATATCCCAGCACAATCCCTGTTATGTTTCAAGACTTCACAATTAGCAGCTTGCAAACGGAGATAAGTCCTGTTTCCATCAATGTGCACATGTGCTGGTGTGGTGTGGGGAGTGAGACAGTGTTTTAGTTGAGTTCTCCACTTTGTGAAAATCCAAACTGTTGTGAAACAGCAAAGCAGAATGAAATGGTACCGATTTCTGGGCTCCCACTGCGCACAGCAAGCATTGGAGGCCAAGAGGTTACCACGGCTTGGAGAGCTGGGAATGCAGCAAACAGAATTTCCACTGTCTTCACAAGAAGCACTAGTCAAGTGGGGTTTAGAGTTAATTTGATTTCCACCCATTAAAATTATATGTTCCACACAGAAGAGTCATAAAGTGCCCGTAAAAGTGAGAGCACTTGCACACTGAATAACTTTGGCGTGGGGCTGGCTCAGGGGTGAAGAGCAGCAAGCACAAGGGCAGCACAGGGAGCCCTCCCACCCCGTGGCACGAGGCTGTGGGGTGTGCAAGCCCCCCAAAAGTCACCCTTGCTCCACTGTTTCACATAAACCCAGCAAAGCAAAAAACAGAGAAGAGAATATAAGCCACCACAAAAAGCAGGGGTGCTTGCCCTTCTTCCCCAGAACTGCCTGATCTCAGCAGCCAGGGGTGGATTGCAGGGTGGGATGTGCTGTAAGTGTGGCACACGAACTGCCACGCTCTTGAAAAGCAGCTGCTCCAGCATGCCAAGGACTGTGCCTTCAGATGATGTAAATCTGCTCGGCTGCATTGAGCCGTGGTAATTTACACCAGCTGAGGGATGGACCAAAGGCATTTATTAAGGCTGCAGTGTATTTAAGAACAAGCAAAGATCAATAGTCCAACAAATATTCATTTCACATCACTGCTTTTCAGAAGAGAGGTCAAATGGATCCTTACACATTTTTTTTTCTCTCTAAAATTTCAAGCAGAGAGCAGAGAAAGTTGGTAATTAAATCCCCTTTGAAGGAAGCACTGGCAATGAAGAACAGGCAAGAGCTGGTACTGCACAGAAGCTGCAGCTCTGGCTCACAGGTGGCATTAAGGGCTCTGAGAAAGCAGGACTTATCCCATGAACTGTCTTCTGGGAAGCCTGGCATCTCATCAGTGACAGCCCACTTGGAATGAGTGTAACAAATGAACAGTTCAGCATGTAGGTCCCCAAATAAACCAAATTGAACTATGGACATGTAGAAATCAGTACCTTTCCCTGGCTATTTTTCATTTTAATGTACATGAATTCAGTGAGCTTTGTATTGGTATTGCTCTCTGCCTGGCTATAAGGAAGAAATATAAGTGGCATCACAGGGAAAAGTATTCTCACGAGATTGCCATCCTAATTATGCAAACCCAAGACAACGTTAAGATTTTAATGAAATTTCCAAGTGTATTGACATTTTCAAATACAACATGACAAGCCTGACTTTGGAAAGGATGCAGTGATTTCCTGGGGAGAGAGCACACACAGCCTACAACTGAGCAATCATGCCAGACCTTGGGACAATTTGTATCAACAATGTGCCTCATCAGAATGACACAAGGAGTTATATCATCAAAATGCCTCCCTTAGTGAAGGAGAAAGGGAAGAAGGAACACCATATGTTGGGTTACTAGAAATCAGGGTGTCGGTGATGGTGATTTCCCTGAAGCTATAATGAACACTCAAATTAAAATTTTAGGTCAGGCTGCATTCCAAAATATGGAAAATTATTGTCTTGCAGGGAATTTAAAACTCATATCACCATATCACCACCATACTGCTGTGGTTTACTGTGTTGATCTGTTCTCTCCATCCTCTTCAGAGCACAGCCAGGCAGCTCTGCTCTCAGTTTGCAGCAGGGAAAAAAATAAGCCATAGGGCTTTAAATTTTTAAGTTGGTGTTTTGAAAATACTGCTGTATGTATTAGGCTTCCTGTTTCAGAGGCCCTTTCCTGGAGAGTCTTCCAACAGGAATATCATTTACATCAGCAAGGCTTTTTGGCAGTTTTTCTTTTTTCATTTTTATAACCATGTTTGCAGTGAGACATCAGTTTAGGCAGCCAGCTCTGCAATAAAACTGACAACAGGTTTATTCTCCTGCTCCTCATGGGACCTATATGAATTTTAGGAAAAGAAAGCAGAGGGGAAGGAACAGCAAAAAACATGTGTGTATGATCTGCTCTGTCCCAGCACACCAATTCTGCTGTTTCCAGAGTGATTCTCATTCTAAAATCCAATGTTTTTCTCATGTTTTCATTAGATATTTATTCATTTGAAGTACTCTGAAAAAGGCAAAATATCCAGAGACAAAGGTATTAGGAGGTCCTAACCAACGTCAGAGCTGCCAGGATTTTACCTTTGGGGTCAAAGTGCCCATTGTCCCGTTCTTGTCAAAGCCATGGGAACCCTGTCAAACACAGCTAGCGCCCTGGAACACTTCTGCCAGAGGGAATTCCCCAAACAGCATGGAAAAGATTTTAAAAAGAAAAGCAAATGAAACCCAGCTCTTCAGATCATTGTGGAAGAAACTATTATACGCAGAAGGAAGTTCCTGAACCCTGCCCTTGGCTGCTGTGCCTGAAGTCACACACAAGTTCAGTTTCTGCCTCTCCCTGGAGGCACTGGAAGCAAAGACCTATTTTCCTTTGCACTGGGGGAAAAAAAGGGGCATTTTTTCTGATGACAGAAGGGTGGTCTTTCCTTCCTCACCATTAGTTAAATGACTGAAAAACTCCTGAGCATGCAAAATGGCTTGGGTTCCCGTTTAAACCCTATTTTAACCCTTCATGATTCCAACAGACAGTGGTGAAAAGGGCAGTGAGCACAGCACCACCGAGAGGCACCAGAAGCTGAACCAGCAGCCTGGGAAGGTCTCATGGCCTGGAGCCAGGGGCTTGTATCTCACAGATGAGCTGCCTGTGGTGCACACCAGCATGCTTGGAACAGACATGCTGAGTAGATTTAGAAATTCCAGCCTTGATTTAGATGGGATTGAGTCCCAACAGGTCTTAGGAAAGTAGATTAAGATCGTTACAAAAGGATTAATCCATCCTTACACCTAGTGATTTATGCAGTCTCTAACACTCAACAGACAGCTGTGTGTGTGTTGGGGGGGGTACAGATACTTATAATTTATTTGGAGAAAAATGCTGTTTCATTAGCAGGACCATTTGCAGATTTGCCGAGGCTCCAAAGTTTGGTGTCTGAGTCGACTCCATTAATTCCAGCTGCAAACAGAGGCTGTGCCCAGATGATGGCGCCTGCAAATCACGGATCCCTTGGAAACCATCATTAGGTAACTCGTTCTGGCGGGTTTACACATTGTGGGCTTTTAGGGTTTATTGCAGAGAAAAATAGAAGTCTTATTGCATTGAACCCCCACAGCCTACAAACCCACCATAAACATTGCAACCCCTGCCTTCCTGCCCAGAGAAACCGTGGACTGTGTTATGGAGGGTTTGTGTGAAAGTAGCTTTACAGCTACCTTCCATTTGGGGAGTTACAGCAGTAGAATAAGATATAAGAATAATACAAAGGGGTTTTGACTAAATGATCTTCACCCAATGGGGGAAAGGCATAGGTTCAAGTATTGTAATTGTGTTTTGTGATGTGCTGAAAAGCTGAACTTGGAACAAAAAAAATAAAGCCAGGCAACAGACCTGAGAATCCCAATCTGAGTGGAAATCACAGGCAGGTTAGTGTATTTTGAGGGATTGTAGATTTGGGTCAGCTCACTGAAAGGCTGCCCTGGCCTCAGCAACAGCCTCAACACTGGGATGAAGCAGCCGAGTGGCTCGGTGCCATGGCAGGACTGCCTCTCATACAGGACAGGCTATGTCATTTGGGAGGGGGGTGATGGAAAATAGAAGCTATGGAGAAATAGACAGTCTGGAGGGAGACGAGATTAATTCTAAGTGAATCACACATGTTTCTGGGATTCAGGGTCTGCACACAAAGCAGAGAATAAAAAAAGCTTCAGACCTAGTGTCTGAAAATCAGCTCAGCAAAGCATTTGAGTTTGCTGTTTATCTGGGACTGGTGGTGTTTCAGAAGAACCAAGGGTTCTCTCTGAGCATTACCTCAAATAGCTGGAGATACCAGAAGAGGCAGCATGCTACAAATTGGTGAGAAATCCTGTTTCCTAATATGAAAATGGTTTGTATTTGAATTTTGTGGATCATTGCTAATAGAGGTTCAGGTTTTACTACACCATTTCCTCTAAGACCGTAGGTGTGTTCAGATACATAGATGTTAAGTCTGACCTTTGTCTACTAAGTACATCTAATTTTCCTCACATATTTCAGTCACCTATAACAAATTACCCATCCCTTCCAATTCTCTATGTTCAGTGACCTTCTAAAGATGCCCAGAAGAGGGAAAAAAAAAAAACCAAAAGCTTGAGGAGTGAAGATATGCCAATATTGATTTCAGATTTGGGAGCAATGCACATTGTCTTTAGGAAAAAAAAAATCTCCAAAGAGGAAAATAATAAAACATCCCAAAACTGAACTTGTGAGCATTTATTTTTTTAGCAGGGAAAGACTCATCTAGAAACTTTCAGTTTTGCTATTTGCTGGCCCACAGAAGTATCACTTTTCTAGGTCTTGCTCAGCATTGAGAAGTCCCTAAATCCCATGAAGCTCAAACATCCCAGGACTTCAACATGAAGCTCCAACCAGCTGTCAATAAAACAGCTGGAACAGCTGCAGCTCCAGCCTCCTGTCAGAGTTGGGGAAGGAAGGCTCTGCAGAGCTCCAGCTCCCTTCTCTGCACCTTCCACAGCCCCTGTCTGTGGGATGTTGAATCCTGGCTGGTCCCATGGAGGACATTCCCCTTTCCTTTTTCCTTTCCTTTCCTTTCCTTTCCTTTTCCTTTCCTTTCCTTTCCTTTCCTTTCCTTTCCTTTCCTTTCCTTTCCTTTCCTTTCCTTTCCTTTCCTTTCCTTTCCTTTCCTTTCCTTTCCTTTCTCTTTCCTTTCCTTTCCTTTCTTCCCTTCCGCCACTTCCTTCCGCCACTTCCTTCCTTCCTTCCGCCCTTCCTTCCTTCTTCCTTCCGCCACTTCCTTCCTTCCTTCCGCCACTATCCTTCCTTCCTCCGCCACTTCCTTCCGCCACTTCCTTCCTTCCGCCACTTCCTTCCTTCCTTCCGCCACTTCCTTCCTTCCTTCCGCCACTATCCTTCCTTCGCCACTTCCTTCCTTCCGCCACTATTCCTTCCGCACTTCCTTCCTTCCGCCCACTTCCTTCCGCCACTTCTTCCTTCCTTCCTTCCGCCACTTCCTTCCTTCCTTCCTTCCTTCGCCACTTCCTTCCTTCCTTCCTTCCTTCCTTCCCTTCCTTCCTTCCTTCCTTCCTTCCTTCCTTCCTTCCTTCCTTCCTTCCTTCCTTCCTTCCTTCCTTCCGCCACTTCCTTCCGCCACTTCCTTCCGCCACTTCCTTCCTTCCTTCCTTCCGCCCTTCCTTCCTTCCTTCCTTCCGCCACTTCCTTCCGCCACTTCCTTCTTCCTTCCGCCACTTCCTTCCTTCCTTCCTTCCTTCCTCGCCACTTCCTTCCGCCACTTCCTTCCGCCACTTCTTTCGCCACTTCCGCCACTTCCTTCCGCCACTTCCGCCACTTCCTTCCTTCCTTCCGCCACTTTCCTTCCTTCCTTCCGCCACTTCCTTCCTTCCGCCACTTCTTCCTTCCTTCCGCCACTTCCTTCCTTCCGCCACTTCCTTCCTTCCGCCACTTCCTTCCTTCCTTCCGCCACTTCCCTTCCTTCCATCCGCCACTTCCTTCCTTCCTTCCTTCCTTCCTTCCTTCCTTCCTTCCTTCCTTCCTTCCTTCCTTCCTTCCTTCCTTCCTTTCCTTCCTTCCTTCCTTCCTTCCTTCCTTCCTTCCTTCCTTCCTTCCTTCCTTCCTTCCGCCACTTCCTTCCTTCCGCCACTTCCTTCCTTCCTTCCTTCCTTCCTTCCTTCCTTCCTTCCTTCCTTCCTTCCTTCCTTCTCCGCCACTTCCTTCCTTCCGCCACTTCCTTCTTCCGCCACTTCCTTCCTTCCGCCACTTCCTTCCGCCACTTCCTTCCTTCCTTCCTTCCTTCCTTCCGCCACTTCCTTCCTTCCTTCCTTCCGCCACTTCCTTCCGCCACTTCCTTTCCTTCCTTCCGCCACTTCCTTCTTCCTTCCGCACTTCCTTCCTTCCTTCCGCCACTTCCTTCCTTCCTTCCGCCACTTCCTTCCGCCACTTCCTTCCTTCCGCCACTTCCTTCCGCCACTTCCTTCCTTCCTTCCTTCCTTCCCGCCACTTCCTTCCTCTCCTTCCTTCCTTCCTTCCTTCCTTCCTTCCTTCCTTCCTTCCTCCTTCCTTCCTTCCTTCTTCCTTCCTTCCTTCCTTCCTTCCTTCCTTCCTTCCTTCCTTCCTTCCTTCCTTCCTTCCTTCCTTCCTTCCGCCACTTCCTTCCCTTCTCCGCCACTTCTTCCGCACTTCCTTCCGTCCACTTCCTTCCGCCACTTCCTTCCTTCCTTCCGCCACTCCTTCCTTCCGCCACTTCCTTCCTTCCGCCACTTCCTTCCTTCCGCCACTTCCTTCCTTCCGCCACTTCCTTCCTTCCTTCCTCTCCGCCACTTCCTTCTTCCTTCCTTCCGCCACTCTTCCTTCCTTCCTTCCGCACTTCCTTCCTTCCTTCCTTCCGCCACTTCCTTCCTTCCTTCCTTCCGCCACTTCCTTCCTTCTTTCCTTCCGCCCCTTCTTCCTTCTTCCTTTCCTTCCTTCCATCCTTCCTTCCTTCCTTCCTTCCTTCCTTCCTTCCTTCCTTCCTTCCTTCCTTCTTCCTTCTTCCTTCCTTCTTCCTTCCTTCCTTCCTTCCTTCCTTCTTCCTTCCTTCCTTCCTTCCTTCCTTCCTTCCTCCTTCCTTCCTTCCTTCCTTCCTTCCTTCCTTCCTTCCTTCCGCCACTTCCTTCCTTCCTTCCTTCCTTCCGCCACTTCCTTCCTTCCTTCGCCACTTCCTTCCTTCCTTCCGCCACTTCCTTCCTTCCGCCACTTCCTTCCCGCCACTTCCTTCCTTCCGCCACTTCCTTCCTTCCTTCCGCCACTTCCTTCCTTCCTTCGCCACTTCCTTCCTTCCTTCCTTCCTTCCTTCCTTCCTTCCTTCCTTCCTTCCTTCCTTCCTTCCTTCCTTCCTTCCTTCCTTCCTTCCTTCCTTCCTTCCTTCCTTCCTTCCTCCTTCCTTCCTTCCTTCCTTCCTTCCTTCCTTCCTTCCTTCCTTCCTTCCTTCCTTCCTTCCTTCCTCTTCCTTCCTTCCTTCCTTCCTTCGCCACTTCCTTCCTTCCTTCCTTCCTTCCTTCCGCCACTTCCTTCCTTCCGCCACTTCCTTCCTTCCGCCACTTCCTTCCGCCACTTCCTTCCGCCACTTCCTTCCGCCACTTCCTTCCTTCCTTCCAGCCACTTCCTTCCTTCCGCCACTTCCTGAATTGTGCTGTTGGCCTTGCTGGCTGACCCCAGATCAATATTCTTCTGTGGCTGGGGCCCTCCCCAGCTCAGGCAGCATCTCCTCAGCTCCTCAGAGGCCACCCAGCCATGGGTAGCACACAGCAAGTGCAGCAAATTCTCATGGTCTTGTCCTCAGATGATTTCCAGTCTCTGTTCTAAAGAATCTCATTTCTTTCTCAGCACAGCCTTGTGGCTGCTAGAGCTTTGCTCAGGCTGGGAGCAGAGCAAACATTTCCCAGCTTTCCTGGTTGGGCTACAAACAGCATTCATGATAAATATGATTTTGGGTTCAAGATTTGGAGAGTTTTGAGGGTTTTCTTCATATGCTTAGAATCAAGATTCTCAGCATATATGATGACAATTGATTTAAGGATCTATGGCTGACTTAAGAAATCCTGAATGCCAAGAGAGACGGAGCAGATGGAATCATTAGGAATGACAAAACAGGATCATTTCCAGGTAATCCTCTATGATGCTTGATTAATAATTACAGACAACTCTGGTTTAAAGAAACCCCGTTTTAAAGATTAACATATTTTTAATCCTAACAATTTTATCCATACATGTTGTTTGGATGGGGCTCATGTTTCTGACACACCCCCTACAAACTGATCACCAGAGAGCCAAGGGGGCTCTCTGACTCTTGGTGTTCCAGGGCCATTTCGAGTGCCAAAACATCATTGTGAGGATTTAAAGATAAAACCAAAAGCCTCGAGGAATGTAGTTTAAAGCCACAATCCTGTAAATGTCTTGCTGTGAGTTTCTTTTACTAACACAGATGATAGATCTATTAAATAATTTCTCTCCTTGTAAATGCTAAGAATAGTTTAGTCCCAAAATGGCATCTTTGACTTATTTAAACATTTCTCTCTTTCTGTCTAAGTGCTGGGGATGCACCATTTTCTGAAGAAAAAAAATAGGCTATTTCAGCAACTAGAAGAATTAGTATTTGGTTTAAAATTAATCTGAAAGACAAATTTAACCAAAGTGACTTGAGAGTGGAATCAGAGGTCTGGTTAAAGCCCATGTGTGAGAGTTGTGCCAAAGACTGACTTCCATCAGCACAGTGTGGATCCCAGATCCCTTGGGCACTCCAGAATAAATTATGATCTCTTTGATCAGCAAAAGCAATGGAGAAATCCTGCTGTTATTATTGTTGGTGTCTCTTGGAGACCTTTTAAATAAAAAACCCACAACTAATCACACTGAGGTTTTTAACTGTCAGACAAATTCTTAGGCTGGGGAGGATATGAGGGATCATTAAGTCCATGCCAAAGCAGAGTTCAGAAGTTATTAAAACTATTACTGGGAATACTCCAACATTAGTCTCTTGCATCTGACTATTTTCAGGAAAACATACAGGAATTTTAATTATCTTTTTTCTTTTTGGACTTCTAACCTGTGATAGACTTAGTTTAAGTCTGTCAATAGGCTCAGGGATTGCTAGTGGAGGAAAACACACACATACAGACGGAGTAATCTATAGAAAGCAAGTAAGGATTCCTACAGAAAATCAGACTGTAAAACCCCCAGTATTTGTCAGAAGTGGTCAGACTTTTTTTAATTTCCAAAGACTCAGTTCCCAGTATTTGGCAATAGCTAGGCTTCTTTAGTACTGTCCCCAAAATCCGTGGTCACTGAGAACAGGAATGTCAGGAGAGCTGAGCACAGCCTGTAGTTAATGCACTGTACCCCTGCTGCTGAGGGAGAGCACAGGCAAAGCAAGACTAGGAAACTCAGCTCTAAATACAAATATCTGCATTAATACAGGGAGTTAACTTCTTTCTATTCTGCCTTCACAGAAATCAGCCTTACTGGACTCTGCAAGCCAGCCAGCTATTGCAAGAAATGCACCGTACTGCCTCACAGCACACAAATGCCTGAAATGCTGCTCCTGGGCACAAAGCCATGACAGAGCTTCACATCCCCTGGCTGGAGTAATACTGAAATTAAAATAGGTGATATGAGTGAGATATTCAATTTTTCAAAAGCTCTGGCATTCCCCAAATTAATGAAACACTCCTAAGGTTTGGCTAAGGCAAACACAGAATCAAACACAGCCATCAGGGTTAGCAAAGCAGAAATATCTAACTCCCAACACATGCTGCAACAGAGCACACATTTATTCATACCCTGTTAGAGGCTCAAGCAAGAGACTCAGATTTTCTGCAACTTGTGATTTATTTGTGAACTGAAGGCTAATATATTCTTTAGAATAAAGAAAAAAGAGTCTCCAACCCCCTCAAGGTTTTATTTGCTTTTCAACAATCCTGGTCTTACCAATCAGTGTGTTCAAGTCAACTTAAAATATCTCCCAGTCAAACAAACCACAGAGCAGCACTCCTCCAGCTGGACCAGCAATCTTTCCCTATTTGTTTAAATTTGACAATAAACCCATCATCAGCTGCACAGGATAGTAAGAGAGAGCAGGTAAAGGACCAGGCACAGAAATTCTATTATTAACTTTCTCAGCTGTAAGACCTAGAAGGGACAACAGATATATTTTTGCTCCAGATGGTTCCTCAGAGGAAATCTGAAAAGCCAAAAACTAAGAACAAAAGGATGAAATAGAAAGAAAAAAAAAAAAAAAAAGCCTCACAAACTAAGGCAGTAAAGTACAAATAGACTACCAGGAAAAAAGATGTACAGAAAGAAGATAGAAATCTTGTAGGATGTCCTGTAAAGTGGTGAAAAATCTCAGTGTTACAGACACATAAAGCTAGACCTGGATGAGACAATGCCCTTGAAATTCTCACTGTAGGAAAAAACCTCTTGTTTTTTCTCAGCTGTGCCAGTGCCACTGAGGGAGGGTGTCACACAGGCAAGGAGGATTCAAGTCCACTCACATTTGAATGGTGAAAATGCTAAAGCCTCAAGATCTCTCTTGTTCAGAAAACTCTTATTATTATTGGTAATGAAGCATGAGCCAGAAAAAACACAGCTTGACAAAGAGAGACCAAGCTGAGCTTGAGGATAGGCAGGGGAATCCCCCCTCCTTACACTTAAACCAGCAAGAAACCTCCCCACCAAAACTTTCTGGGAGAAATGAAACTGGGAGGAATTCCTCACTGTGGTAAGGAAAGGCACTTTTTGAAAACCCCTTTTCAAGGGGAATTGTGTTTCAGCAGCCCAAGGGCAGCAGGAGCTCAGCAATGCTCCTGAGCAGCTCCAGCCCTTGCTCAGCTGCAGGGATCCAGGCTGGGGCTGGGTGCCCAGTCCTGCTCTGCAGAGCTGCTGTGCCCAGAGGGGAATTCCCTGTGCACACAGTTATCCCAAAGGGCAGTTCTGCAGGCACCAGGATCCAGGGAAACCCACAGCAGAGGCTGTGCTGCTCCCCTAAGGCACCTCCATGGCAGGGGCTGCATCCTGCTGCAGGACACACACCATGCCAGTGAAATGGATGAGGGAATATGAGGAAAATTAGCTAAATTTGCAGCAATGGATTGACTCTTTCTATGAGAGATGTTTCTCCCCTGGTAATAAAAGTTGCTCCTACAGAATTCCACCTTTTTTTTTTATTAATTTTTTTTTTTTATTTTCAGTACAGCTACAGCTCCTTAATGGGGTGACAGACTGTGCTGTCTGTATTAGTCAGCAGTGGAGCTCAGAGAGCTGCTTTGCCTGGTGATGCCAAGGCTCAGTGTAATTTCTGCAGACATCCTCATCTGAAAACACCTCGGGTGACAGTTTGGCAGGCACGCTGGCATTTCCAGCTGAGTCCCTGCTCCTCCTCATTGAACTTCAGCACTGCCTAAAGCCACGAAATGAGACAGAAACCCCTCCACAGTAGGAAGGGTGGAAACTACATGAGGACTATTCTGCGTCTCTGTGCCTTGATAATGAAAATGAACTAAATGGGAAAGGGGAAAAGGAGGTACAGACATTGTGACCATCTCTGGTCCTTGGCAGGACACAACTTTCTGGCATCTTCTGGCCAGGACTGAAGGGATGCTGGAGGCAGAGCTGCTGTCCCAGGCCTGCATGGCTGCTCCAGGATGGCACCCATACCCCTGAGGGTGACATCTGTGTTGGGCTGAGCCCTTGTCTCCATCTGGCTGCTCACTGCACATGCTAAGCCCACAGGTGAGAAAACACTGCTCTCACACTTCTGTGAGCACTTCATTTTTGGCCCCACCAAGTGTGGATCTTGCTTTAGTGACCTGACAAGTCCCAAGTCAGGCTTCTCTAATCTTCCTGTTCTCCTTGAAAAGCAAATGCATTTCTATCTTTAGAGACCACAGAGGGCACTCACTCCAGCCTCCTGGTTCCCACTTGCTGGAGACACTTTGAAAGACAAACTCCTGTTAATTAGAAAAAGATAAAACAATTCAGGCTGCACTGCACCTCTCAAGAGCAGATCTTGCCCTGGCCACTTCCAAAGGGGGAGAGGCTTTGGAAGTTGATTTACCAGACACGTTCCCTGACTGTCACTGGAGTTAAACCAGACCCCATTTATTTTCCATGCCTTCTGCAAGCTATGTTCCCAGGGAAAGGAAAGTAACATATTGATAACAGCAGGCTCTGTCACAGGGGAGGATCCAGAATCACCCACGCGTTGCCTTGAAAACAAACAACCCCCAAACAATTGATCAGTCACTGCTAGTACAGAGGCAGTCTATTATGGATAAAAATACAGGTGGAAAAAATTCATCAGGGATGTGCAAATACCTTTATTTAAATTCAAGTGCAGTAAAGCAAGCTTTGCTCCTATAAACAGGAGTAGTGGATTATGGATGCATTTCTCTCAAGTCCTGGCAGAGGGGGAATGCATTTCCAGGCTAGGGGAGCCAGAAAACTGAGTGATTTCCCTGTCGAGGCTGGGATTTCTGAGATGGCTTAACCTGACTGCCAGGAAAGGTGGAGGTGCCCCACAGACTGCTGTCTAAATTGCTGCTCTGGCTCCCTGTGTGTGAGCTGAACACAGCCCCCAGGTGAGCTCTGGATCCCACAGCCCAGCAGCACTGCAGGGCCCCTGGAGAAGCTGTGCAGCTCAGTGCCAACTGCAAACAGACCATGCTCAGCCTGAGCAGCTCTCCCTGGATATGGGAAGTGTTAAATTGGTGTAAAAAATATAAATTTGGGAGAGCAGCCTATGGAAAAGACACAAAGGAAGGATATGAAAGGTATCTATGCGTGCATATTTATGTGAGAGCAAGACCACTTCAGGTCCTCATCTCAGCTATCGCTACCAGTTCCTTCCCCACCTTTTGCAGCAGGTGCCCACGTGTGTGATTGCACTTCTCAAAGGAAAAGCTGACTCTCCTGTTGACACACTAAACCTGACTCAATATTGTCCTAGAATCAAGCATACCTTGATCTGAATAAAGAAAGATATTAGCCAGACTTTTAAATCCAGAGCTAAGAAAAGAGAGTGGACAGGTTGCCTTTTGGTTTTAATTTTACCCTTTCCAGCTATGGGCAGGCAATACAATGTCCAATTTTAATTTAGTCTCTGCACTTAATTTAGTCACTGCTTGCCTTGATTTTCACATCATTGCTTTGGGATGTGAAATCCTCAAGTCTTTCTCAGCAGAATGATAAACTTTGAATGGCAAAGCCACACCATGGCTGTACAGCCCTGCCAATTTCTTACTGACATTTCTGTCTAGGAGAGAAAACACCACAAAATATCTCAGATAGAAGGGAATCATGACAAGAATTTACTCTCTTCCTTGCAATAGAAAAGGGGGACACAGAGAACTTGAATTTCAAAAACTCAGGTAAACAACAATAAGTAAAAGCAGTTAATATTATTCAAGGCTCAACTCAAAAAAGTGAAAGAAAAGTGTCAGCACTTTGACTTTTCCTCATGACCATGCAGAGTTCCCCATCTGTGCTGGCTGACCTTGGCCAGCTGCCAGCCACCCACCCAGCTGCTCTGCTGCTGCCCTCCTCAACAGGAGCCCTGGGAGCCCATCTATGCAACAAGCAGTTCAGACAGCTCACAGTGCTTGGTGGTGCCCAAATTACAAACCGTGTGAAAGGCTCTCATGCAGTGACAAAGAGTAGGGTTACCATAAAGCATCATCTGTACACACACAGTCACAGCCCCTCCTGTGCCCCTCTGGGGGCTGTAACCTTGAACTCTGCACAAGGATTCCTCTGGGGGTGGTACAGCTCTGGCATTGGAGGCTGGGTTTGAAGCAGAGTTAGTTCATACAAGGGAGAAGGTATAATCCATCTCAAAGTGTGGCTGGTTTCAGAATATATAAAATCTATGTGGATAGAAATTGTGGAAGTGACAGAGAGAGAGAACATGTTCAGCATGGAGAATGAGAACACAGATGCCTTATAGTTTGCTACTGAGAAGGCATTGGCAGAGTACAGTGAGTGTTGTTGTAGCCCTAAATTATTTGGAGTTGATTTTTTTTTTTAATTTTAAGAACAGCAAAACAATATAAAATAAGACCATGCCTACAAATGGCACCAAAAGAAATTTGTCACATTCTTTTCAACCAGGAATAGAAACACACAGTCTGCCAATTTTTTTTATGCTTACTATTTTCAGTCCTGGAGGTTTTTCCAGCAATATCAACGCCATCAAGCAATGGATGACATCAGCTGGTGACTGCTTATACTTTGGTGCAGGCAGGTGATATACCTTGAGATTCCCTGCTTGAGCTCCTTTCCCTCTCTCTCTCCGCAATATCAGAAACAGAAAAGTACAAAAAGTTATTGCAATAAAAGTCAATATAGGGGAAAAGCAGGTTTTTCACTTTAGCTGAGAGAACAGGGTCCCTGATGAGTAATCACAAGTCAGCAAATTCTGGGATGACTTCCAAAGGCACAAGTAGGTGCTGGGGCTCAGAAGCCAAAGGTAGTCAATAGCTTGATTGCACCACTCCTTAAACAGTGACAGTCCCACTGAGCTGAATTGCTGCTCAGGATGGAGGGGCTGGGAGCCATCTTCCCTCTCCAGTGTCTCTAACAGCATCTCTTCCTTCAGATGAACAAATACTGGACACCCCATCAGCCGTATGGACACAAGATGCCTGCTCCTGGTCATGGAGTGCAGGGTGAGGAGGCACTGCAGGCAGCGTGGGCTCCAGGAAGAGCCACCCTGGAGCAGGCCCACCAGGAATGGGGGACATGGACACACTGAGCCATCAACACCAGAGTCTGTCCACTGAGGACACACAGGGGCTGCAAGGATACCTTTGCTGCTATTTGCTTGCGCTCCTTAGTCATGGCATGCCTGATAGACGGGCATCCTTTGGTGCCTTTTGTCCCTGGTGCAGAGCTTTTTGTAAAAGCTCCTTGTAAAATCATTTGTTTGAAAACAGGATTTTAAAATAAAGATGGGAAAACAAAAAAAAAAACAACAAAAAAAAAAAACCAAAAAAAAAAAACCAAAAAAAACCAAAACAAACCACAAAACCACCATGAAAAAACTAACAAAATACTAACAAAATCTCCCTTCTCCCTGCCAAATCAGCCTTGCCTGGCTAACAGTGAGGTCATTCTTTGTTTTGGTTCAGACAATTTATTTTCCAAGAGCTATACTTTACACAGAGAGACTTCATTCACATATGCAATTAAATATTGCTTTCCTGAACAGAAGCGGCCACACAGAGCATGCTGTCAACACATCCCTGCAAGATTTCTCCAAGAGTTCAGCAGAATAATTAGCTTTGGTACCGTTGCACAGTAGTTTTTATCTATCAGAGTTTTATCTTGCCTTCTCTCAGTGGTGAGTCTGAGAGAAATTCTGAACGTTTGCCTCATGGGTCTAATCATCTTATTGATGCTCAGAGCGTTTAAATGTGATCTGCAGCCCCTTCACTCTTTGACATTCCAGTTCTTAAAAAAAAAAAAAGTCAGATATTTTGGCAGGTGCTTAGCTCAGACTTGTTCTTTAGGCTATAAGGCTTTTGCCTGTCTAATTAGCTGTGGCAAAAAGCTGAGAATGTTGACAATCTGGGGATGTGAGGTAATAAAAAATAGATTATTTACCAGCAGCAAATTAAGCCCTCTAAGAACCAGTGTGATGAGTTGTGCCCCTGTGACAATTCCCTGTAGCACACAGATACCACTGTCTCCATCTGTCTATCTTGTGCGCAGCGTACCTGACGGCGTGTTTCTAATCTATTTTCCCATGCACAAGAATTGATCCACCAAAGCCTTCAGAGACTAAAGAAAGTAACCTTTCTGGTGACAGCCAGCAAAATCTGTCTGCTTCCAGAGATGATTTTTCCCAGTTTCCTTTGGGGCAGTGCAAATAATTGGCCAGAGTTGCCAAACGCTGCACGGCACTGGAGAGGCTGGGTAGTTGTGCTTCAGGTTTGGGCTGGCAGGCAGCAGCATGGAGGAAAAGGCAACTGTGGGTGATGGATGAGGTCTGGCTCCTCAGAAGCAAGGAGAAGCAGCCCTCAGGATGTGCCTGCTCTGCTCCATGGCAGCGTCTGCCTGGCTCTGGCTGTCAGGGAGCCGATGCTGCTGTGGGGCCAGAGGGACAAACAGCAGCCCAGTCCTGGAGACAGAAAAATCCATCTCACAGAAGTTAGCAATGGAGGTGATGTGACTTCTTGCCTAAGCACACTGTCAGCAAGGCAGAAGAGCATGCAGGTGCTACAGAACATGTTCCCCCTTTTAAAACCAGTCTCAAGAGGAGACTATTACAGTGGCTCATTAGAGTAGCTACTTTTATTTCAGCCAGTTTACTCCTAATGGCAATCTGCCTTGGCTTTACTCCTTTTTTACACCACATTACTTTGCACATTCCTGTCCCAGAATGTTTTTTAAGGAATGGGATTCTGGAATGTTTTCTGGTTTACTCAAACCAGGATATATGGATTTGGGAGGATACTATATGGAACATATACTGTCCTCTCATCCATATTTCTTTAGGAATGGATTAGCCACACTTTCCTGTATATTTTCCCCACTACCTTGTTAACATAGGCATTAGACAACCCTTCAGGTCCTCCTGTAAGTCAGTGCAATAGTCTGATGTCAAAAGAATGGCAGGAAAACCCCTCTAGGTTACAATACTTGCTGTTATAATATCCCTTACTCCAGAAAATGCTGGATCCATCTTTGGATCCAATGACTGGTCATAGATTTCAGGTTTTGTGCTGCAAGGAGTCCCAGAAGTCCAATTCTTTGTCAATGAGCTGTTATTGTAAGAATATTATTCTGCTTCCCAGGGAATTTGTTAATCAATATGGGTAGAGCACATGATGTTGTAAAGCTCATACACTTCATTTCTGTGGGAAGCAGAGATTGCACCAGACCTTCCTCTGGAATGGTCACACCAGAGTAAATACAGCACTTCAGTAAAGAATATATGGATATGGATATTTTGTCTTTTGAGCAAAGACTGCAAATTGTGCAGCATTTTCAGCTGTACCAACTCCCTCATGTTTTGGCTTGTCTCATCATCCTCAAAAGCTAAATACAATGTCAAGGTTTATTGAGAAGATCACAAAGCAGTTTGCATTTCCTAACAGCTGGGGATGTCTGAATGAGTTCAACAAACTGACACAGACAAGTTAAAACACCGTTCACACATCTATGCTAAATTCCAGCAGAATTTACTCCAAGGTTTGGTCTGAAAGTTATACAGCTAAATCCTTACAGAGATGGACAAGAAAGCCAAGTGCAGTTTCCCCCATCCAGGTAAAAGGCTGGAAGTACCAGGAATCTCCTGAGTGTGATTATTGCTGAGAGGCTGTCGGTTCCATTTTAGACATCAAAGGTGATACAGAAACATTCTGTAGCTCTGTTCTGTAAGCAGTGTGCAAGGAACAGGTAGGTATAATTTATTTTAGCAGATCTCAGAAAGGGATTGAACATTTTTGTGGAACAGAACATCTATAATAATAAATAAGTCTGCTTATAAAATGCTCATGAGTGGACTGTGGGCACAAACCGCACAAAATTAGTACAAGGTTTTTTCTGTTTACTTCTAAAGGCTTGGGTTGGATGCTAATGGGTATCAATTAAGATGAAGCTTTCTCTACAGATAAGTTATCCATAATTTTCTGCTAGTAAAGGTTGTTACACCTCAAACCACTTTATTTTTTATAAGAAAGGACCTGAGGACAGAAAAATTTTAATATTTGGATTTTTTTTGTGTAGAAAAAAAACCCCATATTCTATTTAATAATATATGGTATTTTGTCAGGTATTTACTGGAATAAATTTCACTGAATCTGCTGTCTCCCCGTGACCACAGTTGGTAGTAACCATTACAAGCACAGAGAACATGTGAGCATAGAAATTCCTGTTTGATTTTCAGCCTTTTCTTCCTGAAAATACTAGAAAAGACTGAAAAAATCTAACTTCCCAATATTACAATTAATTTGAAAGGAACTTTAGGATGTATGTGTGTTTTGTAAGGCTTTTAAAACAACTACTGACAACGAATTTGGCAGATTTTTAGAAAGCTTCAGTATAGTGAAAGAAAAACATTAAAAGAAGCCTGTGCAGTTTAGAAAGAGAAATAAAGTGTATTCCATTATATCTCTCTCCTTCCAATATCTAACACCACGTTACACTGCACTGCAGAAGCCAAATACTGAAGCAAATTACCTGTCAAGGGGATTTTATCAATAAATAATTGAATTCAGCTTTCAAGGAGGGCCAGGGCTGGGACATTTTCCCCTAGAACTGCAATGGTGCCCTGTTCTGTGCCCTGCAACTGCTACTGCAGCACCAAACCTCTACCAGGGAGGCAAAGACTTGGGTAGGGAACAAATTTGGAATTAAGGGAAAAAAAAAACAAACCAACAAGGAAAGAGAGAGAAAAAAAATTGTGTTTTTATTCTGGCTTCTTGAAGTTCTGACTGTGCATGTTCATCTGCTCCTGATACCCTCTGATCTGATCCACACTCACCAGGGGCAGGGCTATCAAATCCAATCCTCTCAATCTCCAGTGCAGGAAACCTCAGTGAAGAAAGAGATCTTGCTAAGGGAAAAGCAACAGCTGACACTGCATTTGTTAGGCACAAAGAGTTCCGACACAAGGGAAGTAGAAGGTGGGCAGAAATGAGAGGGTGCAATACAAGCTGGGGAAGGAGCCTGCATGGTCCTGGGCAGCAGGGAACCCAAGCAATGGGATATAAACCTTTGAAAAGCAGGCTTCATTAGGTGCACTGCTCATGGAGCTGCATGTTTACAATTTGGGAGGAAATGGGCTGAAACTGAAACATCCCAGCAAAAAAAAAAGTGCTTTAACACAGGGTTTATAATGGGTTCATAAAAAAAAATACAGCTTCTTAAAGGTCCTGGATACAATTACAGGCATCATGCCCTTAGTGCAGCAGGTATTCCCTGAGCAGAATGCACAGAGCCACCACACTGAAGGTGCTTTGGTTAAATTGCAGCAGAGTGGTCAAGCTTTGCCTTGAGGGCACCGCCTGGGCTGACTGGGGAGGTGCAGCACAGATGTTCTGAGAAACTCAGACCAGTGGCTGGAAAGCCACAGGCAGGGCTGTGCTCCTGCTGAGACAGGGAACTCGAGTTGAGTGGGAATAACTCCATCATCAGGGCCCTTATTCCATTTAGGCAAATTTTAAAGAGTTTTGCCTGACTCAGATAAGCTGCCTCAGCATTTCACCCTGTGCCTTTCCCAGGTGCTTTACAAACAGCAGAGAGTAAAACAGTAGCTCCTGAAGAGTTGTTTGTGACTCAACAGGATCTAAAATGTTGTCTCTATAAAAACCTTTTGCTGTCCCTGCAGCAGAACAGTTCCTGCCCAGACAAACCACCAGGTTCCAGGCTACTCTGACCTAGGAAAATCTCAATTTCCAATGGCACACACCTCACCACGAGTCATCTCTTACAAGTCAAGCATTTGCAGCCATCACTTCTGGTGCAGAGGACAGCTCCCCATATCATATTTGTTTTCAGGAGCTTGTATTGTGCAGAGAAGGCAGAGAAGAAAGCCAGGATCATATGGGAGAGCAATGCCTCACTTCTTGCCTGGGACCATTTCAGGCAGGAAAGGGATGAAGGAATAGGCAAAAGAACAGCTGGTAATGACAATGACTAAATCAGGCAGCAGGAGAGGAAGCTGCCACCTTTAGTCCTGAAGTTTTTTCACTCCCACGTACTTGGATGCAGGGGAACACCTGAAATCAGTGTCAGATGGGGCACAGGGGATTTTAAAGCACTTCGTAGCACACTGCTCAGCCACTGAGATGCTGCAGACAGCAAATGCAATGCACAGCATTCCCATTCTCCCACTCCTTTTCCTCTTTGCCCTTTTAGGGAACATTAAGTAGCAGCACAAGGAATTTCTGTGTGACTGAAGTGAAGCACTGCTTAAAGAACAACTACAAAAACACCAAGACACAATGATGAAAAGGATTTTGGAAGAAAGATCCTTAATTTGAATGGAAAATGTCTCTAAATCCTTTAAGCTGTTTTGAAAATCTCAGCCTCCATGATATGGTTTAAATCTAAGATAACAGTGCTAGTCTGAAATTAGACAGAACACAACCTTACCTAAAAGGAAGAGGCATAGAAAAAGCCAAATTTCCCCTGAAGTTTGCTTGTTTGTGCCATTTTATTGTTAAAGACTTGATTTATTTTGAGGGCAACCTGAAGATCTGAGCCTGTTATTTCAGTGTGGGAAACACTTTGGAGCAGCAGCTTCAGGCCACAGGCAGTACCCAGATAAGCACCACAACAAAGGGGCTGTTCCTGGGGAGCCAAGCTCATAGCAGAGCTTAAAGCTGGGCTCAAAGGAGTGCTTGAGAGAGTTTGAAGCACCTGCAACTACATGGGAGGCTCTGGATTTGGAAAGGAACTTTATTGTCAGAAGATTATGTCGCTGCCTAAAACAATTTAAAATTGAACTAAGCGCTGCAGCAGGGATTCAAATGCTAAAAAAGAAATCATGTGATTTTATTTCTACAGATGCCTGCTGCACTGGCACTGAGAGGTAGAGTGCTCTCACATCACTCACTGAAATGTAGCACACAGATATACACATCTACCTATAGCTCTCTGCTTATTTATGTACCTAACTCTGCTGGCAAGAAAACGTCATCTTAAAATTCACCATTCTTAAAAAAAGGGGGTAAAAAGAGAAAGCTGGTGAAATGTTATACAGAGGGCGAGGATGAAGATGTATTTAAAATAATGTGGAGTGTGAAATAACCAGGGTGGTAAGTATTAAAGCTCCTTAGAGAGGATAGAGAAGAGTACAAGGAGAAATTTAAGCTTCACTTGTGTTGGAGGATTTATTAGTTCTTGAAAAGGAAGATTTCAAAGAAACTAGTAATGAATGAGGGAGTAATTACATACTGAGTTTGCAGAGAATAAACTAATTATAAAAATATGGTATGTTGTAGGCCATCTGCCCCCAAAAAAGAACTGAATTGTCAAATTACTGAGCCAGAGATGACACATTATAATTATACTGTTACTATGCAAGATTTTAATACAAAAATCTAACATTTTCCAATAACCACCATTTCTCTTTCTTGTTTGAAAATGAGAGTCATTATATGCTATCATGAGACTTGATGCTGCTTGTCAGCATCCCGATGTGTTGGGATAACTGCATTACCCATCTTTGAGGAAAGAGAAAACCTAGTGACAAACCCATGGAGCCATGTGCCAGAGCCAGCTCAGGAAATGAGGCAGTTTCAACCCAGTTCAGAGCACAAAGGAGTCACCTGATCATCTCAGCCAAATTATTTCATTCTGTGAGTAGGTGCACAGAAATCTAACAGAACGCATCAAGCTGCATGGGTGCCCCAAACTTCTACCTTGCCTTTGGACTTTATTTATCAGTGACAGAAGTTGTGTTGCAATCTTTCTGATGACAGAGCCCTTTTTGTGAGAATGCTCAATGTAAATCCAGTTTAAAAACTGGTTTTGGTACAAATATTATAAACCCCACCATTCTGGCTGTCTTAGGACCATAAGCCCTTCCTGGCAGCAAAGATGTTTGGAACCTGGAGTTGACATTCAGCCAGTAGAAAGCAGCACTGAAGGCAGGGGGTTTCAGAGGTAGGAATCAAATGGTTCCAAATAGGAAGGCTTCATTTTATGCTGAAACAGGCTTGGCTGTTACTTTTCCCCCTTTTCATGATTCTTTATGAAGCTCTGCACGGTAATTTCCAGTGCTTAAGATCACCTTTCACATAATTTAATTCTGCCATACTCAATGGCTCTTTGGGATTTTAGTCTCAGGAGACTTTCAGCTCCTAATGGTGAGGTTTTGTCTTCCCTGAAGAACACAAAGATGATATTCAAACAATCAGAGCTATTGCTAATGTGAAAAATGAAAGGGCAGAGAGGAAAGGTAGAGAAAACCAAAATCCTTGTGCTCATGCCAGGAGCATCTTAAACACAACTGAGATTTTACTTTGAAACTTTGCACAGCCATGAGCCTTTCACCCTCTCAGAGCAGATTTCCATGAGTCACTCCCATTTCCCCATATTAGCAAAGCTCTCTGTTTCAGGTGAGCAAGGAACCCTATCAAAGACAGCAAGATCCTCTTGCTCTTAGAGCACAGCTGCTCTTGTGCCTTCTTGGCTCCAAACACTTCAAAAAAAGGCATCTAAATTCTGAAACATGAAGAAAATAAAACCAGATAATCTTTCATCATCTACTTTGGTCCTTTGAAAATCCAGGTCCACAAATATTTTTGGTGCCAAATACCCCTAGGAAAATATTTCCATTGGCATTATTGGTCTTTAGATAAGAACCAACTATAGGCAAGTACAAATAGGCATGAGAGGTAAAGATTTTTTTAAACAATGTGGTTCTAACACTAAACTACTTCCTACTACCCCTAAGCAAGAATCTGCTTAATTTTTCCTCTCACCAGTGACTAAAAGTGGTAATCTCTACTTCTATGATGCATCTGTAGCAAGAACCAAAATTGCTCACAAAAGGAAAAACCCACAAATAATAGAAAGAGGTTTTGGTGATATTTTCAATTCCTGACATAATAAAGTATAAGAAATAAAAAATCTCAATTCATGCATAAGGTCTTGATATATTGAAAAAAACCACTTCCAAACACACAAACCCAAACAAAAGTCAGAAAAGAAAGAGGTGGTAAAAAGGAGAACATTCAAAATTTGGGGATTTTTGTCCCAGTGCCTCTGAGGCTAAGAGGTCACTGCATGATCCTTTGCCCAGAAGAGAGGAGATGAAGGTTCAGTGCTCCAGCAGCAGCTCCTGTGCTCAGGGTCAGCAGAGAGTCTGGAGCTCAGCCACTGACACCTGCAGCTTCTCATGCACCCTTTCTGTCATCTTGGAGACACCAGGCTTTGGAGCTGGGTGCACCAATTCATACAGTTCATGCTTGTTAAAATTAAAAGTGGTTCAGCATGTGATTAAAGTTTGCAGCTTAATAAGTAATTACAGCGTTCCTGCCGTCCAGCCTGCTGCACTTTTCTGCCTACAGCACTGACTTGAATACAAAACCAGTGAGTCTATTCATGCTGATGTCTTCACTGCGTGCTCTGCTCTTATTTGCACCCCCCGAATTAAACATTTAAGAGGCAGTTAATAAAACTAACAGTTAGACGAGACACATTAAATAGAATTTCTGAAGAATGTATTAAAATTTAGTATTAGGATAATTTTAAACCAAGTTACATTTTCTTCCACTTATTTGGTTACAAAGAATTTTTACAATGCTCTAGTATTTAGCTAAATCTGAACTAATAGCTGTATTTCCAATGCAATTAATTAAATTGGCATATTCCTGGTCACATATTCACACAAAGATGGGAAGCTGCCACTGGCTTCCAAGAGAAAAAATTCCCCAGAAGTTTAAGGCATTCAGGCTGTCCTTGCTCATTCAGCTCCTCCTCCAGGTAGGAAAGAAGACTACATCTGAACAAATAAAAATGAATAAATACTAAAGATTTATGCTGTATATCCAGCTAATTACAATAAATTTGTACACTAGTTTTTCCTCTCCACCAATATATATGTAGCCCTGTACATGCCAGTGCCCCAGGGCACATTCTTTTCAGTTGTCACTGTGGTCCCTGAGTTGTGTCATCGCTGTTAGATGCACTCAGGCAATAATTACATTTTAGAACTGCTAAGTTGTTCACAGAACAGTATTATTTTCACCATCAGGGGAACAGACTTTTAAAAGGAGTGTCCCATCAGACAGTAGCATGTATGTTTTTGGTGTCAAGCCTAAATGACCACTAGTGCAGGACAATGCTCCCTGTGTTGCAAAGCCGCGGCTGCAATGCTGCATGTGTGAGGAGCAAACCAATGTCACCAACCCAGCAGAGCCCTCCCTGAGATTAATTGAAAAACAAACAACCAACCAGAAAAACCCTGAAGAGAGATTTTCCCCATCTCAGTATATTAGAAGAGGGATTACTCCTGACAGCAACTTGAGAGAAGAAGAAATAAAGGACAGAGAAGGGGGAAGTAGTTTGCAGCATTCAATCAGTATGCAGCATCAGACTCTTAATTTGCAAAAGCTCTGCTGTAGAGACATTCCAGCATCGCTGATGGCCACTTTGCTTCCAATGACTGTAGCTACTGCAGATGAAGCCTAACGACTTCTGTAGTTGTGGAAAGATTTCCCCAAGTGAAAGCACTTGTTAAAACTTTGTTTCCCCGCTTGTAGGTCGGTCAGACAGAGCACACACAAAGGGGAATCCATTTCTGTGATTTTTGTCAGGGCATGTCCTCTTGGCTAGTATACAGCATATGCTCAGATGGCTTTGATTAGCTTTAGCTCTTTTGGTGTGTGCAGGGAAGGCACAATAACTTCAATTGTGTCGTTAGCTCCATCTCAGAGCAGCTCCCTGTGAAACACCTGTGAGGTTCCATGACTCAGACAGAACCCTTTCTCCTCATTACTCCAGCCCCAGTAGCAGGAGTGCAATACTGTCTCCCACTGATCTGTATTAGCTGAAGCTTGGCAGGGAGGGAGGTTTGTATGGGATCAAAGCTCCAGCCTCCACTTGTCCACCTGCTCCTGGTCAAAAAAAGAGGTCACCTGGCTGTACTTTTAAAATAAACTCAGTATCTAGTTAGCCTGTGGTAGCCCAGGGAATATTTTAATTTCCTTTCACAGAAACAGAGTAGATACTGCTGACCTCTGGGAAAAAACCCAAAAAACAACAATACAACTATATCAACACAGTTTAAAGCAATCTTCCGACTTTCCAGTAAGGCAATATAAAGTAAGGTTAAAAGTCTCTCAACTAGTTTACTCAATACAGACTCAATTATAGAACTACTAAAAATGACCAGGTCCTGACAGCATCTCTGTTGTAAAAGAGGAGCTGAAAGCAGGCAGTGCATGCCACCCACTGCAGGCTGACAGTGGCTGTAGAGTTAATAATAAACACTCCATACATGCCCAGCCCTGCGCTCTGCACCTTCCCTACACGTGGTGAATGCACAGTGGCATGAGCAGAACCCCAGGTCACCAAGTTCCTCTCTGCTGTTCTGCCCCAATGGGTTTAACAAGTCTTTTCTTTGTTGTTAATGCCAAGCAACTGCTACCAGTATCACTTCAACCTTGAAATGTCTGCTTAAAATGCTGCTCTTCCTCCAAGTAAAATCATTTTGATCAGATTCTGTCCTCTGCGCTTCTCATCTCTCCCCTAAACTCAAATGTGAAACATTTAAAACAATAAAAATCACTGTACTGGAAAGAGGCACTGTTTATTTTTCGCACACTGCACGCAAGTGTACAGCAGACCTTTAAGAGTTCTAAATTCATTCTGACCTTCTTCATCGGTTATTTACTTTGAGCCTTGAGGAAATGCTTAGCTTAAATGGCCTTTTTCCCTTTCAGAAATCTAATCTTCCAGAAAAATTCCACTGGACAGCAGGTTTTGTAATGGAATTACTGTAGTTAATTCCTATCACAGCAGTTCCTTAATGAAAGGCTGGAAGAAAGTCAACAGGTACTGTATTCTGTAAAAGGTGCTGTAAATATGAGTGTCATAGTTCAGAAAGGTGTGTCATCTCCCCATCAAGATAATTAATGGTCTCTCGAGTCACACAATTAAAGGTTGCAATAATAATCTATAAGATATCTCCCTTTGTTTCCCAATTAAAACTTTTCAGACTAATTAAAACCATGCTTGTGTCATGCAGCGTGGTGGTTTCCAACCGGGGCAATAAAATAATGGATCTCAGCCAGAGAAGATAAATGCCTGAAAAAAAATTACCCATTTAAGCACCATCTTATGTCAGCATTGATCTATGAAGCTTTGCTTCACATAGTGGAGGAAACCATCTTCTCTTTAAGGTAACCTGCAGTCATTTTCATAAAAGCTGAGGGCCTTGACTTTTATTAGTTCTCTTCAGGGAAACCTTTATCTATTAAAGTCCTGTAACCAAGAGCCAAGTGCTTGGGTTCCACAGAACAAATGAGCCCAATGTAAAGTCAATTATAAAAAAAAAAAAAAAGAGAGAAGGATTAATTAAAACTCTTCCAAAGTCTCTTCAATATCATTGTCTGATATGCTTGCTATCAGCAGAGCATGTCTTCCATCTGGCAGCTTCAACAATATAACATTTTGAGGCTGTTCTTAAGGTAATTATATCAAATATACTGAATATGATAGGGAGCAATTGGCATTAGTTTCAGATTAATCTCTGCACATTCTGGCATTCCAGCTCTGTCCTCAAAGACTAAATTTGCTTTCACTGTGATCAAAGCAAATTGATGGTCGAGAGGGCTTCCCCCTTTTTGGTTGGCTTTTTGTTCTGTTAGCTGGGATTACATGGGAATTCCATGTTCCAGCACTGCTGGGGCTCTCCCAGAGGAATCAAAGGGGCAGGACACAGTACTGTCACCTCATCTCTGAGATGAGGCTAAGAAGGACAGATCCCATTATCTACACCCTCAAAGATGTCCTGTAGCCTTTTCTGGCATTAGTGTAATAATTTTTAGACTTAAACTCCTCATTGCCCACTGCAGAGATCTGGGATTTATCATTCTTGCGGAACAGCAAAATCACATCACTCAGCAGTTATGCCCTGAATGACTTCTGTCTCCATTTCTATCCCTGATCTCACTACTTAATTAGTGGTAGCAAATTGCTGTGAATAGCCTTGCATCTTTAACTAAATGAATGTGTGTAATCCTCTCAGGTTTTCTATTAGAAAAAGGGAGGCAGTTGGTGGTATCACACAGATGAATATATTGTGTGGGAACATCTACTTGGGAGATTGCAGAAAATTTGTGCCCATCGTTTGGAGACATGGGTCAGCAGCTCTGGGGCCATGGTGGTCAGCAGCTCTGGGGCCATGGTGGTCAGCAGCTCTGAGACCATGGTAGTCAGCAGCTCTGGACCATGGTGGTCAGCAGCTCTGGACCATGATGGCCAGAAGCTCTGGGGCCATGGTGGTCAGCAGCTCTGGGACCATGGTGGTCAGCAGCTCTGGACCATGGTGGTCAGCAGCTCTGGACCATGATGGCCAGAAGCTCTGGGACCATGATGGCCAGAAGCTCTGGGGCCATGGTGGTCAGCAGCTCTGGACCATGGTGGTCAGCAGCTCTGAGACCATGATGGCCAGAAGCTCTGAGACCATGATGGTCAGCAGCTCTGGACCATGGTGGTCAGCAGCTCTGAGACCATGATGGCCAGAAGCTCTGGACCATGGTGGTCAGCAGCTCTGGGGCCATGGTGGTGCTGAGCTGAGAGCTCGAGGGGGTGCACTGAGGTGATGGGGCTGGTGGCTGCTGGGTGACACCAAGGACAAGCAGAGCTTGTTCCCCTCCGTGTGCAGTGCAGTGCATCAGAACAGGAGAGAGAGAGATCTGAACCTGCTGGCAAAAACCTCTCCCTCCAGGACCACAAGCAGCCACAGGAAGACTCTTGCATTTCTGTGCCTGAGCAGCCACCACCAATGAAATATTGCCATTCCATGAAGTTTTCTGTTTATACAACATACATCATTGAAGGATCTGAGGGGTTAAATGTGCACACACAGCTGGTAAGACAGGCACTCGTATCTGAGGCCTTGGATGCTCAGGCAAAACAGAGAGATCAGAAATCTGCACAGCTCAAAGTGCCATGCAGCAAATCGGCCACAAAGATGGACAAGGAGGTCAAGATGCTCTGTGAGGAGAAGCTTCACCTTCTGCCAGTGCCCATGTGGGAGGCTTGGGAAAAACCTGGTTTGGGGAGGCAGGGCAGCAGGATACCACACACACCTGCCACGCTGCGGCCAGCCATGGATTCCTTAAAGCAATGAAATGATAAGGAAGCAGGACAATCTGTTTTGAACACCAGACTCTCCTGGGATTCAGCGCCATAACTTTTTTATTTCCCTCCTAAAATGTTAATTCAAATGTGCAACTAAGTAAGTGCCAAAACAACTTGTAAAACTTTTAGTAACCCCACATTGACAGAAAAGTAGTGTTGCAGAATATGCTCCATTCCCTTTGATCTATGATTTATTGATGCACAGTATGAAATATTCATTAAAACAGACTGCTGTTTCCCGTTGATTTGTCATGTTTTTAATTCATATTTTAACACATTAATAAAACTGACACTATTAATTATTTTTTGAAATACCAAATATATTTGAGATGTAAAACTGGCATGGGTTATGTTTGATATTAAAGTATCAGGAGGAATTAGTTCAAGCAAAATATGATCTGCAAGTGCTTGTAATGATCCTCTATATTCTATCGCCCCAAACAACTCCCTAGCTCCCTTCACTACTTTGAAACAACTTTAAATTACAGATGCAAACTGCACTTAGAAGCAGTTGTAACATTAAGCTCATGCTGCTTCTGCATTTCATACAAATACATGTGTTCATCAGTCTCTGCTATGGAGGTAACACAGAAATATATTGGTGGGGCACAGGAACCTGTTTTTCTGAAATGATTACTGATCTTGGTCTTCAGTGGTGTTTTTTCCCAGCAACAGTTTGGTTTAACAATCCACAAGGCAGCTCTGTTCTGCCACTCCATCTGCTGTGTAGCAATAATAGGGAGGCTTATGCATTTTTAAGGGAAATATACTCTGTCTTATAAAAGGCAGACTCATAATTACAGCTTCCAGCTTGGATGAGAACATGTTGAAATGTGCCTATGAAAAATTAAAGTTCATACTGGTCAGAAAAACACCACTGAGCTACCTTCATTTATGTCACCCAATTATTTGGTCCTCAGAGATGAAGTATTGCTCAAAGAATAAAGAATAAAGTATTGCTCAAAATCAGAATGACCACCTTTTAGGACTGTATTATTAAGCTACTGGCACTTGAGATCTGGCCATTTCTACTTACGAACATCTTATTTTCTACATCTCAAAGAGATTTATTAATTTGCTCATTTAAAAAAAATAAAATTCCAAATAAGTAAACTATTTTAAATATCACATCATATGAATACTCAGAGATCAGCTCTCATTTCTCAGTTGTTTTCAAGAGCATATAGCTAGAGGGAAAAGCAGAAAAATATGACTGACCCAAGACCACTGAAATGCCTTAAGAATCTTCCACCCTTCTTGTTGCCAAAATTATGCAATTAAAAGAACTACAAATTTTCAGCTTTCACTGGAGCCAGACTTGCATGTTTTTTTGGTCTCAATGCTGAAATCTGAGATGTGCATAAAATATTAAGGGTGCCCAACTAGGGTTTAAAAGTTATCTTTAGCTCCATGAGACAAATTAGGGAATTTTAGATTTCATCAGACCCTAACTTCTGCCCAAGGGTCCTGCAGGGTCCCAGTGAGACAGCAGGTTCTAAGGGTGGGGAAAATGGCCCCATTGAGCAGGAGCTGGGAGCCCAGAGGGTGTGACAGGGGCATTGCTGGCTGTCCCTGTGTCTGCCCAGCTGTTCCCTTGCAGGAGAAAAGCAATCTGCTGCTTGTGGTGCAATCACACAGGAGCAGAGCCTGGGATGGGCAGAGCTCACCAGGGCCTGCCTGAACCCCAACACTCCACACTCCACTGCTTTCTCTAGTTTGCCAGAAGGGTTTGTGATATGCGAAAGTTAATTCATGCTGTTTAAATAGATATATAAGGAGGTATAAAATACTGTGGAAGATACGTACAACCTCCCTCCCTAGCCAGGAGCAGAGTCCCATTCAAATTATAACTAACTCCAGGCAGTGCTGAGATAATATTGAGCTTGTTTTATGTCTGAATGGGATCTTCCCAGACCATCAAGGTGATTTCCTTGTCTCCTGCACCTGGGAGATAACATCGGGGCCTTCCTGGCCTGTGACTCCAGGAATTTCACGAGACTTGGACTCACCCTGATTGCATCTGTAGCTTCCAGGAACCCATATCAACAAAACCAGCTCTGCCTGTGCTGCAAACCAAACCGGGATCTGTCTATAGAAATGGATTTGCATTCGAAGAAATGAATAGAAAGATGTGGTCATCTATGCCTCAGGCAGAATAAACTGTATGTAAGCTGGAGCCTGGAAGAGCTCGGGGTGAACCTTTGAGGGAAGACCATCACTCTGTCGGTCGAACCTCTGGTCTCACCCAGCGTCTGATCCCGGGCTGATGCTGTCTTGATTGTGGAGGTTGCACGAAATTCTATTTTTTTTGTAATTGACCCAATAAATCATTGTTAAATTTTTGATAAATTTGGCTATCGATTTGATCATTTATAACAGGTTTTAAAAGGACATGTCCAGCACAGTTTAAGGGATTGGAAACTTGCCTAGGGATCACTAAAATTGTGTAAATGTGTCATTAGCATCTTCCTCTCATGGCACAAAGGCAACAAACAAGACAGCTCTCCTGGAGATTTGAGAACGCTCACACCTGCTACACTGGGATATGTTTTGTGTGGAGAATTCCAAAGGCAGCTTCTGCAATGCTCTGACCTAATGGTCAAAGGGACCTTTGACTGCTATGTGCCAACTCAGATCTCCCTGCAAACGCTGGGTGCTGTGTGGAAAGAGCTGTCCTTGAGGCCTCATGGTGCTCTAGCTTTAGCAAAGAAAGGAAGAACTGTTATCCACTCATTACACCCATACATAATCTGCCAGACTCAAATCCATGTGTTTTCTACTGGCAATGTGGAAGGGGAGTTCGCATTTTTCAATTTTCAACCTTTTTTTTTTTTTTTTTTTTTGGTGTGTGTGTGTATTGATTTGTTTTATAGCAAATCAGCATTTCATCTGACCTTTAAAATTGAAGTGTCCATGGTTCAGCAGCTCCCAAAGCCTTTGCCATCACATAATTATGGAACTGTGATTCAGGTCAGTTTAACAGCCAACCTCAGGCAGGAAGTTCTGCAAATATATTGTAGCTGCTTCTTTATTAATTATCAGCAACTTCAGCTACTGGGTTTCAAAAGACACCAATATTCCAAAGAAACATGAAGTGCTGACTGAAAATAAGAAAGAAACAATACAGCAAAAGGCCAGAGCCCTGCAGACCATTCCACAAGGATGCCCCTATGAAATTCTTGATGTTGCATTTCCCATACTGTGCCTGCAACCTCAGGGCCAACCCAAAAAGGAGACTGCATAAATGTCACTTTCAACGTGGTGATGACACTGGAAAGCACTCACTGATCTACAATAAGCATCTCTTTCTCTCCTGTATTGTGGAGAAGGCTTCAAATGCAAGTAAGTTCAGACCCTATATTAGGATGGAACAGATGCTGGTGAATTATCCTGTCAATTATCATTTTCTCTTTACTAGAACTGAATAAATATGTAACATAAAACCCCTCAAGATGCGCGTAAAGCTTGTGATTTGAAATGCCAGTGCAGATGGAGCACAATCCTTACTCTGGTAGGGCTGGCTTTGCAGCTGTGTGCCCACAGCTTTTGCTGTGCTGAGGTGTGAGGGTACCTGAACACCTCGCACCCCAAACTGCAGCAGCACCAGGGGGACAGAAGGGACAGGTCAGTAACAAATCCATCCAGTTCCAGCTGTGGTGCAGCTGGTTTCTGGGGCTGTGCTTGGGGCACACCCAGGTCCATCAACACTGATTCTCTGGGTGCCCCAGGAAGGGCCAGGCAGGCTCTGCACAGATGGGGTGAGGGACTGGCTTGGGACAGCAGGCCAGCTGGAGAGGAGGTGATTGACTGAACCATCACAATTAAATGTTGGCATTATTGTTGTAGGAGCTCTCTGGGAGGAATTTTGGGCAGTTGCAGAAGTTGCCCCAGGCAGCTCCTGCTGTGTTTAGCTTGGTCTGAATGCCTAAATGTGCTATTTAACAAACTGGGTGGAGAATGCAGCCTTGCCCTCCCAGAGACTCCCCGTGGTGGTTTCTGCTGTGGAAGGGATCAAGCTGTGCACCACTATTTGTAAATAGTTTATAGAAATTGTTGCAGGTGGGAAGTCATTTGCAAGTAATTAAGCTATTTAAGAGCTCTTTTTCTTTAGTTATGATACACCAATGGCAATGAATTGAACATGCTGGAACAGCCCCCTAGGACCACAGGCCAGCTGAGTGACAGCAGTTTGGGGTCTCACCTAAAGCAGCTGGAGATGCTTCTGCAAGGACACCTACAACAGAGGCTCCCACCTCCACCCAGGAAACAACCACCCATCCTTTTTGGCAGCTCCCACCTCCACCCAGGAAACAACCACCCATCCTTTCTGGCAGCTCCCACTCCACCCAGGAAACAACCACCCATCCTTTTTTGGCAGCTCCCACCTCCACCCAGGAAACAACCACCCATCCTTTTTTGGCAGCTCCCACTCCACCCAGGAAACAACCACCCATCCTTTTTGGCAGACTGGGCTCCCCATGGGAACGTTACCTTATGCAGAGACCACCCCCTGCCCCAAACCACCTGCCTTTAAAAAGCCCTGTCTGGGAGTGCCTGTGCAACACCATCCATCCACAAATGTCCTGGAAGGACAGAGACCCAGGGGGACAGACCTATTCTGCTTTCAGTACACAAAAACCTGATAAAGCTTGTTTAGATAACACTAATCACCTTGGCATGTGCACATCCCAGAGGAGCTGTGCTGAGCACTGGACAGAGTCAGGGAGGTGCAGCTGACCCTGCAGGAGTGATTGGGCTATTTGCTGTGCATATGCCTCAGTTTCCCTCCCTGTGAAAGGGGGTGATTTACAGCACTAGGAATTTGTGGATGATTTAGGAGCTACACAGTTATTATTAGTTTTCTCGTCTGGTTTCAACAACTAGCCATATCAGGTCAAAAGCAAAGCAAGTTTTCATTAATGAAACATGAATCCTTCCCTAATACAGTGGGACTGAGCAGTCTGCAGGATGATTTTGTTGTCTGATATCGTTACCCTTTATGATCTCATATTTTATGGTAGTTAATGCCATTGGAGGAAAACATGATTAGAGCAGAAAGCAGCTTCAAAGCAGCCATTGCTGAGTGCATCCATCACACTTGCTGCAGAGCTGGATTTTTCCTCTCTACAAATATAATCAATCAGTGCAGGTAAAGAGTTAGCTGCAAATAGAAGCCCTTTAGGTGAACTAGTGTGTATCCTGTTTTTATCAGTGTTCTGGGAAGTGTAGTTAGACTGGGATAAGTTATGTGGTGTGGGCTTAGGCATTAATGAATATGAGAAACTAAATTATTGAATTTTGCAATGCAAATTATTTTTTGAGCACAAATTCTTCACTTTTGAATGTTAAGGGCTCATAAAAAATGTCAATGGTTTATGAATTAGGCCATTAGCATGCAATTTGTGATTCAAACAGTACCACAGCCTCATGTAATAAGTGACTGAATAAAGAGCAGCATTCCTCCCTGCACTTGCAAAATAGTTTGTCAGGAAGGCAAATGCAGGGAGATGTCACACGAGGGACTCATTCCCTCCCTCTAGAGATGCACAGTTACACAGCAGAGGGGTCCTGTGTCTATCCCTAGCTATGGTGCCTGGAAAAGCTGTGTTTGTGTGATCCATAATGTCCTAGGTTGACTATATGATGCTTTTGTCCCCAGTCATCTTGCTCTGTGGCAACAGAGCACCTGTACCTGTGACATGGGCCCAGAGCTCCCCTGGCAGCTGCTGTCCCCACAGAGGTGCTGCCACCTCAGCCTGTCAGCCACACTGGGCCTGTGGCCAGGGCTGCCAACGAGTTAAACTGGCTTGAGACCTCAAAGGAAATGATATCTGAACATTTCTGAGTGCATACATGCATCTCGAGTGAAAACAGAACCTGTGCTGAGCAAACGTGTCTGAGGGGTGGGGTACCCTGCACAAGGCAGTCTGAAGGTGTCCCAAACACACAAAGCTGAGCTCAGAGTGAAGGGAGAGAAATGTTGTCTTGGTGGCAAATTCCCTATTCAAACAGTAGTGCTTACAAAGGTAACAAAAAATGCAAAACTATTAAGGATATAAAAATTCCTACTTGCCCAAGATGAGAAAAAATTTTGTAAAGAAAATGCTAATTATGAGGATATTTATGTGACAGGTTGAATATTGCTGTTATCTAAAAGATCTCCACAGCTGCTCAGAGTTTCAGAATCTATGCTGGGGTAGAAAAATTACCCAGAAAGGAGGCAGAGGAATGGATAGAAAAGGGATGTTAAATGTTTTTGATCTATAACATACACTCTTAAAATAGTATCTGTGCATTACATGGGATACAGCGGTGTATGAAACTCCTGAAACTGCCAGTTTGAAAATGCAATTCTCTAACTTGTGCCCATGGCGTCACTGACTCTCCCTTTCTGCCCTGCAGACTGGTGGCAGGGAGGCTGCAGTTTGCTGCACTCCAGGGGCTGACCTTTGGTGTGGTCTCTAGGCAGGCAGAAGGGCTGGATTCCTGCACCTGGGGAGGGGATGTGCCCTCCTTGCACTCCTTACAGGGAGCAGCATTCATCTCAGTGCCCTGGCTGAAGCGGAGAGGGGCTGAGCAGCTGCTGGGAAAAGAGAGGTGTGGAGAGAAACCTTTGATTCTGCATCAGAAATCAGAGGATTTTTGGCCGTCCCTGCTGCTGGCTGTGGTCAGAATTTAAAGACAGTTCAAGTTCCCTGTCTGCCTCCCTCAGTAACTGACCTTGCCATGGGCTCTGACCTGGCTTTCAGGGCTACAGCATCTCATGTCCTGGATGTTTTCCTCTCTCCTTTCCTGCAGCTGAACACACACACACATACATATGCTCTATGTTTGCAATTAACAGATCCATGTGGTGGGTGTGTTCAAAAGACTGAGATCAGGCCAATTCCAAATTTCAGAACACCACCAGATTAACCTTCACTTACCAATATAGGTTAATTATTAGTCTTCATGAAAAATTAGCATTACACATGCAATTAACTTAGCCCTTAAGAAACTTACTCTAAATTAGCTGTGAGTGTACAGCTACCATGAGGATGGTGCAAGTAGTTAATGCTGATTCAGGGTGGCCAAGCTTATGAGCTCTTCACTGTCTTTCTTTTCTTATCATTCCTGTGGTACTTCTCATGCCTCAGATCTCCAAAAGCAGCTCCATTCTGGCCATTTATTATTTTTAGGAGGACAGGGACTTGTTCTGTTTTCACCAGACATCTTGTTTGCTTGTTCTGTGTGCTGTATACACACACATAGATATGTACCCAAAACATATATATTTCTTTTTGTTTCCCATACAAATTTCCCACCCTTTTAAACCCCTTTTTTTGCATATTTTACCATATACACATTTTTCCAATACCGCCATTTGTGCAAGCATACAATCCCTGAATGGTTGATTTGTTGACAGACATTATTTCTACATTTCTGCTTAGATTTGCATGTCTGTTTCTTATTTAATTAGTGGTGTTACATCAGGGAATACTTACACATTATCATCAGATATGCTTTTAGCATGCTTATGTCCAGGTTAATACTATTTTACTGGATATTCTTTCACTCCATGGTGCAACAGGCCCTGCTTTGGCTACACTCTTTCATGTCCAGTGGAACTATTTTGCTGTCTTTTCTTAAAGAAAATGTCATTGCTCCTAAAACTGTACTTAAGATGCTTTTTTCTCTGCTTGTTTTACCCACCTGATGGGACATTTGCCCTGTTAGGAATACTCACAGCCTGTTGCTAACCTCCTGCCCTCCACAATTATGATGTTACGCTCCGTGAGTGGTCACTGTCCCTTTTAAAGCAAAATTTAAGCAGGTATCCTTCCCCTCTCACACTTTAATGGCTTCTTGTCATCCTCACAAGCACGCTGGCCAGGCTGATGGTCAGCAGCTGAATTCAGGATGTATAAAACATGCCAAAACCCAGGAATGCTGATGTGTGACTGTCCGCTGTTACCTCACCATAGCACGGATCCCATTCAGTATCACAGGAGGACCTGCCAGGACCTGCCAGCTCCCACGAGCAATGCCAGCACCAGGGCACCCCAAGGACCTGCTTTTACAGCTCACCACAACACCAGATGCTGATACAGAGCACATCCCTCACTCCTGACAGCAAGCAGGGACCGAGGAGACCCAGGTCTCTCAAGTGTGAAATGTTAGCACTCAGTACCTCCAGCGCTGTCAGGCTGCCCCTGCCCTGGGGAGAGGCTCTCCTCTGGCTGGCTCTTGAAGCTTAAATATTAAAAAGGTCAAAAATCATAAAAGAAAACCTTAGAGGGGATGTTTATTGGTTTGAATTACCAAAATAACCTAAGTGAAGACTCATTGTCAAATGTTGCTGTGCCACCACCCGATCTCTTGGAGCAGTTAACAAAAGCTGATAACCAACCCCTAAAAAAAACCCCACAAACTGACAACCAACCCCTTTGCTGCACACAAACACAGGTGGGTCCAGACGTGTTGAAAACCAGCCCCTTGTCTGCAGGAAAGGTGAAACTCTGAGCATGCAGGCAGTGGTGCCCCCTGAGCACTGAGCCCGTTCTCCAGGGCTTCCACACTGTGCCCAGAGCACTGCCCAGCAGAGCCATGCCCTGAGCAGGGACAGGGAATCCTGCAGGACAGGGAAGGACTGGGCTGTGCCACTCTGGGATGGCTGCCCAGGGTGGGTTCCAGTGGATGGGCTGCTGAGGGAGCTGAGATGGGGCCCAAAGCACAGGACTGACAGGCTGAGAAATGAGAACCTGGAGGTGTTTGTGCTGTAACTAACCACAGAGGCACAGAGTTATAGTCTACCAATACTATCTCAAATTTAGGTCAATACCGGGCTTTAAACTAATAAATTGTGGGGGAAAGGTTGCTTTTTCAATAAAAGACAAAGAAATAAAACCCAACCTATGGTCCTTTTCATGAATAATCCTGTTCCACGGTCTGTGCTCAAGCTCTAGTTGACCAGAACATGTTTGATTCAGTGCAGCTGAGTGGGTTTACATGACTCAAGGAGATGTGGCAGTCATTTTTAAATTATCCTGATGGCTTTGGAGTTTAGTGTTGTGACCAGGTTTGCATAGCTGCCAGTCACCTCTTAACATGGCAAGCAAGCATTTTATTTTATTGCAGTGCCGCACAGTAATGTAGAATATGTTACAGTCAAATTCTTATTTATGGGTAAAGAGAGCACACACAATTTTGCATGTTTTTAAACTGACCACTAATGAATTATTTACAGGTGCTGTGTCTCCAGTGTCAATTCTCTACCCCATCTCCTATAGTCCATGTTTTTCACCCCTCCCTGCTGCATCCTGCACCTCCTTGTCACACCAAGCTGTATTTCTCTACACTGCATCATTCTGCTGGAGTCATAAATATCCCATTCTACCCAGAACACCTGCTTGTTACTGCTGTCTATATAAAAGTGCAGGTCTCCATCAGAGACAAACAAAAGTAAACCAGAGACAGACTCCTGACCAATTATAGAAATTGCCATCCCAGCTAAAGCAAGGAAAGCAAAGGCAGGGCAAGAAGAGATCAGACAAGGTGGGCCTGACAGGCCTCAGTCCCAAGGTCTTGCAAACTCAGGACAAAGCTTGTGGCCTATTATCCACAGAGACAATTCTGCCTTTCTTCACTTCTATACAAAAGGAACTGTTTGCTTTTTTGTTCTGCTGTGTTTGTTTATTCGTGACTGGGAAGGAGTTGCCTGCAAAGCTCAGTAGAGGCACGCTGTCCTGCTCTGGGTGGGCAGCTCCAGTCACAATGAGACATGTGGAAAACTTGTACCTGACCTTGAAAACTTGTATTTCCAACTAGATCAGCTTTTAATTTATGAGAACGAATTTGCAATCATAAGGAAAAAAAAAAAGAATTAAAAAAAAAAAGAAAAAAAATCAGAACCAGGGTGCACACATAGAAAGGAAATCTGGAAAATTAGTCTGAATGTCAGGAGTCCTTTCTCAGAAGGCCCAGGTCTGAAAGTGTTGTTGAGGTGATTAGTCACTAAATACATGCCAGAAGTCCTTCCCTCCAATGCCAACCATGCCAGCATCCTGGCCTTTCAGAACAGCAGTCACATACCCTTCCCTAGCAGTGAATGATGGTTGCCTCGTGTAATAAAATATTCAACTTCACAACAAGGCTTTATAAAGAAGGAGGTTCATGAATTTTTAAAATTATTTTGTAAATCACTCTGAGAGCTGACAATGAAGGCTAACACCTCTGCTGGTGTACAACTGCCAAGTTATCCTCGTATTCAGCCTGACACTGGGATTTGTGGGAACCTTCCCCTCTGATGTGTCAGAAACCCTCTTCTGAGTGGAGTGTGAAAGGCCTTGCCCCCACTCTCAGCGTAGCAACCCAACCCACGCTCTGAGAGCTGCTCAGGCACCCAGGGCAATTCTGTCAGGAGGATTTGGTTTGAGGGTTACCTGATGGGATGTGTCTGTCAGTGCAGCAGGGCTGTGGGAAGCATGGGCAGCAAAGCTGCTTCAAGGCATTCCCCAGACACCAGGCAGGCAGTTTGAAGTGTGTTTGTTTTGTAGCACTGATGACTACTTCCCTTCGTGGAAAGGAACAGGTGGGTGACTTAGTTTCTGTCTATAAGCATTACCAGCAGTGTCCAGATCAGTTTCTGTGGAATCAGAGAAATCCCCAGCACCAATGACTGCAGGAAACTCTCCTCTGTAAGATGGCAATCTCTGTAAAGCACTACAGACAGAACTGTGAATGTGGGAGGAAGGGAAATGCCTTTCACACTGCCTTTCTCAGTTCTTTCTGTTCAGCTGCCTGCTCTCAGGCAGCCTGGTGATGGCTGTTCAACAGTGCAGCCAGAAAGGAGAAGCTACCCATCAGCAAAGCTAAAAACATTCATGAAGGTGAGCAACAGCACCTGCAGGAAGGTGGGAAACATTCACACATCATCAACTCAATAGACATAAACTCTTTTAGAAAAAAAAATTAGTTACCATGGTTGCATCTGTGGAAGGAGAAACCCAATCCTGCTAAATGTCAGGAAACGATTGTCTGGAGAGATGTTTTGCTGTGACTGCGCTAGAAAACAAACTGGCCACATTTTTATTGCATGGTGCTGCTTAAGAGAGGAGCTCCTCCTTGGCCATGGCCAGCAGGGAGGGAGCATGAGGGAGAGCAGGTTTATTGTGCATGGCCCTCCCCGGGTGCTGCAGGAGAGGCTGAGATGCTCCCCGTGCCTGCAGCAGGGCACGCTCTGGGTTCAAACCCTGCTGGTGACCCAGATGGAGGAGTTGTTATACAACGTTCTTTAATTGGCAATTTTCTGCTCTGTTCTCTTCTGCATCTGTTATTTATGTATCACAGCTTTCCTGCATGCTGGTAGACAACAAGGAGCTACAGCAGTGGTATCCCCTCATATTTAAAACATTTAGACAGACAAAACCCCAAAATTCACATAACAGAATGGTTCATTACACTCAGAGGAAATTTTGTTGCTTTACAAAACATTTCTCTGAGATGATAAAGCCCACATGGCTGCTGCACAACAACTACTGAGCAACAGAGGAAGAACAAAGAATAAACCAAACAGCAAGATGCTTCAGCAAAGATGCTGACCCAATATAGCAGCTTCCAGCACACAGAGCTGCAGCCACAGCACTGCCTTGGAGTTAAGTGCCGATGAGCTTGGTGTTATGCCAACAAAATCATCAAGAAGCTGGATCTCTCCTTGTTATTAAATTGGGCAAGCAAACGAATGGAAGGAATCAAAGCAATAACAAAGGGCAGATAACCCCTGGGCTGTCTCGTAAGCAGTGGCTGACAGATGTGGATTACTGAAAAAGTAAAGAGCTTGCCACTTGTATGTAATAAAGCCACAGGGATTTCAACAATACCCTTTTTGTTTTAAAGAAGAGCAAAGGCATATATTGTCAAAACCATAAAGCTTGCCACAGTGCACTGCTGCACTATATAAAGACATCACAGGCTTACGGTTTTGAAAGGAGTGACAGCTATTACATGCTGAAATTTTTCAGTGAGGCACTGCATGGAGTAACTAAGGATCATGCAGGGAAGCATCATCTATTTTATCCTTGACAAGAACACCTGGATGACCCCTCTGAATTGGTCAGTTGGACTTGGTGGCCTGGACATTTATCACTGCTGCTGGTTTTTTGTTGTGTGTTTTATTTTATTCAAAAAAATAACTCTAAGAAAGCAGCATTTTGGTTTCATAAAGAACCCAGAGGTAGGAAAAAAAAGGTTGACATGCTTGTTTTCAGTCCTTGTACTGACCAGGTATAATTTGTCATCTGAGGGTGTAAGCTGCCATTTCAACTAGAACTTGGCTGAATTTTGGCACAATTTCTAGTAGAGTTGTAAAAGCCCCACCTGTCACAGTTGTCACTGCCTTGTCAGCTTACAATGCCAAGGAAGCATTAAAGGTGTCTGTACTCGGCTGTGGTGAGGCTGCACCTTAAATCATGGGTGTCAGTTTTGGGCTTCTCATGACAAGACAGAGACTGAGGGGCTGCAGTATGTCCAGGGAAGGGAAAGGATCTGGGGAAGGGTCTGGAGTGCCACTCTGAGCAGCAGCTGAGAGAAGTGGGGGTGTTTAGCCTGGAGAAAAGGAGGTTCAGGGGAGACCATTCCTCTCTATAACCACCTGACAGGAGGTTGGAGCCAAACTGAGGGTTGGTCCAGTGACAAGAGATAGGGCAAGAGGGAGCAGCCTCAAGCTGAACCTGGGGAGGCTCAGAGTGGGTTAGCAAGCATTGGCACAGGCTGCCCAGAGCAGTGGTGGAGCTCCCATCCCTGGAGGGAATTAAAACCACACAGATGTGCCCCTTGGGGACCTGCTTAGTGTGACCTTGGCAGTGCTGGGGGAACTCAATGATTGCAGAGGTCTTTTCCAACCTGAACAATTCTGTGATTCAGTGACAAGATCCTGCTTTGCTGCTATTGTAACAGTCTTTAAGCCCTTCCCTGTCAAATCCAAACAGACACTGTACTCTTCTAAGACCAATTCTTGTCTTAATTAATGCCTCATTTCAGTTTGTAATGGTATTTTTCTGCCTGTGAAAAACTAAATGCATTGCATATAGCAGCCTAACAGGTAACCTTTTCATACAACATATATTCAGGCATCTGATACACACACACTCAATCAATGCAACACAGAGAAAGTCTACCTGATGAAAAATATGTCCCTCTGTTCATCTATTTCCATTATATCTCCCTCTAAAAGCTTCAATGAAAAATATGGGAATATCATCTTTAACAACCTGACACATCTTAAACTTCCCATATGGCACAGAGCAGATCTCTCTCTGCTCCTTCCAAGTATTGTTGTTCAGCCTTTTATTTCATAACCCCTTGGTGTTACCACCGGGAATTTTCAGCAGGGCTGCTTCCCAATGATGAGAACATGATTCTAACCCTGAGGAATCCCATAGTGTCCAACTCAACATCTCCCTGTGGAGAGTTTTGGTTCTTCTGCTGTGATGATTTGCAGGACATATTAAACTACAGCAATGTGAACTATTAAACAATGTAAACATGTTAAACCACAGCTTCAAAGTCTCTAAGTTTGCCTGATGTCAATCATAATCCCACAGCTACACATAGGGTCCTACTGCATCACAGTGGAGAATATGGAAAATAATCTATTTAAAAGTTAAATTGTTTTGAAACTTCATTGTCTTGGTGTACCTGTAGCCCATGGAGTTTCTTTGCACTTATTTGGGCAAATAGTCCACAAAAAATCTCCAGAATGGGTCAGTCTGTCAAAGCTGGCAAGATGAATTTGCTGGTGTTTAGATAGAGGCTGAAGGAGTTCAGAGGAAGGCAGAAAAGCAGGTTCTGGGTATTCTCTTTAAGTCTTATCAGTACCCAGCTGCTCAAAATCCAGATCAACCCAACTTTAAACCAAACTGGAATTATATTTTAATAACTCTCTACCATTTCAATTTCCACTTTTTCTTGTATGTCATGCCTAAATGGAACCATGAGATGCCAATTCTGCACTAGAAAATGAATGAAGAGCAATTCAGTTCTAATAAAATCAGGCAGAACAAGTCCTTCTAATAACAAGCTGAAGATTTAGAATTAAAACATTATGAAGTAGAAATGAAAGAATGATTTTCTACTATATATATAAAGATTTTTCAAAATATCACAGAAAACAAATAAAAAAAGAGCTAACAATATAGCAAGACATGGAGTAATTTTAATATATAAAGAAAAGTGCTACAACATAACTTATAGAACCCCTGAATAAAATATGTGAATAGTGAAATAGAGAGAAACCCAGACTATTTTATTTATTTTTAAAATAAATTTACAGCAACTATTTATAAAAACTGGTTCTTGGGGAAAGAATTACTCCACTGGAAAATATTGACATTAACTAACTTCAAAATATCTGAAATTATCAAATAAAACAAGTATTACAACCACTTTAATGGGCAAAGTCTCCTGTTTCCTCCAGCCATCACATGATAAATCTCAGCCCACACATCAATTTATTAGAAGGCAAGTCAGAACAATAACAGAGACAAACAGCCATTAGTGGACAAGACAGTTTCATCAAGCAAGATCTTACAAATAATATATTGCTGTTTGTCATCAAGACACTTTTAATACACCAGAGTCCTTTCCAAAAGCACCTATAATCAATTCCTTCTAATTTACAAACTCAGAAAGACTACGAGAGTGATGGTAATTTCATATTTTACACACCCACAGAGGTTATGACAATTGATTCAGTTCAGCAAAGAACCGTAATGACTTTGAATGCACTTGAAAGATTTTTGCATTTGTTTTCTAGAGCTGTAAAAAAAGTAATTCAAACTCTGCCACATGGGCACGATTTGTAAAGGTTGTACATGAAAAGTATGGATTCAGCTCTGACAAAGACAGCTCTTGTCTTATTATAACCCATCTGCAAGGCATGCTGGGCACTGCACTAAAACACTTGGCTCCCCTTTGTGTGGACTTTGTGCCATCTGAATAGATTTCAGAATTCCTACAGAAAAAAAAAAAGAGGGGCAGTGAAAAATGGGTGACACTTTAAACCACTTCAGAATAACTGGGTTTTAGTCAATTCTTTCCATCAATGCTTAAAGTAAGGATATGCAACCTCTGCCCTTAGATTAACAACCCCCATAAAGATGAAAGCAACCAGAACCCTCCTTAGCTCAATGCAATGTTTCCAGCCATAAAACAAGACAAATGGCCACGTGGCCTGCCTTTCACTAGCCAAAAGTAACCAGCAATGAAACAGCAGCCTTGCTATTTCTGCCCTCAGAATAATATGAAACAGCTCAATTTACAAGATCATCACATAAGTGAGTTGTGTTTCTTTCCTGTTGGCACTTTTAGAAAAGGTTTAGTGATCAGAGTCATTGTCTCTGAGGGGCTATGGCCTCAGAGCAACAAGACAACAGTGCCTCCAGTCTGCAAGAGGGACCAAGAGTTGGCTAGAAACACATTTTTACATTTTTTTTCCAGCAGTTTAGATCACCCTTGCCAGATTCCAGCTAAGCAGACAAAGCAAGAGCAAAGAAACTCCATCTGGTTCTAGTGCTGAAGAAAGGACTTGATCTATCAGTGCTTGTTAGAGAAGAAAGGAAAGAAAAAGATACTCAGACATCCTAACACTGCAATGTGAGACTTTAAATAGCACTTTTAACAAATTGGGGAACCTCCTGGGTGCCAAGTCCTACTTTAGCAACTATCTCTGAGTGTTTCTTCTCTCCATCACAGAGAAAGATCAGTAGATCTGCAAACAGGGACTACTCTCACTTGATGCTCCCAGCAGCACAAGCCTTCACAGGATCCTCTGGCCATCAAACAGATTATTTTTCACGTGTGCAACCATCATCCTTTGGTATTTTATGAGATGCTGTAAGCTTTTACTGTGAGGACAGAAGTCCTTATTATTATTTCCAGTGCTTGCTATGAGAACAGTGGGTGCACATGTGAGTGAGTTCTGCTTCGTGGGCAGCCTTCCTTTGGATGTGCTCCATCCTCCCCAAGGCCAGGAAGGGAGCACATCCCCTGCAGTGCCCCACACACCTGGAAGGAAGGGAGCCCTTGCAGCACCTGAGCACTTCCACGGTGAAATGAAAGGATGTAGAGGGCACAGATATTCAGCTGAAGCAATTCTTTGTTAGTTCACTGATATCAAAGGAACTATGCTGAAGAACAGATCCATAATTTCAAATGGAACTTTTCATTCATACTTAAGACAGTTTTGACTTAAAGACCTCACTCAAGAACTCTGTGCTGTTAGGAAGACACACAGCAGGAGCTGGAAAGCAGTAACACAGCAATACTTTTCTAATAATCCTTGGCAGCCTGTCTTGCTCATCTGAAAGATCTTTTGGGTGGGTCCCCAAAACTGATACCGAGAGATGGTGCAGCTTCTGCTAGTCTAGAATGGGATCTCATTGGAAGGTTTTATGCTAAAAATGGATGCTACAAAAAAGCTGTAAGGGAAAAAAAACCCCCAAAACCAATAAAAACCCACCTCACCCTATTTAGATTAATGCTTTAAAATATGAAATCTTGTGTTCAGAGAAGACTATGACAATTCTGCATTGTATTCAGCAGATCTAGAATTTCAAGTACAGTGTTTGGGGGTTTAAAATCTTGCCTGGTTAGACAGCTGATGAAGTGAGAAGCAGAAATTGCTGCTTTCCTCCAGACCAAGGGAATCAGTGTCATGGAAGACAGTGTAGTAGCAAAGAGATGGTACTGGTGAGGTAACACACTTGAATGATTTTATGATTTATATTCTCCTCCTTATCTGTGACAATATCCATTCTCTGAAGATGAAACAGGAAACATACAGCTGCTGCATATATATTTATTTTCATTGTGTTCTAGCTTTCAGAACAGTGTGAAGGTCCATGAAAATAATAACTTAAAGCTGCAAGAAGAAAAAGCTAGGGCTGCGCTGCACCTGCCCCGTGCTCCCCCTGCAGCTCTGCCAGTGCTGAGCAGGGGGTTCCTCGTTGCTGCCAGCCACCTGTGCAGCTCCAGTGCAAGGACAGCTTCCCTTGTGCACTACAATGTGCCACTCATTCCCTGTTTGCTCTTTGACCTCATTAATATGACTTACATCTTTATGTCTTTACATCTTTACCCTGTACAGTTTGCTAAGAACCGGTGCTAAAAAGGAAAATTGCCTGCCTGGAGTCGGATGAAAAAGAGGATAAAATCTTGTGGTAAACCTAACAAAAGGCAGGAAACAAATTTAGAAGCCTAACTAACTTCTTTCTGTTGGAGAAGAGCTACTTTATCCTTTCTGAGGGTGAGGCTTGGGCTCCTGTGCATTTTGGGTACTTTAATAAAAGTATTACAAATGCACCACAATGGTTAGTCCCAAACACTGGCCCCTATGTTTAACATATAGACTTCAATCAATCTAAGGTTGTTGATGCTAAATTTAATTGGCAATGCAATTCCCAAATCATTATTATTCTTTTTCTGTATGGTTAGGTTGAGTTTTAAAATTGCAATCTATGATCAGGCAGACAAAATATGACCTTGCTTTGAAACCAGGATAAATCACTCATTTTCCCCCAAAACTCCTACAAACAAGTACATTAGTATGGATCTCAATACAAAATCTCAAGTCTGAAAAAACATACTGAGAATATTGGAACTTTGTTCCTTCTTTCCTCAAGACACATGTGATTCTCACAAGGCTGTGTTAAACCTTTCTATCTTGGAACCTATCAGAAATACTTTGATAAATGAAGAACTTTAGATATTTCTTGAAGATCATGATATACTCACAGAGTGAGTTCCAAGTCTAGTTTTAGTTCCAAAGATATTGCACTGGCTGGAAAGTGGTAAATGATTTTTATTAGCCATAGACAAAAATCAAATTTGTGCCTCAATCTCCATCAATCTTAGTAAGACTCTGACGCAGTGATACTGTTTTATTGGCTAGACTAACGAACACTGGAGTCAGTTCCTTTGGCCTCAGCTGGTTAAAAAAGTTATTCAGGTTCTATTCTCAGTATTTTGAAGCTAATGGTCTGATTTCTGCCACCACATTGATTCCTGAGAGAACTCCACTGATGTTTTCTCCTTTATTCGTCAGTTACAGGTTTTTCTTTGCACACAGCACAAGTGAATGAATTGCTAAATTTTCCCTATTGCAGCACCATCCAGCCTGTTTTTCCTAAAGCTGAGTGTGCATCATTTTGCTGTTTTGTGATTCTGTCTTGTGGAACTCAGCTTGGGACTGGGACTGACAAGAAGCAATAACAGCCAAGGGAGGAAAATTGCTGTCCTCAGCCTCCTCAAGCACAACACGAGCACTGAAGGGGATCTGTGTGAACCTGCTTTACTTCATAAAGGAACAGGTGCTGGGGCATCACCAGTCACTGAAATTCATGGGAAGAGTAGCAGCTTAAAGCAAATGGCAACTTGGTGTGACTCAAGCCCTTCACTTTAATGTCCTATGTTCTTTACAAAATGAAGATCTTGCCACAAATGGGGTCCCATGTCTCAGACTGGATGGATATCCTCTCCTTTGCAGGCAATTTCAGAACAGGAATATAAATGATAATGTGGTAATTCTCCCCATGGTCCACCCAGGAGCCCTGCTCCTGCCTCCTGAGGCTGTGCACTGGGCTCTAGGTGTTCCTACAGCTTTGGGTTTTATAGCCTGCTGTGTTTCCAGCATCAGGAACTTGCTTTTCTTTGTTCAGGGTGGCCCCCAACAAAATCCCTAGTCCTGCATTATTATTTCTGATCACTTTAGAGATAGATCCTACATCCTTCTTTGCAGCAATTTATGTGCCAGTTCTTTACCAGCACTTAAATCACTACTAACTACTTCTAACCAACCATTTTTTTTGCCTTGAGATGTTTAATTATTACAGGATAAATGGTACTAGTGAGGGATTCATGGGGAAACAGTAATTAGCAGTTCCATCTATCTCAATAAAAGAAAATATTATTATTAATTAATATCCATACAAGGAAGCAGAAGGAGTTTTTAAAAATCTACAATAGAGATATCTACGGGGGCCACATTTGCTCAGAGTGTCTCTTTGACAGGTGCCCATTTATTATTTTAACAAGCTGAGATTGTCTGCATCTTCAATCACAGGAGGTCAATCCTTCATTCCTGTCAAATCTTTGATAACTAAAGTGTCTGTATTAATAACTAAAAACTGGAGAGAACAAGCTCAGATAGCTCCAGTAGGGAGTCACATTGCTTGAAATTGCCAAATGCCAGTCGCTTTGAAAAAAGGAAAGAGTTTATCAAAGATTGCTGTGGTGGTGATTAGTTTAGATTTGCCTTGGCACAACTTGGCTTCCAAGCAGCCTTTTTTGCCCAAGCAACCTCTTTTCTAGCACAGCACTTCACTGCTGCAGAGGAAGCTGTCACTGAAGCTATGAAGGGAAGGGAAAAGGGTTTTTCAAACACCCAGATAACACTTGAGCTATTGCAAATATTTGATGTATGAAAAATAATCACACATCAGGCACCTTATATAAGAAATGTAATAACCAAAAGTTACAGGCTCTCCTGGAGGAACAAGTGAATGTTCTACTCAGATTGTTAGATTATTAAATTGTGTCTCAAGGGGACAGTTTGCAACTGCCCCCCAGGGACCAAAGGATGGCAAATACATAGATTTACTCTGTCCTTCGTGAGAAATTTTCTTTCTTTTAAGAAAATGGCATGTGAGTTTCCTATGCCCTGGCTGGTTTTGGAGCTACTAGATTTGAAAGAAAATTTCTGAATTTCTATGGGGGGGGGGGGGGGGGGGGTCAGAGGTTTGTCACAGACAGAGCTGAGGACCAAACCTGAGGCTATGAGCACTTGGAGAACTTTGTGTACTCACAGATCCTCCAGACTGACTCATCACACCCATCAACCACGTGTTAACATCGCTGGAGTGTCTAAAAAACTCAAAATAGTGTGCCAGAAAAAGAGACCCGACCCTGGTGCTTTCCATTTATAGAATACAGCCTGAACAACTTGCTCACACAGAACTGCTTTCCTCCTCTCATGACACAAGCTCATGGTGACAAAAATGATGTCAACTCATCCTCTCAGACTGCATCCAACCTTACAAATTGATTTGATTCTCCAATTTGACTTTCAGCGACTTTCCTAAGTCTTGTAGATTCTTTCTGCTGCTCCCCTCTTCCTCTTTACAAGCACCACATTTCTCTCATCCTTAGAACAAAAAACAAAAAGCCGTTGGGTTTCCAGATCCTCCCTGGGTGGCTGCACTCAGGAATGGGCTGTACAAGTGCAGCTCATTAACCTCAGCCCAGGCACAGCCACAGCTGTGGGGGGCTGTGGGGTCCCCAGCCTCTCTGCTCCTCAATGCTCAGCAGTTCTGGTGAGTACCAGCAGCTTCTGAGCATACAGCACAAAAATAACCTAATGTCTAACAGTGTGGGAACAGGAGGAAGCTCAGTGTTTTATGGGAACCTAGTTATGATGTCCTCTAGGCTTTGACCTTCTAGGAATGCAGAGTTTAATAGTGGTGGAGACTTTTTATTGCCCCATTAGTCATGGGCTGGACGGGGTTTAGCAGTGGGTGCACTGACAAAGGTGATGTCCGTGCTACGAAGCTTAAAGACAGAAACACAGCACCACTGTAGAGGTACAAATGTGGGCAGAATTAGAAGTGAATTTGAAAAATCTTGGACTCATCTACACAGGTGAAGCCTCAGGTTTTGTTCCTGACTTGCCTTGTGCAGCCAAGTAATTCCTCTGTCTGACTTGGTTCCTCCTTTGCTCCCCAGAGCAGCAGTAACAGTGATGGTCTCTCCTGCCAGGCTTTGCATGAGAACTGGCTGCTTCTGCTGTGGTTCTAAGGATTGTGGCTTGTACCACAACTATGGCTTTCTTTCTAATGGTATAAAAATGTGATAAGTACTGTATGAACACATAAATACAGTCCTGAATCTGAATTAATAAAGTGGCAATCTGATACAGAGGGAAAGTTCATTCTTAAACATGTCTCAGAAGAAGAGAAGGATGAGTCTTTGTTCAAAGAGGGTGGAAAAGTTTGTGCATACACCCCTATTTCTTAATCTTACAGGTTTGATTTGATTTGGAAATCTCCTGAATGAAAATCTCCTAGTGTTTGACAAAATTTCCCATTTTTCCCATATAGTTTTAATTAAAAAGTCTGAATTTATTTTAACATGGAATATCAACTGTTCTATTGCAGAGGGAAGAAGACAGAAAGAAATTGTCCTTGTTCTTATGCTGCTCAGAAAGATTTTGCCCTTCTCATGTCTCTCACATTACCTGCTCCTCTCATTTCCATATTTTTGTTTTCTCCTTCGTTTCGCTCCATGGCAGCAAATAATGCTGAATACCAATGTAGTTGTATTCATCCATTTACAGATCATTTCTCTGAGCACCACACACAAGCACTCAGCTTTTCCAAATACAAATCAAGGCTGGTTACCTTAATTACTCATGGATTTCTGCAGTGCACAGGTGAGATGGGCTTTCATTACCCTGCCTATGTTAAAACAAGCAGCTAAATCTACATATTCTTTCAATGACTGCTCAGTGTTCAGTACTGGCACAGATGAATCCTTGTCAGGAATAATTCAGTTTGCCTGAACAAGGAGTTTCAGGAAGTGACATTACTTTTAAGTCAGGAGATGAATAATAATCCAACTGATCGCTTTGGGAGGAACATTCTAAAAGAAAATCCAGTGACTTTTTCACCCAATTTACTGTTTCTGGGAGTATCAAAACACAATTTAGACATGCTATCATAAAAAAGAAAAATTTAGACATGTTATCTTTAAAAAGGGACTCTGGCTTCTCTTTCAAGTAAATTGGTAGCAGAGTATTAACAAAAAAAAAATTCACCAAGCAAAATGGAAATGCTAGCAATGCAGCAGTGCTTAAATTTTATGAGAGTTAGATTATCACTAGGTACATAAAAATGAGCGGGAAATCTGCAGTCGACAAGAGCTTGGTGCATAATTACTTTTCCTCTCTCACCAAATGGCTCCAGGTCGGAACACTTCATTTAAACACAAAGACAGTGACAAAAGTGCTGACTTGTGGTAAATGTGTGCAACACAAGCAGATTTAACGCTGCTAAAGAATTTAAAAGGAATGTGAGACTGTAGGGGTGGTTTAAAAAAAAAAAAAATTCTCCACATAATCATTTTGGTCAGAAGGGACTGCTGGTGGTCTCCAGCCCAGAACAGGGGTTGGTAGGGTGGGTTGAACACAGAGCAGTTTGGGACACCTCCCTAGTTGATCAGCTACATGGGAGAAAGCTCTAACACATGCCTGGATGGTCTTTCCAGGTCCACCTTGTGCTTGTTGCCTCCTGACTCTCCCCTGTGCATCCTGAGCAGAGCCTCGTCCCACCTTGGGCAGCTGCAGAGCCCCTCGGGCCCTGCTCTCCTGTCACTGTGATATTTTCTGAAAAATCCCTTCACCAGGATTTCTTCTCCTGGGAAGACGAGAAGCCTCAGCTTCTCCTGTGTTTGCTGCCTCGGAATGTGGTCTGGAGATTGTTTATCCAAACCTGTGAATTGTTTTTCATTAATGACCAATCACCATCAGCTGTGCTGGACTCCGAGGAGTCAGTGGCGAGTTTTCATTCTTGTTCTTGTTAAGCCTTCTGTCTGTATCCTTTCTCTATCTTTAGTATAGTGTTAGTAAAACATTCTTTTAATATAATATAAAATCATAAAATGATAAATCAGCCTTGTGAGAACATGGAGTCAGACTCATCTCTCACCCCGTCCTGGCGACCTGACAAACGGCTGAGCAACCTCCCCAGGCTCTCCCATGCCCAGCCCCTCGGTGCCTCTGTTCTGTCACTGTCATCTGCAGCCAGCCTGGCACACGGGGCTCCAGCTGCACTGCCACCAGTGCCAAGGGAAGGACAAGGATCACCTCCCTCACCTGCTGGCTCGCAGGGCCCGGGGAGCTGCCGGCCTGCCCTGCTGCAGGAGCACACCGCTGCCGCGCGGCCTGCCTGCCCCTCAGCTCCTCTGACAATACTGCAGCTTAATTAAAAAGAACTGCCGTTGTCAAAAAGGAAAGCAAGTTGGTGATTGTTCCAGCTCAAACAACTGGCTCACTGCTCCCTTCATCCAAGACTGCTTTGCTGTTCCCTGTGTCTGAGGCCCCCAAAGAGCAGCGCACACTTTATGGGCTTGCACGGTCCGTTCTGATGTTCGTGTAAAATGGGCTTCTCTGAGGAACAAACTAGTTTCTCTCCCATACTTCTTTTCCAGACAGGAAAGAAATACTGTAATTTGCATTACTCTGAATAGAACAGTATTTTAAGTTCCAAATAAACAACTCCCTCCCGTGCACCTCTCAGTGTAAGCAGATGCTTAAGTCCAGTCTGATTCAGCAAAGCTTTAAGCATGTATCTAAGTGTCATTGCCTTCAGAATGAAAGTTAAGTGTGTGCTGCTATGCTTTGCTGAATTTTGGCCTCATGCTATAAGAAAAAGATAATTTGGCTCATTATATTTTGTGAATGACACAATGCCCCTGAACATTAAAGTTTATATCTATTTGCATATATATGTGCAGCATTAGGTTTGGCTCTCAACTCTGTAGAGATCAAAGTACACAGGGATCCTCAGAGACTATCAGACAGCAATTACACTGCAAAATAAATTATAGGAAGTCTCCCTCTACATCTCACTATGTCCAGCTGCACATTTCCTTGGGTCTCTTTACTGCCCTTGAATGTGTTTTAGTTATAGTTATTGCATAAGATCCTCTTAGATGAGGGCTTATGAAACAACCACTTCACTCCCAGTGGTGAAACAAAGCTCAGATTTAACAAGAATATTTTCCCAAAGTTGAAAAAAGTGAAAAAAAAAAAAAGGAGAAAATTATTTTCTCATGGGTTGTGCCCAACTGTTTCCAAAGGTCTTGTTAAGGATTTTAAATAACTTTCTGCAGAGGAACAGAGGCTGCAGGACAGTCTCTGAACAAAGCACACCTTCCCATTTCTGGGCAGATTTGATGCTTTTCCCCAATTCCCCATTTCTGTGAGTGTTAATTTATTTTGAAGCTGTCTGTGTTAATGCTCAGAGCATTCCTGCCACAGACACAGCACACCCTGGATGCAGAGTTCCACCCTCACTCACACAAAGTGCTTGTGACTGCAAGTGTGAGAAAGTCAAGTCCGAGTTACTGCACTGCAATGCCTAATTGAGGAATGTCTCTGCCTAAGGACTCTTGCCTGGCACACTGATGGGCTCTGACATTCTTTTTCTCTATCAATGTCAAGTGGTTATTTGTGACTTTAATGACAAATTACCAGTATTGGCATCGTGATTATATCTGACTGCGCTTGGGATGGAGATTTAAGAACAGATTGAAGAACCGAGATATTCAGCTCCTTTCATCCATCTTTATGAGGTGAAACACAGCATCTGAAAACTCTGAGCTCAACTGATCACAATGTTTAGCTGATTTTTGGCAGGGGTTTTTAGTAAATTATTTGTTAGTCTGCGATTGTGATCTCAAAAAACTGAAATTATCTTTTCAGCTGCTGAAACATATTGATCAGGAAAGAAATGGCCCCCTTCCCCAGTCCCATATGGGCATACCAGATCCAGAATAACAGGCAATGGCAGCTGAGAACTGCAGATTCTGAGCCACCTGGAAAGGCAGTGCACAAAAATACTGTTTTCCCCAGTGTTTTGAACACTTTCCTCCACCCATCTAGTTCACACCATGCAGGCACTGAAGATGCCAGACCTTCACTGGGACTCCTGACCTTGGAATCTTCCAGCTGGCAGCCAGTGCTTGCTATGGGCAGAGCAGGCAGTTGTGGAGGGCAGAAGAATAAGGTAGCAAAACAGCCATGGGTAATTTGCTTATTTTGCAAAGGTGAGAGCCCTGGAAAGCCTGAGCCCTCAGCAGAGAAGTCCAGTGCCTGGTACAGGCTGTGACAGGGATTAAGAACCTTGGTTTGCAGCAGAACAGTCACCAACCCTGTTCTCCATCCCAGCTCCATCCCCAGTCCTGGGACAAGACCCCCAAAACCAGGAGCCAGTTCTGCTCACTGCTTAGGGAACTCTGAAATCTGACCTCTTATTAAACCATGTAATCCTCTGCATCTGGGTACAGATGTTGGAAATTTGGCCAAACCAGGTCAGCCCTGCATTAGCACAATTCCATCTAACAAAGGCTGGAAAGGTGTCATGGATGATGCTTGTTGCTGTCACCAATAGCAAATCTTTTATTTCTCAACATGTCAACTCCTACCCAAGAAAGTTTAGCACCAGTCCTATTGCCTTCCAGCCACTCACCAAATGTATTTCCAAATATCCCTTAGAATGAGAAGCAAGCACACAAACCACACAAATCCCACTGTAGCCTGCTGCTGTCCTGATGCCACTGCACCTCTCTTACTACTTAGATTTTTTTCTTACTCTCTATTTCTCCCTTGAGATGGTAATTTGAATTTCTTTGAGAAGAGGAATATTTTTCCCCTTTTAATGCACAATGGCTTGCCAAATGGTGTGCTGGTGTTTGATTAGGGCTTTAAGCTCTATAACAACAGAAATAAATGAGACTAAAAGAATGCAGTTCAATATTTTACTGCAATGGTAATTTTTGAATCATGCAATCAAAGTTAAACCCAATCTCTGTCTAGAGAGAAGCTCTGTGAGGCTGTGGTGTCTGGAGGTACCTGGAAGCCCACGTGATTTGTGACCCTTTACCTCAGCTTCCTGAGTTTTCAAACTTGCACAGCATGAATTCTTTCTAAGGACAAATATCAAAAGATGAACAGGAACAGGGTGATTTGTGATGAATAAATCTCGAAAAGTTCAGAAGCTATGCTCTAATGGGATATGCACCACAGATTTTGAAAAGCTATCTGAAACTGAAACAAAATTCATATTTTGTAAAGCAGAGTTGAGGGGATCACAGTCTTTCTTGCCCAAGGTGAATTTGGTTGTGTCATTCCATAGAAAGCATATCATAATTTAGATTAATGCTCATGGCTGAGACAGAAACATCAGGTAATAGTAGCAAAATAAGGAAAGTGAATCTTGCAATCTAAAATAAGTTTTCAATTTTCAGTAAAAGCTACAGATAATAGAAGGAATATTCATGTGCTTTATTATTTTATTCAGAGTTTCCCACCTATCCCTGAAAAGGATTTTTCTTAATTTAAGAGACAAAGTAAAAGAGCTTTGCATTGAAGTGCATAACCAGTGAACCAGACAATCCCAAACTGCTCAAGCATATCCGACATCTGCTCCAAGAACTCGATTGCAAATAGCAGGAGAGAGTTTCCATTACAGCACACACAGGGCTGGGCTGGGAGAGGCAGCATTAGAAAGTGTGATTCCCATTTAGTAATTATGTCTTGATTGTTGTTTATATGTTTGCTCTACTGTAACTTGCCTGCCTTATGGTGGCACTAGTGCTAGAGAAAACACAAAAGTAATTTAGTTTTAAAGGGGAAATGAAAGTTTTAAAGCAGTTTAACATTTCTGTGAAACTGTAATGGTTGGAGATGACTGGATTGAGTCGATAAAAAGTACTAATTTCAATAGTAACTCACGCCTTAATTCTCCTCACAGCAACAAAGCTCCCTCCCTCCTTTCTGGCACACAATATAAATACTCTTTACACAGCAATCAATAGAACCTGGGAGAGAAAAAAAAAATCATTTTTATTCCTCAGAGGCTTCATAAAGACCAAGTTTCCCCTAAGCTCTTATTTACTCCTATGTAAATGGCATTGGTTTTGTAATGAGGTGTAATCACCAGCACATCATTCATGTTCCCTTCCTCTCCTAGATTTACCACCCAGTTTCTCCACTGGTGCCTGGGATCTCAGAGTCAGGAAGTGGAGATAAGTCTGTTGCAGGCAATGCCCTGAGAGCAGTGATTACATTTAAAAAGTCAGTATTTCCAAAACACAGCCCTGCAGAGGACAGTCAGGGACACCTGGTGGGAGCAATGCTGTGACATCAGCTGTTCCTTGCCTCCCTAGAGAAATGCAGAGGCTGAGTGGAAATTCCCTGAATGTCTCCACACTTGCCTGTACACCTCACCAACCCTGGAGCGTGGTGTGGTAGGTGTAGCCCTGACCATGCCTGCTGGGTAGCTGCCACTCCTCACTCTGCTTTGGTCCAGCTAATGGGCATTTGCTCAATTCCACGTGTTCCAGCACTTAGCACTTGGCCCCAGAGAATATTGTGTGATTAATGCATCAAAAGACTTGTCTTAAAATCCTCCTCCCCTCGCTTTCCAGCATTTTATTCTCTCAGTTACATTTTCTCTTTGTTCCTTTCTGCAAACCCTAGTGTAAATGTTTTTTGAGTAATTAATGTGTCAAATACCAGACCTGAATTTTCATGGGCAATTAGTGGGCTGAGTAAAGCCAGCAAAACGCATTTCAGTTTTAATAGTGAATTGTGGCTCATTTGCTGTTTTGCAGAAATGTATCCTGGAATACTGAGAGCTTCATATGCCTGTATATTTTTTATTTCTGTTTCATCTACCAAAGCTCCCTCTCCTTTTCTATTTTTCACCACATACAAGATGCTGCTTGTAGTCTATTACAATTTGCATATTGTCCTTCTGCCTCATCGATAATTGATCAGGTTAACATCTGCTTTCTGCTGGTGCCAGGAGAAATTTGTTTGTTTCTCCAGGACTCTGTAATTCCTCAGGGCCCCACAGAATTGCACTTCCCAAAACAGAGGTGCCATGTGCTCCCCTAGCAGCCTGCCCACGTGGCTGTCCCTCCCTGAGGAGCTCAGGAGAGGCTCCAGGGCTCACCGGCTGAATTACACATGGTGGCACAGCAGAGTTGTCTATTGTAGGCAGTGCAAGAACATTATAAATAGTATTACAGAGGAACCTCACACTCCCCAAAGTCCTGCTGAAAGCATGAGGAGAGCATTGTGAGGAGAACAGGTGAAGGCTCCAAAAACTGCCCAGAGAGAAGCACTAGTGTGCAGCTTTACCAACAGGACATGTACTTCCAACCAATTTATAGGTGTGGAAACTACATTGCTTTGATATTGCAGGGCTATAAGAATGACTTTTATTCTCTCCAGGTTTCTGGGGATTCAACTGCCTGATTCAAAAAATACCAGAACCAGAATCAGCTCAGCTTAGAGACAAGCAGTCAAAATGATTAGCAAGGCAAGGAGCTGGTTCAGCCTCAAGGACACAGCGTAGTAGTCTGAGTGGCACAATCCATCATAGGTTGGATGTAGCATAATTGTACACCTCAGATTTGTAAATAATCTCCTTCTTGGTGTCTGTGTTGACAAGGGATAATATATGTGAGAGCTCCCTTGGTAGGTTACCTTCTGTCTAAACACGCTGTCCTGACACTTGAGTGTACCCAGAGCATCTTTGGGAGGTTCCTGAGGAGCATCAGAGGAGGATGAGACTGAACAAGGCAGTGTAGCAGAGGCATGCCATGACCTGGAGGGCAGGCTCACCTTCCCACCCAAAGGAGCTGCCTTTCTTGGGCACAGCTAAAGGGTTAAGATTAGGACAGAGGAATGCACCAAGGCTGTTCTATTTTCTCAAATACACTGTGCCTTAGAAGGAATAGATGTGCTTTCGTTAAAAAGACTGCCACTCTCATTGGAATCTACTATTTCAAGCATATCTAGACAAACCCCTACTAGCACCAAAACACAGATTATCACTGCTGCACAGTAATGAATGCAATGTCCCATCAATGCCATGGCATCCAAAGTGCTCTCAGGCACAGGTAGAGTGAGGGAGGATTGTCACACAAGGAGTGCACAGGAGGGACAAATGAGCAGATTATGTTCCAGTCATCCATAACAAAGAATGAAAATCAAAAGTACCATTGCTGAGGAGAGCAGAATGAGAATTTGTCAGCCATCAGTACACAATGCCACAGGGGATGACAATTTCTGAATGCAATTGGTAGCTCTGGGTGAATAGTTTGAGACAAAATGCAACTTCTATACTGCTTTGGAAGGTACCAGGCACCCACCTCAAAGAGTAAAGCCCTCTGCAGGTACCTCTACTTCAACTTGCCTGACTTCGTATCACCAGCCCAGGGCCCTCCTGTGCAGGACACTCTAACTGGGCCCTTTGCTCACCTTGTTCCTGTCAATTACCTGCTGTTGTAGTGCTTTAAAACTCCTGTGTCTTATATACACAGGACACCTTTCCATATTTCACCTACTCCATGCATGGCAGTATAGCTGCTTCTATTGATACTCACATTAAAAACCCCAGAAATTTATTCCAGAAAAAAGATCCTTCTCCTCATTTCAGATATTTGATTCAAAACCCACTCCTTCCTCCCTATACTATAGGCAACAGCAGCTCTAATAAGCTTAAGGGAAAATAAAATACATCAAGGAGGATCAAGCAGAGTTGCAGCAGTCAAACCCCACACCAGACACGCAGGCAGGTCCCTGCTATGAAGCCAAGAAAGAGACAAAGAAAAATGAGTTGTCAAGGAGATGATTCTACTGAAGAGACTCCTCCTGGAGCTGGACATCTGGGTGCTTCACATGCCAAGTTTAAATCATCAGTCAGCTGGCTGGGGGGGTTGAGGGGTGCAAAACAAGAGTAAATGTTCACTGCCAGGGCTGGGAAGGGGTGCTGCAGCACAGACCCCAGGCTGCAGCTGCTGGCTCCCCTCCTCCAAAGTCTGCTCATCCTGAGGGATGGGGCTGAGCAGCTCCCCAGCACCTCTCTTGCTCCAAAAGGCTCTCCAGCTGCTTTTTGCAGATCTAAGTTTCATTTTAAGGCTATAACTTTTGAGTGTTTCCCCACCATGACAGCAGGTCTTATTTTCTATTTGGATTGCACAGACCCGAAGCAAAGCTCATTTGTATGGATTACGGGAAAAACAAACACAAACTCATATCCTGAGACAGGCAGGCCTCCTAAAGGAGAGCCCCAGGCCAGTTACTCAACCCTATGTCCTCCTATTCTCCAAATTGTTCTTTCAGAGCATTTTCAATGCAGTGCTCTTAAAGGACAGCATATTTCTAGACGATTAAGACAGCCAACTGTATGTACAGACTTTCTACAAAGAAATTGTCTTATCAGCCCACCTTTTTCACCTACAATACAGATTTTGAGCACCTGGCTATGTGTAAACTTGCATGCAAGAAGCTTCTGATCCTCACGTGGATATCAGCAATGCATAAATTCTGGAGTCTGGACTGGAGTCCTAGCTTTACACTCTCAAAAGCCAGCATTTGAAGGAATCATGAAACAAAAAAAGTACAACATTAAAACATTAATCATGGTTTACAAGGCGCATGGTTTATAAGAATCTGCAAATCCATGCAAGAGCTTAAATATCTTGGTAACTGCAACTGGGGAAGAGAAAAAATCTATAGGAGGGGGAAAATATAATGGTTGGCACTTGAGCTTTAAGTGAAGTTTACAGTTCTTTCTAGGATGGCAGGGTATGGATGTCATTCATCTTCAATTTCAATAAGAAACCTGAATTTGCTCTGTTTTCAACGTTTGTTCATCACATGCACCATGCTCAGGGCTTGTGTTTTACTTTAGTTTACTGATGGTCTAATTCATGAGATAAACACTTTATTGCCCTGCTATTAAAATTGTCTCCTGCAAAAGGGGAGAGGTTCTGAAGTGAGGTATAATTAATTTATGGCTTCAGAATACTGGAATAACTTTTGGTAAAAATCTGCAGCATTCATGAGTTTTCTACCTGATGTCAGAGAGACTCACAACCAGCAAAAGAGGAAAGTCCCAGTTAAGCTCTTCACTTCCATGAGGGAAGATGACAAGCACACAACAGGGAGAGCACCACTGAACCTGAAATATGCACTGAAGATGAATAAATGAGGGGGCTTGGAATGACTGGGGTGGTCTACCCCACTTTCATGCTCCTCTCAAACCCAGCAGTATCAGTTTCTCACCAGGTCTATCTGTTGATCTGGTGTCAGGTCAAGATTTCTGAATGTTTCTATTCAAAAGGAAGGGTCTGCAAAAATGACATTGGAGTCAGATGCACATTGTCTAACTCGATGTCCATCTGACTAATGCAAGAACAAATATGAAGATTTTAAGGTGACTCTTCAAGCCAAGAAATTAATGGGAGCTCCTGAATACTATTACAATATTTAGCATAGTCCTTAGCCAACATTTCCAGTGAAAACAAAGGGATGCTCCCTTTGTTCCAGACCAAGACCAGCAGATCCTCTGTCCCTGTTTTTGAGCCCCCTTTAGAAAGAGTCTGAAGTCTATTAAATCTGTCTGCCTAAACAGAGCCAGCTCCCATTGTGAGGACAGGACACTGGAACCATCGGTTTCTGCCCATGAGGTTTTCAGCTGTGTTTCCACAGACTTTGTTTCATGTGTTTTCATAACCTTTAAGTTTCATTTTTGTTTGAACTCAGACCTGTCAGGCTTTTGGTCAGCTCTGGAACCCTTGTAGTTATCGGCACTTCATCCCACTGACAAAAATCTCCTGGAACTTACAAAAATATATCAGGAAAAAAAAAACCAAACAAAATTGCAGCCCACTGAAAAATATTTCCTGTACCTGTACAGAAAGAGAAAAACACCAGACTCTGATAAAAAAAGTTCAAAGACATAAATCAGACTTAACCCTCACTTGCACCTTCTATTAAGGCTTAAACCTGAAACTATGTGCTATTAGCTTGGGTTTTGGTTTAAAAATGAGCTAGCAATGGCACTAGTAACCAAGCAACAGTAATTGCTTCTCTGAGATTAAACCACAACATGACATTAAAGCTCTGCTACTGAACTTCCCCTCCCTACAAAGGTGCAAAATTTTTGCAGGCAGAAGTTAATTATGTAGAAGGGCAATTTCAATTTAAGTTGCAAGAGTCTCTGAGCTGTACGGAGTCAGGAAACAATGAGGTCAAGAGTTCAGCCTACCTGAGTTTTAAATCTAGAGCAGGATTATTGTAGCTTCCAATTTATAATTGATGCATCCAGCCTCTCAAAATAATTTCAACTAAATCAAAATAAATGACCTTTAAATAACTGCTATCCAATAATATGATTGGACTCCACAGATTTTACCATGGCTGTAGTTGTTAGAATTCCACTTCTGAAGTGGCAATAATACCATGAATAAGAACTAGAGGGCATTGTATAGCTTATAACCAAACTAGAAAGTTCAAGCTACTCTTTATGAACATTCAAACCTTAATCCAGATAGCCAGCATGGCTCTTTGTGTTTACAGATATGAAATGACTCATTTGGACTAATTATCTCCGCTTGAGAGTACCATGACTTTACAAATTATATCTATCTTTTCTATCAACACATATGGATCCTTTTATTTATTCTTAAATCTAAATTAATTAAAAATTAATGGTCAAGCAGCTTTCTTATTGAGTGTTATATAGTTCATGTGATGTTCAGGTATGAAATATTTAAAGCCATATCTAGGTTCTAGGACAATTTTCCCAGGGTAGCTGGAAAAAGGAGAGTGACATTTTGCAACCCACAATATCTTTTATGGGGGGGATGATATATGGTATAGGGGGATGGAACAGAGCAAATATCATTTAGAACATCGGCTGCGTGTAGAGGAATTGAGAAGAGGAAGGTGAAAGGAAACACTGAAGGCAAACTAGAATCCTGGGATAGGTAACAGTTTATGAAACTTGGACCTACTTTGCCATGGTTTTCCTGCATGAGCTCTGACAAGACTATCAGGTCTTTTTTTGCTTCTGTTCTCCATTTGAAAAACGAGAATAACACTTCTCATTTCTCCCCATTAGAGGCCAGGGTGAAGATAAACCTTACAGAAAATGCCATTGCCATGAAATCTAAAGTTCCTGAGACAAGCTGGACAGAAAGACAAGGCTCAAGAGATCTTGAAGAACAGACATGTCTCAGAAATGGGGGAGTGGCTGATGGTTTCAACAGTGCAATGCAAACTGACACCACTTTGGCACTTGCAAATCAGTGACACTTGCTGGGGGTGAGGTTCTGCTGGCTGAGGTTGTGGTGGATGGAGCCCACACCTCTGCCATGGCTGGGGATATGTTGTTCTCCACTGAGGACACCACAAGTTTCCCCCCTGGTGGCAAATATTGCAGATATTTCTCATAGCTGAGAGTGCAGGAGTGGCTCCTACAGCACATTGAACCATGCCAAGAGTCTGTTGCTTAAACAGTTTCCTCACACCAGAAGGCACAGAGGCATTTTTGTCACTTGCACAGCAGTTGCCATTAGGAAGTCAATGTTTGCCAACATATCAGCCCAGTAGGCTGCAATTGTTCCATATGCTTAGAATATGGAATTTCTGTGGTAACCGTCAAATATCCAAGTGCTAATAGTGACTGTTCTCCAAATATTGTTATTTTAGCTCTTTTCACAGAGCCAAGGAGGAAAGGGATTTCTCACCCATCTCCTTTTCACCTCCCACTGGTTTCCAGTAAAATTCTCTTTTCTTTAACAGGGTTAATGATACAGCAATTCTGTCTTTCCCTGTTGTCACAGTTCCTTTTCATGTCCACTTTTAACAAGACAATAATCACTTTGCTTCTGGAGTATGGGGGAAGAAACTAGCGTGTGTTTTTCCTGATACTCAAGTGATAGGATATGATGAACAGATGAGACCCAAAATGCTTGGCTTTGCCAGGAGAAAGCACATTATGCCAAAAGCAAAGCAAGCATCCAACATTTCTCAGCTGAATGTAGAAGATTATAATGTTTGGCCTTATAGAGATGAAACATCTGGAACAGTATCCAATTCATAGCTCCAGATCCCACATACTAAGCTCTGACACTAATATTAGCTAATTTGAAGATCACTGTTCTGAGAGAGCTTGACTTAGAAAGAAACCTAACAGCAACAAAATTATGTTGTTGAAGGCAGCATGGCCTTGTGGCCTTGCAGGGAAGACTGAAGGAAGTCAGTCTCTCAGAGGTGTCAATCTGCTCACAGATATTTGCTTTCCAAGAGGCTGGAACAGCAGTGAAATCTAAATGAGCTCAGATGAGTTCCTCACAATACTCTGCACAGATGTGAACTGCTCCCTCCCTGTGGTCAGTAGCTGAACTCACAACATTTCCTTTTCTACAAAATGACCAGAACCTTCTTACTGATATTAAACCACCAAATTTTAATTATGTTTTCTTGTGTGTTTCCCTTATTATCTGTGTATCAGGTTTGTTGAGTTTTGTATTTGCCCTTCTTCCCAGAGGTAAACTGTTCAACTTAAATTTTGAGCACAGATTGCAAAAACATTCCCACTGGACTTACAGACAAGTAATGCTCTTAATTAGAGACAAGCAAACTGATTCAAACTAAATATGAACCAGCCCAGACTTCAGAACAAAGTTTGAAGGGAATTTCTTTATTATCAAAGAAAATAATTTTCTGCCCAGACTCTCTCATTTTTGTTTGTCCTCTCTGACCTCTCAGTTATTTTTAGAATGCTTTCTCTGTCTGACACACTGTAGACAGAACACCCAACTACTTTGTTCAGTAATATCTTTAGAAGGTAATAATTGTGATTTAAAGTTAGATGTTTCCTGGGTCACTGGTTAGCACTCACTGTCAAGAGCATCCTGGACATTTAAATTCCTCTCAAGTTATGTTTACTCCATACATTCTTGCTATTTATCTGAATGTCCAATCTTGTGCTGACTCATGCTCCTGGCCCTATCACAAAGGATTTAAGTGATAAAAATGGGTAAAACAACTCCCTTCTATTTAGGTGTTTGTTTTTAGTATCACATCAAATGTTGAAAAAGCTCCTGACACTGACTCTCACTTCCCTGAATCTTGAGGTCTGCAAGACAAGATGTAGGATTTAAATATGTACCATGTAAAACATGCCAGGCCTTTTTGGAATGGAGTGACCGAATGAAGCCATGTTAATAAACATACACAGACCAAAGGAATAAAAGATTTTGCATTTGTTTTTCCCTTTCTGGCCAGGTAAAATAGTATTAAATGGCTTTGGATTGGGGGCAGACAAAGCTGGAAGCGTGCATCACAACAGAACAGCACAATGGATGCCAAAACCTTGCACAGTTTCCACCCTCTGCTCGCTGTTTGACCTTGAGACTCTCCCTGCCTCCTCCCCCTGGCACAAAGACTTTCTTTTTTAAGCCACTTCAAGATCTGCATAGGAAAATTGTTATTATGTAATTCCCATTCATTGAAATATAAGCAAAACCAAAATAACCATCAATGTCAGATTATAGTTTTATAGCATGACAACACAAATAATGTTTGCGCTCTCTGTAACACAAACCCATAAATCCTCAGTGGATTAACCTTTCAGAAACCCTTGCCAACTGTTCCTGCCACTACAGCACAATTCAAAATCTCAAGCTGCCAAAGAGCTCTGTTGCTGTTTTCAGAATGCTGCAATCAATCATGTTAAGGAAGGGAAGATGAGAGAGCAGATTAAGCAGAGACAGAAATGTTAACTTTAGAAGTAAGCTTCTAACTTTAGTTTTTACTGGAAAGAACCAAGCATAACTCAGAAAACTGAGAAGCTCCCTCAATTTCCCCTGCTTGGGTGGAGGATCATTTCAGCTTCATTGGACTCTTCAGCTCAGCACAGAGATGTACCTGTCCTACAGCACCACTTGTGCTTTGAAGGTGCGCAACCAGCAGGAAACCCAAATGCCACAGATGAGAACAGCCCCTGCAAAAGCTCCAGCTCCTGGAAAGACCAGGAGTATAAATTCCTCTGGAAGAGCTCACACTCAGAAATGCTCTGATTGGTGCTTGTTGATGCTACATCTGCATCTCCCTCTGTGTTTAAATGAGTGAGCCAGCAGTGTAAGAGTGCCCCAAGGAGCTCAGTGTGAGCTGCAGAACCTGCCCAAGAGCTGCAGAAGTACTCCAGCCAGGCCTCTCATGCCAGAGGGAACCTCCTGGAGGAATTTCCTGCAATCTTGCTGTGTTTTATTTTTATAAATCTACTAATTTTCCTCTGTGTTTCATGGCTCTGTAGAGCAGGAAGGATTACAGCCCAAATCTCTGTGTGTGCACGTGTATGCTTTGTATTATTTATGCTATGCATAAAATCTGTGCAATGGATGCACACAGAGCAATACTGGAGTTTGGCTTTCTAATTCTTATATAGAGAAAATCTGCATATACCTGTTAATTTGCACACACAGGCCTGTTAGAAAGGGCTCTGTGAACATCATTGTAAGTTAATTACTCTCAAGGAATGATATTCCTATAACTGAAGGTATTTTCTTTTTCAGATATAAATACAGTATTTTCTTGTTTAAAGCACACATGGGCTCTCCATAGCTTCATCAAATTTTTATTTTCCCTTTCTCCCTAGGGCAGAATGCATGAATGTCACTGTCATAAAAATTAATGGAAAGGAAAAAGAAAACAAACCAAACCTGATTCCAGCCTGGTCAGACTAATGATGTGCGTGATGTTAAATGAAACCAGAGGAGTGAACATGCAAAGGTGACCAGCACTAAAATGAAATCCCAACTCAAACCCCTGCTATAAGGCTTTCACCAGAGAGTCACTGCAGAGCTACTCCCAAAATGGGCTGAGGGGTGGCACCAGAGCTGAGGCTCATGGCAATACAGCCTGAGAGCCACTCAGCTCTGACATATAAGCTCTGACAGCTTATATCCCAATATCTAACTTCTGGGTTTTGTGCAAGGGGGAAATTGCATGTGTTTACTTGTCTCGTGGAGGGATCACACAGCTAATTTCATTAAAGCTCACCAAAGGCTTCAAAATGAGGAGCCAACATTGTATAAAAAAATAACTGTTTCAGAATCAGGAGATTATGATGAAAGAAAGAAAATAAAAGATTGAAAGCACCTTCTGAATTTCTAGATGTGCTCAGATCACTAGTTCTAATTATAAACGAGCATCCTATAACACCCGCTGTGTGAAAAAAACCCCAACAAAACCACACCATGACAATCACTGTCTGAATTAGCAATGTGAAAACTACAACATTCATAATAAACTTTTCACCTCAAGGCATCCAAAGTTTGCAGTCTCTTATTTGCTCCATTTTAATTCCAAGAAAATGTCACGGGCTTGAAGGAAGCCGCAGGTTCTGTAGGTCCTGCTTTGGCAGCCCATTTCCACACAGAGCTGATCCCACTGAACTCATTCCTGCTGGGATCTCCAGGCACTGAGCCACGGGTGCTGCCTGAACCTGGAGGGCTCAGCCAGGCTGCTCAAGAGCTTCAGCAGGAGCTTGTGCCTGTGCCTTCCCTGGGTCCCACAGTCCCCTCCCACACCTGATCTGAAGGATGTTATTAATCGCTGCTATCCTGTGTCACTGCAGAATATACAAGAAATAAACCCAGCTTGCTGTAGCCAATAAACAGCCAGCTAACCCTCAAGGTTTATATAAATCATGTGTATCTGCTTTAAAATTCTCCTAAGGTCAAAGAAACAGCAGAGATACTATCTAGCAATCTTCTTGTATTTCCTGTTTTCAATGTCCTAATGACAATCCTTGCAACTGCGAATGCAAGATTTCTCACAAATTTGCTTCCTTGTATTTCCAATACATGTTTTAGCCTCTGCCTGTGTTTCCCATGTGCTCTGGGAGGATCTGGAGAAGGATGGAGCTTGGGAATGGCTGTGCCTGGTTGTCAGGATGCAAACAGCAGGTTCCAGTGCCTGCCGCAGCTGCAGGCAGCACACAGCGAGGGGCTGTGGCAGGGATGACCTGATGCATTAGTAGTCAAGAGGAGTAACCTTTGCATTCCAGTACCCAGCACTTATTGCTGCTGCCAGGCACCTCTGGACTGATTTACAGGCACTCAGCTTTGATGGGAGTGGGGGAATTTGTTTCTCTCAGAGTCAGACCGAGAGTAAGCGTGAGCTTACAAACATTGATCCAAAACACACTCACAAAAGGCACAGGAGAAGGACAAAGTACCAATTCGAGCTACAGCCCTTGCTAGGAAATAGTTTTTAAGGCTAAAAAGGAAACAAACCTCCACAGTCTTATCAAAAACCATGGTTGCTCACATGGAATTGGAGCTGTGATGCAAACAGTGGGAATTTAATGGTAAACATGGAAATCATAATTGTAATTTGTACTTCTAGTATTAAACAAAAAGTATGCTTTGTTCTTTGATGCTTATGCAGCACAATAAGATTTGGCAACTCAAAGTAAAAAAAAAGGTATTTCTTAGGTGAAAAACAAAACAGGAGCTAAATCTGCTCACAGCCAAATGGCTGCTCCAGGGCTGCAGTGGTTTGGACTGAAGGGCCCAGAGAACCACCTGCAGAAATTCATTGGGAGGCTTGGGAAGGAGGAAATTGGTTTAGGGAAACAACCTTGTATTGGTAGAACTAAATCATCCGGAGCTGATTTGAAATACCAAACCTGCCTGCTGGCAGATGGAACAGGAGTGGGGGTTCCATGGGGAGCACAGAGCTGCCACAGGAAATGGTGAGTTCAGGTCACACTTATGGATTATTGTAACCATAACTTTCAAACAGCCTTTCAGAGGCTTCAGGTGTAATTTCACTGTTTCAGTGGTTCAAGAGGCAGGTAAGGAACACTCAGGACAGACTCTGTATCACCCGCTCCTCAGTGGTTCTCTCTGCTCTTTAAATGCTTATAAGCTAATTTCCACACCTAAATTTTAATTGGTCATATTAAATTACTTTTGAAACTGTCTTCTATGAAGACAGAAATATGCTATCACTTCTATAAAACTAAACCTGCTCTTAGCAACCCTGAATATCTTTATTCCCCAACTGTGCAGTTGCAGAATCACTCCATCCAAGATCCTCCTCCCAAAACACCACTCTAATTTCCACCTCCTTACTGCTCACAGAGTAATTGCTGGCACTGATTCTTTGCCTGCCCTATCTTGCAGTCTCACCTACCCCTATGCAGTCCTAATATCTGTAAGCATGAACACGAGTTAGACCCACGTGGATTTAGAGGGATGCACATATGACAGTGTAGGAAAATATGGAGCTCTTTAGAAAAGACTGTGACCCTCCTGTGCAGTTACACAGCCATGGAAGGGCCCTGAGTGCTGCACAGCCAGCTCTGTAAAGTGCTGCAATCCTTTTGGCACACCACAAACACCATCCTGTCTCTCCAGGTATGGCTCCTTTTTATCTTTTTAATCTGGGGCACATTGATGAGGATTTATTTCCCCTGCCTGCACTGTTTCATTTGAAAGTTACCCAGGGCAGTCTGAGACAGATGCCAAATCCAAATTTGGTAAGTAAAACTGGAGCAAAAAGAAAAAAAATAAAACCCAAAATAGCAGAAACCCAAACCCTGAAAGAAAACACCTTGGACAAATGAGCATAAATTATAATAAAGAACAGAATTACTGAATAAATAAATATGACTATTTGGTGGAGAAGTCAACACAGCTTTTGCCATGACCCTCGAAGCTACTGCTGCTCAAAGCTCCTTGCTAAGAGTTCTTTGAAGAAAACAACAAGCACAGGGGTAAGGGAGTTGGAGCTGGTATAGTCTATTTGTATTTCCAAAAGATACCTGACAAGGTCCCTCATCAAAGCCTTTTAAAGAAGCTGTGCTGTCATGGGATGTGAGGGAATGTTCTGTCACAGATAAAGGGGTGGTTGAAAGACAGGGGCCAGCAGCAGGGCAGCTTCCCCAGCTCAGGACATCACTGGGGGATCCCTGGTACCCAAACCAAGCCTGCCCAAAACAGAGCTTGCAAAGGTCACCAACAGTGAGAAACTACCTGAAAAAGTCTTCTCAGGATACCAACTTTTCCCAGGTAAAACTATTTTTCCCAGGGAACTTGAAAGCCTCTTGTGGAGAGGTGCAGGAGGCTCTTGTGATACTGAAAGGCAAATCAATTCCTATACTGGTACACATAGCACAATACATATAGGAAAAACTGCTCAGGTTTGCCTGCACAGAAATAGGTTCTGAAATGTTCATCACTGAGAAAGAGACCTCAAATTGTGAGAACCTGGTTTGGTGAAAGTGGCAGCCCACTTCTCAGTCACATCCCAAAAAGAACTCAGTGAAAACAGACAGAGAATGTACCAAATGTTTTCAAAAGTACAGCTTCTACACAGAGAACTGTCACAGCCCGCCTGCCACCAACCTGCAGAAGAGGTGAAGGAAGGGATATGACAGAAGTTTGTAAAATCATGACTAGCACAGAGAAAGAGCTAACAAAGGAAGCCAACAGCTGCTCCATCTATTCTGCTGCAGGAGAGAGGGACAGCAATAACAAAAAGGCAAGCTTTAGAGTACTAAAAGGAGGTATTACTCCCCAGAATACCTAAATCTTCTGGGATAGTGACTACATATATATCTGAGTTCAAATATCAGCTAGAGAAATTACAGGAAGAAAAAGTCACAACAATTTGTAAAAACAAAGGAAATCACATTAAGCCAGAAGTAAGCAGGAGAATACTCCAGGATGTGTTTGCCTTGTTTCTGGCTTTTCCTCTGGTACTGAGCTGGACTGTTGCTGGATTTCCAGCCTGCCCTCCTACAGCCTGTTCTATAAGACTCCAGTGGGGTGTGTTTTACTGAGAACTTTTACACTAGAGAAGAACATAAAGTTTTCTGACAGCATTTGCAGTTGTAGGAGGAATGACTCTGACTGCAAGAGTGATGACAGCAAGATCTGACTCCCTTTTCACCCTTACCCCTCTCCCTCTGCTTTTGCTCAGGATGCTGGTTTTTAGTGCCAGGGCTGGAGTGGAGCATCAAGTTCCCTCCTTGCTACACCACTGAAATCAGTGGGGTTCTGTGTTTGGAACAGGAGGCTGAATTGGGTGGTCATTGCCCCTCTGAAAAATGATTTGCATAATTTATTAGTTTTAGAAGTAGCACAATGTACAAAACCTACACAGCTCGGCTCCTTAACTTTTGGAATTGTGCTGTTCTGTAATGTTGAGATCAGAACATAAAATGAACACTTAGCAGTTTAATTCACCATAAAGAAAGAACTTTATTGTCATGAAATGTTCTTGTTGGAAATGTTGTTTCTTCTTCATTTCGCAAAAATAACAATACCCCAAGGGGAATGTAGAGTTGTGAGAATATAAGCTTCAGACTTAAATAAATAATCCAAACCAAAAATAGTTCTTTGCACTGATAGCTCAACTCCATAATGTAAAGGTGTTATTGTTAATACTAATTTTAAGATCAAATCTGGATGATAATTCGGTGGCTCTTTAGAGTTTACATAAAACCAGATAATTGACATTCACAGGGTATCTGATTGGTCTTTATCCAGTTCTTTCATTTTTTAGGCTGTGCAGTAATGTCTGTTTTCCCTATCTGAAGGAAGTCTTATCAAGACAAAACAGAAATACAGAACCTAAAAGACTGGATTCATACTTGTTTCAACTATGGTTTGATGTTGACAATTTCCCAGCACATGAATTGGCCAGCAGTTTTATCAGCATTATCCTAAGGTTCATCTTGGAGTCAAGTCTCTCTTGTGTGAAGCCATGGGCACCAACAGAATCAATAATACAGTGCAAGCACTCAAAATCAGAGTATGATCTCAGTATGCTCATGTCTGGATCTCTCTGTTCAATTATAATGAAAAATATTTCAGTGGTGTTTTTCTAGAATGTACCTGAAAAATGAACTCAGTGTTATTTAAAACTGATTTTTTTTAATTTTTTGTCTTGAATTATCAAATGCCTGAAAAAGTCTGTGCTTTGCTAGTGGTTTTTATATCACAGCAGTGTGTTTTTCCTACTGACCACCAAAACAGTTATTCTCCATATGAAAGTATTTCTTTTCAACAGACAAAGGAAGAAGTTGTCTGCTTCTATTATGAGCAAATTAAGAGTAATGGCAAATGCTCAGCTTCATATGCTTATAGAAATTCATTGTTCTCCTCTTATAACTGAGCCTTTTATTTTATAACAAACAAGGACAGTCATTGGTATTCCAGCACTGTGGTTGCCTACCTTCTTAACTTCCACAGCATTCTTCTTAATTTATGTGAAGCCTTCTGATAATCCTTGAAGGCCAAAATTAATTGCTGTCTGTTTTCCCAAACTCTTTTCGGGTCCAGATTCATAGCACTGTGATAAAGATTCCTTGCCCTTCTTCTTGACTGAAATATATCTATATTAGTCTGCAGGTTGACACTTAAGTAAATCATTTATATGCAAGGCTGAATATGCTAATTGTAGAATAATTTTGAGACTCTTTCTCCTCTGCAAGATAATTATTTCAGTGTGTTTAAAAATATTTTAAAGCAGAATTTCGTGTGGAATTCCTATCCACCCTCAAAATCGTGTTTTGAAATAGTATATTTTGACAGTTCTTGCATGGATAAGGATGCTGGGGTTTTAGCACAAGATAAACAGAATTTAACACATTACATCCCATATAAACAGAATTCAAAAATACTTCTGTGGAGCAGTTTTTATCTTTTGGATCATCCTGGTCCTTCCACAAAACAAATGCAGTTCTTCAAAGTCAAGAAGGTGAGAATGTCATGTCCAAGCAGCATGAACAACCTCCCAGATGGATTTCCCCAGTTAAAAGGAATCCTCAAAAACAAATCAGCTCAACAAGAGTGGTTCCTTTTAAAAGATATTTCTTTGCAGTTTCCATTCCCTTTACTACAAATAATCCCATGGAAGTCACAAGTCTTTAGCAGAGAAATTTGTAGATGCTCTAACAGGCATGGGAGGATCTGTCAAGCAAAGATGAGTCTGAAGAGTAAGAGGTGCCATAAAAAACACAAAATGGGCCTTATTGCTACATTTTTGGGATAGCCAGAGCTTGCACAATGCAGGTGTTTATGGCAAAGGAACAGGATTGGATCCTAAACCTATGGATTTAAATCAGAGAAGAAAAAAATTGTTTTTAAAGCTAATTAAGAAATCCTTTGTTTCCCCAGATGTTCATCATTATAAGGGTGTTGAACAAAGCAACATTTCAGGCCATAAAAAATTAGAATTTATAAACCAAAAAATAATTCTGACTTCTGGCTCTAGGCAGATGCTGCTGGTTAACAGTGGTACAGAACTTGTTATTACATGGCCATGGTCTTGGCTTCAGATGTCATCAGTGTTAACAGATGTACACTATATAGATCTTAAATCTTAAGTTATCTTTGCTGCATTGCAACAAAACCAGAGAAAGATGTCCCATTCCCATAAAGCTTCACAAAGCTCTCATTTCCTGTGAGACAGATTTCATTGTTCTCTTCTGCAGTAGCTTAAATTTTTCTGGTTTTCAGCAAGTGAAATGCTTAGTCATCTGTCATGACCACATTTCATTTTAATGCATTTTTCCATGAGTTTTTTTCCAAATGGCCATGCTGGTCATATTTGTTGTCCTTCAACAGATTAAAATTAGTTTATGATCAGGAGAAAATATGCTCCCAAGGAAATTTTAGGATGCAAAGTTAATGGAGTGTCCCAAAAGCCTCCAAGTGTCCTGTAGAGTATCCATCAAGCAAACCCCAAAGGTTTTGTGCTGTTTTACTTCCAAAATGATAAACAACTCCCTTGCCTCACACCATTCTGCCTTGGAGTTCTAAAACTTGTACTGATTACGAGTGCATTTTTCATCAGCTTCACATTGTCTTTCCAAAGTTCTTCAATAATTTTTTTTCCTCCTGTGCTAAGCAATATGAATATTCATCTTGGTACTCAGAGCAAGGCTGGATATCTTTGAAGCAGCAGTCATTTACGACTGGCAGTGACAGGTATTACAACATTAAAATGGAAACACGATCGGTTTGATCTTTGCCAACTTTGTTCTTTCCTTTGTAAGAGTCAGTGTGGACGTGCATCACTCCATTGTACTCAACATTATCTGCTCTTGCTGCTTCCACAGAACAAAATGTCTGTCCTGTCAGTACAGGAACAATAACTTGATTATGTTCATTGTCACTCATTTAATTAACATCAAGTCTTGTTCTAATCTTGAAATTTTCTCTGTGTGCTATTTTCCTTTATATTAAGTCTTGTTACAAGTAGCAGCCACTTTCTGCAAACAGAGTTTTCTTTATTTTCTCTTCTTTTTCCTCCTGTTTTTGCATTGCAGTAGCACAGAGGAAAACTGATCTGTGACTTGGTTCCAAAATACTCTCATGATACAAACAATGACCATGTATGGAGAGCTGAAATCTGTCCCTACACATAGTGGTTTTCTTTGAGAGGCACAGCACAAGACTTTCATTCGTTTATATATTTCCTAAGGATGTACAAGGTTGAAATTTCCAGAAGCAATCAGGCTGGCTTAACTGCCTCCCCATCAAAGATCCCCCATCAAATCCAACAGTGGGTATATTAGATGCAAACCCAGAATAAACTGCTGAAAACATTATTCACTGATGTTATAAAGGAGTGAATTTCTTCAATATTAAAAAATATATCCAATTTCATTCTTCTCAAGATGAGAAAATATGACCTATCCATGTTGCACAGAAAAAACCCTCAAGCCTAACCACCACATATCTCAGTCCTGTTTCTCACAGCCAAGTCTCCCAGCTAATTGAGGAAAACTAGAAAGGGAATCCCTACTTTTCAATTTATATTAAATCTTACAATTCTTTTTTTAACAATGCATATGACACATGTTATACAGCTTGATTTAAAGGACCCTAAAAGGAAAATGTCATACAGAACTATGTGAAAATTCATGTCAAAACACTACCCAGTATATCTGCTCATACACTATCACTTAGAAAAAAGTCAGTTAAAAAAAGGAAAGGTCCATTTGGAGTATTCCTTTTAATCTTTTCTGGATTCTGAATGCAGTAAAAACTTTTCAAACAAGCAAAGAAATTTGCTTAGCAAGGTTTGCTTCACAAACCTTACAGAGTACTTCAAACTTATCTCCACTACAAGAAATTAAGCACAGTGAGCATTGGAACAAGTTCTTTTTTTCCTTTTCCTATAGTTAGCCAAGACATGGTTAGAATTAATGCTGCCTTAACTCAAGCTGACTTTGGTTTTCCCTAACTTTGAAAAGTAATGAAGATCACCAAAACCCTGAGGAATCCAATACAAATTATTTTGCTACCATTGTAAGGATTTCATATGCAGGATCAAAAAAAAAAAAAAAAAAAAACAACCATAAATAAAAATTAGGGAAGCCAGTATCTAAAGCACTTGATTTTTCAAGGTTCTTAAAAAAATTAATGAAGAAAAGTCAGCGCAATAAAAGGAAGATCAAATGGAAAAATGATTAATTTCTACAGACAGTAATATTCAGTGTGTATTTATAGAAAAGAAGATAAACCCAAAGTACATTTATAGTAGAACAATGTCTCAGACTCCCTCTGTTCAACACTGGGAAAAGAGCAGGCAACAAGAAGAGCCAGAAGAAAAGAGACATTAGTTTGACAGATTTCAAAAGCAAAGATCTAAACTGTAGCACTGCTTTAAGATTCAAGGAGAAAGCTCTGGATGTTGTCCTCCACATCAACTGCCCATTACCCTGTGAAATCTAAATATAGGCCCCATGTGACAAATAGATTTGACTCTAAAGAGAGTCAGGAGAAAATATCTATCAATCAATAAGTTTTAAATGTGGTGCTTATACAGGTTCCAAAGCAATGAATATACACAGGACAGTGAGGCTGTCCTGGAAAAATGCACTTTTTTTTTTTTTCAGGAAAAGCGTAGCATAAATTTTCTTCTGATATTTCATGTCATTCTACTTATTGATTGCATACCAAGTCTCATGAGCAAGCACAAAATTTTAATCAACTTCTGGACTCAATCCCGCCACCACAGACTTCAATGGAAATTGGATCAATCCCATTATCTACCATATGACTCCACAGGGCTTCCACAGGGAGAACCTCATTTCTAGCTCCAGCCCGCAGGGCCCCCAAGGCTACATTTAAAGCAGTGAGCAATGTGAATACCAACTAGCCTAAAATAGCATTAAATGTGTTTAAATAGGCCAAGATAATTTGGACAGCTACAAAAGCATAATCCGCACTGAAAGCCCACCAATATTTCCCACACATTTCTTACAGAAAATAAGCTATAAAGCCCAGATGTGTTAAAAATATATCACATGGCCTCCTCCCGGCCAGGAGCACGTCAATGGCTGAAAAAAATTTCTTGCTGATTTACTCAGGATGAAATTCAGCCTCTCTTTGTACCAGGAGTACAGACAGCGCGAGCTGGAGAACCCCTTGTTCAGCGAGGAGAGGTTCTACCTGTCTTGTTCCATCATGGTGCCATCACTGGCATTGCTAATCAGAGCAGGGAACCTGCTGCAACACACACAGAGCTTGGTTACATCCTCACCTGGAGCAAACCAGCCAAAGATCCCCTCTGGCCCAGCTCTCCAGAGGGTTTTGGAACATGGGCAGCCATGGTGGTGAGATGGGCTCAACATAACAAAAACGGGGATGGCCCACAGCTAAAAGGCGCTGCTCTGACATCAGCCGGGCTGGGCTGGAGGGGGCACTTGCTGGAACCTTCTCTCCACAGCCCCAAAGGCTTCTGGCAACAACTCCACTGGTGGCAGTGGACAGAAGGGAGCCCCAGCACATGGTGTCCCACATTCCAAAATGATTGGAGAGCAGTGTGGTGTTTGGGAAAAGGTTTGGAGCTACATGCAGGAGAATGCGGTGTTTAGTACCCAGTCTGTTTGGTAACTACAGGAACATACAAATGAAACCCATTTCTCTCAGTAAATCCCCCCAAAATAGCAGATACCTGGTCAGTAAACAACAAGCTGAAACACAAAGTACCTTGACTGATCATTACATTACTGTGGAAAAAACCATTATAAACAAACCCAAAATCCAATGTTCTGAGTGGTTTTCTAAGCACTTGGTGACATTACCACAAGAATAATTTACAAGCCTAAGATCCACTGCCAGGTTTAGACCCTTCTGGAAATTAAGTGCTTTTGACAATTTTATTTCTTGTTCCAGTTTTCTTTACTATTAAGTATGTAAAAAACCTGGAAATTTCAACTTCTGGGACTGTATGAACACCCAGAAGTGAAATGTAGTCCATAGGATGATTTTGGAGCAGGTTTCCTCCACTGTCCTTGAGAGAAAAAGGGAACAGCTGTTTTGGCAGCTCCCAGTTCCCTGGCAGCCAGACATTCCCCACAGAGCCTCTGCTCAACACCTGGGACATCCAGAACTGCTGCCACCTCGACACAGGGAAAATGTCCCCACCTTGGTGACACCAGGCAGGCCTTGGGAGATGGACAGAGAAATTCTGCTGGGCCCAGGTACAGCATCCCAAACCCTGCATGATGGGAAAGGGGCCATGCACAGCAGCTACTGCTCATTACTCCAGATAATGGCTAGAATTAACTGAAACATTTTTGTAATACTCTTCAGGAACCTCATTCAATTTACCAATCCCTAGAAATTAATGGTATGAACTTGCATTAAATCAGTCTGTCATTAGCTTGGCTTTCTTTATGGCAACTCATTACGAGGCACTTCCTGCCAGCCAGAAGCCCAGAGAACGTCTGCAGACACAAGTTAAAAAGCACCATGGTACATTAGCTCCCTGCAGAGCTCAGCTGCATCCACAGCACATGACAGTCCCCAAGGATGAACACAGGCTGACAGACTGGGGACACCATGGCTGCAGACCCAGCAATAGCCAGGATTTGCCCCACTTGGATTAATTCCCTTGGGGTTTTGGAATGGGATAATGTGGCCCCGTGCTCACTGTTCTTGCAGCTCTGAGTTATCACAGGGACAAGGGAACCACCTGAAACAGGCATCATCCACTAGGGGTGTTTTCCCTCAAAATGCAGGTCGGTGGGATGAGAACCCCACTATTTCTCAACAGAGGGGGGACACAGACCTAGGTAAAGCCATCCATCTGCTGGTAGCCCCTGTGACCTCAGCAGGGATCCAGCCTGCCATGGTGGTTAAGCCACCCAGAGCATTTGGGGACTGGAGAGCAAGGCCCTTGTTATTTGCAAGGAAAACTGCTCCAGAGAAACAGTCCAGCTCCTGGGGAGAGCTCTGCATGGCTTTGTGAACCTCAGGCAAGACAAGATCACAGAGAGCAACCGAGCTTCACCAGGCTTATGTCCCATGGCTATGCGTGTGTATATCTGTGTACACCAACATAAACAACATTATTGCTCTAAAGAGGTATTTGCATGACATTCTAGAAAAACGGAAGAAAGAGTTAAAAGAAAAAAGAGGAACTAATTTGTAAGATCCATATAGCAGGAGATGTGGGTTCTTCCTCTGCCTCTATAAGGAGCACACAAAGGGAGTTGAATGGATCCACCAGCCCTCAGTAACCAGCTTACAACACAATTCAAATTGTTCAGATTTCCTTTTGAGGCTTGTAATTTTATTATTTATTATACACAGTCAAACTTCACTTACCCTAATGTCTTATCGAAAAAAACCACACTTGTTTGAAATGAGGTCATGTCCCTTGACATACATTAAGTGATGTGGAAAGCCCCCATTTATCCTAACGCCCATTTATCCATTTTAACACCATTTGAATAAAGAAACTTTCCCCATATGTCAAGCTTTTCTTTTTTTTTAACAAAACTCAAAGTTAATTAAACCAAACTCTACAATATTTATGACTTTTTTGGTAGCTCAATGTGGTTTAGAAAGGTGATGTTAATATTGACATTAATTAACGTCAATCTTAATGTACTATTACATTAATAGGCTGGCATATCATTCAGCCTAAGGCAATGTTCTGTGCTGCTCAAGCTATTTATAACAAGTATTTTAAACAGCTTTGCCCCCCACTAAAAAAAAAAAAGAAATCAATTTATACTAAATGTTGTTGCAGGATCAGATTCATCACCGTGGGGATTAAGAAAAAAACGAAAGACCAATTTAATGACAGGATTTAGTTCATTATTTATCTTCTAGCATGTAAATTATAGATTGCCATGAATTTTTCATCCTTTTGGTGCCCACTACCTAATTCATGCGAAAAACATAAGTCTGTGTTACAAAGAGCGAGCTCCCCAGCTCTGTGCACGAGGAACATCTCCTCTGCCTTGTGACAGACGATAATCTGTCAAAATGAAAAATTAATGGAGGCTCCCTTAATTCATCATCTTCTGCCTCTCTTCTATTAATGGAATTTTTTTTTTCCCCCTCTATAACTCTGCTTGCACTGAATAGAGCTGGTGGGTGGGGGGGAGAAGATAAACAGGTCAGCTGACTGCTTCAGCTTCTGCAGGGCACTGTAATTCAGCTGATGGATGGATGACGTGGTATTTATTGAATGCATTGAGGAATCCTGTGGTTTCCAACACAGTCTGGGAGCATGCTGAGATAAAGCTTATACCAAATGTCTCACCACTCTCAGCTTGGTCACCAAGACAATTACTTTGTACAAATGATCATAAAGGAGTGGCGTGAACTAAGTGTGCTGTACTGCACACAGCTCAAGGCATCCATGGAGCAGTCAATAGAAAGAATAATTAGGATTCAGTTTGATTATAAAATGCATGTGAAAAACAAATCAATCCCTCTCTCAAATTACCTTTGATGAAATAGTTTATGGAGTTGAGCACTCCACTCCTCCCAGGGTCTTAGAGCATAAAAAAGCATTTGTCCAGTGCACAAATATGCCATTCGAAATATTCTTTCCAATTTCCCTAATCACTGAAATCTAAAATCAGAAAGCTGTACCAAAGGTTTTCTGCTTTTCACAACTCATCTGCTTCTGCATGTCTGATGCTTTGCTATGGTTGTGACAGGATAAAGCCCAGGAAAAGCATGCCTCATCACAGCCAGGGCTCTCTGACAGTCCCATGACATGATTGCTAAGGACAGAGGAGCTTTATGGAAATGGATCAGCCTACAAGTGAAATGAATATTTGCTAGGAAGAGCAGAGGGAATTATAATAACAGAAAAGCATTTCCTTTTATAAAGCACATGCAGTGCATACCCATACATGCTTTGATAGAATCATTTTATGCTATGGAAATCCCTACTCAAACATCCATTTTGAACACTACTGTAGCATTGTGAGTAACTCCAGAGCCGTTTCACAGAAAATAAAAAACCCCTGTAGCCTGTGTCAAGCTGAGTGGTACTTTCAGAATTAATTTCTGAACTAGTAACCTGCAAAGCCCAGAATTAACAACTTCTCACATATTCATTTTAACCTGCAGCCAAACAGGACCATTTCCATTGAGAACTCTCTGCTCCTGACAGAGCAGTATAAATATTGCAAACAAATCCATTTATCACAATTGGTGGAATATGATCACAGCACTGCAGCCTGGCCACGTCCCCCCAGTGCTGATGGAAAGATGCCCAAAGAATGCAGGAGCAAGCCTTGACCCACATTTTGCAGCTTGCTCAAACCAAAACTGCTTCATTAAGGTAGATCCAGATTGAAACTAAAGAGTCTTGGCCTGGCATGAGAGAGGCCAACCTGACAATCTCCATTTCTGAATCATGCTTACTACAGCTACAGCTCCATGGGTTAGGTGCTGATTATGATGAAATAATACCTTCTTTCCCTGTGATGGGGGAAAAAAATGGTACTTCACCAGTTTTTCAAAATAATTCCATTTGTTTGTAAAATGTCTTGGTTGGATACAGTAACTTTTGGAGACCTTTCTCACCTCCGAAAATAAAATTATAAAAACCTCACAAATATTGAAGGAATTCTAATCTCTCTTAATGGAAAAAAAAAAAAAAAAAAGACTAATTTATCATTACCAAACAGCTTTGCGAATTAATTGACTCTGCACATTCAAAAATGGTTGCAATGCAAGACGTCCTCACAGGAGTGGCAGGACAATGGATCTGGTACAAGAAAACTCCAGGATCAAAACTCAACAAGACCTGAAAGATGCTCTGGTAGCCTCCATGGGCTCCACAGGTGACCATCCTCTTCATGTGTCATGTTACAGAAACCACCATTAAGAAAACCAAACAAACAGTCATTGTTCCACTTTCTTTTCAAGTCTCAACAAAACATCCAACAGCTTGGAAGCCTGGAATACTACAACTTGCTAAAGAGAGCTCCCTCTCACCAAGTGCAAGGAGATGAAATTTTTATTGCTGCTCTCCATGCTGTACTTGGCCTGGAAACCAAACACCTTTCTCCAAAAAAAGCTTATCTGATAATCACCTAAGCTGATTATTATTTCTTAAAAAAGCACTGCTGTACAGGTAAGATTGCACCCATGCAGCACAGCTATTTGCTTTTAAATTCTTGATGATGGAGGATAATGCAAAGGGGAACAAGGGAATCATATTCCTACCTGCCATGGGTCATAAAAGGAGCCCCCAACAACTTCTCTCGTGATCAAGTATTAAATCCTTCAGATAGCTAAAAATTATTATGCTGATATGGCTGTTAAGGTCAAGGTTTAAAGTATAATGTGGATCTTAGAAGAAATTCTAGTGATTGATGTAACACATCAGACACTTACCTTGAAAAAGGTATTATTCAGCTGCCTCCACAAGAAGATTAAAAGTGGGGGGAAAAGAAGTTGAAGAACTGGTTAAATGACGAGTGGTTGTTCTCAGTGGTCAATGTAGCAATGAAATTACTGTAAAAAATAGCTGCTGATATTGAAACTTGCCTGCAACATCTTCTGATCTCTCTAATACATGTCCTCCAGGCAGCAGTTCTCTCCTCACCTCAGTAACCTTGTTACACCAGCTGGTTTCAAATATTAGCAATTTTCAAAATCATGTCTGAAAGATGTTTTCTGTAAACTCTGCATGGGAAGTTTCTGAAACTTTCTGACAATGAATCAGGCCCTGTTTTCATTTACTTGGAGCTCAAGTTACTTGCACACAAATTGTTGCTGTTTTCTGAAATTGTATCTCATTATTTTTAATGGTTATAGAGAGCTTGTGACCACCAAGCTTTTAAACAGCATTAAGATAATGACAACAGAGAAAAGTGGGCAGAATTTTGAAGAAGACATGAAAGTTACAAGGATGTGGGATGAACCATGCTTTGCTGAAGCCTTAGTTCACTACAGGTAACAGCCTGGGGTTTTTCCACAGCCTGTGTTTAGTAACTTCTATCAATTTACATCAAAGCTCCACTGCTTTGTCAATAGCCCACCTTCTACTTAGACAATATTGTCATATAAACACCTTCATCATCCAGCCCATTACAGAACACCAACATTGTACAGATGATTTGCCCTAATTCTAGAGTTCCATTTCAGAACATTAGCATTTCCACTGTGGGACAGACAGGAACAGACAAGGGAAAGCCACAGTAGAATCTCCACAGCTGGCGCTGCTCTAGTGTGACCCTGGGCTCAGAATGGCAGTGGGAGAACCTGATCCCCCTCCTCATCAGCCTCCTCTGTCAAATTCATGCCCACAGAAACTGGGGGCACCACAGAAACATCTGCTCCTTGCTGCTTGGTTTACTGCTAGACACAACCAACCCAAACAAAAACTAGAACAAAAAAAGAATAAATAAGAGAAAAAAAGTCTTCAATCCACATGACTAGAAAAATTCAGTTTCAGTGGCATAAATTTAAGTGGGTGAGGCACTGAAAATAAGTCCCTAGACAATGTGCTTCTCAGCAGAAAGTTCACCTTTTCCAGGTACTGGATGGAGTTCGAAAGAATTAACTTGAAATTAAGAGGGAAAGGCTGGGGAAAAGCAAAAGCTTTGGTATCCATAGGAAACCTGCCTCAAGGCTGCATCAGTTTAAGTTTTTGCTGCTCTAACACCACAGCATTTCCAGACACAATGTTCCTCATTATTATTTAGGGTCCTTTACACCACTTTTGCTACAAAGTGACATAAATGCAGCCCCTAAAGCCCCTTGAGGTCTGTTCCATCCAGGCTTTGCTCCTACCTGTGCTCTCACTGGAGTCAATCCTGATTTCCAGCTGTGTCAGTGGGAGCAGGATCAGGCCCTCTCCAGAACCAGGATACAAACGTGTTGTGGCCACAAGATGTGTTTATGACCGAGATTAGCTTCATTAAAACACAAACTCGCAGAAATAAAAACATGAGGCACCTGATTTTAGAATAAATTACCTTCATAAAATTATGGTCTTTTCTTCGCACTGCAATATTCACAGGAAATTAATGAGGTTGTCAGATGAATTCTATGAAGATTTATGTGCTGATTAGGTGACATGTCTTAAAACAAAATAAAATAATAAAGAAGCTCTTCCATTAAAAAATCAGCACATTTAATTTGAATCCAATCTTTTATCAGATTACTTCTGTTTAGTGGCAAATAGTTCCTTTGTTTAAAAACCCTTCACAAAGACAAAGCCTCAGGAAAACATTTTGTAAAAGTATTCTGAAAGTCAAAGTCATCTTGACAGAAATCAAACCAGAAATAATTTCTCCCTGAAGGAATCCTGCTTTATTTTAATGATGTCTGGATTTTTTCCATTTAAATAGAGTAATGGGAATTTTGTTAAAAAATTTGATTCAAACTGTCCGTTTTAACAATGATCTTTCTTGTAAGCTTAGCCAGTAATTTGTCATATACATTTTGTTCAAGTGGAGAAAACAAATATTAAAGGAAAACAATTTGACTAAAAACATCTTCCCTTCATTAAGGAGCTTTATGTTCTAATGTCTGAAAGTGAAAGTCTGCTTTAATGGCTGCTGGGAGCTGGGGATCTCTCTGTCAGACACTTACCAAGGCTTGCTTTCTGGGTAATAGAGGCTATTTATGGGCCTTTTCATGACCTTTCTTCTTGGTACTGCCAACAGAGGAATAATGCAGGCATCTCTTTTGCATCCACATATCTGCTTGCTCACGGATTATTGTCTCGATTGTTTTCTTCATTTTGAAGAAAAATGTTGCATGTAATTAAAACAAGATAACAGCATAGGGCTGTGTGTTCTATCACACATCTCCCCAGTCCCTGCAGTCATTACACACACTAAGGTACATTACACTGTGGAGACAGATAGATTGGAACTAAACTCCTGGCTTTATCGCCCCGTGCAGCCTGGCCCACATTCTGGAAGGTACTTCTTCAGTGAGAAAAGTGCTCCCTGGCTTTTAAAGGGAAGAAGAGCCCCACCCTGTAATTGTTTACCCAGATCTCAGAGCCTTCCCAAGTTAAATTGAAAGCCTATTTACTTTGAGTAATCCGTTTAATTTTGCTTTGTGAAAACCAGACATAGTCTGATTCAGAAGCGAGTTATAGAAATCCCCTCCACGTAAACACTTGATCCTGAAAACTCCTTGTCATAGCTTTAAACAGAGCTACTCTGGGTGCAGCAGAAGAATAACAAAAAAAAAATTGCTCATTTTAGGGATTTCTAACCCAACAGCAGTAAACCTCTACAGATCTCCATCCATCAAGTGTATAGGCACATGCTCTAGTGCCAGCTTCAGACTCCCAAGGAGTCAAATTCCTGCATCCCACACCAGCACCAGTCAGCTCAACTTTTTAACAGCATTCTCAGCACGATTTCCTTTTACAAAAAGGATTTGTACTATGATGTGCAGTGATTTAAAAAGTTTGGTTTTGGCTTTCAAGTTTAAGAAGAAAATGGATATAGTGCTTTCCACTCCAAATGCACTGGTAGCACACTTCAAGTAGAAAAAGGCACACATTGCTATTCTGTCACAATTGCTGTTAATTAATAGTCCTTTGTCTAATGATAATTAACTTGGACCCAAGTACTGAATATCTGAACTGGCCCCCAATGCCCAAGTGATAGAAATGAGCCAGGAGCTCACCAAGCATCGGCATCAAGCACTTGGATTTGGGAAAGGTGTTTTTACATAACAGCACACCCAAAGTTTGGAAAAACAAGCTCCAAAGCAGCCCCAGTGAGTACAACCTCCACTAAAGCAAAACCTGGTTATCTAAGCTATCAGAGTTGAGCAGCACTGGGGGTAATTGCCACTATGTCCTACTGCCCAGGTTTCCCCTATGGTTCCAATTTGAGACAAAAGTTGAGAGCTGTATGAGGCTCTGAAAAATAAATAATTCAGAAGCTTATTAAGGTTGTACAGTTCAGCATGCAGAACTTTGGAGGCACCAGGTAGCTGGTTCCTTTTCCAACCTGAGAGAGGCAGTTTGTACATACATCTGTAATGAGAAAATAATCTTGAATTTCAAGAAATAACTGATCTCAGAATTCTACCAAGCGAGAAGGACTCCTCAAGCTGGAGTCTCAGAGACCTGGGTACATAGCGCAGACTTCTACCTCTGGCTGTGATGAGATGTCTGGCAACAATAAGCAGACTGTTATCAGCACAAGGGATCAAGTGCTCCAAGCAGGGAGGGTTTCACTGTCTCCCTGTGCTCTGGTTCAGTGCTTAACACCATAATTGTCTCTGCATTTGCTTCCTCCAGCTGCCAGGCTAAGTCCTGCGCAGTCCCTGCAGTCTGGTGATGCAGCAGGCTCAACACAGACACTTTCTGGACTGAGTCCAGAGAGCTTTTATTTTATTTTCAACATTAGAATAACCAGATGAGCATGGTTAGGCTTAACACCACTGCGAGTGCTTGTCTGCACGTCCCTGCTCTGTCCTCTCCAGAGCCCTCTGCAAGTCAATGCCAAGAGACTTCACCCCAACTCAAGCTGCTGCTGCCATTTGCCTGCAGAGTGTTGGTCAGGTGTGTCAGAGGTGTAACAGCTAAATATTGCTTGGACATTTCTAAAGTAACTTTAAATTTTGTTTTTCTCTCTATATAAATAAAATACCAACTGCTGATTTATACGGTATGGCGCTCCTGGCTCCCAGTTTAAGACCCAGAGCAAACCCTGGCAGTCAGCTGAGCTCTGGGCCACCTGGAAGCCTGGCAATAGCACATCTCAGCCCCCTGGCAGAGCTGGATAAGCCACAGTGCTCACTGCCACCACAGGAACTGCAGGCTGGAGTGAAGAAGGAACAGTTCTGGCCCTGTGGGTATCTGTGAGGCAGACAGAGAGCAGGTGGGGATGACTGTGGTCTCCCTGAGCTGCCCTTGCAAATTAAACACATATTGGATGGCCATGGCCCTGCACAGTCCCCCAGAGGCCAAGAGCAGGAGCTCCCTGGATTCCTAGGAAAAAGCACAACCACACAGCACAAGGCTCTTTGGACACTTGTCTTGGATTGTCAAGGAGCTGAAGAAGACTGATCTCTGATGTTACAGCAAACCTCTCTGCCAATTTTTAAACAAAGAGAAGACAAACCTTTCTAAATTAAATCATTTAAATATTTTGTTTATCATGAGGAAAAGCTAATCTCCTCCTTTCTGTACTTTTGGATGCAGATGAACTATTTTTCCTGAAAGTTCTCTAAAATATTTAGCCTGAAGCAAATATTTGCATAAAAACTTTTAGTTTGAATAATTAAAACCTGGCAAGTGAAAATGCCAAATGCTGGACTACCTTAAGAGTAAGCAGTGTTACCAACTCCATCTGCAACAGACACTTGCATAACATTTTATGAAACCCTTTAGGGCAGGAAAAATTGCACTTTCTCTGCTGACATAATAATAATTTTGTATATGAAAGTGCTACAAATCTTCTAAGTTAGAGATGTCACTGGTAAAAAGCAAACAAGGACCAGAAAAGATCATAGCTCTACTTCCCAAACATCATGATATAGCTACTGCACAAAATCTGCGTGTAAAATGCCTCTGAGAAAAGCAGAAGAGCAGCCTGGTTTTTCAGACAGCAATCTGCAAAATAGAGAAACACTTTTTTGCTTTTATTAAAAAAAAAAAAGAAAACCATTTTGAATGAAAAGTCTTTAAGTTAAAGACTTTTTTTATTTGAGCACTGATTTTATTAAATGTGGATGTGACTTGATTTCTAAGTGAACAATTAAATGTTATATGTATGAGATGGATCAGAAGGATATATAGAGACAGCACTTAATACATCAGTGAATGTTGCCAGAATGTTACCAAAGATTGCCTAAGTTTATTAATTAAAGAACTCTGAGCCACTGACTAATCATTTATTAGGCTATATAGGAATAAATAACTTATAGGCTGAGTCTAAAGGTATTCTTTCTATCAGCTGCAACAAAACATTTGATGGATGAAATGAGTCAAAAAAAACCCTCCACAAAACAACCAAACAAAAAAGAAGCTGTAGAGGAAGACAGGATAAAGGAGAGGGTTTATAGCCCAGGCCTCTCCCCAGAATTACAGGTTCTCTTTAAAGATGGCTTAGATAAATATCTTTCATGAAAAGCTTAAATGTCTTGCTGATCCTGCCTTAGGATAAGGGAGGATTAGCCAACCCCCTTGAGGTTGCCTTTCATCAGAACTGTCTATAATGCTATGTTTGTAAAATGTTAGGGATTATCTTGGCAATAAGACTGTCTCCTGTTAGAACAAGACCTTAAAGAGACGAATTAATGACTCTGACTAATTGGATAATACAGCAAAGGATGGGTCACGTGCTGCATCCAGGTCGAGCCCTGGTCCTGTTTGGGCCGAGCAAGCTGGCACAGCCCTGCCCTACAGCTGGCTCTTGGCTGCACAGATTGAGAAGTTGTGGCCAGCATTGGTGCTGGGGAAGCTGATCCTCCAAAGGTCATTTCCTAACATGATAAATGCTGCAGTGAGGCCGGCCCTGCCCGCTGCGCCGAGCTCTGTTCAGAGATAAGCGCGGCGAATCCCTGCACGTGTGGGATGGAAATATCAGCTGGCTGTTGGATGTGCGGTGGCAGTGTGGGAGGTGACCTTTCCCCTGGCTTGCTCTTCTCATCATCTGCTCACTGACACAGCAGCAGCCGGGTGCAGACTGAGAAGGGAAGCAGCTCTTGCAGCTGCTGCAGGAGCCAGCTGTGCTGGAGGGTGCCCCCTCACTGACCACTGACCACAGGGGTGCCACAGCAGGAGCTCTGTTTTGCTGTCATTCCCTAGGACAGGCGTGTTTTAAGCAGACCTGACCTGTTCTCAGTGAGAGCAGCAGCCTGGCTGCAGCCCAGGATATTCCCCACTGTAGTAGAGATGGTCTTTGAGTAAAATATATGTATTGTATTCGAATATTTGTATATAGGCCTTGCCCCGATAAGTCCCAGTTGTTCTAAATGGGCTGCAGCTGTGCTAATGAAGATAACTGGGATAAAAAGGGGGGTTGGCCAGTCAGGGAGAGCCTTGAAGGAGCCCTGAAGAAGCAGGAACAATCTGAAGAAGAAGGAGCAAGTGTGGTGAGGAATGGCCTGCAAGTAAACCCCCCAAAAGGTATGGGACTTTAGAAATACGATGACAACAATTGATGACTACACCCCACCTCACACAGGGCAGGGCCCTCTCAGGCTGCCTGGCACCAAGGGGGCAATTAGCACCCAAACGACTGCAAAGCACACTCTCATGCTGCTCTCATCCTGCCAAAGTCTCACTGCAAAACTCCCTGTTCTCCTTCAAGTCCCAGCCCAACCAGCCTAAGCAGAGCCTGGCCTTGAGCATCCTTGAACAATTGAATATATTGCTCAGTTATTCACAGACAACACCATGGCTCTTAACTCATCACCTCAAGGTCCTTTCCAGAGCCGGGCAGGCTTTTTTTTTGCAAAGATATCCATTAACATTTGGCAGACTGAGCCATATAGCAAATGTTCTGCAAGGACCTCAAAGTTCCTCCCTCCCACTGCAGGCTCTGCTGGCCTTACAAACACTTAAGTAAGGACCCCAAATCTTTGCTTCTGTGCCATTATTTCTCCTGTTTTCAATAAACCAGGGCCTCAGTGGGGCCTTTTATTTCTTCCAGGCACTTGATTGCATTTAGCCTTTTACCGCTTTAGTGAACTAATTTTCAATCAACTTAAAAATGAATTCCAAATGTAGGGTCCATAATTAAAAAGAAACAGTTAATCCTTTGTGACAATCTGAGTCCAAAATTATGCTTCTAAATTATTTGGACAATCATTTAGGGGGAAAAAAGAAATCTCTTTCCCAAGGCTGATTACATCAATGCTCTAAAGAAACATTTCTTCCTTAGGTCTGATTTCCCTGGTGGTTGTGATATAAACCCTGAACTTCTTAAATGTCACTTAATTTATATGATTTTTCTGTTTACCCTTTTAAAATGACAAGTTGTTCTCTAGTATTTATGTCTGTTTGAAAATTAGATATCACGGGCAATCCAGTGCTGCAGTTGCATTTCTGTTAGCTTAAGCTTAGTAAGCACTTACCATAAAAAGAGAAAATAAAAATATGCCTACTCTTACTTTTTCAGTCTTTCCCTTTTTTTGCTGCATCGTCCACCAATTTTAAACAAACTATTCAACTAACTTTTTACAGTTTGATTCCTAACAGGGTAAGAAATTTAAACTGGTTACTACTTTGCCTTTGGTGAGCGATTGAAGGAGTTAAGGGCCTGCTTTTAACTCTCCATTGCTGCCAAGGGTTAATTAATTTCACTCCAGCACGTGGTCCCCACTGAACTCTCCTCCTGTGGCATCACCTCGAGGCAGGCAGTGGCTTGCAAACATTATAATCTTTTCAGAAGACCTTTTGACAGTAATGAAATTAAATTGACCTGTGTTGCATCTGGTCTCTGAATTAAGATGGCAAGATTTGTAGACATCAATTTGGACTGGAGAATCATAGCCCAACTCCCCAGATCATGCTGAATTTAAAACAATCTCTTTTTTCCCATAATAATTTTACATTCTTTCCAAAAGGCCATCCCTCTTTAACACAAAAAAGGCAAAACAAGTTAATCATACTAAACAGGCACATATGAATTATCTCTGTGTTTATAACCTGTGCTTATAGTTATTTTATATCAGTGAAAAAAAAAGTGAGTTAATTTGAAATTAACCTGTATGGCAAAATAGTTTTGGAGAATTGTAGAGAATGCCCACATTGTATTTGAGTCTGGGAAGATACATCAGCCAGGAAGAGAATTCATTGAAATAAAATGTAAAAAGACCTTTTCATTCTTACCTAAATAGACAAGTCTTGTGTTGGTGCACTGCCTGTATGCCTCTAATAACTTCTGAGACTAAAAAAGTTCCTTTTCTAAGTTTATAGCATGGGGCAGATCTCTGGGATGTGCATTCCCAAAGATTTGGTAAAGAAGGGACAAAACTCAGTATCAGAAACATCATGCATGTGGTTCTTTCTCTGGTCAGTGATCACTACTATTGAATCTCAGACTAAAATAAAATAGGTTCTTCCCCATTCCTCCATGCAATTTAAGTCTCCAACTAACAGAAATTCCCACCAGTGTCAACCACTTAATTCTACCTGGTTACCTGCTATATTAATATGATGATTTGCTCATTTGAACCCATTGATCTGTTGATTCAGTTTTAATTGCAACCTTGATTTGATCACTGTGTTGCTCCACTCTTAATTACCTCAGAGATACTACCTAAGATTGGCTCAGTTATATGCTGTTTTAATTTCATAGCTCCTTGCTTATTCTAAGTTTTCAATCCAGATATGGGACACCAGGCTGCAACACAGCTCATGAAGGCAAAGGAAAACTATTTGTAAGGCACTGGTGACACTTCCAAATGAGCAGCCAAGTCATTCTCATAACTCTAGAAACCAATGGAAGCCCCTTCTATTTAATTTTTAAACAGGAAAGGTAAAAGATCTGTCTGAACCTCCCCTCCTTGGGAATATATTTGAAAATTAGATTTCCACTTTGACATTCAAAGGTAATCCAAATTTCAGGCAAAGATTTCTGAGTTCCATGAGCAGTAATCCCAAGATTATTATTCCCTAAGAAATAATGCATAAATAAAAAATTAACTTGATATAATTTTTTACTCATACTGAATTCTTACATAACCCTCCCTTAAGACAAAATTAAAATTTCTGCTGAAACACAGATAAAAAGGAAATGAAGTTGGATAGAGGACACCTGTTGAATAAAAACCTTAAGGTCACTTTTTTTTTGGTGTAGATGCATATGAAGAGCCAAACCCCCCAAAGGGCCTTACAGGAGTCATAATTAAGTTTCATTGTCTCAAAGCCCAGGGCAGAAAGAAATTGAACCAAGGGTAAGGGAAGAAAGGTCAGAGATAAAGCGTTGCATGAAATGTCACATGCTATGCAGGAATGGCATGCTGACGTATTTGCCAGTTTAGTGAAAAGGCATAAATGCTCATTTTTCACCTGTTGAACACAAGGGCAAGGAGGAGGAGAATAGTGCAGGATAAAGCAATGAGAACAAAAGGCCTCTGAGAGATCAAGATGCCATCCACTGTGCTTTCTCACCAGGCATATCTAAAAAACAGTAGCTTGAACTAAAGTGAAACTTCAGAAGTTTCAGACTTGCCACCTTCCATGAACACCAAGCTATTTTGGGAACCACCAAGGAAGAAACTCTTACAAATTTTAAGGCAAGAGCTTCAGCACAGTCACTTTATCGTGCAGCTGTGGGAGGTCCAGGCAACACACACCTCATTTTGTTCTTCTGTGAAGAATTCAATGCCCCAGTCCACTGGAAAACAAAAGCAACTGGAGTATCTGAGGCAGTGTGCTGACATGTGTGTGTCAGTCTGGTGGAAAAGTGGAATAAACCAATATTTATTTGCATCACTAAAAGTAACTTTGTGACTTTGCCTTGGTCATATGACCAGAATTTCAGTAATTTTACATATTTTTGCCTGTAAAATTTATCCTGATTTTTCACCTCTTGAGAATATCTGGTGGGGATTTCTCCTCTGAGCTAAAACAGAATAATGGAACCTTGGGACCTGGGTGTACCAAGGGTCTAGGGCCATTACTCAGTTACAGGAGGTGAGGGTGAGATCTGAGCTACCAGCAGCTTATACAGGAGATGTACACAACATTTCTGAGCCTTTCTCGGTGAGAGCTGCTTTTTTCTGTTCTGAGACATTCTGTGCTGCAGGAGGCTGAGCTCTGCTTCCCCTGAGCAAAGCAGCACTCGCTGCTCCTGCATCCCTGGGATGTGCCCCGGGCTGCCCTCGGCTCCAGAGCAGCCCCCACGTGCTCTGGAGATGCTCAGGCTCTTCAAAAGGCACAAAAACTGCCCCCACATTTCCTCTGCCAGGTCTGTCTCTGTCTGTTTGTACCTGCCTGGCAAAATGGGGTCTCCAGGCACTGCGCTGCTAATAATAACTTCAAAGTACCTTTTTAAAGTTTAAGAGTTGAGCTTGAAAACAACTCCTACACATGACATCTTTTAAAGATAGCAGTCAGTGGACTAGAGAATATTGACAATTGCAGTACTAGGATAAGTAAACAAGTCTCTGTGGATTTGATAGCCCAATAAATATCCATTATTGCTTGTTGCCAGGCTATGTGCCTGAAAATGAAAATGAGGATAGAACAGTTCTTAATGGCTGATAGCAAAAATAATCGAGTCTTATCTAAATCAAACTTTATTGGCCTGGATGAATTATTTTTGGCCTCCTGTAATCAAAGCTGAAAATTCACCTGTCAGGCACAGTATGGTAAAACTCATTAGAGCCTCACCATGTGCTGTTATGAAATTGCTCCATATGGCAGTGCATGATTGTTTATTTACTAGATTCAAATATAGGCAGGTTTCAGAAATATAAAAAAATAAATTATTATTTTCAAATTCCTTCAAGGCAAAAGTGTATATGCTGAAGTTCCAGACTTCCATAATGGAAATATTTCACTTGTAGGAGGAATTTTGCCTTGTGCTGCAGTGAAGCTATTGATCAGGCAATTGGCAATCCTCAAGTGTGAGGGCTCATTAAAGCAAAGGTATATGAATCATTTTTTAATGACATCTCTTTGCTTTCAGCAGCTTAGCATGTGTCCTGGTTTCAATGGATGCACTGTAATTTAGGCAAGCTGTCTACAGACTTCAGCCATTACTCTTACCATATGTTTTCTTCAAAAATTACCATGCACTGGGGCCTGCTCGCCGCAGTCGTGGAGCGAGGTGCGCTCTCTCTGCTGTATCAGCACGTTAACATTACTTGAAAAAGCAAGAGTAATGTGCTTATAAAAAGAAATTCCCAATTAGCAAGTTTAGTGCATGTGTGTTAACTTGGATTAAATACATTCCAATTATGGGCAGCTCATTATTAAAACTACAGCCAGCTGTTTGCCAGAAATGGGAGATCTGGTAAACAAGTCTTTCCCTATTTCCCTACAAAAGATCCCCAGGTTATTTCCCCTTCTCATTGGTTCCCAAACAAGTGCAACACTGCAGCATAAAAACTGCAGCTCTGCCACACCATGTATACATTTAAAAGCAGAAAAATACCAGGAAGTGTGGTGAGTTGGTTAAAATACAAGGGAACTCAGATTTTAAAGGCCAGCAGAGCTTGCAGGCTCAGGCACAATTTGGAAAACAGACTGTTAGCAGCTTCCCTTACTAAGAACACTTGGGGAAAACAAGTGAAACAAGGAGAATTTCATTCTTCTAGTTCTATATATTTTGATGGCCTCAGGTTCAAGTGGCTCATCTGCATGTCTTGGCTTTATTGTGCTTAACAGCTCCACCTTTCAGGGGCCTTTCAGAGTGGGCTCAGATTACAGAGAAATGTACTCTTGTCTTAAACCTTAAATACTAAATGTTTTAATAAGCCGACACAAAACCAAACAGAAAAAAGTGAAAGATACAAGGTATGTTTTCTGTTACACCCTTAACTTCTTTGTGTCATCTAAAATATATCTACTTAAAAATATAAGCCACATTTTCAGCTTATTCCACGATCCAGTTATTTAAAAAGAAGTAAATTACTCAAGCAGGACTTAAATACTTCTGAACTCCAAAATATCCTTGAAGTTTCAAAGTATGACCAGTGTAGAGCAAGAGGATTTTTCTTCAGGGTCTCCTTTTTAGGCATACATTTTTGGGAGAATGGTTTTATGCCAGGAGGCCACCAGTAACATTGACTTTTGTGCTGCTGTATTTACAGGAAAACAGGAATACAGCTCTCAGAGAGCACCAGCAGTCTGAGGCTGGGGGGGTGGAATCTGTTAGATTTGACTTTTATTCTGGCATCAATCAGATCAATGACAAATTCCAGGATCTGTTCCCCACTGCTGATACAACAGAAGCAGAAAACCAAGGACCCTCTCTCAGTGTGGGGATGGAGGAGCTGGTGGCTGCAGGGAAATACCACAAACAGCAGCAAACAACACTTGCTTTTGATGCCTGTGCTCACCCAAAGCCCAGCTAAACCCAAACTGAAGTTCCTAGAAAAGGGATTTGTTTCTCAGCTCTCTGCCTGCACAAACAGCCCAGCCTGGGCTGTGCCAAGCTGAGCCATGCCAGGAAACTGCTGCTGTCTGTTCACAGGCCTTTTAGGTCTGTGATATTTCAATTATACTTGTACAGTGCCAAAATCTGACAAAAGAAAGAGAGTAGATGCAATTAAATAGAAATATATATATATAAAATTGCTCATACAGCATATTTCATTCCGATAGGGCTTTAAGCAGACTCCGGGACAGAGGACACGCCTGGCCAGCTCAGGTGGAGGTCTCAGTTTGGTGCTCAGGTCACCTGAAACCATCACAGCAGCCCAGAAGTCCCAGAAAAAAGCAGGAAGATTCTTCCTCACTTTAAATAAACATGGAAAAAAATTAAGTTTTTATTCCTGGGCCCTACCTTACCATCCCATAGCTGCTCTGTGTGGCTTCCCTGTCCCTACCCTTGAACTGAGAGTAGTATTGAAAGAGGAATTTCACATGTCAAAGAAGCATATGGAAAATGGATGGAAATTTTAGGACACAGATAAAGGTGGGAATTTTTAAATCTTCCATGAGGAGGCAGCAACTTCAGCTGTCCCCAGGTGTGATTTTGGTCTGACAAAAATACTCTTATTTCCAACAGTAGATGGTTTAAAGAGCATGTGGGTAAGACAGATGCAGAATCTGTCTTGAATTATGGAATGCCAATTCCTTGTGTTACTTGAACAAAATCCCCACAGGCAACCAACACTTTCCCAATGCAAAAAAACCACCCCAACCCAATCCAAATTAGTGGTAACCGAAACAAAAGATGCATCTCAAGGACACCTCTATGTGTTCTGTTATTAAGCAAAAAGCTCTTTTGAAAGCCAGAAGAAAGAGGATGATTAAGAACCACAAAGAAATACCACTCATAAAATCATAGCACTTGGGAGCTTATAAAAGAGGAGGAAAATACTTGTATCAAATATGGACCAAAGACAGAGCACTGGAGGGTTAGGGAAATGACAATCCCACTGTAGGCTGTCACACACTTTCACACTGTCGTTAGAGAATTCTGTTTAGTAGACAAAGAGTTTAGTGGCTCAAGGGATACTGCTATAAAGGTTTTCAGCATTGTTTGTGCATAATCTACGTATAACATTCAACTTGGGAATGAGATATGATGTAGAAAATTGCTTTTGCAGTCCTTGAAGCCAATAATTTAGCTCTGCAACCTTAATTTATAAGGGAAAAAGGAAGGTAGTTGGAACATGAATTTGGATCACCGTCAGATTTAGGAATGAAAGTAATTAATGCTCCTGTGAAACTCCCCTGATAGTTATTTTTGGATTCAAAATCTTTAAAGAAAAGTTTTAATTTAGGGGCAGAAGCTCATTATATTCTCAAAAGAATCCTGCTGTACTAAATCATTCTGTCTCCAATTCATAGCCCCACATTCCCTCTGTACATGCAGCTCCTTCACTGATAAAGCAGCAAATTATTTCCCACCTCAACTACTGAAACTTTGGCTCTCTGAGTTGCTCCAAACTGAAGCTGCTTGCCCTGATATTCCAGGCCCTTACTATTACCATGGATTGATGTTGACCAAAGTCTGTCTTTCCACTTCAGCTCAATATTCTCTTCTGGCTGCCACACCCCCACATTCTGAATTTCCTGACAGCTTTCCAAGAACTTCCTTAGAAAGTCCCTGCTCCACACCACTCCCCGACTCCCCAAACCACTGTTAACTGTTGTTTCCCTCTGTGGCACTCCCAAGACATCATGGGGTTGTCAAAAAAACTACTGAGGTGACAACTTCATGTGATTGACAGATGTGAATTTCACCTCTCTGCTTTCTCCAGCTCCCTCCTGCATCAGTTTGTAATTTTATCTGACTTTTTCCGCTCGTGGATTGTATGTTGCCCCAGACTGTCAAATGTTCAGGCCATATTTGGTGATATAATGATATATTAGTAATAAAGGACAATGGAACTGTACTCCTGGGGAAGGGAGAGTCAAGGACTTCAGTGATATTTAGGCTGCGGTTTTTTTTTTATTTTACCCTGTTCTTTATTGCCTTCTGTGACTAAGTCCCGGGTGATACCACCTGGGCAGAAATTAATACTTAATCCCACTCCAAATTCCTGAGTCCTTCAGCTCTGTTAGTTCTGTAGGAGTATTCATTTGCACTTAGAGCTACAGTTCCAGGGATCAGCTCAGGTTCTGCTAAAGCCAGTGGAAAGGTTCTGGTTGGCCACAAGTGGCACTGAAAGAGGGGCTCGGAACACTGAACAGAGCAGCGAGCTTAAGAAAGGTTTCATCTATTTATTTATTCCCCCTTATTCAAAAATCACCTTTCATCTTTGGTTATTTACATTCTCCAAAGCAAGTACTTATGACAGACAGCTGCAAACAAAACCCAAAGGTTTTGGAGCTGAAAAGCAAGCAGCTGTGCTCTGCCACTTCTATTGGCATGGGGACACATTTTCAGATTCTCAGTCAAGCCTACAAGTGCTGTTCAAGGTTCACACAGGGATAACTGCAGTTTGAAAACTTCCAAAAGGCCAGCACAAACACTGGGGCCTCATCCTTGCTTTCAAGCCAAGGGGACTATTTATGTGAACAAATTTAAGCACTGAGCAAGCTTTACAGGTTTGTGCACTGATATGATAATCCTACACACAAGCAGAATTGTTAATTGTCCTAATTCCTTGGCTATTTCAGTAAGAATAATGAAAGGAAAATCATATGCATACTTCAGCATTAGCTTAGTCTCTCCCCTGCTGCCACTGATAGCTCTTTTGACTTAGAAATGGTAGCCAATGTTTGCTGAAAAGGATGGCCACACCATTCTCACTGTCAGCCCTTGAAGAATGTATTACTTCAACAAAAATCCTATCTCTAAGATTTGGGTTTTGTAAAATGTCTCTCTTGGAGAAGTGCCACGAAACATTTCATTCTGCCTTTTTTTTTTTTTCCCAAAGTAAGATTTTCCACCCCTGTTTTAATAGGCTGTTATAGCCTTTAACATGCCATGAAATTAAATGCCTCCATTGGGGATCCATAACTTATCATAACAATAGTATTTCTAGCACTTGTTGGAACTATGAGGAAAGTTGGAAGGTGGTATAATAATAAGTGTAGCATTTTAAAGGACTACAGAATTGTCACTGTACATTACTGAGCTCCCATAGTTAACACCCATGAATTAAAAGCATATAAAAGTGATAATAGCTGGGTTTCTAAAGAAATGACTGACACTTGGTGAGATTATCTCTTTGCTGGAATTAACCTGTGATCCGCTGGGAACCATAAACCCTACAAAAAATGTGGAAGCACATTAATTTGATAACTGACCCTGCTTGAAGCAGGAGGTTGGAGTAGCTGACCTCCTGAGGTTCCTTCCAACCCAAATTATCCTATGATTCTAATCACTCCTACTAATTTTTGCTAGGTACCTGTAATGATACATATATTAGGTATGTAGCAAGAACAGATCACTTTCTTCTTGCTTGCATAACTTTACAAAATCTCCAGTGTAAAATTAATTAAAAATTGAAGGCCAAATTATGCCAGATATAAGTGGCCTTTTAAAAGAAGGGAACTAATATGTGCATCCCTCTGTGGCACTGCAGAGATGCACATTGTCTAATTTATAGGTGTGCCAAGAAATTACAGTCTCCAACCAAATTTCTTTTCTTTCAAGAAAGAAGGGAAAATCTTCAACCAAGAAAATTGCATCTCTCAGGAAAGGAAAACTTCTGTAAGAGTACTCACAGCTCTGTGTGCTTCAGTACCTTGCCCAGAACCAAAGCTTGATTCAGCTTTCAATCCTTCAAGGCTCCAGCAAATAAGTGCTCAACATAGAATCATTCAGGTTGTAAAAAAGCTCCAAGACCATCAAGCCCAACATTTAACCCAGAACTGCCAAGTCCACCACTAATCCATGTCCTAAGTGCCACATCTACACATCTTTTAAATCCCTCCAGGAAGGGTGACTGCACCAATTCTCCAGGCTGGCTGTTCCAATGCTCGACAACACTTTCATGAGCCACTTCACATCTTTGCTGTGCTGGTTTATTCAGAATCACATCAAACCCTCCTTGAGCTGTGTACACCCCTGTATTGTTTGCTGGTTTGAAAGGTCTTAAAGAATGGGTTGTCATTGACAGTCTTTGAACATCTTTCTAGTTTTCAGCACTATAGACATTTTGGACTGTTTGGTTTTTATCACAAGAGAATTTCTCAACTCTTTTTGAAAGAGTTAGGAAGATACCTACACCTCCTCAAGGAAGGGGAGACACATTGCATAAAACCATTTTCACAATGACCAGAGTTTGGCAAAATCTACCAAGCTATAAATTTAAGTAAGGCACTTGCAGGAGTGAAATTACTTAAAAAAGCAAAATCAGTGATTATTTAGTTAGATTATGAGAGGGAACAGAACCATCTCACAGAGAACTTCCACCAGCCTTTAAGTATCCTAAAGAGAACAGGATTTATTTTGACACAAATATCAAAATAAAAGAGAGTAATTGATGGTAGCTGCAAGAGAGGTCAAAAATCTTCCTAAAGAGTCTAGGGTAAATTTATTTTTATTAGAGGGAAAACCAAATGCTCTTTAATTAGTACTGCCAAAGACCTATCAACACTACTGGAAAAACATTCATTTTCTTGATCTAAATGATAAAGCCAGGTGCAAAGGAGTTTTTCTGTAGTGGTGGAAATTGGGATTAGAGCCAGTGATTTAATCTGAACCTGTCCACATTGGAACACTGAATATACAGAGTTTGAGACCACACCTCAAAAAATGTTAGTTTAGGGTACGGGTACTACTTCCATTGATGGCTAAAGAGGCAAGAACAGGAAATCACATAATATTTGCACAGTCAATTGTCACCCAAATCTTGTTTGGTATCACATTAGAGGAGCATGAGGAGGGTGAAAAAAATCACCAATTCCAACTCATGCAGGCACCACTCCAACAGAATGCCCCAAGTTTTCAGGCCATCTGAGGATTTGCCCATCACTAGGCACAGCTGATGGCTCCACAAAACGATAGCTAGGACTTGTCAGGATGAAAAATAAGTAAGGAGTAATAATGAAATATTAATGTACACCCTGTTTAATTAAATGACAATATCATTTTCTTGTAATCCTTCTCTAACTCTGCTGGAAGAGTACAGTGTTGACATGATAATTTTATAAACTTCCTTGACAGTTCACGTTAAACCATCCTTCATTACCACAGATTGATAATTGGCACTTACAAAGGAAATGAAATGTCTGAAAAATTCATTAAACATGCCAAATATCTGAGGAGACCCAGTGCAATGGCAAAGTTATCTAAATCACCATGTAAGCAGCTAAAGGGCTGCTTTGCTTTATAAATTCTCAAAAAAATATAGGAAAAAGTCATGACTTCCTCTTATATTTTTAATGCAATGGAAGTGAAGTAGTTACTTTGAGACAGATTCAAGTCTCCCTTCCATCAGGTGATTTTGGCAACAATTTCAATTAAATCAATAAAGTTATAGTATTTGGCTTTAGATCTTTTCTCCCCTCCTTTCACCTTCCTCCAGGAAACAGAAAACTGAGATAAATCCTTATTTCTGCAGCTATTCCCTTAATAATCCATTACAACAGAGTCTTGCCAGAAAACCTTATTTGGATATTTCCAAGTGATCTATTTCCACTGTACTGGTCATTTCATCCCTCACAGTCTATGCAGATCCATCCAATAAACTGCAGACACCTTTCCCTTTAATGTACTTTGGCATTTAAATTCCACATGGCTGCTCTATCTGTGCAGCTCAAACTGCTTGAAAAAGCAAGAACATTGTTTCATTACAGAAAGCTGCTAAATATCTGAGCAAAAGAAGTTCTTGAGGATATCCCAAATATCTTGGCCCATCCCTCAACCCAGGCCAGGTTCAGGAAAAAGTAAGAAGAAACTAAGAAAAAGTAAAATTTCCTTTGTCAAAATTACTCTTGCTTGGCTTTTCACTGCTTAATGGTGATGGAAAAACATTTATAAAATTCATTCTTTTTGCAAGCTACACAAAATCATAACAATTTTCTGAAGTCATGTAACAGGGATAGAAGGTAGAGACAGCTGAACATCAGAATTGCCAGCTTCATTTGAGCACAGCCTGACCACTGGAACCCCTGAGACTGGATCATCCCCTGGCCGCAACAATTCACTGAAATTCTGGACACAAGAGTGGACAAGGTACCAAACAAAGTTGCCAGCTACCTGATACTTTTGATCTCATTACAATCATTTGTTCTAATGAGAAATCATAGCTACCTAAACAAGCAAAACCACCATCTACTTTACATCCAAATCAAATGGCAGAACCAGATCTTTGTTGATTTTAACATGACTGAAATTTTCAGTTTCTCTTTCTCTAAAATGATAAAAATAATTAAAGAGATTAATTATCTTACCTACAAAGGAACATTTTATGAAGCTCTCTTGTTTCTGTTGATTGAAGCTGGACAATTGGTGTATCAAACAATTCAGTGATGAATCAGAGATTCATTTCTGCTGTCACTTCCATGCTCCACATCTCAGAAGCTTAATATTCTGGACAAGTTGCAAGACCTTGAGCATAATTGACTTGAAAATGGCATCCTGCCCTCTGAAAGCAAAAAAGAAAAAAAAAATTTCCTAATGTAGCTAATTATTTTCCCAAACTGTTTAATTTATCTAATGAAGCAGAGAAGGACAAACCATTACTAATATACCTTATAGGATGAAGTCTGATAGAATTTTTTTGAGACTATATAAATATACTTCTGAAAGTATAGGTGCAAGGAAGACCAGTATGGTAGATATAGACGACCAAAAAATTCTGCCATGATTGTCTTTCCCTCTAATTAACCATCAGCTCTTCTCACAGACAACAGGAATGTGAGGAACAAAACACATCCCTCAGGAAATGGCCTAACTTCCACAGATTTTTGAAAGTTCAGTAAAAGGCTTTATTAGCCCAGTCATCAAGGTTTACAAGGCAATAATCAGCAGGCTTTGCTGAGAGCTGCAGTGCAAGGATATGGTCCAGGGGTCTGAAAATCCTCAGCAGAACCCTCACGAGTGGGAGCAGCCGCCCCCTGCCCAGCTCTCACAGCACCAGGACACACTTCTGGGAAGAAGGCAGTGAAAGTGGCAGCTCCACACAACACCCATGTGAGGCAGCGTGAATTTATGGTTTAAGGTGTTCTAGGATCTTGTAAAACCACAGAATAAATTATTTCCATATTTCAGCTCTGACCTTACCATAAAACTTTTGCTCTATGAATAATCCCATTTCATTATTGCAAGGTTGCATTTCTGAAGGTTGGTTGTAAATTATATCTATAAATAATTTGGCAAGTTACTGTTTGCAAGTTGCTTGTAACTTTTATCTTCAGGAAGGTCTGTCCTTAGACCACTTCAATTCTGGTCCTTCACCTTTGCAATTAAGCCGAAAATCCAAAATATATAGTGATGGCTACTTGAGTTTGTATCTATGCTGTGAATTACCATTTAAATTTCTTCCCTAATGACAACAGAACTTGCCCAAACAATCTGAACCATTAAGCTGCTGCTCTGGACATCATATTTTTACTTCAGCCTTTTTCTTCTCACAGTGTATTCTCTGACCATCAAAGACTCAAAGGAAAAGGAAAGCTGGAGGTAGGTCGGATAACTGGATTCTAATTTTTGTCACCCCGTAAAAAGATGTAATCAGCTCCTTTGTGGCTTGCCCAAATTCCATGGAAATCAATGTAAAGACTCACATTGATTTGACAGAGTATCTTTGCCAGGTTTTTAATGTTTCTAAAGCAAAATTTAATAGGATGCCTAATTAAAGACTTAATTAATGTCTGGATGATGTTTTCTGAAAAAGAACTGAAATAAATGCTCATGGTATTCACAATTCTCCCCACCAGCCTACTGATTCTATGCTGATTAAAATCTCCTGAATGTATTATATATTTAGAATTACAGAAATCAATAATTTAAAAAAATAAACCAAAACAAAAACAAAACAGAGCTTATTCACGTAAAAGGAGAAAGAAGAGGATTCACCTCCTTTCTCTACCTTGTAGGTGCTAAGAGCTTACTATAACCACTAAAGCCCAGAGAAATTAATGTTTTTATTTACAAAAGGCTGAATGCTATCAAAGATGCAGAGTTCTTTTTTCTTGTTCTTTTTTCCCCTATGCTTGTAATAAAGCTGATTTTTTTTTTTCTTGCTTTAGCCTGAAACAAAATAGCTGATTCTCAGGTGGAAAAATAATTAGTAACATGGGAAGCTGAATGAATTTTGAGATATTGAGGAAAATGTAGTTTGAACTGTCAGGTTTACTCACTTACCCACAGGAACTACAAAGCAGCAAAGAAATAAAACCCTCTTAGAACGTAAAGCTTTCATCGACCTATTCCCTCTGGCTGATTTTTTCCCCAAAACTCTCTTTTCCCAGTGGTTCCCATTAGAAACACAAATAGTTTGCCTCTCTGCACGGCAAAAAAATGTCATACTTAGTTCTTTTAAAAAGACTATTAAGTTATTATTACCTTTTAATATGAGGATAGCACTGCTGTGCAACCTGTACAACCAAATACACTTCACAGGAGCCCTTGCACTGCCTGGATTGTCAGAGGAACGGGAGTTGTCAGCAGCTCAGATGTCAGTGTTTATCAGGCCAAAGGGAGTGGCCTAATGAGCCAACCAACACAGGTGTAGGGCCTGCCAATAACAGCAGGAGAAGATCTTGGTATGGATTGGCACAGAGGATCCTTGCAGCCTCTCCTGTACTCTGCTGTGAAAAATTTATGGGTAGAAATTGATTCTTGGCGTTATAATTATGAAAGAATAAGGAAGATCAGCACCCAGTGCCTCAGCAGGAAACTGAGTCTTTTGTTGTTCGTGATGTTTTGTACCTTTTGTTCATGATGTTGTTGTTGTTGGGGTTTTTTTGTACCTCCTGAAGTCAAGAGCCCCAGGTGTATCAATGACAGGGCTCAAAAGGGGCAGCTGAAGCTCCTGCCTGGTCTGAGATGTGTGCTGTCATAGGGATCTCAGGAACCTGCCAGGAAAACTTGAGACTGGAAGGCCACAAAGGGGGGCTACAAACTCCATTGTGAACAGAGGAAGGGAAGAAGAAGAGGAACAGTTGCATTTTAAGTAACAGAAAAATCTGAACGTATAAAGGTGAGCTGAGACCCAAAGAAGTCCAGTGAGTGTCTTTGGGTCAGGACTAGTGGAGTCATCACCGGGGGGAATTTAGGTTTGGTGTCTGTTACTGACCCCCTAATCAGAATGAATGAATGATGAAACTTTTCTTCATCTGCTGAAAGAACCCTTGGACCCACAGAACCTGGTCCTCAGGGGTGACTTCAATTACCCAGGCACTCGTGAGAGCAGCACAGCCTGGCAGGAGCAGCTCCAGCTGTGGGCTCTGCCATGGCAGGGATCATCTCTCCAAGCGTCTGCTCCTTTGATCTGATGCCTGCACTCTCACCAACATTGCTGATTAGAGCCTGGGTGGTGCAGTGCCTCCCTCTGTCTGCACCCCGTTGTTTTGTCCTTAGAGCTCAGTGCCCCAAGCCAGAGCAGGCTGTGCTGCTCTCTGTTCAGCGCTGCCTCCTCCTCCTCCTCTCGCCCCATTCTGCTCCCCTCAGCTGATCTGCACTGCTCCTAAGGCACATCAGGAGCACCTTCAGGGGAGCACAGAGAGCCCCCGTGAGGAGCTGCAGGATGTGTTCCACACAAACTACACCAGAATCCTTGGTGAGAGCCACTAACCTGTAAACTGAATTCATTCTTAAAGGGAAGGAAATTGCTGCAAGCCAAGGCACACGAAAAGCACGGGAGATTGTCCAGGTTGAAGTATTTGCTATTTATTTTGTAACAACTGCTCTCTTACACTCCCCCTCTGTGATGGTGTTCACAGGGGTCTCAGGTTGAGGGAAGAGATGAGGATCTGACTCCATGTTTCAGAAGGCTTGATTTATTATTTCATGATATATATTACATTAAAACTATACTAAAAGAATAGAAGAAAGGATTTCTCAGAAGGCTAGCTAAGAATAGAATAGCAAGGAATGATAACAAAGGCTTTGTCTCAGACTCTCTGTCCGAGCCAGCTGGGCTGTGATTTGCCATTAATTAGCAACATCCAACATGGGCCAGTCAAAGATCCACCTGTTGCATTCCACAGCAGCAGACAATCAATGTTTACATTTTGTTCCTGAGGTCTCTCAGCTTCTCAGGAGGAAAAATCCTAAGGAAAGGATTTTTCATAAAAGATGTCTGCGACACCCCTCAGAAGATTTTAAGTACCCCAATTCCTTGTTAAGCCATGCCCAGTAGAAGCACCAATTTCTTTGTGCATTTGCACCAGTGATTTGTAGCTGAGCCCTTCTCCTCCTTCACTCCAGCCTGCTTTTCCCAGGGGATGGAAGTGGCTCTGCTTGCAGATTCCACTGCAGTGTGAGCCCACAAGGCTCAGTGCTGTACCCAGCCCCTGCCAGACTGGGCACGGAGGCTCTGAGCAGTGCCAGCCTGAAACAGGAGACAAGCATAGTGCTGTCACACAAGTCAGAGCTGCATTTGTTATTTTCTCTTACAAGTCAGTATTTTGTTAGCACTGTTGCTTGTGTCAATCATTTAGGAATGCCCATTCATATGTGCGCTTTTCATTAAACACTAAGGCCATGGTCCTTCAGGAAGATGAAGTGGATTAAAATGCTGTGCATTAGAAAGAAGAATGGGGTGACTTCACTTGCTAAAATCTCACCTGATTCAGCCCAAGATATTAAAAGCACATGAAGAAATGCTAGCTATAACCTACTGAAAGATGCTGTTTGTATAGAACATTAGTCAACAGGGACATGGCTGCATGGATATGGAATCTTCATCTTCACTGCCCAGTTGCTGAAAAGTGAAGAAATCTAAAGCAACAAGCTCCAAAAATGTGAAAGCCTACAGGAAGGACGAGAAGGAAACTTGTCATGGAGAGATTGCAGATAGTACTCCTACCAGAAAAATGTTGGGAAAGTAATTACAGAGAGACCCAGGCCTTGGCAGAGAGCAGAACAGGGAAGGGAAAGTCACGAGGGAACTTCTCAGCACCGTGACAAGCACCAATCCTTTCTGTGGCACCATGAAAAGTGCAAAGTGTAAGTGACATTCTCTAATTAGTCTATACTAAGAGGCATTTTTAGAGGGTGAAGTGGGCATGGAAAGCATCAGGGCAAACCAGAAGTGATCCAGAGAGCAAACTGGATACTGGGCACGGTGGAGAAAGGGGGAAAACACATTTAAGAACAACTTATTCAAAAGCTATTAAAGCAGCCAATCACTGTTAAATTGTGATTGGAGGAGGAAATATGCCCTGGAGGGAGTGCAAGCCACAAGATTGACTTCTTCAAATGCACAGCTGTGGTGGAGCAATCAAATAGTCCAATGGCAGCTTTCTCCTCAGAGACAAGACAACCTGGGGCCATATGACCTCAACCTTTGATACTCACAAGGAAAATTTAATGAGAGGCTTGCTATAGAATCTGGTGTCTAGAAATGACAAATTGCAAGCTTTGCTGACCCCTTGTGAAGGCAAAGTTTCAAACTTTCATTGGCAAAATTGAGAAACTGGGACAAGCTTGGAAACAGAGACATGAAAGGAAAGGAATACTGACTGTAACCAGACACAGGTTGATAAAAGCAGCTGAATTCCACATTCTTGCTAGCTAAAAGTGAGATGGCAATGGAGGAACACAAAATAAACCATAAGAGCATTGACACATGATGGAGATGCCATCATTGGCTGGGAATATCAATTTGCTTTCCCTCAAATCAACACTGCTTGAGAAGAGGTGCTCTGGTGATTTAGTCATTGCTAAATTCAGGTAGAACCAGGAGGGACCCAAGCGTTCACAATCACAAGAAAATAAATTAGATTAAACTCTCCCAAGCTGTCACAGCTTCCAAAAAGGCTTACTTTGGATTTTGGCTACAGGATAAAGCACAGGCACAGCACAAAACAGAAAGCTTATCTTCAGGAGCTTGCATCTTTGTAATTGCCAGAATGTTAACTGTAGGAGATTGCAGCACTCAAAACAAAGCCAGTTAATATTTCCAAGTGCCAGAGATTTTACCCAGATTTCTGACACCATATCTCATGCAGTTAATAAGTTTCATGCTGATTATTAAACTGAACAATACAGAATATCATGCTGCTGGCAAAAGTCCCCATTATCATTAATAAGATTAGAAATTTGCCTCTAAAAAGGAAGAAACAGCTCTAAGCAATTGATCTGTGCCTCCAGAAGACGAATAATATGAAAAAGCAAGTGATTTGTCCCATCAGCCTCTGTTCTAGCTCCTATTCTAGCAGCAAAAGAACATTTCTGACAATTAAAAATCTCTACAGATGGAGCAAATGTTAACTTTGAGAAGTTTTTTTGCTAGATCAGAGCATGGTATCTGAAACACTGTCCCTTACAGCCATCATTATGGACAGCTTCAGAACAGAAAGTAACAGAGAGTCAAACCCAATGATTTGGGGGGTTCTGCTGGAGGCAGAGCTTTTCTAAACAAGCTGAATGTGTGTGTGCCAAGCACTGAGCCTCCCTGGAATGTCAAGTTAGGTACCCGAAGGCAGAGACACCCAAAGTCACTAGCAAAGCTTAAAAAGCGTAGGCATACTTCCCAACACCCACACAATCTCTCTCTCAAAAAAACCCACACTGGCAAATTGAGAATAAATCACTCCTCACAGAAAGTCTTAAATGACAGGATTTGGCTGCAGTGCCTACAATTCTTCACTGAAATGTTACATCATGTCACTTTTTATTGTCCTGTGTGCATGCAAATGTGTACAAGATTAGTGCTGCTGCTGCAGATGAGGAGATGAACAACTGCTCTTCTTAAGCCTGAATCCTTTAAAAAAAATCATTGATATAATGAAATCTAATTAAGAACAAGCTTAGTGTTCTTCTTTTTTTTTAATTTTAGGAAAAGGGGAAGAAGCAGAACTCAGACAAATTATGTGCCAAAAAAACCCAAAAAGCAAAGAAACAACAACAAAAAACCACATAGAAAAATAACCCATTTTCAGCGTCATCACAGCAACAAAGTTTAAGAAAGGAAAGCATATCAGTAGCAGAATGTTTTAAAAGATCTTGCAGTAAAATCCAGAAACAAAAACCTGGAGGAAAAGCAGATTTAAAAGTTCTGAGTACACTCTCAAACTGAGACCAGCCTAACTGAGGGTTAACAATCAATACTCTTTAGGCGTGTTAAAGCTTCACCTTCTAGCTACAAAAAAATCCAATGGTGACTCCTATATTTGTATGTGGAATTTTGACAGCAGAGCAGATATATCTTCATCAGCACTTTGTGTCTGCCTGCCCCCTCACTTCAGTTCTTATTGTCATTTTGCAATATATTAATGATCCAAATCATCGAGTGATTCCAGTTAGGCTGCAAGAGGTTCTCTGAAGTAGGCAGCACTCCTTATAATGATAGATTGCAGGAATAATGGCCTCTTTACTGAAAGCAAAACATCAGAAAACTGCCTCAAAAATGGCAGAAGAGGAGGGACTGAAGATAGCAAGTGCTTCATTAGCAAAAACGGAATCAACTGTTTTAGAGGGCAGCATCATTTTATACTTCTTTCTGCAAGGCTTATTTGTGTATTACTGATCATGCAGACATTAAACATCATACATCTAGGAATGTAAAGCGTTAAGAAAAATTATTAAGGAAGAGATGGACTTAAATGATCTTAAAACTTAATTCTTAAGAGTTTTTCTGTACACCTGAAAAATGTGCACCAGAAAAATGTGTTTTTCTTTCACTGCAACTCCTAAACACAAACATGTAAGTTTAATAACTTAATTTTAGGGAGTCTGGAGACAAGAGGAAATTGTACAGATAAGGAAGAGATTTCTTGAGCATGACCTGGACTGGAGCAACCACCTATCTATCTGAGGCTGTCATTGGTTTGGCACACCTTAAACAGTCTGGAACTTGAAGTGTTAAATAAAAATAGCATAATTCACAGGTCGATTAAAACCAACCGTGCTTTTCTCCCTCCCTTTTATTTCATTGGGTTTGCTGCAGAACTGACCAAATCTCATCCCTTTCAACTGCCCTGAAAAGCTCTTTAATTGCTTTCTGCTACTGCAATTAGTAAATGCAACATGGTGGCCATTCCAGGTGCTCTACAGATTCTCTGACAATAAACTGGACTGATGAAAACCATGAATGCACAAACAATCTGTAAAGTTCAATGCTTCCATTCATTAGGCTACCCGAGTAAGAAAAATAGCATTAATATGGATAAGTCCTTCAACTTACCCCATTAATAGCTGGTCTTAACTCACAGGTGCCTTTTTAATCTCTCCTGAATTCCTCTAGAACCTAATGAATACATGTAATAATAACATCAATTCAGAATTTAATCCTGATTCTAGTCTGTCTTAAATTAGGCCTCAGTCATTAAGAGATTACAGGATAGTGAATGATAGTTAATCAATGTGTTTAATTTGGCCCCATTATTTATTTGATACACTTTCTCACACAGTGACTATAAATTTTTTTTCCTCCAAGCTTGGCCATCAGAAGCAATCCTGAAATATTGAGCGAAAAAATATTAGATTTGATGATCCTCTTAAGTGCAGGTTAAACTATAATTAATCTCTCTGCACGTGCTCAAACCTTTCAGACCAATGCATATATGCACATGTGTAATTCATACACAGCAAACACTTCAGGTAAGATTTATTGTGCTTTATTTTTTGTCTCTGTTAACTCTTAGCCCTATCAGTCAAGATTTCCCAGCACTTACCACAGCATTAGCCCTAAGCATCAGGAAATCACATTTCTTGGTGCCAAGGGTTTAAAAAGATTCTAATTCAGCTATTAAACTGGAGGCAGCGTGTGCCAGCCCCACAGCGCATTCACCCATTAATTCTGTCCCCTGGAAAAAATGACTGCCTCTTGCACCAGGCTGATAAAATGAGGAAACATGCTGATTATGTCTGTGGCAGCTATTCTTGACCCAACCAACAGTGACAGTCATCAAACTGCAGCACCTAGAGCGCTGCAAGCTGTGTGAGCTAACCCAAGACATCATTAATTCTAAACACCAGAGCTCTCGTCCAGATACTGGAGTTCAGAGGAGCTTAAAAACAAATCCCTTTGGTGGGTGGAAATTCTGTGTGCTGCTCATAATCACTTCACTGACGGCGTTTGGAAGTTATTTCTCTAGCTGGACAGGTCAGACACGAGAAGCAAAGTGCCAGTGTCTTTCACTGGATTGCTCAAAATTGGGCCTCAGATTCAATTAATAATGTTAGATGGACAGAGAACAAATGGGTTGACAGACTAGCTGGTTTTTAAGGGGTTTTTTATCACTTTTAGCATAACAGGATGGAGGAAACAAAATAGCTGTGAATGCTGCAGACTGAGTGATTTGTCCAGCCAGGATCTGAACGTATACATGTGTTCAGTACAGGAAAAATATAGGGGGAAAACCAACACAGAGCCCTTAGAACCTCATCCTATCAAGTCTTTGGGAAGACACTAACTATTCAGAGGGGTCTTGGGACCTGAATTTCTTGGCAATTAATGCATGAGATAGGATCAAGGAGGTGTCCCATAGGATTAGTGTACATTAAGCTTCTATTGTAGGTTAATGAAGGATTTGCCCCCGCCAAAAGGTCACGTACTTCATGCTGGTGTGTGCTCTGTGTGACTTTGTCTTAGCTGGAAAATTACAGCTTACAACATTGTCATGAGGCTGCAAAAGACACTCTCTAAGGCTTGGAGGTACAGTTCTAACATCAGGGGAAGGAAAGGATGGAGGAGAACCAGCCCAAAGCCAGTGACTTTCTTCTCCTTTGTGTCAGAGAGGTAAAGATTTGGCTGTATCATTATGGCATAGTTGATACCAAAGCCTACCAAAGCCTTTCCTTGAAGAAAAAAAATATTGCTTTGGCATATTTATGTTTTCTTCTTATGTAGGTCCATTATGATTGTTTCCATTGCCAGGTTTAATCATAGATCCAAAGCATTCATAAGACAGAACATCTCTGTATAGCCCTCCCAGAAGCCAAGAGTATTTTGGATACAAAATGTGGTTTTTCATTAAGTGCTATCCTAAAACTTCTCATTTGTACCTCTCTGCTCACCTGTGAACAAAAAATCCCCAAGCAGACACATGTGCATTTTTCCATGGAGGTGAGTATCCAAATGGTATCCCAGAAAGTATTTAGGTTATGGACAAAACACCATGGACAAAATACCATAGAAGTGCACTACTCAGTCTTCCAGTTTGTGTTTCTAAAGACAAATGTGCTAAAGGCCAGTGGCTGAGTCCTGCACAGAGGAAAGCCACTAAATGTTCCTGAGTATCTTCACATCTTCATCTTTCCTTTCAGGCATAAAGACAGTAACCAGGTCTTCAGTACAGCTCAGGATATTTAGTTCGACAGACTGTACTGAAATACTGGTAAAAAATATGAGCTGAACAGCACTAAGCTCCCACAGTAACATTTCAGGGCATTCAGGGCCCACTGGGTACCCCACCAGTTTCATCTCTGACTTTTTATTTCAGTAAACACGTTCTGAACTCCTTAAAAAATATGGCTAATTGGAATGGGAATAGAATCAACAATTCAGTGCAGAAACATCTTAGGCAGACAAATGGTTTGAATTTTTAATAATTTAATTCTTCTCCTTTAACCAAAATTTTGGGGTGCTGCTTTCCAGTAGCAAGCATTTTAGTCTTGGATAGTCTTGAAATGCTATTCAGATTTTTTTTTATTTTTTCAAAATGGCAGAACTTGTGTTGCCTTAGCAATATAATTTCATGCTGTGTTATTTTCACAACTCCTGCATTCATGTTTATTTGCCCACAGCAGCAGAGCTAAGAAATTTTTGCTTGCTCATTCTCCTTTTAAGGAATTTTACTAGTTAATAAATAAGGCTTAGCCTTGTTGCAGGGGTCCGTCCCTCAATAGTTACTATTCTCTTTCTGACTCAAAGACCAGCTGCAATGAAAACAATGCCCTCTCATTCCTCCCAGCACTTAAAAAGGTTTATAGATCTCCAGCCTCCTACAACTCAGCAGAAAACTGCTCGCACTTGACAGTCTTCAGAAATCAGCATTGTTTCCACCCTCACTAAACCTGTCAGGCACACAAGGTCAGGAAATGAGGAGAGCTGATGTCACCTGAATCATTACTACCTCTGCTCAGACCTCTTGCCACACTCCTCTCTTCCAGAGAAAGCCGCTATACCCAAGAGTAAAGACTTTGAAGTCTTTTAAAACTGTCATAAAATAGTTTCTGGAAACTGTTTGGAGGACTACAAAGAACTCGAGCACTTCAAATCCATAAACTCATGAATACTCTCTTGCCAGAGTTGTCAAACTTGCAACAGTGTTTTGCAGGGGGCTCATGAATATGAGCACCTCTGCAGTAGCCTCTAATAGGCGTTTTTATTTTCTGGATGTGATTCTACAAGGACAGCAATAATGAATTTTTCAAAACTATCTAGACTGTACCTACTAGTCATGCTAATTAAGAACCACTGTGCAAGTCTGAGACACCTCAGAGAAAGCAGCTTGCTCTCTCAATAACATGGTATGTGTTCCTAAAAACAACATCCATTGGAAAAGAGGAAGACAAATTCCATCATATGCCTTTGAGACAAACATTGTTTCTGTTCTGTTTTAAAAATCATAAAAGCTGTTCATGACAGAATACAAGTAAAAAGCTTTTTACAAACCAAGGTACCTTCTCTGGTGCCTGTAGGTACTTGAGATAACCTCATGGACAGTAATCATAGTTCCAAGACAATGAAGCAGTTCTAATTAAACAGGAACAAGCTGCATGCCACTGGCTGCCACAACTCTACAAAATGTACTTACAGGTCATATCTATAAAACCAGACAGAAAAATATGATATATATTACCCTGGTCCCCATATGAGAGCAGCATCGTTGTTCACCTGAAATCCTGATCTTTTCCTCACTAAGTTTTCACAGAGATGAGCTTTTTCTCTGCAAGGCCCGGTGGGTTGAGTTTAGCATCATGCTAACACCCAGAACGTGCACCAAACACCAGCTCTGGTCTGGCGTCCCTGAAATCTGCTCAAGTTTCCTTTTAATTTTACTTTGCCAAATCAAATCCACATTGATTAAAATTCTCCCTTCATTCAACAGGAGTTTTGGAGCTGATTTCAGGTGTGGTGAATTTAGAAACCCCATGAATTTTCTTTGGTCAGCTACAGTCCTCCCCTCCCACTCTAAGCAGACCACTTTATAATGCTGCATTCACCCTTTTGTTAATGATAACGGTAAAAAAAAGAAATCAATGGCTCAATTAACAATCAGGAATGGAGCTTCCAGGCAACAAGCCCCATGATCAATAACTTATGTTCAGTGAAATTAAAGGTACTTGTTAAGTCAAGTGTTAAAAGCTGCACACACTTAATATGGGAATATCAGTCACGAACAGTTTGGCAGTTTAACTTGAGAAAATCAGTAAGTACAAAGTTCCCGTACTATGTTCCACACCAATGAGTAACTAATGAAGCATAAATATTCACACAAATTCATTTATGTAATAAATTCTCTAATCCCCCAATACACAGCAGCAGTGCTGAGTCGACATAAGCTTTCACTTTTGTTATGAGTTACACTTTTAAAATATGAATCCAAAATGAAGTTGGCAAAACCAAATTCACAGCTTGCACAAAGGTAGTTCCCAGTGGTTTGAAGTAACGTCAGTGCACGATGGCCTGGCTGCTGCAAATGTCAAAACTTTCCATCGGCATAAAGGGATGTGCTAAGATTTCTCCCAATAAATTTCTCTGAAGCTGCCAAAACACGTTCAAATGGAATAAAATACATTCATCTTATGGGGCAGGTGAAAGCAAGGATTCACATGGCACGTGATAAGTGACATGAAAGCGTTTGAGCCCTTTAGAGGAGTTATGAACATGCACTGCGATATCAAAATCAAGAAACCTCTGCAGATGTAATCTCACTTATCCTGTTACTAAATTCCTACCACATTTTGTAACATGGTGGTTTAGGGGGAGATTTTTCAAAGGCATGAAGGACAGTGAAATGCTCAGCTCTCAGTAGAAGCCTGGGTAAATCAGATGTCTCATTCTCATCTATGCAATCTAAAACCTCCCGCTTAACTTTTATACATCTGCTCTCAGTAGAGCTTTTCTTTGACAAGAGAACATTTAGAGCAATGTCAAAACTGACTCCTACATCAAGCTTGTGACAAAATTCATCTCATGGTCAATAGCCTTGTGTTTAGAGCTCCACTGATAACAGATGATTTAGCAGCATACTCCTACTCTGGGAATAGCCAAATTGAAGGCTGCTCTTCCGATTACACTGAACTGCTTCTACTCAAAGTGGGGAATATTCAGAGGATAATTTATCCTTGTTCAAAACTTTTAAAAATAAATAAAATAAATGAAGAGAAATCTCTGCATGGCTCATTTTGCATACCAAGGACTCTCTCTTACTGCAATGTGCTGTATACAGCACCCTTTTCCAAAGAGCACGGAAGCCTCATGAGGCCTGAATTCCTGAAGCAGTAACAGAGAATATGGGAATGGGGCTGTGATGGGGTGGCAGGTTGATTCTCTTCATTTAATGAGTTACCCCTTTCTTCAGTGGGGACTGCTGACTGCACTTTAATGGGTAGCTAATCAATGAAAATCAATCATCTGAAACTGCACAGACAGCGTTTCATCTCCATCAAAAATCATCTTCCTACAGAGCTCCATTAATCTCGTCATCATTGTTTAACTCAAAAAGAAACTTCTGTTTTCACAGATATCAGCCTTTGGTTTTAAATTATAATTAAAGCTGTGCAGTGTTCACTTTGCATGGAGCAGTTAAGGCTATGGTAAGTATTTGGTTTTCCAGGGCAATTTTCCCATGCAGAATTAACCAATGCACCTTGACTACATGCAGAGGGATGAGCAACTGATAAATTTGAGTGTGAATAACCCTATTGCTAATAGAGAAACACCTTACCCTTTGATCTTTCTCAAGAAGCCCATTCTCAGGCCTCACAAGAAAAACTCCTGCCCTGAGGGAATCAGAAGCCCAACCCCAACTGTTCCCAGGCCAGGCTGGGAGGCATATCCATGACAGATGGGTGGGAAGCTTCTTTTCTACAAGCTACAGATAAGTGTTAGGGTAGGAAGCAGACTCCTGTTTCTCAAAGTACAGGTCTTTCATACCTGCCTCCTCTGCAGGTCCTTATAGCCCAGCCTCAGCATCCCATAAACTTTTGGCTCAACCTGTTTTACAGGAACACTTTGAGCCATTACTACACCTTGTTCTACTGCCCTGAGCATTTTAATCCAAACCCCACAGTCTCTAATGTTGTCTTATATCAAGAGCTCTATTATCATTATAGTGCAAGGATTCCATATCACCAGAGTTTCCTACCTTCTCGATGTTTCTTGCAGGCAGCTCCTCTGAGCACTGATTGTTCCTGGTCCTTGCAGTAGCCATCATCTGACTCCTGATCCCACCAATCCACTCTTTTATACCACTGTTCTTATTGGCTACAGCTGTGGCCTGTTAACATTAGGCCTGCTCCTAATTTTTCGTAATGGGTTCAGCTGCAACTCTTTGGGGGATAAGATTACATTCTATACCACCTGCACACTGTATCCCCCTATGCTCTAATCCTCACCCTCCTCCCCAGAATCAGGCATGCTGCAAAGGACATTTCCCAGCGTGGGTGTGGTATGTCAACCCATAAACAGGGTGAAAGAGGCATAGTGGGCACTAAGAAATGCATCTCTGCTGGTTGGTGTGTTGGTGGTGCCTGCTCCAGAATGAAGGGTGAGCCTGGTCTGCTGAGGATACCCTGTGTATGCTCAAACAAAGAAGGTGTTTGGAAAGCAGGTAGCAAAAGACCCATAAAATGGCATATCTAGGTCAGTCAAAAAGACTGGGAGAGCAGCAGGAAATCTGCTGACAGCAGGGAATGAAACCTCAGCTGATGCTTGTCACAATCCAGCAGCAATCCTTGCTCTGCCCAGTAGCTGCACTGTGGCCTCTCAGAACAGCTGCCCTCCCTTTTCACTGTGCACAGGTTGTCCTGCACAGCAGGGGAATTACCCAGAGAAAAAAGCATCCTCCAAAAATTAGGATTCCATAACTAACCTAGCAGAGAGAGGTACTTGCTGCTTCTGCAGTCCAGATTAACGCACCCCAGAAATGCTGCCTGCAGTGAAGATTTACAGTGGTATGGGCTATCACCCACAGGGCCAGTTCTGACTGCAGCAGCTCTGGAAAGACAGTATATCACAGAGAAGGAAAAAACAGCCCTGTGACACAAAGCCAGCAGTGGGTTCAGCTGTTGTTTGCACTGGGAGCAGCATTGATGCTGCCTCTCGTGCCTCCTCTGCTAACAAAGAAATGGGACTGCAGCAGGAGTTATTACCTGCCTGCCCTTTTTTCACAAGCATGGGACACTCTGTGAGCTGCATAACTCTCCACTGTAAATATTTGAAACAAAGCTAAGCCATTGAACAAACAAACAAAAGCACTGTAAAAGAAGTGAAACCTAATTCACAGTAACTGGATCTTAGAGTTTCCTCAGTCCTCAACTCCTTCACAGCACTTTCCTTTTGAACATGGAACCACTACAGGGATGTTACACATTCATACATCTAAAGGTGAGTAGAAGAGGCAAAAAAAAAAAGAAAAAACAACCCAAAAATCCAAGGACCCTTGCTGCTTTGAGAAACAAAGGACTGTCTTGAGTGAATCCTGGTTTAATCTTCTTGATATCATCTGACCACAACTACTTGACTGGAAACAGAATTTATTTCAACCAGCTTCTATATCCAGGACTGTATAGGTCAGGATCACTACAACAGCCTTTTCTAAGCTTAAGATATCTAATCAACACGAGACAGAGTTTATAAACACTTGGGAACAAACAACAACCTGCCCTTGTCAATCCTCTACCACCATGATCAACAAAATTAAGCTAGACACAGCTTTTGTGTATCAAGCTAAGCACAGAATCTGTTTTTCAGAGCTGTACACAGTACCTTTGACTGACTTTGACAGCACCTTTCAGTACTCAGTGTTTGCTGATGTACATTGCAATACCTGCTCCAGAATTGTTCATGTCTGATAAACTCCCTGGGAACAAATCTCTCAAATGTGCCCTTCCGTGGAGGCAAGGGAGAGGTTATTTCATGCTCAGGTCATTTTAAGCTCCTCCTAATTAGACTTTTGAAAGATCTCTCACAATTTTCACTGATTAACTTTAAAGTTTTTGGGAAACCAGGGTACCCTTCTCTTCCTATCCCTGTGGCCCTAGTGAGAAATATTACTCAGGTGTTTTATGCATTCATTTCCATGTTTCTCCCAGGAAATCTGAGGGAAAGCTAGCAGATGCAACTTGAGCAGTATCAAACCTTTGCATGGTCTGTTTTATTGCCTGCCTTTCAAACAGCAAACAACAGAAACAATTTCAGTTTTCAAAAATCACAGCTGCTCTTTGGGCTTGTCAACACAAGATGGCATATACTTTACACACATCTGACAAGCATGATGGATACTGGAAAGCAAGAAGGTTTTCTGTGTATTGGTTTCACACTGCCCCCATACAGAGCAGCCTTACTGGAGTTGTATAATTTGTGCTCTGTTAGAAACTGGAAAACCAGATTTTAAAAATGCTTTTAAAACATAGAGAAGCCCCAGACTCAAACAGGTCCTATTTCAACAGGGCCTTCTCCTGGCCCTTTGCAGGACAGTCCCAGGCTGCTGGCATAACAACCTCCTCCAGGTACCTTGAGAGTGAGCAAACATCATTCCTGGCAAACCTCTAATGTCACAGAAACAAATCAGGATGTCAGTGCAGAAAATTGGGACCCAAGTGCAGGAGCCATAAATCTGTCCCATCCTGATTGAATGAGTTGTGCCCTGAAGGATTGCAGAGTGCTGAATGGCTTTTCCCTGTCAGCTCTCTGATGCAGGCAGAGGGGGAGCAGAGTTATGGAGAGAGGGTAGAGGTGAGCCCTCTAAAGGGCCCAGTGGAGAGAGGAGATGAAAACTCTGAGTCTAGACCAGACTAGCTGAGGAGAGGAATCAAACAATTGGACTGACTGGTATATTATTCAATATGATATACTTCGGGTTGGGTTTTTTTTTTTAAACACTTAAGGATGTAAATGCATTATGGAAAGGCCTGAAGAAGGAAAAGAGAATAATTTACTTCCCAGCAGACTTAAGCAGAATTGGCTAAACAGTGAAGTCTCCAGAAAGACAATGTGGCAGTGCAGCTGTGAGTTAAAACAACAGCTTCATTTTTTACTATGGAAGAGGTATTGCTTATTTTAAGCTCCTGTTCAGTAAGTGATGGTTCACAGAATGACAAAACTGCTTAATAACAAAGAGCTTCTAGGATATCTCCTGAAATATTTAGTGAGGAATGCATGTACAGTGCAGCTATCTGTTCTGGTGTGGGTAGTCAGAGCTGATCATTTATTTAGAGAGAAGAGTGGGAAAAGCAATTTGGATCTGTAAGAGAGAATGAGAATTAAGCTTGAAAATTCTTGAATCACTTTGGAAAATAAGGCTTAAGTATCTATGTCACATAAGGCAAAGCCAGACACACTTGTGCAGCCCTGGTATTTCCACAGCTGATGGCAACTGCCTGCCTGAACACTCCCAGTGTCTTCCAGGGCAAAGCCAGGCATTTTATTTTAAACTTTGGTCTTAACTGGCTCAACTTAATCCAGTCTGACAATCTGTTATGGTGGCATAGCTAACAGGGATTGTAACAAACAGCAGGGGGTTGTAACATCTTAAACAAATGCATCTGTTCCCAAACTGTATTTGCATGTGATATTATTATGTTGAGAAATTGGTCTTGCAGTTTCACTTCATGCAGGTTATGAGTTTTGGGGTTGATATTTTGTGCTTCATGCAGCCTGAGTGATGCTGGGCTCTTTGGATTCTTCTTTTCCCACAAAAATGCAGAAGAAGAATTCAGGAGATACTATTTTTACAAGTTTAAGAAAGTTACCCCTCCTGAAATTCAAAGCATGAAGTAGAACATGGCAAGTCAGTATTATTTTAAAAAATTCCAGAGGGAAACACCTCTGGAAGCGTCAAAAACTCAAGCTTGTTTTCACTACAGGTAACAGAAATTTTGCCATTAACTTAACTGAGAAAAGGAAGTAGATTCTAGTAAGGCAAAAGGGATAACTTTTGGCCAGGCGTTCCAGCTGCTGTGTAATAACTTGCATATGTCTAATGGAGAGCAGAACTGGCTGGAGAAATACCTCTGAAAGATCAGAGATGTTGTTCAGAATTACTGGCTCTCCAAAAATGAAACAATTCTTGGGAGCCACTGAATTTTCACCAATGCCATTGATGTTCAGATTTTTCCTACCACTGCATGGCTCCTCTCCCAGACATCTTCTGTGGAGAATAAACCCAAGCTGGGCACCCTTGAGCTCCCAGGAATTGAATTTCTTCAATTTCAGAGAGCCAGGTGTTCTTGAAATTGGCTATAAACATCTCCAGCGTAGCCTCCTGTGTAGAAAAGAACAGGAAAGTGGTGCCTTGTACTCTAAGGAGAGCTGAAGGAGTCTGAGGAGCAGACTAAGCAGTCTAAGGAACTTGACCAGTGACTTCACAAAAAGTTCCTTGTATGACACATTAATGCTAGGTTAGGATGCCTAACCTTGGGGATGAATTGAATAAACAACACTGTTTAACACTCCCATGACACTGAACAGATCCTCAAGCTGCAATATTCTCATCAGGCTCCTCTTATCAAAGCCAACAGCCCCTTGTGGGCTGAGCACCAAGTGCTGAGCTCCAGCTGCAGCCCCCACCAGGGATGTCGTGCTGCACGAGCAGGAGGAACAGGAATGGTTCTGTACCAGCACCCTCTGAAAACCTCTTGGGCTGCACAAACCCTTTTCCTGGGCTGAAAAGAATTAATTGTCATGAATCACTCTGCATTAACAAGGTTGATTTACTCAACACAAGCCAATTACTGGGCACAGTAACAGCAGCTCTGCAGTCGGCCCAGTGCCTCCTTTTCTGCTCTTGTTTCAGTGATTCTCATCTCCTCGTGCACATGACTACAACCATAAGATGAAGATTGGAAAGCAAAAACCTGGGTTTTGAAAGGACAACGTGCAGAAGCGTCTTTGTGCAGTTTCTACTTTGCTCATGGAAGCCAAAGCCTTGCGAGGTACCTGCCAAAACTTGAACACTGTGAAGGTGGGGCTGGAAAAAGTTCAACAGAGCTGAGCACTAAAACATTTGACATGAAAAGATGATCTTCCTTACTGTGGCAGCTTTTCTGTTTTTACCTTCTCCTCTATTTTTCTTCTGCCAAATATGTAGAAACTTGTTTCAGATATGCATTTCTAGTTATTTTATTATCAAAAAGACATTGACTGCTATGAATTCTTGTTTACTCCCATAAATGTTTAACTTGACATATATGCAATTTTCTTGTTTTGAATGGTGGAACAGAAGAAAAGATATGAAGTGATGAGTGTGCACACAAGGGAAAAAGAATGGACAGGAAGATCCCTCAAGGCCAAAGGACTCTTCCACTGAGAGATATTATCTTTGAAAAGCAGGTCTTACACCAAGATATTTTTATGTCGCTTTGGCAGCAAAAAGGGTTCTCAACAGAAAGAATTGGACTCCTGAGAACAAATCCTGCAAGAAGAGTGTCAGTAATTGATGAAACAATGTCTGAAGTCTCCTCCAGCTTTGCAGACAATACAGGGGTTGGATTAAAATGAAATCTGAATGTACTGAGCTAATGGCTTTTCTTCTTCCCTGGTAGAAAAATTCCAGCAAAGGGGCAAAACCAGATGACAGGCACTGAGATATCAGAGAAAAGAAAAGCCTTTGTGTTTTTTCCATGTCCAAGTTGAAATCACAGCAGAGCATTTTGGTTTGCGTTTGTTCTTTGGCCACAGCTCTGCTCAGGAACCTGAGAAAGGCCAACCCCATTCCAGCCCCACTGCAGCTGCAGCTCTGGCCTTGCCCTCCCCAAAGAAATTCTGCAATGCCTTGCCTACAGAATATATTCAACACTGTAACACAAAGGGATCTCATAAATTCCCCAGAGACTGTCCCTGAATATGGACCCTGCAGAAGAGTGGAGAAAGAACACAGGAGAGGCAAAAGAAGAACCTGCAATACCAGCAAAATGATTACAATTTAGAAGAATATTTCCAGAATTATTTTCTTTAAAAACATCCAGGAAAAACAACAGATGTACATAACAACTTTTAGAGAACTGCATTTTCTCAGTTTTATTATTGCTTATTCCTTTTAAAGAACAACACACATGTTCTACAAGATCCTTTTTTCCCTCTTCTCTAATCACTAGAAAATCAGAATAAACTGCTTTCCTTCAATAAGGTTTAATTGACCAAGGGGAAAAAAACATTAAAAATATATAAATATATTAAAGGAAAGCTGGATTAAAGGATTCTGCCTTGACTTCTGGAAGCTTCATTCACAGCAAGTACCCAGCAAGTCCAAAGTGCTTTTCTGCCTCAACTAACCTCAATTAGTTGCTGCTCAATTCTGATATAAATAGATGATGAAGAGGAACTTGAAGGTTAAGGTACATTTACCCCAACCTGGACACAGCCACGGATCTGAATGAAATAAAAGCTTCCTTCAGTATGGAGGTTTCAACTTAAACCAACAAAACCGTGAATGCTTCTTTGATCTTTTTCTGTCATGATCTAATTATTAAAACACAGACTCTGATTCCTGTCTTAGTTACACTGACTCATACTAGCAGTAGCACCACTTGTTTTAAATCAAGACCAGAAGAATGTTCTGTAGTTCTTTTCAGAATCGTGGCATTTTTGTTTGGAAAGTGTGCTGGATATTTTCCTGTGACCTATAATTGGAGCAAAGCACCAATTTTTATGATATTGCAGCTTTAAAAGAGCTTCTAAGACCCTCAAAGGTTTTATCTGTCATTGCATGGAGCTGTGCCTGAGCTGAGCAGTCCTGCATGGAGCAGGAAAACCCACTGAGGGTTGGTGGCCATGAAAACACAGCTCTCACTTGTAATTTGGTAATTATTTTCCTCTCTGTCATAGGGCTCCTATAAGATGAAAGGTTTTTGGCATCAGTTTTCTTGATGATCACATGGATACTTTTTTTTTTTTTTTTTTTTTTTTTTTTTGGAGAAGCTGAAATCTGTAGGGGCTGTACTCTGAATAACAGCAAAAAAGAAACATATTTCCTGAAAAATCAGCCCCAAAGATCTCCACAGAGGAGCACAGAGTTGGTTGTTACTTCAGTTTTTGGCTGATTTCAAAGTACATTTGCTGCCTGTGCGTGGTGCCTCTGCCACCCACTCCTGGTCAGTCTCTTTGAAACATGGGACTAAAACAAATGGCCCAGGATGTGCCAAGCCCCATCCCAGCTGCTGTCTCATTTATGTCAGGTGATGAAAATTTTCAGGGCTATGGCTGGGATGACCATCTCAGCTCCATTTGCAGTTACTTGATTTGAGAACAGTTGACCATCTATCTCAGAACTGTTGTTTCCCAGTACCTTGCTTCCTCCCTCCCTCTTTCTCCTGGAAAAGTGTCGTTTTTGTGTTTGTGGGCAGGTAGAGGCAGTGAGTGACTCCCATAGGTGGTTTGTTTTGATGTTTTTGGCTTTTTTTTTTTTTTAATTCTAGAGCAGGGCTTTTCCATTTTAAAACAACCTTTTTGGTTAACGTCTGTAAGACATGAAGGGAGCATTTCAACCACTTTCCCAGCCTTCCTCTTAAAATATTTCTGTGTTATGTCTTCTACATAAGAGTTACATCAAAACTTTCCCTGAGCCTCTCCAGAGTACTTTACTCAGAAAAGCAGCTATCAGATCAAAAAGTACTTCTGTTTATTAGTTCAATCTCCTTCATTAGATTCCCTGAATCATGTGTTTTCCCATACAAACAGTGATAAAAAAATCTGCTAAAATCCACTGACAGCTGTGGCTGTGATAGACTTTTCCTTAATCCGATTAGCTGCCGCCTCCCTGTTTGCACCAGTTTCTGTGAGCAGTTACCATATTACACTACAATCTGCTGATTTCATCTGCACTGGCATCAGGCAGCATTCAAAGAAAGTCTGGCCTCATAATAACAGGCTTTGAGAGCCAGGAATCTCCTCTCCACACATATGCACAAGCTGCTGTCTCTCAAATTGTAAAAATCAGACTGATCCAGGAATTCAGCTCTGAAGGAACAGGGCATTCCCACAAACAGCCACCTGAAACTGCTGTCACCCAAACAATTCTCTGCTCAGGAGTGTCTTTTTTTCAGCTCTTTCATCGTGATGCTTAAATTTGGTGAGATGCTGAAAGAACAACTCATCCTTGCTCAGACTGGTGGCTTGTGGGAAAAAAAAAGAGAAATGTTCCTTCAGATTGGAAGGGAAAAAAGCAGCTTATGTTTGAACACAGTAATCTTGTTCATGTCTGCTCAGCCCCTCACTTGTGAGTGCTTGCATCCACATTTTTCACTCCCAGCAGTCCAAAGGGATGCACTGAGTGCTCCTTCTCTGCACGAGTGCCCCAGAAAGGAAAGGCAGGTTTTCAAACTCCTTCCTCACTCACAGCCAGATTCTGGCCATAAACAGTTGAGAAGAGGGCTTGAACAGACTTTGACTTAACATAGACCAGGGGACATCTGAAGAGATACAAGTTTAAATAGAACTTATAGATTTGAGGTGGAAAGAAAATTCTTCCGATCATAATGATTTTGCCCTTCCAGCCTTCAGCCAAAAGTCACAGAGACAGACCTCAAAAAAATGATACTTAATTTCCTTTCTCCACCTACCAATTTTGCAAGCTTTTTTTTTTTTAATTTTATTCCTATTGCTTTAAAAAAAATAAAAGAAAATGGCAGAGCACCAAGTCACAGAGGAATTTTTGGAAGAGATATGGAAATTATGGTTCATCATACAGTATATAAATGTTGCAAGATGCCAGTTTAATGGTTAGGAAATAGGCAGCAGACTCATTCCAGGGAAAAGGCAATGTAGTCATTGTTCCTGAATGGTGTAACAAAGATTTTTCATCCTGTACATGCCCTTGGTCTCTGAGCAAGTAGTTTTCTTCTGAATCCAAGGAGCATGGCTCTATCAATGCTCCTCACATTACAGCATTTGCCTTTAAACTGTCTGGGCTTTTTAACCCCAACCAGCAAAACAACAAAAAGAAAACCAAAAGAAAACCAAAAAGAAAACCAAACCTGTTTAATCTTCAGAACTATCTAAACATAAGAACCTTTGGCTTTGCCAGTTTGAGCTTTTGAATTTATCCCAAAATTATCAAAGAGAAAGCTCCACTGAGAATGTTCCACATTGGCCAATTCCAATGCAAGACACAATGAGATGCATTTATTGCATGTATTGATTTATGCGTTTATTGATTCTGGGTAATGCCTTGGCCCTGAACACCTGGGACCTCAACCTGCCCAGGAGTTCAGGTGTGGCAGTGCAGTGATGAAACTCTGTAAAACTTCACTTGCAGGAGAAGAATAAGCACTAGAGCAAGAAGGTAGAACTGTACTCAGAGGATCATTTAACATTAGCAGTTCCTTCTTTGCCATTTCCCCACTTCTTCCAAAGCAGACCACAGCTCTAAAGAGATTGCAACCTCAAAATTCAAGTCTAAGTATTACATGCTATCAAGCAGGATGGTTTAACACTGTCAGCATTTTCCTTGTCCTAGTTTTTAGCAGATTGAGAATTTCAGCACCTTTGATAGCTACCATTTTAGCTCTGCTAGAAAGGCAAACTCCAGCAAAAATGGCTCTACCAAAGTGTTTTCTAGCTTGGTCCTAGCTGGCAGTTTAAGAGCCTTAAAATAAATATATAATGAAGCTGAAATCTCTTATGATTATATATTATTATTACATAACATGCATGATTATAATATTATATATAATACAAATTATTATAAGGATATTATGGTAAATAATTATTATAATAATGCATTATTTTCAGTAGGGAAATGCACATAATGCACCACTATAACTCACCAAAAATGTTTAGACTAATAACTAGATTTAGACTTGACACTGAGCTTCAAGTATAGAAGAAGAAATTGAAAATTTCAGTTACATGATCTGCTGTTTTTGGAAAAGAAACTCTCTTATGAGCTTGTTTTTTGCTCTGGATCTAAACAGAGTCATTGAAACAACACAAAACAAGTATTGGAGTTATTGTGAGGGCAAAAAGTAGAAAATTGGATACTTATTCCCCATGGGAACATGGGAAACAAATGAGAAACTCAGAAATAAAAAGATATGATTACAAAAACTAAGCACTAAAATGAAATGCTCTGACAATGGAAGGTTTCAAAATCATTTGTTACTTTTTTTAATTCCATAAAACAAATTTGTATTTGAGAAATGAGATTCTCTGAATAATCCAAATAAGTCTTTCACTGTAGCAATGATTATTATCCTATTTAAATAAAAGACCTATGTTTCTGTAGTAATTATCATACCATATCCCTAATTAATTATTACTCAAAATATCTGTTAAAATTCTTGCCAACCATTTAGAAACAGGCACAAATTATTCCCTTTGATCAGACTTGCATTGCTAAAGGCACATTAAAAACACAGAGACAGTCTGGAAAAGCCTTACAAAATTATCCATAAAGCCAGAATCATGTTAACTACTGCATGAGCCCTTACTCTGCATATTCACAATTTGATTGCACATGAAGACAATTAGTGGTTTTGGACAAGAGGTCAACCCACACCCTCAACATTAACTTGTGTACAGTTCAAAAGAAAATAATTGCCCTCTAATTTGAATACATTATGAAAGAAATTAAGGAGAAAAAAACACCACAAGATTTGTGAGCTTCAGATAATGCTACAGTTAAATAGGCAATAACAACTGCCCAGATTCTGCAAGGCTGAATTCCACCTCTGGATGTTTAGCACACTGCCAAGTAGTTAATGAAGAGAAAATCCTGGCCAGAGAATGTGATTCTCTGCTCCTGGTCCTTTGGAAAACTCTACGGATCTTTAATTTCCATGAACAGAATCTCATTTTTTAAATGATTCCTGTGAAAGACCCATGACAGCGAAAATAGCTGCTTTTCACAATTCAAATCTGTGATGCTCCTGGACTCAGTCTTCAAATCTCTAATGTTTCTTTCACTAAACCTCCTCTGGAGTTACAATTTCTATATCAGGATCCTCATTTCTAAAAGGAATACAGGAATGCTCGCTGTGCATGTTTCCACAAAAGTTTTGAAACCAGTTTCAGAAGGTACTAAATCCACAGATGAAATGGGTAATGTATGAGAATTCAGTGCCGTCACCCTGTCAACAGCTTAACACCCTTTTTGCAAAATTATTTTGCCAATTTCCATGCCGATGGTCCCAGGTCATTAAAGAATTTCTGATAGTCTCTTAACTGAGAATAAGCAGACTAAATTGAAACATGAAGCCTGCTAGACATGTATTGATATGAAAGAGCAGCTGCACCTACCAGGGTCAAACTCACTTCAGCTCAGAACTTACAGAAAACGTGGAGGCACTGGAGCTGTTTTCCTGTCTATGTCAGATTGCAGGAGGCACTGGGCACTGTCAAACCAGCCCATGTTGGCAGTGGTGCCAGCTTGGGTCTGGGAGGCATCCTGCACAATGCGGAATTTCAGGAGCCAGCCGGCCATTCCCGGCCACAGGCCTCCCAACACCAATGCCAGTCTTTTGAATCCAAGTTTTGAAAATCAAGGTAAATATGCTTTATATCTTATATCATCCTGTTTAAAAAAAATACTAAAAAAAAAAAAGAATAAAATTTTAACCCTTCATTTATTCAAAATTACTTCAGGTAATCAAAAATACTATTGTAGTCTCACACAGGTTAGATCAGAATTAAAAACAACCAAAATTGTCAAGAATACTGATCCACATTTATGCCCCTCATTCTCTTGTTACATATTCAAATCAAAAATCCCCCACCTATCATAATATAACCTATGGAAAAATCCAGTGAGATGCAATCCAAGGAACAAAGTAGTTTCCTAAATTGTATTAGGCCAACTTTTGAACTAAGTAGAAAGAACTCTTTCTTGTATCTAGTTCAACAAAACAAAACCAGAACACCTCCAAGGCTCTCTGGAGGTCCTGCTTAATTATGCAGATATTTCAGGCTCTGTACTTGAACTGCACAAGAGAGCTGCAACGGAGAGATCCGTATTTTAAACCTTGATAGAAGATGTTACCACAAAAGAATATTTTAATCAGCTGCTAAGAAAGTGCTTGAGATCCTGAACTGCAAAAATAACCAAGTACAAATTTCGGAAGGAACAATTTTCTGTTAGAACTGTTGCAGTGCAGTAATGAAGCCATGACATTTGTTTCAATAGAGTTACCCATCTGAATTATTCTAGAAGAAGGTAGGACTGCCCTACAAAACCCAAACAAAAACTATCAACAAAAAACACACTCTAAGCCCACAGATTAAGGGGCTTCTCCCTCCACCCCCCAATACATAACATGTGATGTTAATGAGAGTTTTGTGCACTTCTAGAAAAGCATAAAAAGTAATTCCCATATGCTGCAGTTGCCAAAGGGAATTTGTTGCATTCACTGATGTTAAATTAGGCCATTGTGTATACACTTCAGAAACAGAGGCAGGCCATAAAAACTCCTACAGGTCATTACTTGAGCATTCATTCCTCAGTTCATCTCTTTGCTGATATTAAAGTCTGAATGTTGTTCATCAGAGAGTGACTGATAATAAAGAAGTGATTGACAAACTTATTACTTGGCTTTAAAAATAAGTTCTCCCAGTTCAAAAGATTCTTCTCAAGTCTAGGGAGACATGACTTGTTCTTTGTAGCAGAAGGCTGTAATTGGAAAAAAAATATACACGGGGGGAAAATAGGCTTGGTTTGTATTTAAACTGTGCAAATAACTGGATAGGTGGTTCTTAGTTGAAAGTATCTAGCATGGCTTAGAGAGAGGTGTAGGAGCTGGGGCTGGGAGTTCTGTTCCTTACTTCAGCATCGGTCTGAGCAAGTGGGGTCACTCCGTGGCATGCTGTCAAGGAGCTGCTGCTCCACTAGAATCAACTGCGTGCAGCAGCACAATGGGATTCTCCTTACTTGTCACCTGGGGGGCCATAACCCCTGTGCACTTCCATTTAAACCCACCATGACAAAAGCAATGATCCCCCTCTTCCCCATCAGTCCTCTTGCTTGTCCCCAGTCCCTTTTTGTGGCCAGTGGCCAGGGAGCTGGAAAGGCTCCCTACTGGTGAGGGCACGAAGGGCTGAGCATGAGGGTGTGCTGGGACCAGCCTTTGGCAGCAGAGCTCAGGTCCATGCCTGACTAATTTGACTCCATCTGTGCCCTGGGGGCACTTCCCAGACTGTGTGTGCAGCCTTAAAGCTTCTCCTGGTCACGATTTCCTGTCTTTGGGTGACGACAGGACCCTGCCAGCAGATAACAATTCCCTAGTTATACTACACTTATTTAACACCTTTTTAGCTCTCTGAGCATCTATTGCATGGTCAGAGAAGCAACAGTGCTGTCACAGGGAAGCAAGAGGCAACTGCATGAGCTGCAAGGCCAGCCATGCCTGCCTTGGAGCAGCCCCAGAGCTCCGACCGCAGAGGTGCAAATAATCCTTCAGTGCCAAGGGCCTGATTGAAGACTGCTTTTGATTCATTGGACTCCAAATTAAGGTCAGACCTACTCATTTTTTCCTTTCAGTGAACTTTTAGCCTCAGGTACCAAGCAGCAAACATTCCAGATATTTTGCACATAGACTTCAGCAGCTCCTTCTCTCAAGCACACTGTTGCAACAAGGTCACTGAGATTCAGGCAGAGGATGGAGAATTCTGGCTGGCAAAATCCACAGCCAGAAAGTGCAGCATGTGCACAGTGTTTGCAAAAGCACAGGCAGTCTTTGACTCTCCTGACCTTGAGATATTTTCCTAGAATATGCCTCTAAAATTGTAAGCACTTAATAGAAAAAAACAGCTGAAAACAAAACCATATTATTGGAAGTTGTGTGATGGGATAATGCCAGCTCATTTCATGAGCTAAGCTCTATGCTTTCATTCAAAATAACCAAGTAAACATTCTTTCTCAAGTCTCTCCCCCACTTCCCATTTTCTTTTAATTCTGGGCCAAGCCCAAATCCCCTGTCAGCCGTGTGCAGCTAACCTTCAATTTCTGTCAGCATGGTTTACCATCAGCCTGAAATCCTCAGTCATGAACCTATACACCGTTACCTGAAGCAGCTGCTTTTTTCCTAGTTAACCTTTTAAACTATCAAAGCTCAGTTTTTAGTTAGGGTCATCTTTCCCCTTCCCTGATCCCTTTTTCTCCCTCACCCAATTACTCACACGTGAGCTTAAAAGCGTGTTAAATGGATTTATTTGGCTCATCCTCTTTGACTCACTGGCCTTTAAATAAGCAGTAAATGTTTTGTTATTTAAGATAAACCATTGCCTTTCTGCATCTATTTGTCTACTTATACAGCTGCATTTTCTTTTCAGTTTGGATTATTATTTACAACTTGGAACTTGGTTGCATAGCAAGAACTGAAACCATCTTCCTGTTTGCTCAGGATTCTGAAGGAATGCCGATGTTACCAATGGCTTTTCAATAGTGTCCTGCCACATCCATACACAAAACTATAAAGCACCTTATATTAGCTCAGACTGCAACAATAGAAAAGCTATTTCTAGGAAAGTCTATAACAATGCCTTGCTGTCTAGGACTCCAAAATCACAGCTCCATCTCAGCAGCATACTTCAGATTTTATTCATCTGAAGAAGAGCCAGGCCAATTCAATGGCACAATGCAGCTTTTTGTCATTACAAGGTGTGGTGTGAACAAGGTTTCTGACAAACTGTGAATTAGCCCGGGAAAAGAGTTTAGTTTTGGCTTGGAAATCACCACAGATGAGTATCTTCCTTTAATATAGGTTAAAAAAAAATTACATATTTTGAAATAAGTAGAACCCTTGTCCTGTCTTATTCAGGAGGGAAAAACAGTAGGCAGCGTTTTACTTGAACCCCTGCCCAACCTCTGACTCGTCTTTAGGTGACTTTTATTACTCACACTAATAAAAAGACCATTACCTTGAAGTTCAGGTACACAATTGAGATATTTCCAGATAGTTCAATGACATTCAAAATAAGTGGAAAAATATGCATATTGATTTTCCGTTTTGACAGCATTAAGATTTATTTACTCTTGATGTTTCAGTGACCTCTAGTTTTTCTTGGTCAATACACACCTCAAGGGTTGATAAACCTTAATATTCACCTCCATGAGAGTCAATATCCACTTTATAATATAAAAGCCATCCCATGGGACAAACATTAATATTGTTGAACAGATTCAGTCCCTCACCTCTTTCTTCTCTTAATGTGAAAAATGACCGAGCTTGGATCGTTGGCAAAATTGAGGGGAAGGAAAAAAAAAATGGCAATGAATTCTGACAAACTAAAGAATGTGCAAAATGTATCATTGACCTTTATCTAAAAGGACTCTGCATGAAATAATCATCCAGAGCTGGGCATTAGAGAAGAGTCAGGCTGGTTTTACAGGATAACTTCAAACTTGTTCTTGTAGAAATTTGCCTACTACTAAAAACTCAAGATACAACTTGCCCATTTCTAACTGACTGTCTTCTGGCGATGCTCTCCCCAAAAGGCACCAACAGATGGAGCGGGATGTTGAGGTTCTTCCCAGAATACAACAACAGCTGGATGGGATGTTGTTTTCCTCGTACCAGCGTTAACTTCTGGTTGATCATGCAGCTCCCAAAAATTCATTCTGGCTATCATGAATTGTAATTACCAGTGTATATTTGGGAGTTTCCTACAGAGACAACCACACAGAACAAAATATAGAAATATTGCGATTGCATCTCTCTTTTAACCCTTCAGGTTGGCTGCTTTCCACTGGGGGTATCTTAGGCCCTATTGGCTGTGCTCATTCTTGTGAAGGAACTTAACTAAGGGAGAGAATAAGTTTCCACATGCTACAGAAGAAGAGTGTGAGGCCAGTTTGGACCGACTGCTATTGCCATTAAAATATCAGGGTTTTTTTTCCAAAGCCTACTATAGTAAACATCTGGGAATTCTTCTATTCAGGTAACAGATCCTATGAGATGATTTTTTTTTTGTTTATTCTTTTTACAGAACTGCTGTCTTCCTCTGTGAGTGATGAACTGGCACTAGGCCAGGCTGACACACATCTGTGTGTGCATCTTTTAAGTTGAAGAGAGTTATCAATGCAACTCAACTTTCTGATGATTAATTCCTACTTTTGAATTTTCTGGTGGGGGAAAAAAATCCCCTGCAACAGCTGCAGCAGCCCAGAAAGGATCCACTGCAGGAACGTGGGCAAGGGGGAAATGTGTCCTGGTGTCCCACAGACATGCTGATGCCAGAAGAGCTCTGAAGATTTTAAGGGATGATTTATAATTTATATTAGGATGGCTGTAATTTATACTGGAAACTGGACCAGTGCCCAGGGCTGGGCTAAGTGTCATGAAAAGCTTTGTATGTCCTCCCACACATTTCACTGTATGCTCATAAACTGCTACATTCATGTTGAAAAATGCAAGATTTTTAATAAAACACATGGTGCAGAACCATTTCCAGTTCTGCTCCACCACTAAAAATCTTAGGCAGTACATTTTTTATCAAATATTCTTGCAATTATTTGGGGTATTTCCAGATCTATTTTTACTATGCATGTTAAATCACATAATTTATTTCCCAGACAAATTAAAGAACTAATGAAGTTTTCAGGAGGTCTATTTTAGTTGCAATCTTACTCTTAACTTCCATTAATAACACAGTGCATGAAAGTCTTCAGTTCATTTTTATGCTGATTATGGCATTTTGTATTCAATGGGCACCTCTTGGTCAGCAATAATGAAGACGTAACAACAGAAGTGAAATAAAATTCAGTGAGTATTTTCAGGTATGCATTCTTCACTTGTAATTAAAGCTCCACTAATATCTTTTAAAAGGAGTATTACCTGCAATATTGCTAGCACCTCACCTAAGTAGAAGAGCTGTAAATCAGATAGTGAAGCAAATCTCATTTCAAAACTACTTGATTCTATGTAAAGCTATTCATTAAACTTAAATACTTACATTGATTCTTCAGAGCAAGAAGAATCAAATCTGAACTGCACTTTAACAATAAGTCCCGCTGGACACAGCTGAAGCAAAATCTGCCTTGTGAAAACTGCCAAACCAATGCACAACATTTTTTATTGCCAAAAGATGGGGTTCAGCTCCACTGCTATGGTCCCTGACTGAAAGCTCTTCCAAAACTATCCTTGTGATTAGGAATCCTCTGTTAATCTCCAATCTAAAATTACTGATAGCCAGTTCAGATTAATTGATTTTTGTTATCAGCATTATTTGGTGCAAATCCTCCTTTCCCGGAACAGACCCTGAACTGTTCTGCAGGGTTATTTTCCTCATTGCCTTGATTCCTTTACTCTGCATCACATCAGATTTTCTTGTGAAAAGAAAGGCCATTCATCCCTTCTTTCCTGTAACAGCACCTTGGGCACCTCCTCCAGTTTCTTTTACTTGAGGCCACAGCTGCTGAGCCACAGGGAGAATTCCTGCTGGATTCTCCTCCTGGACATCAGTTTTCATCACCACACTTCCAAAAGTGAGGGTTAATTTCTGTCCCTGTGCCACTGATCAGACACAGACACAGCAGCATCTGAACTTTAACATGAATTTTCACTATTCTGCTCCTCTCCTCTCAAAGCACACCTTGGAATTGTCTGCATATGTTCACTATCCAGTGTTAGAGGTGCTGCTACTTTTCACTTGAAAACCAAGAGTGTTTTTTTTTGTTGTTTCAATGGTTTGCCATTGGGCTGGGCTTCTTATGTGAACAAACTTACAGAAATTAAAGAATCTTCTAAATTTAAAAATAATTACTGCTTTTTCCCTGGGGAAAACAGCACATTTGCCTCAAATACAGATTCTGATGTTGTGTTACTTTGGAAATGACCAGGTTATACCACAACAAACCTTAGAATTTTCTGATGCTAGGCTTGTCTCTTAAACATCCAGTTCCTCCAGAAGAGGTGATATCTGTTGATTTGGCTCCTTTTTGAGACGCAGAAAACTGAAGTTCAAGGGTTTACACTAAAACAGAGTGAGAACATTTGTAAACTGTGACATTTTTCACAGGATAAGATGTCATTTCCTGCCCAGATCCACGTCCATAATCTCTTTTTGGCACAAGAATACAGGAGTCTGAAGAAACACTTGTAGTTATTTTTTGTGATGCGTATTTCTGAACACAAGCTGTGACATTAATCTAATGTATGTCTCTCTGCATTAACCAATCAACAAATTCTTGAAATATTGCATTCCCAAAACTGAGTGCCGGAGGTTAGAACGTACCTAAAACGTCTGCTGATAATTTGTTTCTGCTCTTCTCGCTTGGGTGGGTAAAGTCGAAATATTTACACTATTTGGTACATAAATTGTATTGTACTTGGAATCATTCTGAAGCTCTGCAGCCCAGATTTGTTCTAGAAAGTCATGATATTAAAAAAAGTTTACAGTCAAACATTAAAACAAACAAACACCAGTATATATATAGATGCAGTATAGATTTTGGTTGTTGAATACTGGTACTAGTGGCCAAAATATAAGAAAAATCATAAACAGAGAATTTTTTTTCCCCAGATTACTTTAACAAAGAGCCTGGAGGAGTTTGCAAACTCAGTAGCCCACAAATCTGCTGCCTGTGTAAGTGGTTCCCCTACAGATCTGCTGCAGTCTGCTTGTTCTCTTCTCTCAGAGCAATCTTTAAGGATCCAATAAATCCAGACACCACTGAGAACAGCCTCCAACCTCATACTGAAGTCAGAACTGCTCCAAGGAGATGTAGCTTAACAGGAGAAGACAAAACCTTCGCACTTCCATGCAACATCTCTGTCAGAATGTACAAATCAGGAAATGGGACCAAAACCCCACCACTAAACACAGCAGGCATTCTCACTCACAGTTATCATTTACACTCCATAATTAACAGGATAGATATTAATCCAGAACTTTTAGAGAATTCCCACCTAGCTTTCCATGGTATCTCATTAGAAAGAAAGGTTTTCATGAATTTCCATCCCAGCTGCTCAGTGTACAGTGCTTTAGAGCACAGAAGGACAGAATTTCAGTTTCCCATCACACTGGGGTGGAGCGCAGCTCTTCCGAGCAGCTAAATGCCATGGAGGGATGAAGATGGCAACAATTAACTTCTTATCCAAACTTCCAGACTTTTGCAGTCCCTTCATGGCTAAGGACTCCAGGCAGGTTTTGGAGGGTGCATTCCTCCCCAGCAGAGCGTTGGGGGAGTCCTTTTATAGCAAATCCCCAACCCCCAGGGAAGGAAATGCAATGGTCTGTAGGGCATGGTGCTATGGGAAACTCAGCCTGCAGCATAACCCACAAGCAGGACAAGAACTGGAGTTTTCATTTTAATGAAACAGCCAAAAATCTGCATTTATACCATGGAACCAAATTTACAAAGGTGGCTAAAAGACACTAAACCAGTTTTGATTAGTTTCCTGGAGGTGTGATACAGACCAGATTAAAATACCTACATTTTCTATACAGGACTTTCTCAGATAGCTGACGTTAAAAAAAAAAAAAGACACAAGCAAACAGAAAAGCTCCCAAACATCCTCAGGAACAAACTTGGAAGAAAAATATTCAGAATCATACTCAGTATAGCAGGCTGAGTTCATGCTGGCACTATCTCTGCTGCTGAATTATAAACCTCTCAGAAACCAAGGCTATAATTACAGCTGGGTGACACTTGAACTTTCCATGGCCAAACATTTCACAGGACATAATTTCTGCATGAGATTTCATGGCACATTGTAAAGCCTTGAACTTCTTCCATCATAGTGGAATTTTGTGATCCTTTTTTGCCAAGACATAAATGAATAATTATTGCTAAGTAATGACAAAAATTAATTACTTTCCTTTTTAAGAGCATCATCAGTAAGAAAGCTGAGGCAAGGGCTGGAGAAGAGTGGCCAGCAGTGTTATCTGCAATGTTTTGTTACAGTGAGTGATAGCTCCTGGTTTAAAGGAGAGGGCATTTCATATCTTCTTTTTTTTCAATCACATCTTTTCATTAGTGGTGACTGAACCTCAGACCCAGCTGAAGATGGTGCAGGTGAGCACTTATAAGCATGGATGGTTATCTGGAGCTTATCTGAACAACTTCTATCAGCAATATTGCAATGGGAATTTCAGAAGAGCAGCTTTTCTGGTTCTTCCTTTTCCTGATTAGGTACTGCAGGAGCTTGTCTGCTGCTGCATGCAAGACCCAGCCTGCTGCCTGGCTGCAGTCAGAATGGCAACAAAACCAGTTCATTTCATCTCGTTTCCCAAGTGTCTTAGGGGATGCAAAATTAGCACTGAGGCAACGCCACAGTAAATGTAGCTATTCTTTATTTCCAGGCAAAAATCAGAAAGATAAAAAGGCTCAAAAACTATAATCAGGTTTCTCTAACTGTCCTTTCCCCTCTGCTCCCCTTTCCCTTTTTATGCCATAAAAGTAGGAAAAAAGTAAATTCAAATCAGGTATGGGAAACAGCTGCTAAGATTTAGCACAACTGGATTGAAAAATAGAGGAAAATGAAAGCCTGGTTATTTGGGTCAGTGGAAATTGGACAAAGCAAATTAGTGGAAAACAGAATATAGATAGAACAATTTTGAACTGGCTGGAGGGTAAATACAATGACTGAGGCAAGCATCCATTTCCAGCGTGTTGAATTCCCCTGCACGGCAAACAGCTCTTAACAGCATCAGTGGGGACAACTGGAAAATCAGATGCTCAGTTAATGCTGGTTTCCCTTCCTGTGGCTCTGCCCACCCAAAGCAGCTCCATCCCTTCATGGGTGCTGCCAGCTGGCTGAGGTTTCTCAGAGGGAGGAAGGGCTGAGGCTCTGCAGGTCCCTCCCAGGGACCAGAGTGCTGCCACTGCCACCCCCGGCTCAGACACAACAGAACCCCCAGGGCTGCTCTGACCCCTTTCATCCCACTTCTAAAGTCAGCACAAAGCGGATCATGCCCCTGACAAACAATGGCAATAAAATTGTTTTCCTAAATACTTTTAAACAGGCTTAGGTCACCTAATATATTTAGAAATTAAACACCTTGCAGTACTTCCCTTCCTTTTTATTGTTTTTTTTTTCTTGTTTTGTTGTGTGTTGTTTTTTTGGTTTTTTTTTTTTTGAGGAAACACATCAGTTAACAGATATTGCCAAAGGCACACTTTTTGCTCAACAGCTGTTCTTTCACTCTAAAAAAGCAGAATACACTGCAGCCAGAAAAATTCTCCCTCACTATAGGCTGGAGTTAGATAACAGAGACCAAAAAGAAGTTCCAAGAGTGATCAGCCTGATACTCACTTTGTAAAAGTTCTTTCCCCTTTACATTGATTTTTCTCCTCTGAAATGTGAAATGTAGTTCAAAATATCCCATGTGGCATGTCAACTTCATTTACCCACTGCATTTCTAATATGTTTTCTCCATACTCTTCTATCCCATCACAGCAATTGCTGTATGCCACAGCATGCTATCATGTTTTATGCAGAATTTCACAGTGAATTCAATGGTGACTAATGCTTAAAAAGAGCTGCCACAACATGGTCCTACCTTTTATTATAAAAGCACCTACCTGGGGTGTGAGATCTGGCTCTTAAAGAGGAACAGTCATTCATTTCCAAGTGTGGGAGGAGACCCACAACAAAATTCAGCTCCAAATACCCATCAATGAGTCACATCCAGATCTGATTTCAGATTTAGGGTTTGGAACAACCTTTAAGTTATTCAGAAGCCAAGGGCTGCAGCCAGCCCTATATCCACACCTGCAGAGCAGGTACAGATTCCCTGGCAGGCAAAACTCAGCGAGGCTCCCCCCATGAACCAATGTCAGTCCCTCTAACACCTTTTATCACAAATCCCACTTCAGAGGGAGAGGTTGAGTTACTCCCCTGAGTAAAGCAGGAGCTGGCAGTCTGTTGCTCATCAGTTTGCTGCTGGTTTTATCTGCATTCCACTAAAATCTGAACAATCACAATTAAACCCCACTGACACGGCCCAGCCAATATCAGACACTGCAAACCATATCATCCCAGTTTATAAAAATATTGCTGCTATTAAGAGAACAAACATTTTCACATGTGTTAATCACATCCAGCAAGACTTGCAGCAGGGTTTTGCAGTGCAATAAATATTCAGGAGCTGGGAACTGGCCATGTTACCAGATTTGCAAACACTGCTCTTTGGAAAAGTCCTTTCCAGTGGGATGTAGGTGGCAGTGTCTTTTCTTCATTGACTGTGAGGGAGTACAAACAATTAGCTCAGCTGGGGATGAATCATCCTTAATGCTTCCAAACAGGAATTTGCCAAATTATATACAACATTGATTATGTTTCCTAGTGCAAGAAGATATAGTTTTAATTATATGACAATTTTTCATTCTTATTGCACAAAATTGTTGCTCCAGACAAAGAATGTCAACAGCTATTGTGACATTGCCTAACTCTTGTCTCTTATCTCATATTAGCAAAGACCCCTGAACAAAAGGGAGAGTGACTACTTTGACTTTTTAGTGCAGCAGTATTTAAATAACAGGTAAAATTTAATGCTAGCTGAATTTAAACAGTCTCAGCAGGTTCATAGCAGTAAATCTCTCCTCAGAGTTGTGGGAACACTGAATGTATACCTTTCTACACCAAATTTTAATCTCAGAATCAAATGTGGTTCCTGCCTTATCATCTTTCTCTCTGCCCCCCTACTTTGACAACACAGAAACAAAGATAAAGCTACATTATTTTGTCTACATCTGTTCTGGATGCGTGTGGGGAGGCAGGAGCAAAACTTATGAGCTACTCATACATTTTTATGTCTTTAAGATTTTGGAATCAGCTGCTCTGCATGGAAAATAACAGCTCTCAAAATAGTTCACTTTGTTGGCAAGTAAATTGCATTATTTGTGTCTGTAAGGTCAGGAAAGGCTGATCTTCTGGACATCAGAGAGGGAAAGTGGTGGCCATTATGAGTTACTGCTTGTAGTAAAAAACAAAAGGAGGCACTGTCTGCATTCCAAAATGTGGAAGTAGATTACAGGATAGAGAGCTGTCATGGCATCTGAAGATGCAGCAAAAGGAAGCCACAAAGAAATGGAAATTCAGAAAGAATGATATTCAAGAAAGAAGAAATAATGTGGTCAAAGAGAGAGAGGATTGAAAAACCCAGAACTGAACAAGAACATAGGCAGCAGGAAGATGGGATCCAGTTCTAGTTTGGGCTGTGTGCTGTCTGCAGTTGTATTCAAACAAAAAATGAATTTACTGAAATTTTCCTATTCAGTTGGAAAAGAAACAAGGAATTACTACATCAGACATATTCACCAATTCTTAAACTTTTTAGATGAGCTCAGACTGACATTCTAGTGTTGAAAGCCACAAGGTACATATTACTGGCATTCCTACATGGAGGTGGAAACACAAGTAGGTGACATTCATCATGCCTTGTTAACTGCATTTGTAGTCTCCCCATGTGATATCAATGTCTGAACTCCCACAGAGTTGGAAGGGAGCAAGATCAGGTCTGCTATCTGTCACATCAGTAATTGCTACATGCATTAAAAATTAACCATCTAATTTGAAGGAGTGGCTTGTGAGCAGAAGCTTTATTGGGTTGAAAGCAACATTTCCAGCAAGAAAGATGGTTTATCTACTGCTAAATCCACTGCTTCCCATTACTGTTCAAATGAGATCTTTCTCTCCCATCTGCAATATATAATCTACAAAAAGTCCCTGCTCCAATGATATTCTTTTAGAAATGAAAGTTTAGACTGATGTTTTGCTTGAGATATTACAAAGCTTTCTATTTCCATCAGTAGAAATTCATTCCCTGTCAACACAAAATTGACTGTTAACGTACTCAAATAATTTAGTTGGGAGAAAAGACAACTAATGCAATTATCCCTGAATGGTTTAGATATTAATGTCTCTGCAGCATACTAAGTGCCCCAAAAGCCAATTGTAGCTTCTTAGAAATAAACCTTTAATCCTCTGCACCCCTCTATAAGAAAGAAAATCCAGCTGGGAGCTTAAAAAGAGAGAAGAAGCCAAATTTTTATCCACATTACTAGAGAAGAGCTTAGTTTATACAGGCTATTATTTTCTCCTTGTTTCTGAAACTCAGCAACACATTCAGAGGTAACAAAATACACTGACCTTTTCTAAAACATTTTACAGCTTCATGATCATTCATGCTATTCATACATGTAGATTACCAGTCTCTCATTAATATTCCTGAACCAAAATCAACATAATCCTAAGATTTTTTTAGGATTCCTAAAGACCTAAAATTTTTTATCCCCTTTCTCTGGAACCTCTTAATGTCGGTGTATTAAAAACGGAATCTTGGGATCAGAGCAGAAGATGGAGTGAAAAAGGAGGCAAATTAAGGCCTTCATGTTGCTGATACCCTTAATCATGCATTTTACATAAGTGTGTGCCCTATGCACTTGGGCAGCACCAGCAGCTGTGCACAGATATTTGAAATAGAAGCTCCCAGAGAAAGCACCATACCTCTTAATTTGCAGTAGGCAAAACAAGGTGGAACCAGGCTATGCGCAGGTGGTTTGATTGAATCAGCTGCTAAAACTCACAGCCAGTTCCCAAACTGTCTACTTAACACTGCCTCCAACAAGCCCTGCTGTCCCACAGTGCTGTGCCATCTGTGCCTGCTTAGTGTGCAGCTTTTCCTCCTCCTCTCTCACATGTTTAGATTGTACCCCAAAGCCTGGATTTCCTGGCCCTCCTCCCAGGGTAGCTTCTCGTTACAGTGGCAGCACGCAGGAACGGGAGGAGAAAGGTATGTCAGCCCTGTATCCGAAATATAATTTCTGCAACGAATATGTTTCTTCAGGCAATTCCTTACTCTTAGCTGCTCTGCTAGATTTTTAGGATTACTGTTTTAAGTTGCAGTATATTAAACTGTCACTTAAAAAAAAAAAAAAGTCCTAATGAAAAATGAAACAGCTGAAATTGATGAGCAGTAATAAGAGCTCATCACTGTGGAGATTAAAAAAAGTCAGTGGTAGCATTGGGCTGCACAGAGAGCACTCCAGCAACTCTGTGTGCTTGATTCCCAGGGCTGTAGGTGGGGACAGAGGAACTCCAGGATTTGATCTGCTCCTGAACTGAAGCATCCAAAGGGGTGAGGATTTCTTCACCTGCCTTACACGGTCTGCACCACAAGTGGTGATCACAGAGTTTTCATCACCCCAGAAACACAAGCTCACCTGCCCATTGTCATGCAGGATGGTATTGCTCTGTTTCCCAAAGACACAGGCATTCCTACAGCCCTTATGCTTCTAACTTTAAGAATTTTGGAGACCTAGCAGGGAGAACACCTCCAGAGTATGTCCATGCTTCACTGACTCTGGAAAAATCTGCAGCTTCAGGCAGAGCTTACCCCAAACCACAATTCAGCCCCAAGGCAGAATTCCACAGGAAACAGATTTCTGTCAGTGTATGGTGGGAGGTTGTGGCCCACTGGAAAACAAGTGGCTCCACAGATCAAGTCTGGCCTCTGAAATTTCCAGAGTACCTCATTTAGGAAAAAGGAGAGCTCCATGGGATCCAAAAGAATCAAGGTTCAAAATTCTATCATATGTTTTCAAGTATAATTTTTCTTTGTATGCAATGCTCCTGCGGCTTCTTGAAAAATGTTTTAGTTGACCATAGATAATAAGGAAACAGTACCTCTGAATTAATTTTGTGTTCTTCCTGCCCTTATAGTTTCCCACTTTCCCACCAGCAATATTCCCCTTATTACTAAACACCCTCTAAAAACTCATTACTCAATAGCAGCAGAAACTTTATCATTTTACAGAACGTACACTGAGGAAGTGCAGACTTCTCAATAAGGCTAAACAAAATATCCAAGCAGATGATGGCTAATTTGTACATGCAGAAAGCCACTGCAATAACTGTGTAATGATTCACATTCCTGAGTAATGCCACATATTAAATTCAGGCAAGCAGATTCTGAAATGGTCAAGTGAATGCCTCTGGACAGGTTTCATTAAACAAAAATGAAGTATAAGGAGAAAACCACATGCCTGGAAGACATTTGATTATTCTATAAAACTTGTGAGTAAATTTGTCCATGAATTAAACTTCAGTGGGTTTTAGGAGTGGTAACTTGAAACAGATCACTTATTGACCAAACTGTGTTTCCTTAAAATCAGCAGTGGACACTCATTGCAATAAATGAAAACAGACTGGGATTAACCCTGAAGATTCCAGGAGTTCTTTGTATGTGGATTATTACATGGCTGAATAAAATAAAAATCTACCAGGCCATTATTTGTTCTAAATATACTGAGAATTTTGATGGCAGTATAAACAAAACAAAATAGATTTGTTGCCAAGACAGCTGACATAATCTTGAAAAATAAGAGTTTAGGCCTTCAGTTCATGTGAGGGGCAGAGCAAGCAACCTCTTAGATCCCTACCTGCAAAAACAGGGATAATAATGTTCACATCCTCATGGTTTCTGTCTGTCGTCTAGTTAGACTGTGAAGTTCCAAGATAACACCTATTTCTTTTGAATGGTAGAATGAAATGGTAGAGATAAAGATTATACTGTTAGAATAAATATATTTTAAATGCTTTAAGTTGAAGATGCATTTAGAAAGTTCAGCTGTACTAAATCAAGCTTAGGTTTCTGAAATTGCTCTGGACACCTTCTGAGAGCAGCTTTACCTCAGAATTAAGTTTCTACTGTTGGTTTTGGTGTGCCAAGTTTATAATCTCCATGCACAGGATCCCAACAATCCCATGTATTATTTACAGCCTCTGGAGAAGATCAAGTAGCATTAGAAAGTTAGAACAATTTTCAAAAATTAAATTCCCACACTGTCAAATCTTGTAACCTACCCAATTCCCCATCAAATACTTTCTCTCTAATTTTTTTTATTTTGAGCTAAAATTTATTGATAGCTCAATGACTTTGACTTGGGCAAACTTAAAGGTGGTAGGATAATAAAAGAGAGTGTCATATCCTAACCCCCAAAAAGGGACACAAATTGAACTTTTAACCACACAGTCATTAAAAGTAAACAAATGCTCTAGCTGAGTTGGGGCCAGACACCAGGGACAAAACAAAATATTAAGACTGTGTGAAATAAAGCAGAGGAAGTCACAGATCTGAAATTTACTTTTAGTACAAGTGTAAAGGAAAGCAGAGAAAAACAAAACATGTAGAGCCAAAAAACTCACTGCACCTCACAACAAGATATCCTGACTTGGCCGGATATCAAAAATACAAGTAATATTCATTCTGTGCACTGCCTTAACACAATCCATGTTATGGTTAACTTTATCTTGCTAAGGTTGCTACTAAGAGAATGCATTAAAGCCTGATGGCATTTCCATGTAACTTCATGCACGCTTGGCATGAACAACGTGGTGGTTTAGTTATTCTTCTTCAATGCTATTTGTGGTGTTTTGGGGCAAAAGAAAATTTCTCTCAACTCCTCAGCTAAACCCAAAAAGATGGGGATTCTGTCTGAGACTTTTGCTGCTTTAAGGACAGCAGATATCCCTGCTCGAGGAGGTCACTGTCTGATTCATTCCCGAGTTCCATTACAAATCAGTTATATGAAGAATGAGGTATTGAAAGCAGATTTTAAATCTAATTGAGCATAAAAGGTTTGCCAATTTCCAAGACTGAGCTGAATTATATGAAATTCAACACCCACTAAATATTATTTCTCTCAACAGGCTGCAGGAAAGAGTTTTAATGATTTTACTTCTTAGACTGAGCCAGCAGATACCCAGAAAAGATCACTATAATTGCTATTCCTAATTTAACGTATTTTAAATTATTTCAAGTATTAAATGTCTTTCACGTGTACAACCAGAGGATACAGGGCAGAGGGAAGTTAAAAAACAAGATCCCCGTTGTGAACACAGGTCCAGATTCTCTGCTACTTTGCTCCTGGTTCTGGGATACTAAAGGGGGAAAAGCTCTGGTCAGCATCACAGAGGCCAGTAAGTAAATATTGGTCACCAAAAGACAAGAATCCAGGGAGTCTCAGTTTCACCTCTGCTATCTAATGGTTGGCAGAAGGGAAGCTGGTAAGAATTGTGAAAGTTTCTATCCAGGGCTATTAAGGCTTTAGAAGTTCCCGTTACTGGGAGCCAGCTCTGTGGTTCACTGAGCGCTGCCTGAGGCAGCACAGGATGCATGAAGTCCTTGTCCATAATCTTTTCTGGAAGCCTGGAGCCAAACAGGCTGAATTCCTTTGGAATCCAACTTAAGTCCACCAGGTAATAGTGCTGTTTGTGTGAGGGCAGGTTTTAATTAACTGGAAAGTCTAAGATTCAAGATGTTCTGATTTTTGAGTCACTTCTGCTTGTAACTTAATGCATCAGCTTGATAACATTAATACTTAATAAGCAATATGCTTATCATCCTGGGCAGAGTGGAAACGGGCAGCATTCAGAATTTCTGCTGCCTATTGTACATGGGAAATATATGAGAACTCATCTTTTTGCTTATGGCTCTGGAATTGTATACTCTGCTCAGCACTCGGTATTTCACTTAGCAAAGGACAGCACTTTATAACTATTAAATGCACTGCCTTAGGGATGTGGTAACCCATTGACTTGACAAGTCTTTTAAAAAATGCTATAGTCAAACAGCAAGGCAGGATACATAGGATTTATCTGATAAGCTGAAAAGTCCCTAATGACCCCAAACACTTCAGGCAACACTAAGTAAAAAAGTCATTTTGATGAACCTGCAAATCACATATAAATCAGGAGAGAATTTTTGTGCCCAAATATTTTTAAAGGCATATATTTCCACTGTGTCTTCTTTTTCTCCCTCTCCAATTCCCTTGACGTGAAAATATAAGAAATCATTGTGTTAACTGATCTGAATTAAACATTTCTTCCACTTTGGCTCTCTACCTCTTTTTTTTATGGCTTCAATGGGAAAATGGCAGCCTTCACTCATTTTCCATTTTGATGCCTTTCAACAGGACATGTTTTTCTGGTTTAATTTAAATTTACAAAGGGGTAGACAAAAATGATGCTTTCCTACATGACCATGTGGATGCTGTGCTAGTCCTGAGGATAATTTTAGCTATATGGTACATGCAGAAGTGACAGGAATAAGCGACATGCTCTGTTCAGGGTGCCAGTGCCTGCCAGTCTGCTATTCCAACAATATTCTGTAATTAATGTTGAGTGAGCAATAAAGAAAGACCCAAGAGAAAGGCAAATCTGCTTGTTTTCTTTTCATTATGGATGACTATGCAAGAGGAAACCAGGAATATTCTGACAGTGCAGCTAAGATCTGGAAACTGTACATCTGTTTTGATCATTTGGATCCCAGCATTCATAAAGATGAGCAGTTTATTATGCTCAGTGCCATTTGTCAATACATCTTTCCCTGTTTGTCCCTGCTGAGATTATGGCTGCTACAAACTTAACAGCTGGCACTAGCACTGACAGCCCAGGGCCAATTTATGGAGCTCAGCTGGTAAAGTACTGACCACTTGTGACACTAAAGAATGTCCCTGTCCCAGCCATCCAGCTCTCTGCCCTTCTGGTGCCTGCCCTGCTCCTTTTGGCCAGGCTGCTGCAGGGAATGGCTCCTGCAAGCACTCCCAGCTCCAGCAAACCAGCAATGCTCCCAGCCCTCCCACCAGCCTGGAGGCTCTTTGCCACTCACCTCCCCCCAGTTTTCCTTCTGGCAGATGGGCTCAGCTGAGTTTCGTGCCCTGGCTGCACCATCCTGACGCCCAAATGCCCACTTGGAATGCTGTCAGTTGGATTGTGCTGGGAGCAAACATCCTCCTCCTCCCTGCCTTGAGAACTGCATTTAAAGTTCCAGGCTTTTTCTGCTAGAGGAGCCTGGTTTACAGCTGAAAAAGGAATATTGTGCTTCAGAATGTCTTTTTTTTTTCCTCAGCTGAGCAAACCTAAAACCATTGAAAATGTTCCCTCCTGTCGCAGACATCTTTCATGAAAAATCCTTCCTTAAGATTTTTCCTTGTTAGAAGCTGCAGTTTCAGCAACCAAATGTAAACAATTATTACCTGCTGCTGTGGAATGCAACAAGTGCATCCGTGATTGGTCTGGTGTGGATGTCTGGATTGACTGACCACTCATGGCAGAGCTGGCTCTCACCCTCTGCCTGAGACACAGATCTTTATTGTTCCTTCTTTTTCTATTCTTAGCCTAGCTAGCTTCTGAAGAAACCTTCTCCTTCTATTTCTTTTTAGTATAGTCTTAATGTAACATATATCATAAAATAATAAATCAAGCCTTCTGATCTTGGAGTCAGCATTCTCATCTCTTCTTCATCCTGAAAACCCCTGTGACCACGTCACACCCTCCTTTCCCCCCTCTTACTGTCCCCATGGGTGGAATTTCACTGAGACTTTGCATTAGGGGTGAAAAATCATCCATTTTAAAGCTGTGAGGGTCATGCAACTCATTTGTTACCAGGAGGACAACTTGCTTTAGAGAGCTTTACAGACCTGTGTGCTGGTGGGATTTCATGGTGACATACAGCAGATAGAGTCCCAGTTGTTCCTGTCCTGCTCCTTCCACCCTTCCTGTGTAGAAATTCTAACTTGCTATGCTCCTCCCTCTGTGTTCTTGTTTTGTACATCAGCATCTTGTGCTTTCAGATCCCCTTTGCTGGCACACAAGATGCCCCACATGCCCCTGGCTGGCAGTTTATATTTTCTCTCCCCCTCATTCCAGCTGGAGCTGTGTGTATTAACAAACCAAATCCCAGCATTAGTCAAAGTCTATGGGTTAGATTTTTGTGATTCAAAGTCTACAGCTTTCTTATTGGCTGAAATCTTGGTCCAAGTGAAGTAAACCAGAACAGTTTCAATTAAAAGCTAGGAAACACTTGTGGGCCCCATGCCTGGCGTGGTGCTACTTCATCTCTCTTTGGGATGGAATATTTATTGTTTTTATCACTGCCAAGGAAAAAAACAAAAAAACAAAAAAACAAAAAAACAAAAAAACCCCAAAAAATTAAGTAAATTAAGTACACATGAATTCACAAGTCAAGCTCTCAGGCCTTTTCTTGCCAGTGCCTTCACCTTGGTGCACCTTTGAGTAAACAGGGCACAAGGACACACAACTCCTCTCATCATAAAAAATATTTTATATTTGCACTTCACCTTAGTAGATAAAACTCTCTGTCAGGCAATAGAAAATGGCATTGTTTTGTGTAGCATGTTTCTGTTACTTGTTTTACCCCTGGGGAAGGAAGGCGTTCTCACAAGGCTGATGGCACCCGAATCCTTGTTTGCTCCTGGATCCCAGCTCCATGAGGAATTTTCAGTGGAACTGTGCTTGTGACAGCTTTGGAGCTTTTGGGAAGGTTTCACAAGCACAACTGTTCAATAAATAATCTGTTGGAGCCACAACAGTGTTCAGAAAAGCCTTACAAGTTGGCAACTTGTATGTAGTGCAGCCACTCTGAATAGATTTTGGAAGCTAAAGGTCTTGCTCGGGCAGATAAAGGGTCATTTTACTGAAAAAAATGATGTAAATTACAGAGATAAGATACAAATTTTTCAAAACCACTAGTTGCTACTGTGGTTAAGTCTATCAAATGCTTCCAAGTGAGAACAAGCAAGTAAGGCCTTCTGTGCAGGAGAACACAGTTTGGATCTACAAAGGATATTTTGCTGACCTGCATTGCAGGCAGCCCGTGGGCTCTCTGTTTATATGGATGGTTTCAGTTCTGTAGTTACCTGAGCCCTGTATCAGCAAGAAGGATTTACTTTGCCCCACTGAGGTACATTCCAAACAAGATGTCACTATCCTCACAGAAGAAAATAAAGAAGTGAAGTTAGGCTAATTTGTCCCACTAATAGTTTGAATTTTCCTCTTAAGTCTCTATAGGAAAAAAAAAACAAACCCAAAACCATAGCAATATCAGATAAATAATCATTAACCCAGACTCAAAGTCTCAAACCATGTCCAAGAAGCATTTATAACTCACAGTTTGTCTCCTGCCAAATACACTAAAGCTTATTTTACACAGATGCTGCTCCTGCATCTGAAAAATCTATGAAACTTGCATGAAGTTAAGCCTGATGGAACCTTAAAATAGACTTCCAAAACTGAGCAATTGAATCACAGAGTAAATGTGTATGCAAATCTCAGGCAAAATATGACAACTTTGCTTTCTAGGCTTACAGAATGATCAGTCCATCAGTGATAATTAACTGAGGTTAATTCCACCAGCACTTGGATTGTAAGAGAAAGCAAATCACTAATTGAAAGATGAAACTGGATATAGGCATCAGCAGAGCAGTCTTTCTGAATGCCAGCTGAAGAAGAGAATAAAGTAATGTGTTAATCTATATGAAAACAAAAGACACCTTCATCAGTGTTCATTTCAGGAGTCACTGAGTGACACTGCTCTTGCATATGAATGACTGAATAAAGCTGCTAATACAGCAGGACCAGATTCTGCCCCTTAAAATATTTCTAATCTCAAGCCCAACAGCCTAGAAGTTGGTTATTTTACATCTTTCATTATTTATTGCCATACAAGTGATAAAGAGTAAACATCTGACATTTTTCATTCCAATATTTTAAAAACTGCTAGGAAAAAAATATTCTCATTTCCCCTCACCATTGCTGCTCATCTGCTGCCTTCATTTGGCTTACCAACTGCCAGCAGAAGGTTTGGCAATGCAAATTTTTAGTGGCATGCAGCTGCACCACAGGTAGCTACAGAAACAAACAGGTAGAGCTCTTTTCACAGCAGCATTTCTGAAATTATTGAGATAAAAATATAGCAACACAAGGATTCAGGCCCAGAATGCAAACAGCCCATTCCCTCATTACGGCTGTTATTCACATGAGCAGTCCCACAGACAGCCAGGAAAGCTCCCCAGTACCCAGGCAGGCTTGGACCTCACTGCCCTGCCTGGAATTGGTGTCCATGGGGCAAAGGGCACCCAACAGAGCCCTCACCAAAACCAACAAAACCCACTCTGCTCCTGCCTCCCCAGCAAACACCTGGCACAGCTGTGCACCTGAAGCATGACACTGTACATGCAATTTTGCTGTTGGGACAAGAGAACAAACTCTTTTTTTGTGACAGATGGGAGTTGTGCTGCTTAGAGCAGAACTGGGAGACACTTAGTCACACACACTTAGGGTACAGGGACAGAAACAGCACGTGGACCTGCGCAGAACAGGAGAGGCATCCAGCTTAAAGCTTGAAGCATTTCCTCTGAAATAGTCTTGTTCTACCAGAGACATTTATTAAAGAGAGAAACATCGTCCACACTGAGCCCTAGAAAAGGAGCTGGTAATTTAGGGGGCGGGGGGGAAAAAAAGGGAATTCTGACACATGCTTCCAAGGCACAAGTGTACAGGCAGCCTTGAGATTTCTCATGCTGCTCTACACTCCTGATACACCTCCTGAGCTATTTTTTAAATGTATGTACATCTTAAGGTCTAAGATCTAACATGAATAATAACTGAAATGATACATAATTAAACATTTTGCACATCAATGTGTGATATTGATGGTTTAAATATTTCATGACTAATATGTTCAGTTAGGTTTAAGCCAAGCTACTGAGTTATTTCTCCCTCACCTCCACTGCCCTACATCAGAGAGTATTGATATTGCTTTCACCACGAGTTGAAAAGATTTCACATCTACTTCCTGGAAGGGTAGTTAAATAATTACTGCCATGCTAAAAAAAGGAACCCTCAGACCATAAAGGAGAAGGGAAAGGCATCTTTTTCTACTAACGTGCAGCAGAAACCAGCGTCTCTCCCGTGCTCAGCTTTCAGCACTATGAATGCTGGTGATGGAGCTCTCCATTTCCAGGACTAGTAGCCCAAGGTAGCAGCCCTCAGAGCCCCTGGACCCATATCCTATATGTCATAAAACATGGTGCCTTCTGTAATGCCAGCATTTATTTGAGCCCATTTACTGCACTCGGGTTAGTCATGTCAGGATCAAGGCCTGCAGCCTGAATAAATCACGGGTTCAGCGTGTTCCCTCTCTGCTGCTGAGCTACCAGAGAGGGAATTGCTCCTCAGGCTCAGGGAGAGAGAGATCTTTATTTTTAGTGCTGAGGACGAGAGGCTCTGTCCTTGCTGATGACTCATGTCTGAAGGTTGTTACATTTGCAGCCTGTCAGAGGATGCGCTACACATGAAGAGCAGGGGAAAAAAAGTCCAGTGGCAGCGAAACTCCTCTTCAGGATGCCTGACTTTTTGATTTCTATTCAATGGAACTTTCCCCAGCGTTTTCTTCTAGCTTTTCCCCTCCTCTCATGCTGCATTTTCCATTGTCTTTAAACTTGCAGTGCACTTTGAGGCATCACTCTGAAATGACTTTTGAACTATCATGTTCATTACACATCATTGTATCCAAAGCACTTTTCTTTTATTCACAGATGGAGGCATTTCCCCCTATTTTTTTGGCCTGTTCCCAGTTTTATCCTATAAAAGTGCCAGCCCCAAAACATACACAAGAGTTTCTGATACTGTCCTATGAAGTGCGGCAGGATGTACAATGCAGATACAAGTTACCCCTGTGTGGTAGCTCCATAACATTAACAAAAAAACCCCAAAACTTCTCTCCCTAAATAAACTAAAGAAAGACTATTTTAAATGTAGCAAACCAACTAAAATTTTAGGTTTTGTTTCTTTCCATTGTCAACAAAAAAAAAAAAATACAAGAAAAAAAGTGTCCTTAAAGTTTTTTCTTAATTCTTATTACCTGCCTTTTAATTACTCTTAATAAAATTTTCTTTATACTTTTTTAAAGTTTTAAACCTACTTTACCTTTCTCCTAATCCCACATCACAACAAAACATGTGAATACATTCTAATAAATACACTAATAATAACCAACACTAAACTAACCATACTCATCAGCATATTAACCAGAAAACCTCAAATTAACAGACCAAAACCACTACACCTTGTTACAGCACAGAAAATGCTGAAGGCCATTGCACCTCTACAGGCCTTTTCAGACCCTCAGCATAAAGCAGGCTGTTAGGAAGGTAAAAGCTATACTCTTAGTTAAAGTTAAAAAAAAACCATGAAGAACACCAACATCACAGTTCTGCAAAAGTTGATATTCAAGACTTTGTATTCGTAGTCAAACTGCTCATCCCAGGGGTTTTGAAGGCATTTGAAGAAAGGAGGTGCCTAATTCCTTTGGGCAATAGGATTGAGGAACTTAGTCCTCATGTCAATACTTTTATGTCACCTGAAACACCTGCAGGTAGAGGCCGCTAAACAAGGAAAACCACCTCAGAGAGCCACTCTGAGCACTAGTTAGGGAGATACATGCATTCCAAAGAGATTAACAGGTCTGTGATCTGCTGCCAGAGCTGGTATCATACACACTGCATACTGTGCTGAGTGTGCTGTCCATGGGTGACCATAAATATCTGTTGTAATAAGGGAGATACAGTCAGTTATACAGCTGGGATAGCAACAGAAGGGCACATTCACTGAAAAAAAAAATCAATTTTAATTAGGAAGACAATTATATTTTCTCCCAAAGGTTGCCAGGGTCTCAAGATTTATCTTTAAGGTGATGGAGAAGTAATCTTTTGCCATTCTATATCTCCTGGGTAGCACTGAACTGTGGAACTATTTCAGGTCCAAGGAAAGACCATGAGGTCCCTCAAGGTCTTGTAAGGAAAGGCAATAAAAATCACTGGCACATCATTAGCCTGTCCCTGCAACAGCAGCTTATGATTACATCCTTTGATTTCTCCTAGCAAAGGTTTGTCCAGCTTCTTCCCAAACTCTGCAGCAGGGACTGGGCCTGCACTTCTGCCTTCATTCCTATGGAGAGCTGAGCTTTGTGCAGGTAGGTGGCTCTAGGTTAGAGACCATCTTCCCTGAAATAGGCACAAACTGCACAAGCTCTCAGATGGAGACAGCTGCCTGGCCACTGGGTGGTTCTTTGGGATTTTTATTAAAAAATTTTGTTCTAGTAGGTGAGAAAAGAAGTTATCCAGATATTTCTGAAGAAGAAGGAGCCAACTGCTGCCAAACCTTTCCAGTGTAATGAGGAAAAGTCAGCTGAAATGCACAGGAGGTACTTGATAAATGTTTCTAGATGTCAGAGCTTGCTTTTTCTCTGCTGCCACTTCCTTGCTTTCTCTGCTCCTCCATGATCCCTCACTTTGCTTCCTGGACAAAATGTCAACAGCCACTTCAGCCTTGTGCCTCTTCACATCCTTCCCTCCACACTCACCTCTGCCAGAGTAACCCCCTAGAGCTGCTCTGTCAGATTAATGAGGAGCCTGCAAATAACAGCCAGTCTCATTTTCCCTTCTCCACTACTTGCAGGTGAAACACCCTGTATATAACAACCAAAGCTGGACCCACAGGCCCAGGATCACCTGGTGCAGTCTCATCCCTGACCCTTTGCCAGCTAAGGTTTTGCTCTGTGGCATTGCCAGGACAGATTTTTCTCTATTTTTTGTGTGTACACAGTACTCCATAGCCTTGGTGCAAGGTACTTTTGAATTATTATCCCCAAATTCCAGGCAAACTACTGAAAAATCATAGCTGGCTACAGACACTTCAATCTTCTTTGTTGAACACCACCATTTGTAATAAAAAAAGATGAGCATTGGATCCTCCCAAGCAGTACTGGGAAAAGATCTGTCAAACTACTGCCAATGTTCACATCTTCCTCTGCTCTCTACAATGGATTTCTATTACAGACTTCAAACATGCTCTGCTCTGAAAACAGCCCCATTGATGTCAAGATGTCTTCAGCATATAAAACAAGAGCAGGGTACATAAGAGAGAGGCACAGCATGGCTCTGGAGTTTTGCATATTCTTGCGGCAGTGTTCTACTTTTTGAGATGTTGGAATTGCCAGTGAGTGGCCCAAAGCTGCAGGACCTTCCAGGGTGATCAATCTGTAATTTCCACATGTCTTATTTTCTCTCTGAAATATATCCCATTATATATTGCCATGGTGATACTGCTGTGGTTTTGTTTCACATCCTAGTCAAATCAAAGAGGAATGCTTCAGAAACAATAAAATATTCCCATGGCTTTTTAACACCACAGCAATTTTAAGCTGTGCAATGCATACTCTGCTATTCACTCATCTCCCAAAACAGTGAAAACCTTCTTGTCCAGCTGTCACAATTTTGATCCTGAATGTGCAAACTATTAGCAGTTCAGGAGGGCTGAAAACTCCTTGCTGACACTGACACAGCAGCAGAGGCTCAACACCCCAGAATGTGTGATTTGTGGTTATCAAAGCCAAAGGTCCAGCCCTGAGCAGCATCACTGTGAACAGCACCTTGGAGCAGCTTCAAACCTAACACTCTTCAGTAAGTGTAGTGCAGCCATTGGAATAAATGCAGAATATCCCTATATTGATAAAACATATACGAGGAACATATTTCATATGGAATATCTGTCTGAATTTTAATAAGTAACAAAATAAAGCTCAGAACTGAGACTGAAAATGCAGGATTTTTTTTCCTCTCTATCTCAGTGATCTTGGAGAGTCCAAAGTGATGTGAAAGCCATGGAAGTAAATCCGTGGAGGGAACTTAGACTTTAGAGAGACATTTGAAGATTAATTTCAGTTGTAAATAAGAAACTTGCTTATTCTTTTCTGTAGAATGCTAGAACAAGCCTTTTTAAAATAGTGTTTTATCACTATAAATTCTGGAAAGCTTTCTGATTAAATGCAATTGCATTCAGGGATGTTTTTATTATGCGATTTCAACAAACAAACTTGAGAGTAAAACTCAATTTAATTTCAGGAAGCAATGAGACAGGATAAATTTAATAGGAACATATTGTTCCAGGCATGCTCTATGCCAGCCTGCAGACCTTGAGCAAAGCCAGCCATCTGAGAGCAGCAGGGGAGAGAATGAGAGAGACAGAGGGAGGTAAAGAATGAGAAGGAGGGAGAGGACAGCACAGAGAAAGCGACAGATAAGAGAGGAAAGTTCCTGTCAGACTTTCCTGAGATGAGAGACAGAGGAGTTGAGCACTGTGGGAGAAGGAGATACGAGGGAGACTCTGAGCTGACTGTGTATAAAATAAAAACAGTACACACAGCACAAGCCCAAGCCGCTTCCCAACTTTCACAAAGTCAATGCAAAGACTCCTCTAATTCATCTGGTGGCATTGCCCAAGCTGCCAGTAAATACAAGCCAGTCTCTGTCCCTCTCTGCTCCCTGCCTTCACAACAGGAAGGGTCTGTGGAGCACAGAATGCCACTGTCTGCTCCTCCCTAAGCAAAGGTGACAGGGAGGGAGCTCCCCTGGAGTTCAGCAGGGATTGTTTTTAGGCAGGTGTGCTCCCCACGCCCTGCTGGCACACCCCAGAGAAGCAGGACAGCAGCCAGTGGGGCAGAACTGAGCACACCCAACCAGGAATGTTTTCTAGAGCAGGCTGTAGGATTTCAAGGTCTTTGAACGTCACATTCTCTGCCAAGAGCTTTTCAGCAAGTTCTAGTGAAAAGTCAAAAATCAAAGTACCACTAAGCCCTTTTAGGGGAGACACCAGCTTGTGCAAAGAGCTCCAGCGCATCAGCTGACAAACTTGTTGCTGTTTTTTGTTTTTCCTCCCTGCAGCTCCTGTCTCCTGATCACTTCGTTCATTGAACCAGGTTGTAAGAATTCTGGTACAAACCCTGTGACATTGTATTTAAAAACATGCTATATGTGTGCTTGGTTTGAACAACACTGCTAATGAGAATGTTGAGCACAAAGACCTCACCCTGATGATTCTCAAAATGTAGCTGAAGTCCCTGGGATAGAGGATGTTCAGTCTGATATACAGCCATGGGATGATACTGAATTTTACCAGCTGAGCACCTGTAAATATCAGCTGGTATAGCAAGATATACTTTGAATTCCTCAGCATGAGGAGGCTCTGTGCTTTGGGGAGCCAGCCTGTGTCTGTACAACCAGTGCTGGGCTGGCTTGTGGAACAGTTTGGAGTTTGGATCCCTTCACATCAAATCTTAGCTCTCGCAACATCTGCGTATGTGAGCATAGGCAAATAATTGTTTCTATTCATCCTATTTGGACAATTATTGGATAATTGTCCTATTTGGACAATTATTCAATTGTCCAAACCAAATACTTAGCCAGGTTATAGAGCCTCTCTTGCTCAGAAACTGTTTTGGTAAAAGGCTTGTAAGAAAATCCATTTTCTCCTCAGGATGGTGAAGATCAACAAACCTTTACAACTAAAGCAGCACATTTCTAAATAATATAACTCTTGAAAATTTATGTTGATTTAAGTGGAAGGACTTTTAAAGAAGTTTTGGATTCTTTTGGAAATCCCTCCTTCAAGTGAGGAAACTTTCTATGCGGAGCTGGTTCTCTATTAACACGCTCTCAGCTGCTACGTGGTTCTCCCACGATGTACAATGATTTATGAACACAGATAGGATTAACTCTGACCTTGTGAAAACCAGCAACTTCCCTCTTCCTTTTCTCCTCACCTGAATAACTTACTGGACCCCTTAAACAAATTAAAGAAATAAGTAAGAGTGACTGGAAACACTGCTGGACTATTTAAGTAAGCCTCAGAGAACTTCACTGGATAATTTATTCTTGTGAGAAACATAATGATCACCCAACAAGTTTGGTTAGGAAGGTGGTTTATCAGGCCACCTTGATATACTAGGGCAAAAAAATACACAGAACACCTCCTGATGATGGATTGCAAGATATATTAATACAGAAAAGGATTGAGATTTACTTTCAATAGTAGATTAAGGTGCTCCAATGCAGCCCAGACTAGTTCTTTTAAAACAACAGGGACTGAATTTCTTCTAGATAAGGACTTAATTTTTATTGAAAACCTACCACCTTCAAACTGCTCGAAAGTTGAGGCACTATAAAACTGTCAAATAACACCATTATTAAAAGCTTTATTTGACAAATCTTCCACTGCTGGGATAACTTGTGTGTTTGCCTTCTCTCTCACATGAAATAAAATCATTCACTTATGCAAACTGCTGACAGGAATGGAAACAAATGGGGTTCTCAGCACAGGGTGAAACACACTATCCCCTTTCTGCAGCTTAATGGAAACCAGAGTTATTCATAAATCATAAGGCACTCAGACCAGAGAGCTGCTCTGCTGCTGGTTGCAGAGTACTTGGGGGAATGTTTGGGGTGCACTCTGGAAGCTCTCTATGGTGTTCTGGAGGAGCTGGGATTTTTCAGGAGCAGCATCTGCATGAAACTGTCCAAGACATCTGAACTGAACAATATCTGACAACCAAATGCAGGATTTATTTTAACCCCAAAACAAAAAGGTGTGAGTAGCTCTGCTAGATGGTCTGATGGTTAGCCTTTTATCTGTGACCAGTGACCTTTTGCTCGCACTTGCTATCGACTCATCGATTTTTAAGGCCAATAAGGACCTTTACACTTTTCTAGGCTGACCTCCAAATTAACATAAGCTTATGTGAGCTTTCTCTTGTGGGCAGTCTGCTATGAGCAGCTGATGGATAAATACCTAACAATATACCTGCCATGCAGTTGCAAGTGGGTCACAAGTATTTGAGAAGATTTACCAGCTCCAAGCACTGATGAAATACTCCCAAATATCAGGAATCTTTGCATCTGGAAATTCCTGGGGAGGGATCTTTCTGCTACCCTTTTTAAACAAAAAAACACTTCAGATTCCTAGGCAAAGCTCCAGGAAAGCTGCAGGATTATTAGGCAAGTAGGCAAATTCCTTCCTTGGGAGAGCCCCCCTGAACACCCCATTTTTCAGCACACACTTTGCCAGGAGAGTTGCTTCCCCTAGGGACTGATTTCATCACACATCTGAATTTTGTACTGGGGCAGCCTTTATGTGGTGTGGAAAATCCTGGTGATTCCTGAGTAGTCCTGGCTAAATTGTGGTGCATAAATCTGGGGCAGTGAGAAACAAGGCACCCCCTGGGCTCTGGGGAATCTCCAACCTTTCACAGGCAAAGGCAGAGTGAGAGCAGGGGAAATAAAGATTTTCTCAGATCAAGCTCTATTTTAAATGGGATTTAATAGAGAATTGGAACTAGCAAGGTTAGAGAAACTAAACAAAACAAACTAAACATAATTCATTTTCTCTGTTGCCACAAAGATCAGGGAAAAAAAATACCAATAAAGGGTAGAGGGGGATCTGAGCTCAATCACACTCAAAGGAGTGAGGCTGGAAGTCCAGCTGAGCCATTGCAAGAGCACCAGAACTCTAACACACCTTCTGTAATGAATTCTGTCAATCAGAGCAGAAAGTCCCACTTGAAGTTAATGTTCCCTGAATATTTTCCCCATCTATTTTAAACTATGAAGCCTGGACCACTCCTTGGAGATCTGGGAAACATTCTACCTATTAAAAACATTATTGGGCACAAGTGATAAAACACTGGCAATAATAAAATTACATTTTCAGGACACTATTTCACAAACCTTTGCCATGTTCTACTGGTACATCACACACAGAATCATTCTTATTGTTTAATACCTTGAGTTTTAAAATTCATAATTTACTTTTTTACCAAATAATAAGTTTATGGGTTTTTTTTCTGCTATCCTTGTGACAGGCCATTCTGCTTCTGGCTGTACAGGATTAGCTACAATTTCTATCAGTAATTGGTAATCTAGACTTTATTTCTGCTCTACACTCTATCTCTAAATAAAAACTGAGTTGCTTTCCATTGCAGTGGATTCAGTAGATCCTGCAGGTTTGATAATATAAATTACAACTTAGCCCAAAGATATTTTTTGGGTTTGATTAGCAGAGAAATATGCACATGCTCTTAAACACAGTCTGTCCATGAAAGCAGGAGAGCTTGTGGGCTGTAAAATCATGGTCACAAAGGTTAGTGCATGGCTATGGGTAGATTAAAACATCCTTCTCTGCAGCATTTCATAAACAACCCACAGCCCTGCTTTTCTCCTTCCTTTGGTTCCCCTAAGCTTTAATTCTCTTCCCCAGAATTTACCAACACAACTTCTGCTCCAGGAACAGAGCCAATGCAATACAAGGGATTCCTTCCCTTTTAATATTGTTTATTAAGGATGTAGAGGGGTTAAGGGATGGACTGTCTGAATTGTAAGATTGATCAAAAAATGGGGAACGTCACTAAAGTAAAAACTTAGGAGGTCAATTGCTCAACCTAATGAAAACACATAATAATCTGATTTTTAGACTTAAAGTAACATTTGGAAACACCAGATGAAATCAAGCCCTCTATGTCAGGTATTAGAATGTCTCTCAAGCAGTGCACAAGTCACAGGAGAAAATACAGAGGGAAAACTGAGTGTGGAAGAGGAGGAAGGAAGGAAAACTGAGATGCAAAGGGTTGAAACAACTCATCAAAGACAAGGATAATAAACCAGAGAGATCACAGATGTCCTGAGCTCCACCACTATGAGTCATCCTTTTTCACACACCACTGCATAAGTTGATGAAATTAATAGACTTGTAAAAGATACTGAATTTGTTGGCGTAATATTCTCCAAACATTGCTTAGGAGAGAGCATTTTGCCTCAAATTACTAACCATTTCATATCCCTTCTGGAATGATTATAACCACATTAATTTTCCTTTGAAGCAGAGCTACCTTTTCTTGTCCTCTCTACTCCCTTGCCACATTTTCACCTCAAGGAGCCCCTCAAATATTACTTGTTTATTGGCTATGTATTTCACTTTTCACTACAAGCCTGAAAGGACTTCATTTTTCTGTAGGTCAGCCCAGCCTTCTCTGAAAACACCAAGAGTGGCATCATCTACCCAGTGAGTAATTTGAATTGTGGCATCCTCAGGACCCCACTCTGGTGGGTGATCCTGTTCTGTGCTCTGTGGATGCTTCTGAAAGACATGGGAGGGAGAGAGAGAGAGAGAAAGGGGGAGAGAAAGGGAAAGAAAAACATATCCAAACATTAAACTCCATTATTTTAACAGACCTTTTCACCTACTTTAAAGTTTCAGATGAAAATAAACAGTGATGACGGAGTAAATGAATGTGAGAGGGATGTGCAATGAAATGCTCTTCACAGAAAGTCTTGCTGTGGCAACTGAGTATTTTGTTTGTTCATTTATAGCAGACCCACGAGGCCCAAACTCCTGTGGCGCTTCAGGCGCTTGATTTTCTACTCCTTGGCTTTCACTGAGCCCATCCAGAAGGTCAATGCTTCCTTTATTTCTGTGCTGAATTCACAGAAAGCTCCTCTCTCCACCCTGGGAGCAGCCAGAGGCACCTGAGCAGGGCCTGAGGCTTCTGCCCCAGGATGTGGGGCCAGCCTTGGCTCTCAGCCTGGCAGGCTCCTGTCTCTAAGGGGGCAACAGGCACTGAGAATGTCCAGCAGCACAGGGAATGAGCCGGGAGCCCCACCAGCTCCTTGGGGGATTTTGCCCGTGGTTCTCCACGGCTTATTCCTCGTGCTGTCAAGCTTGCAGGGAATATAGATTTTCTCAGCCTGATAGCAGAGATGGAATGGTAATAGGTAGTAGGAGATGAGAAAAGTGTTAGAAGAGTAGCACTTTCAAGAAGTGCAAACTTAGCACGATTTACTGTGGTGCTTCATGATGACTGACTGAAAATTCTTACTCAGATATAATGCCGTGTAAAAAGAAAAACTTGTAACAGCTGCAGCGTTTCTGGAATCCCTCTGCCAGGTTTTGTCAGGGGTTGAATACTTCAATTGGAAAAAAAGAAAGGAAGATTTACAGGTGATCAGTGTTGCCAAAAATAGTGGACTACAACAGCTGAAATCTTGGAGCAGAAATTCCAGACAAATCTTTGTCTCACAAATAACTTTACAATTGGTACCTCTAAAGAAGCAGACTGAATATTTTTCAATACGTGGAGAGCTGTATGTGTGAAACAATGAATATTTATTATAAAAAGCAAAAGGAATGGCTGCTTTTCTGCTGGACCTGCATTCAGCACAGTTTCTGAACATCTTTGAAGATTGACTCAACTTCTGCTGCAACCCAGTGTGCTCTGTGGGCTCTACCAGAACCTGGCTCAACATGTCTGAACAATCAGAAATTAATATAAAATGAATGTTTTAGCACTAATAGCATAAAAGACAGCCTGAGTAACAATTCTGAAGTGGCAGCTTCTCACCTGGGTGGGTCCGGCAAAATGCATATTCCTGGCATGTTAAAAACATCTCCACTTCAACAGAGGGTGCCTCTATACCCAGCTAAAAGGAGACAGTTCCCAGCTATCAAAGGCTGAGAGCTGCACACCAAAGTGAGAGACCTGGCCTTTGGTGGGAGAGGATTATTCTCTGAACAAGGATCTTTGAAAGCCATCCATGTCATGCTGCTACTGTGCAACATCCTCTGAAGGGATGGCATAGCAGGGCCCGATATTGCAGAAAAAACCCTTGAGCACACTCCCGTCTTTTTGGTCCAGACTACAACACATCTAACTGTGCTCTCTGAGCCAGGCTTTGCTCCAGTAGAGAACATAATCCCAATGCAAAGGAATAGCAAGAATAACTAAGGAAAAGAGAAAAAAAAAGAAATATATATTGCTCTGAGATTCTTATTTTCTGGGGTGCAGAAGATAGAACTTGTCACTCATATTCTAATATCTATTTCTGACTGAAAAACAATGTCTATTGATGCAAATGCCTTATAAATATTTCTTTCTGTCAACAGATAAACAATGTTGGTGTTTCCTTTTTCTTCTTATCTGCTAAGTGCATGAATGCTATTTGTCCATAATTTACCTCTCAGCAGCAAATCAAAGCAGCACCTACATACCCAAGAGCTGATAACACAAACTTGCCCTTCTGTGTAAATATATTTACACAGACATGTGTTTGTACACACTGAGCATCACAGATATCTCAAGGAATTCCAAAAGATTCTGTATTTCATACATGATTTTTCTTCCCTAGGAAAACACCAAAATGGAATCTCTTTCCCCTGAATCCCACTCTTTCCCCAGTCAGAATTCCATTCTGTTGTTTCTCTGTTTGCAGAGCACCAAGGCTATCATGGGGATAATGGGAATGATTCCAACCATTCCTACACCAGCCCAGAGCTTGTTTGGCTCTCATGCTGTCAGTGACACAGGCAGCTCCAGTGCAGTAAAGCCCTTACAGGTGCCACATTTTAATCCCCATGCCACCCACGCTTACTCCCACTGATGTGGGTCTGCAACATGGCTTTGAGGGCTCCTCTCACTGCTGCTGCCACTGAAACTGCCATGCTTTTAACGAGGATAAGGGTTTTGAGGGCATGCCCAGAATTGTACCAGCTTGGTAAAGCTTTACGGAAGATTTTCAGCCCTTGTGTCTCCCCACGTTGGTTTTGAGAGGGAACATAAACTGTTTGTGTTCAGTGCTGCACACGAGGATTTGAACCCCAGAACACTCCTGCCTCTGTGCTTGGACTGCTAAACTGCTACCCAAAGAACAAAGAAAATGAATATGATGGAGATACTCAGCAGGTCAGCAATATCTTTGAAGAGAGGGATTTAACTTAGACATTAATCAGTATATAATTGCTTACGTAGCATGCCCTTCTTCACTATTAATGATTTAACATGATGATTTACCAAGGCACAGAGAGAATGCCTGGATGGAGGGAGAAAAAGCACAGAAATATAGCCTGTGGTATTCCCTGCCAGAGAATGAATCTACCCATGCAGGAGTGTCAAATTGATAATGAAAGATAAAATGTATGGGGAGCCCAAGAGGCTACTTTACATATTGCAGTGAATAATGCTGCTGCTCCCTGTGCCCATTACACTGGATCAGCTCCTTGCAGACAATGACAAAAAAAATATGGTGATCCCACTTCATTCACAGGAATTGTTTTCCACTCAGGATAGCATTCCCAATGAGCAATTCCTTATCTAGACATGTGCTAGTGAAAAAGAAAAGAGCAAAATCAAATAAAATACATGTTGTAAATAAGAAGTGAGTACAACAAGATTTCCTCTTTTACCAGACCCCTAACTAGTGGCTTTCCTAGAAATTGCTGTGTTGATGGTTTGGCTGAAAGAAACTTCCAATTTAAACAAGAAATTTTTATCTGTTGAGAATATTTTAGCCTATAACAGTGGTTTTTAAGTGGTTTACTCGTGGGCAGTTGAGGATTATTTTTAAGCAATCCGTAAAAGCAAACCAAGAAACTGAAGCCTACTATCAATAGTTTTAAATTTCCTTAGAGGAGTTTAGTTGTCCAGACCAGAAAGTTCTTAAAAAGCATGAAAAAAACATTCTTAAAAAATGCTTGAAAAAAACTTGGATCTAGGAAAATATTATGTACAAAATGCGGTGGTAAATCTGCTGGTAATTTAGCAGATAGTTTGCTGCCTTCTGGGTTTAAGGCACATGACCTAACAATTAGCATCCCAAAATTCTGTGGAAAGACTTAAAAATATTTAATGGAAACTGTGAGAAGAGAAAAAATTTCAGGATTTCTCATTTGGATCACCACAAAATTCAAAATCTCTGAAAATTTGCCCTCGTTTGACATTACAGTTATATTGAATATAACACTATTTAACAACAACTTGAATTTTTCTGTCACAAGTACCACAACATCCATTCCTCCCCTTTCTAGTGGGGAACAGGAGCAACAATAACAATGCTGAATAACATTGTGATTGAGTGAAACAGAATTTATTCTATGTTATATTTGCATACAATCAAATGTAATTGCATTGGTCAAACTCTGTGCTCCCGTAATCCATATCAAAATTAATTTTAGGATCAAGCACACACTTTCTGTGATTCACACCCTCAAAAAATCCCCCAAAACAATGCAAAATAAAACAAACTCTAAGCTACCACCTACCATTCAAAATATTCTTCAGCTTTAGCCCCAAGTAAAACCATAGAGATACCTTACGTGAAAATATTATTTTACTGTTTATAAAATTTTAGTCTCTAGCATATTAAAAGAGTGGCTTGAAGAAAAAAAAAGTCACTATTTCCAAGCTCCTTTGTTTGCAAATTTGCATTCTGTTTGCATTTAAGGATTAAGAACCACAAAATTCTAAAGCAAATGGGGCAAAATTGTTTATAATGAACTAAGCAGTTGTAACATCCTCCTGTAGGATGTTACTGTAGGAATTAATGGATCCAAAAATTGTGAGCATGAGGCAGTAGGTGTCTCACACCATCTCAATTATCCATGGTCCAGTTTCTGATCAGTGGAGTGGTACAAACTGTGTGGGTTATTTTCTTCAAAGCCAATTAGCTTTTAGCTCCTGCCAGTGGAATGAGTGTAAGCGCCCAGGGCTGTGTTTATTGAGCGCAGTCTGCAATCCCCACTCGAGGCACTCCAGCTGGGGCTGGGGCTGCCCTTGGTGCAGAGGAGCTGCACTGCCCCTTGCAGGGTCCTCAGGGATGCTGTGGAGGCAGAAACATCCATCCCCCTGGGAGACTGGCCAGCCCCAGGTGTGGGGAGCTCAGCCTGGGACAGTTCCCTGGGCAAAGCTGAGCTGAAGGGATCCCCAGTGAATCATTCTAGTCTGGAACCTGTCACCCCAGCAATCCAGCTGCAAACAAGGGGGATTTGTTACAAATCCCAGACAAGCTGATATGAAATGAACGGGGTTTTTTTTTAAGAAACGGGGTATTTTTGAGTATTATTTGTCTTGATTAAAGAGCTGGAGGACAGAGGATGCCTAGAGCTCTCTTTCCCAACAGAAAAAAAACCCCTTCCACAACTGTGTGCAACAGAAATGCAAATGCAAGCACCTAATGTTGGGCTCCACAGGCTGCCTGAGCTCTCGTGCTAAATTCCTGCTTACAGCCAACCCAACCTGCCCAAGACCAGCTCTTCCAACGCCCTGCAAACACAGACACAAAGGCATGGCTCGTGTCTGGGTGCTGTGAGTCTCTCCCAAGAGAGCCAGCTGCTAAAGGGAACAGATCCGAGGCTTTCCTGAGGGTCTGCATGGCACCAGCTCCAGCTTGCACTGTTCCTTTACACAGGGATTCGCACTACACAAAGTGGAATTCCTGCCTGTGCAAACGTTGGTGCTGATCCTCACTGTGCTTTCACTGATAAATGCAGTGAAATTTCACAGTTCAGCCAAAGCCAGCCAAACTGGGCTAATAAATGAGATGCCCATGTGAGCTGGGAGAGGTTCTGGCATTATGGGCTTTGCTGGCAAGATGGAGCTGATGAGTTTAGCTTTAGCTAAGAAATTACAGCTCTGGAAGTCACCCCCACCACCTGAGAATGCCTGAGCTACAAGAGCATTTGACAGTTAACTCTGGAAAAGACATGACACAGTGAATAAAAGCAGCTGGCCAAGACATGGCCCCTGGTGGCCTCTTCCTCTGTTAGACTTTCGTCTCAGAGATATGGAGGAAATGGAGAGGGAGAGAAAAATGGATATAAAACTGCTGACACTTCAGAGATGATATTTCTAACTTATGAAATCCTAAAGCTCCTTTCTGCTAATACACTCTGCAGTGGTTAGCGTTAGATCCACCTGGGACAATGGACAAAAAAGAATTAACATAGCTGCTTCTTATTCCATCCACACAATCTGTTTCCATTTTAAAAGCAATTTTGTAAATTTCTCACACTCCTTTTATTTAATCAATTCTGATGTAGAGTATTAATTTCTAAATTGCATGAATCTTAAGTATTTGAATACCCCTGTGGTCCTAAACCCTTTACATCAGTCGTGTGCATTTATCTTTGTTAGTAAATGACACAGTGCATAAAGAGTACAGTTAAAGAGTAGAAAGATCACAGCTGCTGTCGTATTAATATTTAGAGAGCAGATTTAATAAATACCATATCTCACTCTATGTTATTATCTGCATTAGTGCTATCAGGTTTTAAGGGAATTCACGAGATAGTTTCTTATCCATCAGGTTGTCAGAAGCAGACAAGAGGAAAATCAAATGTTCATTTACTCACATCTGGTGTTCCACAGGGATCCGTGTTTAGACCCCTACTGTGTTTATCTGTATAAATGGTTTCTATCTATCATCTAAATCAGAAGAGTTTATGTGTAGAGCAAACAACATCAGATAAATATCCTTATCCACTAACTTGGTATAAAAGTACAAACCAAATGTACACAGCACATTGTAATTTCTGCTATTTACTGAGGTTATAAAACCCTCTTCCCTCTTCCACTTTTATTTTTGCTCGAGGTTCATAACTTGATTTGCAACCAATTATTACTTTCCCCTTTTCCTCATGCCTTTTATCATTACACTGATGCATAGCTTCTCTTTCTCTTGTACCGTATCAAGGAGCTGGAAAATCGGTTTTAAAAAGTGTTATAAATAGGTAACGCTGAATATAACATGAAAGAAAAGCAGATGTACCCCTGGAAATGAAATATTCAAACCAAGAGATATATTGCATCTTGCTGCAGGGGACCTGCCAGGGAGGACAGGGGCTGTGGCAGAAGCAGGGGATTGTGCAGTGCTCTTTGCTAATGCTGCCATTATTATTCTCCTCTCTCCACCTGATCTTTTTACGACGCCAGCTTCCTTCCCCAAGGAGGAGCTGGGAGATTTTTTTATGGGAAGAAAGGAGCAGAGAGAGACCATAAGTGAATGGATCTTTGATATCAACAGCCATTTTGACTCACACGGTTTTTTTACGCGAGTTACCTAAATTGTTTTACTTTTATGCAAATCTGGGTAATTAATGCATAAATATTGAGACCATGAACACCTGTGATTTCAGTTCCCGTCTTAAACAGCTCTATGGAGCTGCTGCTCTCTTCCCTTCAGGCAGCTATATGAGGTGCATTAAGAGCCATATCCTTCTGCAGAGACAACTGTGGGAAGGACATTCAGGTATTGTCCTGTTTTACAACACCTCCCCATCGCACAAGGAGTCTCGCCCAGCATTAATGTAAGAGCCAGCTCTGTTGGGAAAGAGAGCTCTAGGCATCCTCTGTCCTCCAGCTCTTTAATCAAGACAAATAATAGTCAAAAATACCCTGTTTCTTATTAAAAAAACCAAGCCCCTCACCTCCAACTCCACCTCACCTCATTTCTTTCTCTCTGCCCTCTGATTTCTGATTTTCTATATATATATATATAATGATATACATTAGACTCATTACACTGCAATAACACAAGACCCTGGATTTGGCTTTAAGCAGCACAGCAGACACTAACCTGCTCTCTAAATAAGAGTTCCCTGCTGATTGTATCATATCAATTAAAATAATAAATGCATGATTCATTGTTTTCTGCCGTCCTGGAACACAGTCATACATTTATTTTAATATTCAATTATTAACAGGAGTGCTATTTGGAATGTCTCATATGCCTTATTTAAACAGAAAATAATTATTAACCTCCCCCAATAAAATACATATACACTAATAAGCAGTCTGTGCCTTTCTTGAATCTTATTTTAAGAAGGATGTAGTTTGAAATAATTAAAAAGCAATGCATTTTAAGACTGCTATAGGTAAGAGCTCCATATCTGCCCATATTTTACCCTGAATAGTTCTGTACAAATCCAAGTAACTCCTCAACACTGGAGTTATTCTTACGCTTTCCAAAAAGATGCATAAAATCATTTGACCATCTATGGGCAAAGACTTTTCAATTCACATGCTGTCAGTAACATTCTGCTATACATAATTTTGATTATTATCCCATTGGAAAGTATTACAAAATGAACAAACAAAATATAGAACACAATAATTAACATGCAGAGGATGCAGAAAGAGAAAACACTGTTAATATGACTTTCTCTCTGCAAAGAGAATGAAGTAGAAAAAGTGTTTATCTCAGCACAGGATGGGTAAATGAATTTAAAAAAAGAACATATGGGTGAGGCTACTACCTGTAGCAAATAGAAAGGTGAAGACCCTGTGAAGGATGATGCAAGGGAAACAGAACTCACATCACAGATCTGTGCTAAGGAGACAGAATTTTATCTCCTTGTGCTCTAAGATGGCCTTAAGGATTGGAATTGTATTTTGCAGACATGCTTTACAGGGTTTCTTTGGCCAAGCCAAACCACAAAGTGATGGGCATTGCCATAGCTTGCATACCCATGATTTTACAGGGAGAAAAGAGATAAATTAATATCTCAGGGAAAGATATAAATTACTCAATAATTAAGATATCCCTGCCTTTATTCTACCATTGCAACAGTCAAAGTTTAAGACAGAATTTCAAAAATCAAATTGTGAGCTTCATTTATCTTCAAAATCCACACATTTGAAGCCAAGCAATGCTACCAGCTCTTTTAAAGTGAGCAGCAGAGGCTTAGGGATGTAAACTATTTGACCAAGAGCCTTCCAGGAAAATTCAGTGCAGAAATCAGTCTCCAACACATGAAACTTACAACTGGATTTGGCTGCCCTGTTCTACTCACTTCCTTTTGTCCTCCACGACCAGAAAGCTCCAGTGAACTTTCCAGGGAAGTTTTATGTGTGTTGCAATTGGACTCGGGCACCACAGGCAGCAGGAGCACTCCAAAAAACATCAAGGCTAAGGCAAGCTTCTTCTTGATGTGCATCCATACAAGCACACACACAGGTTCCTTCTAAATATAAAGAATGCTCAAAACCAACATTATTCCGGTAGAATATTTTGTCAGCTGAGATATTTTCCAATTCAAAGTTTTACCACACATTCTACATATTCTTCCTCTCTGACAGAGCTGAATAAACATGATCCTGAAAAGCCAGTTCTTGTTTAAAAGCAACATACAGATGGCTTAAGTGTGCAGCCCCATAAATTACCAAATTAATAAAATTCCAGTCCTCATATATTCCAGATGAGAATAAGAAACATATAACAAGTACTTTCTGCACACAAGAATTTTTATTATACATTAAAAAATCAATTTCACCACACTATTTAGCTTCTGAGAGTGGGCATCTGTGCTGTACTGATGTCCCTTCTCAAGTGAGGCATTTCTCACTGTATTTAGCTGGCCACACCTTCTGCTCTTAACACTCACACAAGAGTACAATGAAAATGGGTCTAGATTTTCTCATTTACAATATGACTTCCTCAAAACTCATGAAAATGTCTGTTTTCCTTTCCAATCAGTGGCATCAACAGTTTCAAGGATACTGCAACAACAGTTAAAATAAATATGCATAAAGCAATAACTGGTGAAAAGGATCTGAGATTTAAAAAAAATTAAGGTGAAATTACAGTTAGCATCAAATTAAATACAAAATGTAGTGATGGTGCTTTAAGAATTGAGAAGGGTTTTATCACAGTAAAACACACAAATCTAAAGTGTTATTTAAAAGCAGAGCTTAGTAATGACTGCAGTTACAAATGGTTAGGTTTTATGCTATATATTTGATTGAACCTGTGTTTAGTGAGGTATGGATCATTGCTTTTATATAAGTGGCAAACTTGACTTCTATTTGGAGTTGCATCTCATTTTTAGGATTCAGATGTACTTTACTACTGTTTTTCCATGTTACAAAAAAACTGTGCTAAACTTTGCACCTCACAGGTTACACAGGAGGTGTGGGATGAGCCCTGTGTTCAGGTATCTGGCACAATGTCACTGCACGCAGAGCTTTTCAAGCACACATTTCCATTGTCAATAATGAAATTGCAACCTGTATTTCAATACACTTTATGCACTTCAGCGAGCTCACTGAGGTCTATCTGTTGGCAGTATGCAAAGCACATATTGTGAATTCCGTGGCAGTTTGCAGAAATGCCAGGCTGCAAGCTTCTTTCTGAGGCAGGTATTAAGCAACGACCAGACAAAGTGGGTACAACTTTGCTGAGGGCACAAACCTCTAATGCTTTCACTGCCTGACTAGACAGACGCAGATTTAGATATTTGCCACTTAACCAAGAGAAGGCACAGAATTTTCCTGTGCTGTGAGTCAGGTCACACCAATTCCGAGCACCTCTGGAGCTTCCCCCGGTGGTGATTGCTCATCTGGAATACTCAGCAGCAGCAACAGCAAAGCAATTTCATTTCCTCCCCTTCCCCCCCACGATTCACGTGGGATCTGTCACCAAAAGCAATTCTGACAAGTGCTGGGGAGGAGCTGCAGGAGTCAGAGCCAGCAACTCTCACACGGCTTCATTACAGCCCCTGCTTAAATTCACACCCGGGACACCACTATGAGATGTTGCTCCTGAGGGAGAAACTGCATCCAGGGCATCTTTTTTCCAGGGACATTTCATCCACCCCTCCTCGAGAGCTTTAAAATAAAGTTTTCTTCAGAGGCACATCAAATCATACATCAAGGAGGCAAACTGGCTTTGCAGCCTTGCAGTAATCAAAAGGAAGGCTCGATGGTGAGCACCATCTCTCATGCACTGATAAATTGGTTTCTCTCCTGTTTTCATTATGCACTACTGGAGTTATGTTCATTGAAGTTAATGGGAGTATTTCCATGGACTTTGGTGTGTAGTAGGTCATATAATAAGTTCCTCCATACGCTGTAGTCTGAGGGCCAGAGCAGCACTTACTCATTTTAAGCACTATTTTAAGATTTGATGGATGACTTAGCTCTGTTTTCCCAGTTTTCCAAGGACGCAAGGCAAAAACAAAGCTAAATACAAAATACTTCGTGGCATCCTCCTCTTTTTTCTTGGTTGGTTGTGCTGCTGTTGGGGGAAAAATGAGCATTTTGTACAGCCGATAAATCATTTTGTCACCTTAATCTTTTATTGATCTCAATAAAAATTGCATTTTCTTTCTTAACAAAAATTCACCAAGAAGGACATCACATCCAGAGATGTGTATAATGTAGGAAGTGCTCATCATTTAACATTCTTATTTATGGGACAAGATATGGATTTTTGTGGAAAAATCTTCAACTGTTTTTGTAAGGTGATGCATCATATTTTTAAAGATGCGCTTGACTAAAAGGCAGGTTGTTTACCAACTACACTAAGGAGTCATATATTATTGTGAGGTTTTATATAAAGAGATTATAAAAACACTTTTTCTGAAGCAGTAAATGGGAGGGAGTAGAGAGCTTTTCCCCACTGAGTCTGTCCTGTCACTTCAGGTTGGTACATCACAGTCATTTCATCTTGTTTCAGATGATCACGCTGGGAAATCTTAGGGAAAACCAAGAAAAGAAAGGAGAAGTGATTGCTAAGGGAGCCCTGCAGTTCCCCACGAAGATCAGTGTGACACCACACTCCCACTGAACACACCAGAGACAGAAACAAAGCACCTTGGTCACATCCCATGCTGGCACTCTCTTTCTGGCCATCTCTGAGAATCCAAAACCTGTTGTGGAGCAGCAGTCTGAGCTCCCATCAGAAGCACACTACTAGAGCAGGATTTCCTCTCTCCAACCCAGCACAGGATGCACTCTGGAACCCATGGATCCAGTAACTTCTGCACAATCACACACCAAGCTCCTGATTACAGACACGAGTCCCACCAGTCTGACACTTTCCTATGTCTCACCAGAGATGAACCATAATTAATTCCAATTGTTCTTCACCATAATTGTTTGAAGAATCTTCAGGCCCTTCTCCTTTCTACAGTCTGTCAGCACCTTTAACGAAGGCTTTAGTGCACCTTAACTCTGTAACCAGGATTAATATGTGCTTGCACTAATTGCTTAATAAAGGTTTCACTATAGAGTAAGCTAAATGAGGGCAAGAATCTTTCCCATTTCATTTTCATAATCTACAGGACTACACCCAAAACTGCCTCCAAGAACTGATTTGCACAGTCTGCAATATATCCAGGCTGCCTTCCTGCCAAGGCAAAGCCCAGGGAAAAGGCCTCTGCAATCCCTCTTTGCAATGGAATTAAAAATGCAGGCTGAAAAGTCGCCAGGACTCTTGGGCCTAAGATTTCTATCCATCAAATCAAGACAGAGTCTGCGCCAAGAGTCCCCTCAGTCTCTTACAGAAGGAAATTGCGTGGTCATATAAGCATGTCCTTAACATCAAAGATTCATTGCTCATAAAATTATCATCAGAACCATCTCTCACGTGAGACAATCCATTCTGCACAGCAATAGCTACATCTTTGATTTCCTCCAATTATGGGTACGGGCTGGTTTGGGAGGGTTTCAAATCCAATATTTCAGACTACAGCACCAGGCTTTCTCAGCATATACTTCTGCATAAAGGATATTTTTTTTTCATTTTAATGTTAGTCCCTAAACCATTATTGTATCATACTGTCATTGTCAAAAGATTAACCTTAAGCTGAAACAAGGACTATTTCTTTTTATCAGACTCTTGAAATTCTCCAAATATTCATCTAGATTTAGAGATGAAGATAGAAAATCCTCATGTTTTTTATGTTCTGCTATTCAGTCTTTGCTTGTTCATAGTCTGGGCACATACTGTTTTAGACTTTAGAGAAAAAGAAAGTTCCACCACTGCCCACAATAAACCAGAAGGCACTTACTCCCTGCTCATTCCTGTAAGAAGTGAAGCTGAAGAAACACTTTCTCTGTTCTTTATTTGTTTTTCAGGGTCAGAAATTCAAGGCACATTGCACAGGCTTCTTATACCATGGCTAGAGGTCAAATCTCGTAATACATGACTTGTCAGTATCTTTTAGCACAATTGATAGGAGTGTGCTGCTGACTCTTGCATTCCAGACTGAGAAGAAAATGTCCAGAGCAACTGAGGTTATATGATAGATTTTGTAAAATATCACCAAGTCTCAGCAAGAAAGATGGTGTTGGAGGCTAAGAAAAAGGGCTGCACATCAACCTTACAAAATGCCAGAGTTTTGATTGATGTTCAAAACTGGTCATTAACAGCAGTGACTCCTGCCAGCCACAACCTACTTTAGGACAAACTCATATATGGCATCTGCCTGTCAGCAGAAGCACTGACAGGCAGATGCCACATCTCAACTCAAATTAAAAATAAAAGAAAAAAAAATTGCTCCTTTATTATAGTTTGTAAACATGTAGAAAATATAAAGGTGAAATTCTGGCCATCTTGGAGTAAACAGAGGAATTCTGTCCGCTTCTGTAGACACACAACTGTAGAAAATGCTATTTATGAGGGGTCGGGAAGAGCCCAGAATGAGTCTATTTTTTTCATAAGTAAAATGAACTGATATGCTCTCTTTTAATATGGAGAACTGGCTTCCAGTAACTTGCAATTGATCTACTCTCTGCTAATGTAATGTACAGAAGTGTTTCCAGCAGATCCTGTGAAAGGGAAGGTAAATGCAACCAGCAGATGTGGCTGCAGTCAGAGACAAGGACTGGGGATGGAACCCAGGATTTAGTGCTGGGAAAAATGATAGCCATTGTTTCTTGTTTTGAACTCAGCTTCAATTACCTAATGATAATAAAATCTTTTTTAGGATTCTGAACGCTTACTAAGGACATATGAATACCCAAAAGCAGGTGTTCTTCCATTAACTGCTCCATCTATTTCCCTAGCAATCAGTGATGTAAATAAATCTTACACACACACATCTTCAACAAAATCCTCCCCTCTCCTGCTTTTTTTCCCAGTTCTGCTCAGGTTAGAGCACAAGGGAGGATGGTAAATAATCATCAGGGAAAGGAGAAGCTACATACACACATCACCAACCCATTTTCTACAGGAAAAAAAAAAAAGGGTTTTGAAAATTATGAGCAAAACATTAAGTAAACTACACATGGTTATGGAGGATCAGGCTCTCTGCTTTACCCTGCTGGAATCCTGGATTACCTTCACTTGCATGAGGACAGCAAAATATTGATAAATGGGGAAAAAAAAGATCAGTCAGCAGGGAATGTTCTTCAATGTACCATGCTTAGTTTCAAAACAAATAATCTTTTGGGTACAAGACAAAGTCTACTACGATATTCGATCACAGATTGGTATTGGCATTTCCTTTGTCTGCACACCTACAAATTCCTGGAGAGGTTAATTTTCATTTCTGCAACTTTCCTTTTACTATAATTCCCATTTAACACAACTTTTCAAGAAATTACTTTTCCAGCCTTCCATTATTTTTTAAGGACTCTAAATTTTCTTATATTATATTATCAAAGTGGTGTCACTTCCCATCAGCATGAAGAGATGAATGTAAGATTTTACTTGATATAGCAACATCTTCTATTTAAAAATCCTTTAAAAAAATTCCCAGACACAGATAGGAGACCACCTTTCCATTATATATATCATATAAAGAGATAATAAATAAAAATATGTTTAAAAGTGTATTTAGACTTAAAAAGGAAAACCCTGCAGAAACCTTCCTAATTTCACAAAAAAAAAAAAGTTGTATTACAACTTTTGTCATGTGATTCCAATGCAGTTTTCAACAAGTTAAATGTGAAATGGGAGCAATGGAAAACAGGGTGAAATCCTACAGCCAACTCAGATCCTTGTCAAGCAGTCAACAAACTCACACTACATGGCAGAAACTGTTACAACACCAAACTTAGGAAAATATCAAGGTCCAAAAAGCATCTGTTGTGCCACCTGATTATGGTGCACATCTACTAGCACCACTTTTACCAAAATTATGGGTACAAAGCTTGTGAAGACCAATCCTTGGGTGGTTCTTTATGCTATGAAAAAAATTATATCTCATATTAATTGCTTTATGATAGCCTTCCAACACAAGAAAAGTACATATTTCAGAGCAAAGTTCTTGTGCTTAGGCAATTAGGAGGAACTACATATAATGCCTTTTTATAAGAACACAATTAAAGAGTAATCACACTTTTGTTGTGGCTGACAATTAGCAGCCCTCCTCCCCCAGAGACATAATAGAGCTATGTCATTATCATTACCAAAACCTTAAGCCCACTGAGGGAGTATTAGATCTATGCAGAAAAACAGGTTGGGAGAAATCCTGGCTCCACTGAAAACAATGGCAAAACTCCCATTTTCCCAGCTCTAATTAGCTATGGTTAAATTACAGTGAACATATAGTGAACTCTGCTAGAGCTGATGAAAGAAGAAAAGCAGGTCTTAATAGTCAATGATCCCTCCTGAGCAGTGACTCCAAAGAAAGAAATTCAGAATACTTTTTTTGAGGCAGCCATCCTAAATCTTCCATTGTCTCCTCCTGGAACTCTGTTGGATTCAATCCCCTGATAAAAACAACAGAATCAAGGTAATGAGAGGGAACCAGTTACACAATCAGGCAGCACATCAACATGTGCTCACAGCATTTTTGCGGAGCGCATTTTTAACCCTCCACTATCCTGTGTCTTGTATTACCCCCCTCCTTCACAAGCCAGGCACCCCAAAAGCAGAGCAGCCCTCTTTTGCTCTATCCTGACTGATAAAGGAAGTGGCATCAGGCTGGGTTAAAGGGGACAGTCCAGCTTGCTCCAGATTTCACCCTTCCTGTCACCTGATATTGCATGAAAAGCATTAGTCCACAGCTGGTGCTCAGAAACAGTGGGACCACATATCAGCATCATAAATACCTTGATAATGCTGGTATTTAGCACTTCCTAGTAGAAAAACCAGGAAGCAAAACCAGAATGCCATCCTATCATTGTGCTGCCCATCTCCAGAAGAGGAAAAGACAAAGTTGTTGACATATGCAGAGGAAACGAACAATATTCACCTGAACAGGCGCTGTGGGGAGAGCACTGGTGCATATGGAGAAACCAAAATGGAAACCAGCACTGGTTATCATAGTAACAAAGAAGACCACTGCAAGGGCAGTGAGAGTTCTGACAACTTTCCTTCATGGCATTACTCTCAACTCCTCAGTTTTCAAAGGTTTTATTGAGTTTATATTTTTGTAGTTCATTTTCCACATCCTCAAAACACCAGACTTGAGAGGATTCTCATCTGTAACTGAGATTTCAGCTCCTTGTAGCCCACAAAAAAATAAAGATGCTGTGTTTATCCATCTTTTTTTTTTTTTTTTGATAGAGATACATGCTGAGAAGATTTGATTATTCATCTCTCTGTTTTTAAATGCATCAGCTAGTTAGCATGGCCCAGTAGTCTATCCAGCTGCAAGTCTAATAGGTTCTGGCACAGAAAGAGAAATAGATTGGGCTCAGCAGGACCTCCTAAAGACACTGCTGTCTTCTCTATCCATTGGGGACAGGAGTGACCTGGTCACAAGGCTCAGACTGCACATACAGCACCATACCAAACTGAGAAATGCTACTTTGTGGAGCTGTGTGAAGCCCAGTCCTCAAATACTCTGTTCTGTGTTGGCCAAGCAGATTTGGAGGGTTGCCAAAAGACGAGAGGCGCAAATTTTGGCAAGAAGCCAGAAGACAAGAGGCAATTGACCCAGCACTTTTCTGTTCTTTCCTGGGAATTGCAGAGCTACAACACGCCACAATTGCTTACAAATGTTAGGATTGTTTTCTCTACCTGTGCGTTGTGTAAAGAGACTAATGTGCTTTGACCTGCAATTTGCAAAGGGGTTACAACTACCATGGGAGAAGCAAGGCGCAGTGCACAGGTTCAGAAGTGTTCAGGTGGAAGAAATGGAAACAGCTGAGTTATATTGCTCCCTGCAAGGCATGTGATGCTCCTAAATCTTTCCTTGTACATAGACCCAACCAAGGCTAGCAGTATAAGAAAAATCTTGGCCTGATTAATGCACATCCTTACATAAAAACCCTCAGAGCACCTGGCCTCTGCTTCCAAACAGGGCTGAGTTTGTGTGACACCCAAAGGCCTTTGAGTTTTCTCTGAGCAAGTCCTTTTCTTGAGATGTGACACAAATGGACTTGGGAAAAAGGGGTGCCCAAACTCCCTGCTCTGAAAACAGGAATTTGGATGGGTTGCACCACCCAGCAGTGGGCACACAGGCAGCTCACACTTGGTAAAAAGGCAGAGAACACCGAACCAGTGTAAGCAGCCCTGCAGCTGCACAGACAAAACGCTCACCCCAGCTGTTTACCTTCAGGGATTTTTATTAATTTCATTCTGCCCTCAGCTGTGTCACTATGTGGGTGCAGCTCCAATGCCACTGGTCCCAGCGCTGTGCTCTGGAACGGCTGCCAGGAAGCAGCATTTGGGATGCCACCTTCACCGGGTGAAGAGCTCACACACACAGAGTGCAGGGCAAGGATGTCTCACACAGAGTTAACAGTGAGCACAAGGCTTTCTCAAACCATTTGATTTTGCTGCCCTTTTATAAAATGCAAATTAAAAAAATTATGAAACAGTAGGCAATAAAACCTGAATTTTTAATACCAAGCAATCACTGAACCTTTGCACGTGAGTTTGAAGGACTAAATAATCCCATTCTTTCTCACAGCACAGACCCAGGAGAATTTCTTTTTCTATATTGCTTTTATAACAGCTATCTATCTTAGTCTGGTCTTGTTGATATATTTTAAGGCTTTTAATTTGGAGGCTGTTATTTGCTCAGATGTTATCTTCAGCATATTAAGTACAGTAAGCTTCCACCAAGTCATACGCTGGGCGTTTGACCTGGGGCAGAATTTCTGACTTAAATACCCATGTACAAGGGCAGAATAAATAAATAAAGAACACCTTCAAGGCCTCCAAGCACCTAGTAACAAAATCACTCTAACCTTACAATAATGCTCTGCTTACAGTCCTCCCAAAATGCAAGTCATTTGTTGGATCCCAAATGATATTTGGTTGATGGATTGCTGGTGATTTCTACATCAGAGCACCTTGGAGCCCTAGTGCTAAACCCCTGACAGCGTTAGCATAAAAGATTTACATTTATGTTATGAGGGCCACACAAGAATAATAATTTTAAAATACATTGCCTTGGCTGCTGATGCACCATGGGAAATCTAAGAGCAGCAGGCAGCATTCCTGGGCTGTAATTACAAAATGGCAGCACGGGAGAGGCTTTGGAGACAAGGAACCAGAGACTGCAGCCATCTGCATGCCTTGGCGAATTGAAATTACAGTAATATATGAAGACATTACCTGAAAAGCCCAGCACCATTTAAATGATTTACTATTACGCCCCAGCAAGCTTTAATTTAAGGATAAAGTCATTCAGCAAGCTAATCTGATATAGGAAGCATTATTTCACACAGTTAAGTTAATTTACACTAGCTGATTGTTGTTGTTGCAGTTGGCATTATTATCTGCACAAACAGCCGATCGGCCCTGACAGAAGCAATATACTGTTTAATACAGTGTCTTAATTCAGCAGGCCAGCTATCTGTGATAAAGGTTTGTTTATAAGCAATAATGGGGAGGAAAGTCATTTTGAGGCTAAGCTGATAACGCTGATGAGAACTATGTGGGGGTTTTTCTGGTGAGAAAACAAGCAGGAACCATCTACTCATTTGTCCACCTGTCTCATAACAGGAACATCCCGACAGATTTCTCTTACATGGGTTTTGCTTTCCCACCCTAACTGCAGAGTGGATCTTTGGCAGTGTTTTCTGCATATATTTCCTTTGACAAGCAGCCATCACCATCACAGCTCCTCTTCCCCAGTGAAATCCAGGCTTCAGGAAGACCTCCACAGCTAAACTCTGCCGTGCGAGCTGGCTGTAAAAGCTCCTAATGCATCACAGAATAGGCAAAACACACATGACACACTGCATAGTTTGGGCTGGCTTACCTCCAGCAGCTAATGGTGAGAATACTCGTAGCTGAATAAGATAATTATATGCTAAAAATTCTATGTTAAAAAAATCTGATGGAAAGGGATGCCAGGGAGGCAGAGACAGCCAATGCCTAGGCCAGGATGGCTTTGTGCCTCCTTTTGAGCAGGGCTTAGATCAGGTTGGCCTGATCTCCACAGGTCTTTGTAAGCACATTTATTCATTAAGAACTGTAAAAGTCCTTACAAACATCAGCGTTGTTTTCCCAAAGAAAACAAGCAACAAATAGGAAGCTGAAAGGGAATTACTTCCTGTAGCTTTCTCTTCTCCACCTGGTGAAGTCATCTACTGAATCACAGGCACCAAAAGCTGCTTGAGGGAATTCCTTCGAGTCAGCTGTCCTCTGCCACAAAATATTTAAAACTCCAGGAAAATGCTTCTTGAACTTGCCTCTCGTCCTCAAAAACCTATTACCCAATAAATACATTTCTCTGTTCAGATTGAATGTAATGCCAGTGTGACCACAAAAAGAAAAAACAGCCAACCCTACCCTGAATTTGCAAGCAGACTTTCTTCATCTTTCAACAGAAATATAATATTCTGTAATACTGGCTCAGTAGCAGTGACAACAAAAGGATGTTTGGAGACTTCAGCATAAAATGTATCTTAAAACCAGATCATCAAAAGCAGTTAGAAGACTCTGTACCATTTACAAGTCAAACCCCATTGAGTCAGAATCCTAAATACTTCTGAAGCCTCAAGTGTTCGGATGTTTCTGAAAAAACTTCTTTTTCACAAAAAGCTTAAGCGTAAGTTCACACAAGCTGCTCTAATACCCCTAAATCCCAAGTCTGTGGTCAGCTCTCCTGCTGCTCTAACAGCACCCTGAATATTGGGGTGCTGCGGGGTATCAGCAGCTTGCACCTCCCATGAACACAACTGCTGCACTCAGGCAGACCCTTGAGAAGCTGTCCTGGCAGCTGAGGGCACGGCTGCTCCTTGCTCCAGCTTCTCTGGGGCACCAAACACCATCCAGCTGTCAGTGCAGAGGTGCTCAACTCCGCTGAGCCCAGCGCTGCAGCGCCTGAGGCCACCCAGCCAGCCCTGCCCAGCTGCAGTCTGGAACACCCTCCCCTTTAACCTCTGCACTGAGCTCACCGTTACCTTTCTGCTGAGCACCTGTCTCCCCAGCCCCTGCACCAAGTCCCAAAGCCCAGCTCGAGTTCCCTGGGGAGGCAGCAGCCCCACAGAGCTCGCAGGAAAGGACTGCGCGTCGCACACAGCCTCCTTCTCCCGGGGGTTTGTTACTGACAAAGGAACAAGCGCTATAGGAATTATTCCTTTTGATTGCCAAGCCTCAGATGCTCCATGTTTTGCAAGATTTTATTAAGGGGGAGTTGCATTATTTAACATCTTATGGCAGAAGCTCACAGAACCTGCGCTCAATTAGTTCTAATCAGAAATTGGTGGAATGCAGCATGAGAGCACACAAAAATAATACATAGCAAAGAACAGTTCAAGGGATTTTTTTCCCCCATGTTTTATAGTAATACCATGATTTTAATTTCACACCTTTTAATATTAATTTGATTTCTTAATTTCTGTTTTTCAGCCATATTTTTTTATAAAAGTATGTAAATAGTGCAAAATAATAATGAATACAAGATGTTTAAAAACATTCAGTTAGAGCTAAGTTGTTACTATGCTATAGTCCCTTCTAATTCTATTTTAAAAAGCCTAAGGTAGAGCCTTAGCTGGTGTAAAAAGAGAATCACACCTAAAGATTACTTCCCATTCCAACACAAGAAAGGCAGCTGGGTGTGTGTGAACCATTGGAGCACCTTAACCAAGGAGTAAGATTTGACTCCTGTGTAGGTTTATGTTTGAGTATCAGGGTTCTAATGCAGAAGTCTTTAAGAAAGAGATTATAATGGGGGGGAAAAAAAGAGAGAATAAAAAAAAATTCCTATTTCTGTGGTTTTATTTTGAACAGCACAAATACATTCAGACACGCAGAAAATAAAGAGGAATAATGCAAATGAATTTGAAATTATTTGGATGAATTAGGCCTATGGTTTGATAGCTGAATTATGCAGTTACAAATGCATAACATAGCCCAGTGTATGGGAACCTAAGGTAATGAGACTAAAAGCCAAAACATAATCAGATATTAAAGAATTAAAGGGAGGCAATGCACTTTCACAGATCATTTGGGGTAAATTCAGGATAAAATGATAAAACAGCTGAAATGTTGCAACAGGAAAACATATCAAGAATACAGGCTGAATAAATTATTCATAATTAACTCACATACATGCTTTCCTATTTACAATACCCCTTACAGGAAAAAAAAATTGTTCCTTTTGTAATAATTTAAAATAGGGACTAATTTTATAAAACACTGAAATTCTATGACAAAAACATGGCTCCAGCCTTGCAGAGCTAGAGAGAGCTCATGTCCAAAGTACTCTTAAATACTTTATTCTATGACTTGACTCTCACTATTCATTTTTATTCCACTGGGATTGGGTAAGTTGCTCAATATCTTTACTCCTAAAATGAATGATCTGTCAAGAGTGAATTTCATCCACACAAAGGCTGAGTCTAAGAAAATATTTTGGTGTTGTTGCATGTCTCATGCAATTTCTATTTAAATATTAAAATACAAATACAGACAGAGTGCATGGAGGCACTATGCATACACACACAGACAACTGGGAGTATTTCTAATTTCAGAACTTGTTCTATGGTCAGGGAGTTATGTCATTAAACTGTTTTACTCCACCTAATAAAATTCGTAACATTTATTAACTGGGGGAAAACCACTAATTGATTTTTGTCTCCTGGACACCCATACCTCCTAGCCATGTTTAACTGCCTGGGTAATTGTACAAAAATGTGGTGTACAGTTAGATAATGCATGCAATATGAAATTAATGGTTGAGTTCCTCATGCTTGATCCGTATTTAGAAGGCACCATCAACCCAGCCCCTGCTTCCTTTGATTCCAAAGCAGAACTCTGTTAGTGGATGGCAATAGATGTTGCAAGAAACAGGTTCTGTCCTTTCTGGAACACATCTGGGACTGGCTGTGCCCGGCATGGGGCAGCCCCATGCTCCCATCACCCTCAGGCCTGGCTTTAGGGTTTTTCTTCTCACTTTTGATCAGTCTTTTTGTTGTTAATGTAATTCTTTTTCAAAAAAATACTTGCATGTCTTATACTATCTCACCTTCTTCCATTTTATATTAAAAGAATTGTTCTAAAACTATTTTTAAGGAGAAAAATCACTAAGAAGGAAATGCAAAATTATGTGCTATATTATTAGATTAAGAATTTCTTAATCATATACAGGATCTTATTAAAATGCTGCAAATTACATCAATTTTCTATCAATCATGCAGGACACTCAGATGTGTTAATTCTATGAGAGAGAGCACACGAAAAACCCTTGGAGAAACTGCCAGATACACCGAGCAAAATGAACAAGATAGAAAAGACCTATATTCACTGCAAAAAAGTAGACATATAGAAGTAACTATATGACATTTCTCCCACAGGTTTGGGGTTTTTTTTAAACAAAGGCTAAGAGGGCATTCCTATTAAAAATATACAAAGAAATGTCTCCAAAGCAAGCCTCAGCAGGATAAAAATATTCCTGCCACAAAAGGTGATGAGTGTGTACTTAGATCAAGGGCTTTAAAAAGGCAGAAAAATCTACAAGATCCCATTAGTAGACAGTGGTCTGTTAATAAATTTTATTCGAGATTTTTGAGGGGGAGGAGGAGGTGCAAAGTGCTGTAAAGGCTTGGACCAGAGACATGGCTAATGCTGAAGCAGTCTACATTAAACTAAAGAAGAAAACAAAACACCTGAGACTTTGCCATGGGATTGGAGTGGATTGGCTGCAAAGAGCCTCAGGTGATGGCAACTCATAGGTGCAGCCAAAAGGATTCCAGGCCGTCCTCCATCAGCACAGGACAAAGGTCTGTCAGCTCTCCAGAACTGGAGGTGAAGCACTTTGTGCGTCCATGTAAGCCCGGCACATTCAGCTCTGAGTCACACACTCCCCCCCGGCAGGTCATGGGTAAATTGGCACTAAAGAGTTAGTCAGGGTTTTACAAGCAGAAAAACAATCAATTTACTCAAATTTCTGCCTTCAGTGAGAGGACAAATTAGACTTTGGGAGATTGTTTCTGCAAACATCACCTGCAGCCAGGCAAAGAACAGGCAGGTAGGGAAGTGAGGCACCCAGACAGCCCAGAGCAGTGTGGCTGTGGAAGATAAGTTCTGCCAATTCAAAAAGGAGTTCAGTACATTGCTGCTGATCACCCCAGCCATTTCCTTGGGGGTGTCATACAGAACAACTGGGAAGCAGCAGCACTTCCCAAGATTCCATAAAGAATCATCAATATGAGTAAGAATTTCTGCTATTGCCATTCCTGGAACAATTTTGAATGCAAAATTCTGTGAAATAATGGGCAATGATTAGTTTTTGGTTGAATTCTTAATAATTTCATTCATTTTTGTTAACATTTTTTTTTCATTTTGCTAGTAAATAACACACAGAGATGAACCCCCTTCACGTCTGGGCATGGATAAGAATGAGGCAGGGTTTGTAGGTAATATTACTTATTAGATCAATGAAAATAGCAAGGAAAGGACAGACATGCTGTCAGGTGTACAGGCAAGTCACATCAGTCAGTCTAATAAAAGATACTGCCTCTCTCCACAAACTCCATCTCACATTCTTAAACCTCTTTGTTTACAAGAACAATATGGTACACATAAAAGAGCACTGCTGCTTGGATCAATCAGATAAGAACCTTGCCAACAAAATAACTTTTTCATTAAAACAGAACACATATAAAATTGGATTTTGATCTTATATGTTTCTTTAGGGCCTCTCTGACTGTATCGCCAAGTAATGAATTCTAATTGGAAATATGGATTGATGCCTCTAATTTGTGGCACATTAGAGGTGTGATTCTGCTCTCACAGAATTTTTCTACAATGGCAAATCATCTTCAAACTATACAGATATTTCTGGTTCATAAAGATCAGAATTGAATAAATATGTTTTTGTTGGATAGTCGATATGCATTGGAGATAGCCAGCATGGAATATTAAAGGCTTTGCCCCTGCTCCTGCATAGTTTCAACTCTTTAACACATTACCTAGCACACAGATATAAATATTTGGATTAAATCACTCACACACTGTGCAGGACCTCTTTATACTCAACTTTGTTGTCTTTCTGTATTCCAAATCACATGCATCACATCTTCACTCCTTCTCTTACATTTAATATGCAGCTCTGGAACTGCAGTTATACATCATTTTCATTTGTTGAAGAGTGATATATAATCTGGACTGAAATTAAATAATGTCATCCTGTGTTTAGTATTTATTGATACAAATTTAACCTGCTCATATTTCAACCTCCAATCTTCCACCGAATAATCTGTATTTAATTATGCATTCCACCTCTCTATTGACCTTTGAAAATATCCCTCATGACTACCAATCAAAAGTGATATAAATTAGAAATTCTTTTGAGTCTTTTTACACTATTTATCATTCCACTCCCCAAATAAGTCAGCACTTCAAGCTCATTCTCAAAACCTGCCCCCCCAACCCTAAAAACTCCAAACCCCCAAGCCCTTCAAGTTCCCCACATTTCCAGTTATAATTAAAATATCACTATGTATTTGACAAAGAGAAGATTAATGAACACAGGAAGCAATTCCAAGTGATGTGATGGCTAAAAAGCACTGAACATTTTGGGCATACCATTCTAACCACTGTCAAATAAGTTTGGCTTAAAAGCAACTAGAGCTGTACTTTTTGATATTCAAGTACAGCTTACTAGAAACATTTATTATTTGATAGAAAGAATCAACTAAATAAGGCACAATGAGGTAATAAAGTGGGCAGAATTCTAGCCCTCTCCACAATTTATTTACTCATTCTTACAAGTTGTGAGAATAAGTTGTAAATAAGCTGCCATTTGAGCTGCAAAGGAACGTCTGTTATAGATATGTGGCTTTTAATTTACTGCACAGTATGTGAGAGTTCAAACTTAGAATCAACTCACAAAATAGCAACTTCAGATGTTTTTGGCATTTAGAAGAGAGCAAGAATTTTGATAACTTTCTATGGTCATACCAGGAAAATCACTTTACCCTCCTGAAGCCTAAGTATTCTGACTGTTCTCAGAGACAAAAGGTCTTGAGGGAGTGAAATTCATTTCCTGGAGACTTTGGCCTAGCACATATCCAGAGCATATCTGTGAGTAGATACATGGATATATCATAGCCATCAACTCCAGGATACACAGGACTTCTATTCCAACTCTTCTACATGCCAGCAGGAGCAAAACATCTTTGCATGACTGTAAGACCTATATTGCAAATAAACAAGAGCTTCAGAACTTCAGTGCACCACAAAGAAAATAAAAAAGCACAACATGGGGCATATTTCACCTAAAAAGTTCTATGCATGTAAAACAGCATAAGGATGTAATTGATGATTTACACACAGAGGCAAAACAACGCCAGTGGCCCCAGCAAAACAGGCTGCAGTTACCAGTAACTGGATTCATTCTATTATACAATCAGAAAACTGGAGGTATGTACCTCAGAAATTCCCCAGAATTGTTTTAAGGCTCAGAGTCTGACACACTAAGAGCAGACAACTTCTGGTGCTCCAGAGACTACTCCCACTCCAGCTATAATAAGCCAAAGACAAAGGAAATTTTCAGCCTCTAAGAGCAACTTGGCAATAACTCTGCTGTTTGGATTAATAACAGCAGGGCAAAGACGCTGGGAACATCCATCCATTTTACATGGACTTTATTAAGTACTGTCCAGGAAACAAAAAGAAAAAAAAAAAAAAGGCTTCCTTCTATGCTGCTTTATGTTCTAACAGTTCTTGAACTTCATTTTTGGGCTTGTTAGCAAACTTGGTCATTTTAAATGGGATATTGTACTGGTATTTCCAAGCTGGTACTAACTTTTATGCTTGTCATGCTCATAAAAGAGAAATCATATTCACATATAGCTCATCTTTGGCTAAGTGAAACTGAATTCTTTAAGTCTCACCACCTAAAATAACCTGAAGATGTCCCTGCCCGTCGGAGAGAGGTTGGAATAGATAAACTTTAAAGGTCCCTTCCCACACAAACAGCTTCATGATTCTATCCTATAAATCAGTTTCTCCATTCCTCTGGTCAGGCTCTAGGCCTTAAATGCATTCTTTCATTTTAACCTTAATCTTTTCTCAGTACAGGGTACACATAGTTGTACAATATTTTGCCCATCTTCATACTAATATCTTTCTAAGGATATTAGTTCTGCTTCTTCAGTTGACCTGCAAAATTCTAAAACTGCATTAACTGCAGCCCATGCCTTCACATTCGCTCACAGAACTTCCTTCAGCTCAGACCATGGCCCACTCATGGGGCTGGAAACCTTCATGTTTGTGCACAAAAATGCACCTGTCGTGGACCAGCCCTAATCCTGAACAAAGATTTCCTGCAGTGGATTCCCTTTGCTGGACGCCCATTTGGTTTGGACAAGGATGATTGCTGGGATAAACCATGTTATGAAACAGGACATTTTTCTGACCATGTAACCAAACTTTGCACCTTTCCTCCAGGACTCTGAGGGTGATTTTTGTCATTGCAGTTGAGATCTGCCCATGCCACCCTGAGTTTCTCAGCAGTACAGGCTGTTGGTGTCAGGATAATGCACATAGCAGTAGCAGTTAATTAATATTGCTAATATACTGAATATGTATCCCCTTGGTGAAAAATTAATACTAAGGGAGAAAAAACCCCAACAAAGCATAGTAAGAGTTGTATGAGCAAAAGTTTTGATTTGGTTTATCTTTTGAGACAGTTTGATTAGATAGATTAAGTTTTTGTGCATCTCTCTAAAGACCACAGTAATAACCAGTGTCATGACTTTCAAATCCTTTGAACTGCAGAAGGGAATCAAACATGGTTGTCTTTTTATCCCAGCTTTTACTCTTTAGAATTCTAAAAGCTTGCTTTGCTCATCTGTCAAAGGGATGGCATTAAGGGGATCACTGTTGACAAGTGATAGTACAAATTATGCAACACAAATGACATTTCACTACCTCTCCTCTGATCTGCAATTCCCACTCTCAATCATTCCCTATTCTATGAAAATATTAAACCACAGATCCAACTGCAGAAAAAGTGATAGTGTAGGTGTCTCTTGATATCTTGCTACTGAACAAAAATATGTTCTGAAGCCCACACCTATAATTATGTTTGTGAGAGTGGGTTCCATTTAAAGTCCCCTGGTTCCTGTGGGGATCTTGAAATATGAGTATATAGATGTCATGACAGGATCAGGGCTATAAGGTCTGTTCTAAGTAAATGTTAACAGTTCTGAAAGGTCTTGCATTAAATTCAATGTAAACCAACGGGCAAAATCATTAGGCTGCACTTCATCTGGGGTTTCTCCTTAGGCAAGGAGAAACTGAAAAATTTACGCGTCCTTCCAGTTTGCCCCTCGACAAAGCCTTATCTCAGACCCATTCAACCTCAGCTCCTGAGGAGTGTTCTCATATCCTTCCATGGTTAAGAGAGACCTTCAGTGACAAGAGGATTCTGAGAAATCAGAATTGCAGCATTCAAGGCACTCAGGTCAGAGCAAGAGCAAGCAACCAAAGAGCCAGGAGTGTGTCAGCAGAGTGGAGGGGAGGAGAGGAGCAATTCCAGCAGCAAGGACACAGCCCCAACCAGCACAGCACCAGACAATCCACACACACCGGCTACATTGAACTAAATACAGCAAAAAATAACTTCTCAGGTTTTAGCTGCACTCTTATCACTGCAGTGAGGCAATTTAGTCCTCAGACATCACAAATCAGACTAACAGAAGGCTGGAGGTGAACTAATTTTCAGACTGCCTCAGAGGAGGAGGACTGGAGGTGGGATTTTCCCTATTGGTGAGATTATTCCTGCCTCATCGACACATGTTGATGCTCATATAAACTGGAGTAATACAGAGAGCAAAATGATTTTAAGAATCACCTGAAGAGACTGCATGGGCACCACAAGTGATATTGCTGCCAAGGAAGCCTCTGCACACAGAATTTGCAACCAGGACTTTGGATTGCTCTCAGAGTCAGCAGTGCAGAGGAGGTTCATCTTCAATTGCTTCTCTTTTGGAACAAAAATATTGACTGAAAACAATGCACAAGTGTTTTCAGAAGTGGACAATTGACTTGTTTGGGCACCTGACCTCAAGACACTGTCAAAAGACCAAAATATTGAAATGAACACAAGGGTTGCATCATACAAGAGAAACAGAAATGGGATTAGAGACAGAAATTTTGCCACGAGGCTGTGTTGAGACTGAAGAAAAACAAAAGAATAAAATTATATTAATCTATTTTTGCCCAAAGCTGTGAAAAGCTCTTGTGTCCAAAACCATCCCTCTAAGTTACACTTGGTATCCCTGCTATATATTATGTTAACTGCTTTTTATTAGCAGTCTTATTACTCTCAATATGCACAAGAGCAGAGCAGTTTGCAAATGAACAGAATTGGACTGCAAAGAGTACAAACCATGGGAAATGCTACAAGTTATTTACTGGCTTGGTATAAATCTGCATATAGATTGAGGAATTCAGTCATAAAGCACCTCCAGGTGAGCCTCAGCAGACGTGGCTATGGGGGCACCTGGAAGCTTTGTGTGCACACAATGGGCTGCTACAAACGGAAGGGAACAGTTCAATTTGTCAAACACGCTTAGGCATCTCTATTTATTGGGGAATTATGGTATGGTATGTCTTGGAAGAAAAGGAAATAGAGACCTTGGCTTACTGCTGCAGAGTAAGCCACTGGAGTTCTTTGTGAAGTAGGATTATACTGAGTTTAAGGATAAAAATCCCATATTCTAATGCGATTTAGGACACATAACTCCCTGTGCAAGTTTTCTCAACCTTGATCACTTTTTTAAAGCTGATTTAAGTTCCGCAGAGTAAATTATCCAAGAATCAGTCAGATTAGGGGGATAAAATGGAACTAGAGGGAAAGATAGATGCATTAAGAGCATTAGAACTTAAAATCTTCTGTGTAACTCCCAGTTTAGCTGAATGCTACTCCTTTTTAAAATGGATGATGAATGCCTTCTCACCTGCTGATGGAAACCACAGGTACTGCAAGGGAAATGAAGGGTACTTCTACTTATTGTGTATAGCACAGCCACTTCTTAAACTCTCTTCCTTTCATGTTTGTAAGAGTTTTCATTCAGCAAAAGGAGAATAGCTGGAGGGAAGTTAAAATTTATTTGAAACCATGGCTCTAATTTATGCTTTAATCCAAGTAAAACCTGGGCATTAACATGAAAAACCAGGACCATGATTTCTGAAAGTTTGATTGTTATATAGTAAGATAATTCCTTGCACTCAAGCAAAAATTCCTTAATTAAGATAGGAATGCTCTATAGTTATATGAAAGAGGACAGTCAGCCCCAATACACTTAATTTTTGCCATCTCTTGTATGATCTACACAAGATCACTTCTCTTCAATATTTGCATCTCTAATTGAGAAGGCAGTATTTCTCAGGGAGATATATTAAAATAAGTCCTCAGCTTCATCTGATCACTGAATTATTATTATTCATGGGAGTTCCACTGTTAGTGTCACACCTAATGTACTCTCAAGCTATGTTAATTAATGTAATTTCAGAGTGGCCTCCTCATATTGCTCCTCTCCTCATCCTGTCCCTTGTGTCCTTTTGTCACCATGTTCAGCATGGATAAAATTGTCCCGTGGAATATAGTGTTTGACAAAATCAACCTTTTATGTCTTGGACTGTCTCTTAGCTGGGGCAGCTTGCCCATAAGGAATTCTTCCTTACCATGGCTGCCATTAAAGATTCTGAGCCCTCTACAAGTCCATAGCAGGTGAACTTAGGAAAGTCAATAAGCCTCTGAGGGGACCTTAAGCTGTGATATGAGCATTTAATCCTCCGTTTCTTTTGGAACCTTTACACAAAGTGATCAGCAGCTGAATTCTGATAAAATGAAAAGGTAAACTCTAATTAGAACAATGCAGTTCAGGCTTTTTACATTAAGGTTGTCACAGCACTTTCAATATGAAAATCAATCTGTGAGGGCTTACAGCTCAGACATGAAAAGGTTTCATGGACTTCACTGGGTTGGCAAAGGTCTCTGCCACATTGTAAAGCTCATTTTAGCTTTATGTCATACAGAAATAAGTCTCATTAAATAAAAGGGTACAAGTGATACTGTACTGGCATGAGAGCTTGCCTAACCTATCAGCTTTGGAACCCATTGATTATTTTCAATTAAGACACCCAAAAAAAGTGCAATGAGAATTGCTTTCCTGTGCTCTCTATGGATGCAGCTGTTAGGTAGAGAAGGTGCACACCAAAACACAGAGAAAAGAGCAGTCCAGAAGTCATTCCAACAGCCAGACCCCCTGAGGTCACACCCTATGGACATGATTCCAACCACAGAATGCACAAATGCTGAAAGGCTTTTATCATAGAAGCACTTGTTCCACATAAACTTGTTTGTAGAGAAAAATCCCCACAAAATGGAGGGAGGATTATAGGGGGTTTGATTGTTTGGTGATATCTCCACAAAATTTCCTTTACCAGGCAGACAACCTGCTCATAGTGAGGAAGGACTGAACTCTCAATTCCAATCTCTCTTCAACACTTATATTCTGCTTCTTACTTGTGAATTAGGACTTTGAAAAAGTTCATTGCCCTAAAAAACAAAGATTATTTATAATTTTTTGTCAGTTGTGGCCATGCGGCTATTAACATATGAAAGAAACAAAAATAAAATTAAATGCACTAAGACACTTCCCTTAGAGGCAAGGGTCACACTTTTGCTCAAGGTACCTGGGAGCTCTGAAACAGGACAGGTGTGAAAATGAGACTCCTTTGTGCTGAGTTTATACAAAGATAACATTCCAAAGTGTGAAGCTACTCAATCATACACGAAACACACCCACAAAGGTAAGTTGCTTCCTGGCAATGCTTTTCATCTCAAGCCTAATTACAACATCCCAAAAATCTTCTGCTGGAAGTCACTGAATTTATTTCTTCCTAAATCTATTTTCCTTTAGGAGTAACTGCAAATACACTTTTCTAGGACTTTCAAAGTACTATAAGCAAGGAACAGCTTTATCAGCAGAAAAAAAAAAAAAGGCAAATTAGGATCTAGATAATTTCTGCTTTTCCATGTAGCTCCAAAGCTCTGAGTGTCCCCCTTTTCCTAATGTATAACTTTATATAATACTGTGCCATTACAGTTGTTCTATAATTCAGTCTCCTGGGTAATTTGCTTTTCTTGTTTTGAACATACAGGGAAAAATTAAAGAAATATTGGTAATTACCCCTAAGACCTGAGATATGAGTGATTTGAGGACAAGTATAAAAGAAAACAGGCTTGGTGTAAAACTTTTCAGCAAAAGAATTCTTAAAAGGAAAAAAAAAGATAATTGGAGAATAGCAACATGGATTTGGGCAAAAGAGAAGAGAAAACAGGTTAACCTTCGTACTGTTTTAGATCACATGAAATAAAAGGGAAGCATCACCCTGGAAAAGCCACCCTAGAAACATGAGGCCATTAAATTCTTTCTTGTTTCATCCTGACTCCTGTTGTCCTCTGGCTGTTCAACTATGTTAAATAAAATACTTCAAAGGAAAGTCTCAAGTGTTCGACAGCTGATTTTGCTCCCAGAGGTGCTGAACTGGCAAAAGTGGAAACATGTGGAGCAAATATAACTAACCAGAGAGGAAGGATGGGCTGCCAGGGCATTTTAGAGAAGGAAAATAAAATAGTAATGAATAGGCCTGGAAAATGAAGGTGAGCATGAACTAGGCTTCATTAGGAAGGAAGGAATGGCAGGGATAACAAATCTGCAGCTTCCTAATACACACCTATTTGGGGCAGATAAAATTATATTCCCGTGCATAAAAGGAAATAACAGCTTCCTTCTGCCTCTGGGTGTGAATCCAGGTCATTCAGAACAGGCTTTCCAGGGTAATAAAGCTGGGTAAGGAGTCCTGCCAGTCCAGACACTGATTTCTTGCGGGATGAATGATCTAGGTATCTGAATATCTGGAATAAATCAGAACTAGAGTCACCCACCGTTAATATGGTGCAATCCACCATTATTTCCTGCAAAAAGAGCCATCCCTGCTCTTCAATCACACAAAAAACCCCCAACCCAGACCAGACCCAAAAAATCTGTTAGATGAAACACGAGCACAGTCCTTTGGGTGGAATATTGCCCTGCAGAAAAGACCAGATCTTCAGGCAGAACTGGTGACACACACTCCCACCATATCAAAAGTTCAAGTGGGAAAAGCAATTTATTCATGCCCCACATGTCAGTGGATGCAGATTAGATCATTACACATTTCTGTTGCAAAACACTGTTGATAGAGTGTCATAGAGGATTAGATTTGCTGTATCTTATTTATTATACATGTCCACATATTGTGATAATTGGGTTGAATAATATTTCATGCAGGCTAATGTGAAAATCATTTTTGCTGAATATAAAATTACTTATTTTGATTCTGCAGGGGTTTGTTTTGTCAAAACTCATGTAGCACTTAGGAAACTAATAATTGTTCAATTGTGGAGCAGAAGTGTAAAATTATCTTAACAGAAGTGCAGAAAATGAAAAGAACAATGGATCTGACCTCATTTGTTTGATTATTAATGGTGTTTCATCTAATTTACAAGGTCTAACCTTGTGTAATGCAAATGTAGAGTGCAAATGTATCTTTTTATCTCACAGTCACTAATTAGTTATGCTATATATCACCCTATTTTTGCTCTAGTTAAGCAATGGGGCAGAAATCTGAAGGAGAAAACCACCAAGAATAACATTTAGAAAATACCATTCGATTAGAAAGACTGAAAAAAAAATCTGTGAAGATTATTTAATATACTTTATAATTTGGTACAGCTCTCACTCCTCAGCTAAGGAAAACAAAATTATTAAATATTAGAAGTGAATCCTTTCTGGCAATGCTGTGATTTACTCAGAAGCCTTCTGTTTCTCTTCCTAAGACCTGACAGAGCTACCAGCCACTGGAAGAATATGGCCCTGCATTACATCAGATACAGGAGCCTCTCAGACTCCACACTAACAATGACACTGCTCTTTGCATTTCAGAGAAAATCACCTTTTCTAAAGACCAGGATAATTAGATTTCATAGAGGAGAACAGTGAGAATGGTGAAACAAGGCAGAATCTGCACACGCACTTCTGTCACTGTCATATTTTCTGAAAATTCCCTTTGCCAGGATTTCTTGTCCTGGGAAGATGAGAAGCCTCAGCTTCTCCTGTGTTTGCTGCTCTGGAATGCGGTCTGGAGACTGTTTATCCAAACATGTGAATTGTTTTTAATTAATGACCAATCACCATCATGACTCTGAGGAGTCAGTCACGAGTTTTCGTTAGTGTTCTTGTTAAGCCTTCTGCCTGTATCCCTTCTCTTTCTTTAGTATAGTTCTAGTATAGCATTCTTTGATATAATATCATATCCTAAAATAATAAATCAACCTTCTGAGAACATGGAGTCAGATTCTCATCTTTCACCTCATCCTGGGGACCCCCACAAACACCACATTTTCCCTCTACAACTTCCACACAAAACACACAGATGGAGCTGCAGGGAGGTTGAGCAGGAGCAGCAAGCCCTTCCCCGAGCTATGTGGGTTATGTGCACAGCAAGGAGTCAGGCAGAGGGTGTTGGTTCCTCCCCCTGCCCCAGATTTTGTTGCAATCAGACTTCAGATGTCTTTCACGACTTTGGTTTCTCTGGAAGTTTTGTAAAGTAAAAATCCACCCTTGCTCAGCTGATGGGTTTTGTTGCCCCTGCAGTTAAATTACCACAAGAACAGAGGAGGGCACATGCTGGGATCAGCCCAGCAGCCTCAGTTTGGGTGGTTTCTGTGAGGCATTGGAACAGAAAATGCATCTCCACAAAACAATTAGGTAAAAATTAGAAGGTGATAAAATGGAAAATTAGTGTACTCAGATAGAATTTAAGACTGAAGTGTCTCTCCCTCCCATTAATTCAGTGATGGATTATACCACTGCGTCCTCAATGCATTTATTTTAATTAAAAAAAACTGAAGGATGGTCTGTGCTCATTCAACATTTTAGGTCAGCACCACTACAGAATTCTGTGCAAGTATATATCCCACCTATCGCTTCCTTTGTACTCTAATGAGGTCATATATCAGTGAAAAGCTCTTAATCTTTAGTTTTCAAACTGTTTTTTTCCTTTTAGAGTTTTCTTCTGAAAGAATTGCCCACCCTTAGTCCCATTAACAACAAAGTCATCTCCTCTCTTTTCACTCCTGTCTGACACCACCTAAAGGACCCAACAATGACAAGAGGAGACTAACCAAGATTCTTTCTGCTCCTTATCCATTTGATTTTATCTTTCTGTTTGATGCTCCTGAAGTCCCTAGCACAACAGGACACTGGCCCGTGACAGCAACTCTCAGACACAGCCATAACACAAATAAATAAGAAGTGTTTAAGAATGCCTTCTCTTCAAGGAAAACTAAAAGGCTCCAAACTAATATTATTTTTAAAGTTTACACTTGGAGAATATGTAAATTCATTTTTCCTGCTCCCTGGAATTTACCTGTCTTCTCAGTCCTCAGGTCTGTCTGGGCTACTGAGCTGCTCTTTGTGGCTTCTGCACAAAGGGACATGTCAAGGGTAGCCAAACCAGCTAGTGCCACTGAGGAGAAAAATATTCTTAATTGTTGGTTACATACAAATAAACTCAAGAATCTGCTTCTAACACACTGCAACCCCTAGTGGGTTTTGCAAAGTCATTTTTGGGTAGCTGTCATTGCCCCTGTTGCATTCATTAAGTTTGCGCTGCATTCATTTCCCATTGCACTGTGTCATTATCAGTTATTTACATGATGCCACAGATTTCCACTGCACACAAAAAATGGGGGTTTGGAGAATGCTGAACTAAGCAGAGTTCTCAAGAGCATATCAGAGATGGGAGGGAAAGAGGGAAGGCAGCATAGTGGAAAGGTGATCCACAGTCTGAAATCCTACACCCAGAACACCAAACACCAGTTAAACTATCACAGCACAGAGGTTTCTGCACACGGAAAGTGCCAAAAAATGAGAGACTTTTCAAGAGTATGGTATCTGTGGAAAAAGCCCACAAAAACACCACCACCGCCCAGCCTGAAGAAAAAACTCAAACAACCAAACCAAAAAGACTCCAATAAAATCAGAAAATGTCCTTTGCACCACGTTTCCCTGGCACTGTGTATCTGAGCTCCAGTGCTATTCCCTGGCAAAGGGCTTCAATAGCTGCTTAGAATTTTCCTCACTGTAACAAGGACAGCCTTCAGCCTGCAGGGGACTAAATCTTGCAATATCAGCAGATCAATATTTTGGTATTCAGCAAAATTCTATTTCACTTTTTTCCCTTTTCTCTTCCATCTCTGTTGGCCAGCATGTTCAGGCTCCTCTCTTCCTGACCAGAAATCCTCAGAATTGTCTATTCTGAAGCCTGATTTTTTTTTCAGACACCCAAGAGCCTCATTCACCTTCACACTACAAATGCAGAGTACAAGATTATTTGTTTTTGATCACTTTGAGCACAGAATCATTTGCCTTGCCCATTATTTCATTCATATCCTGGCAGGCATGCTCTCTCTTGCTCTTTCTCAGCCCAGCTCACTCCTCTCAATGAACAAGTTACCAGTGCAATTTTTACCTTCTCCTCCACAAGGGTGATCCTTTTCCTTTGAAGAAAATAATTTTATTTTCCTCTCTCAGGGCCCACCACTGACCACACCAACAGAACCAAAGACCCCTCAGCTAAGGGAGGGTGAGGATAACACAGAGCTCCACAACACAGCTCAGCAGGAGCTTGCCTTTCCTTCTGCTCCTGAAATAACCACCTTGCATCTGCCCTTCACAAAAACGTGTGTGTGGATTTGTTTTATTTTACCCATCTGTTCAGATGCTCCACTATCCAGGCAGATTTTCTTACCATCATACAATAGATCTCCATATGACTGGATGCTATGCAATAATTCTGACTAGAATTTTCTCAATGCTCCTGCTCTTGGATGCTTTAGCCACTGAGCTTCATTTTGTTTGCCCTTCACAAAAACACAAAACAGGAGTAGAAGAAGGTCAGAAAATAAAAGGAAAGCGATCAGAGACTCAGAAAAACACCTACTTATAAGACTGAGCTTCCAGAGACATTCACAACAAGCAGCAGCATTGGAAAGGTTAGCAGAATATACCTACTTGTCTTAGAATATTATGGAAGAGGTTAAAAATTCCACAGGAGCAAAATATTGATAATTAATGAACATCTTTTCTTCATGGTTGTCTAAATTGTTTCTAGCCTTGTTTTGAGCAAAATAATTTAAATAAATTAAACCCCAGGCAAAAAATAAAAGACTTAAGGAAAGGAAAGGTTCAGTTAATTTTGACAGGCTGTTTAGTCACAATGGTGCTCACATTCAGAAAGCCCTGCTTATAATGGTGCACATAATAAACAACAGCCCTTCAGACCTGGGGATTTCAGAGCACTCTGCTGTGGTATCCTGGCTCACCATTAGTTCTTCTTTTTAAAGTTTAGATCAAGGTTCTGTTTGTTTGGGGGTTTTTTTTGTATTTTTTTTTTTATTTCAAGGTCTTTGCCAAAACATCTGTGTAACACAGTGCTGCTCAGTCACATTTATTTGTGCTTATTATCTTAATTATTTTTCCAGAAAGACTGACAATTATGCATTTGCAGATGTAGTAGATCAAAACCCCCTGAACAGTCTGGTGTTTGCTCTGGGCTTATTACTCCCTGATACTTCTGCTATCAGTAGAATTTGCTTGTTTACCATGGCTATCTCTATTTAGATCATTTATTTAGATGGGAAACAGTGAGGAGCTGCACTGCTGACTCCTGGGAGGCCTCATTTGTTATCTTCTCCTAAATGAACAGAGGCTACTTTACAACTGTTTGCTATTTTAAGCCAAAGCTCCACTCACACCTCTGTTCTCACTCATGCTTCACACGGATCTGAGTTTAAAAGTGATTAAGCTACGCTGGCTCCAAATTCAGCAAAGGGGTAAAAGGTTTCCAGAGCAAACAGAAACATTAAATTTTGGGCCAGTGAGAAGGAGAAGCATTTGGCTTTTACAAGATGGAAGAGGGGTCCTTCATTATATTGCTAGAAAAGAAGGGTGGGGAGGGCAGGAAGGAAAAAAAAAGAAAAATATCCGCTTAGGAATTTTGCTGTGAAACTTCTCTAGCAGAGAAGACCAGTCATCCTCAGCAGAGACACAAATGTAAAGCACAGAAGTAATTTTATTTGGAGTCCAGGTAGAGTTTCAGGGAAATGAATATTCCAATGTTTCACTATCTTTTTAGAGGTTGTCTTTATTTCTCTTTAGTGGAAATTTTTGAGTGCACAGGAGAGTTAATAAAGCTGGATTCATAGAGATGTCTATTTTGTGATGGGATTTGACTGAAATTTATTACAGTGTAAAACCTGAAACTTTTGGAAATCTTGCTGTGGGGAAGGGAAGGAGAAGGGGAGCTCATTCTTAATTCTAGCTACTATTTTCAAGTAAGCATGTTTAAACTATTAATTCTCCATCAGACTTGGCTGAAATAGGCTGATGCACTCAGAACAGAATATCATCATAATAGATAGAAATCATGATTAGATGAGACAGTTTCTAAAGAAAAAAACTCTTTGAAATTAAAAGAATTAAGCAGCAATGCCACAAAGCACTGTGAAATCAAAGGTACAGCTTTGGTCATGAGTCAACCCCACCCTCTCAAGCAGCTTAAGGTTTGTTTTCTCATGCTAACTGGATTAACTCGCCTCCACTGAGGACATCCTACCCAGAGCTACCTTCACAATTCCAGCTGAAGCCCCAAAGCTCAGTCTGGACTCCGGGCTCTTGGCATTTTCTCATGATGCACATAATTCTACCCATCCATCAACTGATTTTAAACTCAAACTTAGCATCTTGTGTTGATCAGGCTCATAGGAATTACATTCACCTTGTCTTTAGAAAATCACATTGTCCTGACTACTATTTTCAAAGTATATGCTACCATCAATATGAGGATTTCATGGTGGATCAGTAAAAATAATTTAATTTTACTCTTTTTTTGTAGTTTGCTATCCCAGATCAACCCTGCTTAGTATGGCCGGGTATAAAGGCAGTTTTGTTTGTTTATTTGTTTTAGCAACAAAAATTCCTAATATTGAATTTTTCTCTTCTAAATTTATGATTTCAGAGATCTAGGACAAAAATCCTGCGTGCACAGGACTGGACTTACTGTACCCTGCATTGAAACAGCTTTGGGTAAATTACTGAGGTAATTGAGCACTGCACTGCTTTGACTGCCACGTGGCATTCAGGTGTGGAGTGAGCTGGCAAGCACAGCAGTCTCCAGAACAGCTTAAGGGGAGCAAGGAGATTCCCCACAATTAATGTTCAGCATTTTTCAGCCACATCCCCAAGGGTCTCTGCCAAAGAGACAGATCCTGGCTCACATGGCCTCTGTTGTGCCTGTGAATATGCCCAATTTTTGCCTTCATGACAACAAGAGAAATAACACAAAGGACTGGCACAAACAGCTGGGAAGAAAGCACTCATGGCCAGCTTGGCCTCCACCTTCAGGCCAAGGAAGCAATTTGCTTTTCTGCTCCCAAATAAATTAACTTGACCCAACTCCCATCACAAGAACTCTTTTTTGCCATTGTGGGAAACATATTACAGCATTAAATGTTCCTTCTTATTTGGGATGATTCTAAAGGAAAGCATAAATCTCACCACAACCATATTACACAGAATTTTCTGCATCCAAAAATGTTGCCTTTTCCTTTGCACTTCTCAGCCTTTATATTTTTCATATCAAGGATTATCTCAGCCCTTTGTTTTTTTATGAAACAGCATTATATTGAAACATGGATCATGTAGATCTACAACATTCTTTCTCTTCTGTGCCACTGCTTAATCACAACAAATACCTGCACAGAGCTCTGGACCTTTCAAAAAGTATTTCAGCAACCTAAACAACTGGAGTTTTGTTTACAAGACCAGATAAGTTGCTGACAATAGCTCCCAAGGCTTTTTAAAGCACACTGAATGGGACCTTGAGAGACCGAATATCTCCTGCACACCAGAAGCACTGTAAATATTATAAACCACTAAATGGTGCTTGGGCTACACAAAGTGTAAAATTTAAATCCTCAGGCCACAGGTCCCTGGTGCTCCTTAGAGATGCTTTCCAGCTTTGTTACTCTTTAGAGAAGTGCAGCTCAATTGAAGGGCATTTACATTAACACGCATCCAGATTTTCTCCTCTGATCTTTGTTTAAGGACTGTACAACCTCCACAGAGCAACACGCTGCAAATTTAGTCCAAGGACTAAATTTGAACCCAAATGTGGAAACTCTTTTCCAAAAATCTTCAAAATATTGTAGGAAAATACAGTGGGGTCTCCCTCGGGGCAGCAATTGTCCTTAAGCTAGGGGTTGACAAATCTCTACAGTGAGAGGCAAAATGAAACAGATCAGTTCTATCCAAAGAGGAACATGTACTGTGGTTAAGACTTTTCTTTCTCCTTTTTTTCCTCTGTGGATAAAGTAGACAAAGGGATGCACGGCCCGCATTGGCAGGCTACAAAGCTTTCAGGCAGCAAGCCACTGGAACAAGGAGAAAAGGCTCTGCCTCAAACTTCTTAGAGCAAGAAGGAACACTCCAAGCTGACTGCAGTGCTTTCCACAGCATATCAGGGCTGACTTGAAATCATTACTGAGAGCCAGGCCACTGCTATCGACTTTGCAATTACTCCGTGTCTCAGCGTGGGCGCGGTGGCAGCCGGCATCGACAGAGCGCAGCTAAAACTGGCTCTGGGCTTTTGTATCTATTGGTCTTTGTTAATTGCATTTCTACTTTCTTTATCACATTTGCTTCTAAACACTCAGCAGTGCAGAGGATGCTGACGGGGCAAGTAAGTTTCGTCCTAAGTTCACACAGCAGCCTCTACAAATCAGGCTCCGGGCTCCGTGCCGCATTGTGCGGCTCCTCTGCCGTGGAGGCAGGAAAACAAAGCAGAGCAACTCTTGGCAACCATCCCAAGTATGCAGGAAGGAGAACAACAAATGCCTCCAGGGACACGCTGGTACGTGGAGTTAAGCCCCACAGCTGTGATCCTGCCACAGCGCTGCGTTGGCTCAGTGCGAGCCCAGCCACGCGGGATTCATCGCGCCTCATCTGGGGGCTCACAAAGCGGGCACCGACACCTCCGTTAGTTATCCTTGTACAACCACTGGGAGACAACTGACACTGTGACTACAGCACGGATCATCTTGTGCAAAGAGGCACATCCAAAATAGGTCAGAGGAATCACGGGCTGGAAGCGATGAATTCTCCGTTTTTTGTAAAGAACTCTGGAGGAGAAGACGCCTTAAGAGGTGTAAGGGCTTTGCAGACAATGGAGTCTAAAATGGAACTCAAGATGTCAAGCCTATTTATGTCAATAAATGAATTTTTCTATTTTCCATTCAGCACAGGGTATGGAACAGCAAAAATCATATATGATTTTCTTTATCATGTTATCTCAGCTTGTCATCCTGCAATTTCTTTGTGACACACAAACACTCCAGCCCGGAACACACCTGCCACAGAGCAGAGCAAAGCTCCCTGGCTTCACACTGTTAGCTCAGGGAAAAAAGAAAAAAGCTCCATTCCACATATCTCTCCTTTTTCACACTCCTGTTCATACATAGCTACAATAACTACCCATGTGTAAAAGAATATGGGAAAGCTGCTCTTACAGATCACAAAGCCTGACTGCCAAGAATAGAGTACATCTGTGACTACTTTGAGGTGGACTCATGCTTCTATTTCTCAACGTTTCTATCAAATACAAATGTTTCACAAAAGCACTGCTGCTGTCTTTTAGCAGAAATTCAAAGTTTGAACCTCCCCTGCCCTACCCTTGCTGTGGTTGTCCCCACTTGTGCTGCCCACGAGGGATCTTCTCACCTGCACAGCTGGACACAAACACCTGAGCTGGCAGAGGCAGTGCCTCTGGGGAGCCAGAGGGCTCTGAAATTGTATTGCAACATACATTGTTTCCTCTAAATTGGATCAAATTTGTTTCTACTGAACAGTGCATCACTTCCTAACTAGCCTGACATCTGAAAAGACTGTCCAATAAAGTCTCTTAGGGGGAGAATTCCATGCTGTATCTTACACCACCAAGAGCATCACTGGGTGTGTAGAGGATGTTCTTTGATCTTGTCAGTTAAAGAAGAGAAAAAGGAGAAGAATGGTGTTTCTAACAGTGCAGCAGGCCCCAGAACCACACTGGAATACTACAGCCAGGACTGACTCATATGCTGATTCTGCTCTTCCCTCTAAATCTGATGGCTCAGTTTTGTAGTGGTGAGCCAGGATTATTGCCATTTTGGTGGAATTTTCTGCCATTTGGAAAGGGTTACATGTGATAATAGTATTTTATGAGACAGGAATTTTTCAAGTAGGTATGAGGAAAATTCAGGCTACAAGAATATTGGGGCTTTTGTTTAAACCACAAACACTGTACTCCGGGCAAGAGGAAATGTTGCCATTATCCACTGGGACTCAAGGGTCCTGTGGTGCTATTGTGTCACCTCTGCCTCTCTTAGACCTATTGATCATGTATCATGAGTATAATGTACATAAACACATGTGGCACTGCAGGGACAAGCAGCACTTGCAGTGCAGTGACATGTAGATTTTGATAAAGCTTTGCTTTAGAGAGGGAAAACCGACTCTCCACACCAACCTTCTGTCATGATTCATCCAGACACCCTCTTACTCCTAAACCCATTAGTCCTCAGAAGATTAAGTAGCACAGCACAGGCAGAAAGACTAAAGCACTGGGATGCATTATTTAGCTACGATTCAGTGCCTGAGCTCTGCTGTTTTCATATTCCTAGCCTGCAGCAGAGAACACCTCTAAGTGCATTAGCTGAAATGAATGGGTTGAACTTAAGTTGTTCCTCCTCATGCTTGTGGAACAGGAAAAGTTCCACAGCTTATCTGCTGTGAAATAACCAACAGGGGTTTGGGTATGTGGGCACACAGGGAGTGGCTGAGCTACTCCAGTTTCAGTCAGCTAGAGCGTGAATATTAATCAGTGTGTTCTGTTAGGTGCTCATTTAATAAGCTTCGACTGAAACCTAAAAGAGACAGATTTTGACATGGTTTTGATACACTTCTTTACTACATCCAGGCCCTTTTCCGTGCCAGCACACTTTTCTTTGATTGTGTTCTTTGTGTCAAGGCTTTTGGAATGCCTTCCACCCAGCACAGGTGCCCTGAGCACTGCACCAGTGCAGCCCTGTCAGTCCCTCTCTTTTGGACTCACCACTTCCATAAGAGTCACATAAAAGTTAACATTTAATCTCTTAATAAAGCTGTCAGAGGTAAACAATGCTTTACTACTTTCTTCTTAAGGACACTAGAGACACCCTCTGAGGGAGAGATATAGATTTAAATGAAGTCATCTTTTAAACTACTCTCCATCTTCCACAAGAATAGATCTCCTTCAAAGAGCTCTGACAATATGACTGGTTTGGGGATTGAGGCAGGAGGGAGGATGAGAAGGGGAGAACAAAACAAGATCATTCCCCCAAAACAAACAGGCTTTCGTTTCTGACCTCAGACACTGAGAACACAAGATTCTCTGTATTGCTTCCAAGCACTTTCCTGTCCTATCTGCTGTTGTGTTCCCAACCATGGCTGATTTTTGTTGCTTCAGAATAAGGCAGAAAAACAAACAGGATACAGCCAAGCACATGCTGGAGGGGGAAAAAAATATCCTTTTAACGCAGAAGGAGACTAAGGTACAAACAATAGAGTTCAGAATCTCAGCCTGAGTCTCAGCAGCTCTGTGTAAGGTTTTATACAAATAAAAAATGAGTTTAAAACAGTCCTGGTATTTTGGTCAGACACAACAGTTTGCAGGTCAGGCCTCTGGTACTTATTCTGGTGCACAGGACACAGGTGATTCAAAATCTGGCTAGTCCCACACATGTTCCCTATTCAATCCTGCTGACAATTTCTAAAGCTTCAGCTTTTTAAGATTCACTTGTGAAGCCATCAGCTGTCTCTCCCTGCTTCTCATTTGCTAAGCCATGAAATTCTCCTGAGCAAATGGCCAAACTGCACCTCTACCAATGCAGCAGAGAACACAGCCAGGCAGACAGACAGACGTGTTCAGGGAACAGAGAACACACCCAGGCTGGCTGAGAGATGTGTGCAGGACACAGAGAACACAGCCAGACCCACAGACAGATGTGTGCAGGACACCCAGAGCACAGCCAGACCCACAGACAGATGTGTGCAGGACACAGAGAACACAGCCAGGCTGACAGACAGATGTGTGCAGGACACCCAGAACACAGCCAGACCCACAGACAGATGTGTGCAGGACACCCAGAACACACCCTGGCTGACGGATGTGTGTAGGACGCAGAGAACACAGCCAGACTCACAGACAGATGTGTGCAGGACACAGAGAACATGACATTGCCATCAGGGGCCAGCAGGGAAAGTGCAGAGCAGCTCCTGTCTGCACACATTAACATCCCAGTCACCCAGGCACTTCTCCTGTGCCTCTGAATCACCTCAATTGCTATGGATTACCATCCCTCAGGAGACTCAGGATGGCATTCCCATTATCCACTTAGGTACATGCTTTTACTGTATCATCTGCTTAAGCTGATCCTCCCCACTGCCATGGCTTTGTGTGATGAATGCTGCAGTTGATGGACATCAACCTGCCATTGCTCTCTCTTCCAGGGCATGTGAAATCAGGAAGTGCTGCAACATTTAGCTCGAAGCTTATGAAACACCCTGAGATGCCAAAACCTACACTCTGCAATTGGTTAGCTATAAAATTGGTTCTTTGGCTATTAGAGGTGAGCATTACTGGTTTCAGCACTGAAATGTCAAAATTCTTCACAAAAGAAACATGTGCTGTAAAACTGAACCAGACAGTTCCTGCCACTCCAGGATTCTGTCCAGTGAATGACAGGACTCAGTTTCCACAGCTTTCCCACCCCCATGTGCAATGTGTCACTTAGTGCAAGAAAATTATCAAATGAGTCACAACAACAGCAGTTTGCATTTAAACAAATGACAGGTGTAATATCCACATTATTATCAAAATCTATTTTGTTAGAGACAGATCAAATGATTAACAGAGTACACAGAGTCAAAGACCATGAGCCATAGTGCAAGACATCTGCACTCAGTTCTATAATGTTATTCCAGTTTCAAGACAAGCCTAGTTTAAAAATGACCTACTAAGTGACACCACCCTATTAGGTTTTCCATAAAAATCACCTTATTATGTTCAAGTGCTGTTCACTTCCTCATGTCATAACTCCTAGACTGAATACCTCTCATGAAAAGACAAAGTTATTCACTATTCCAAAATTTTCTCTATTACTGTTAATATTACCTTCATGGAAAATTTGACAAAGGTTTTGATCAAGTCCTCATCAAATGTATTAGAATGGCCTAAGGAGTAAGAAAATAACAGCCAAACTGTTCCAGGCACTGTTTGAAAAGGCAGAAGGACCACAGCCTGAAGAATTTTAATTTCAAGAGAGAGAAAAAAAAACCAAAAAAACCCCACATTGGAGAGACACATGCAACACACAAACAGAATGAAAAAAATGTTCATCATTCAACATCTTTTGGAAGCAAAAAGGCAGCTGGCAGGGCACAAGGTGCTGGGGGAGGCATGGGAGATGAGGGCATGGCAGGAAAGGTGCAAAACTGGGGGGAGAATCTCTAAAGAGCAATGAAGCTGTAGGAACACACATGCTGAGCAGAGCCAAGGATGTACAAAATCCTCTGTATAATTAGCTATTTGCTGAGAGGAGCAGCAATTTCATTTTGGGGAAACATTCCTCCTCATTCCCTTTGGCTGTTGTTGTCACACACAGTGTCCTGTGTGATGGAACATCCCTTTGGTCAGTTGGGGCCAGCTGTTCCAGCTGTGCCTCCTCTCAGCTTCCCGTGCACCTGCAGCCTCCACACTGCTGGGACAGTGTGAGAATCAGAAAAGGCCTTGGGGCTGTAAAAGCACTGCTCAGGTTTTACCAAACTGTGTCTGTTAACATTGCTTTCATCACTAATTCAAAACTCAGCACCATACAAACCACTGTGAAGAAAACTATCTGTACCCCAGCCAAAACCAGAACCAATGTCTCTGCAAGGCAGCAGTGCCCATGCTGATCCCACAAACACACAATGAAAGAAGCAACTGGCACTTTCAAGACTATTGTCTTGTCATAGTCCAGCACTGCATGCCAGTCCTACAACCTGTTTGATGTAATTAATAGGAAGAGGATGCAATCCCCCTTGTCCTCAGGGGTTTGCTCTGAAATCACAGACACTGCCACCAGCAAGGCTGGAAGCTGCAGAGTATTTAACAGGATGGTTCCTGGGCTCTCTGTGTGTATTTATCTGTCTGTAGTACTACTAGTCATTAAAAAGTCTGTCCCCTTTTCAAGTGAAAAAAATATTTCGTTTCCCTGGCTTATGACAGTCTTTGTAAAGAGCAGTGCTATATTGATTCTTTCCTCAGTGTGTATACAAACTCATTTATAATGTTGTGACCTGAACTGTAGAGCACAAATTTAAAATGACCTGTACATATTACTTGGTAACATTTGGATTGCAAGTTAAATACTCCCTGATTAAACATGAATGCTTTTCCCTGGGAGTACGAGATATCTTATCAGAAAAGCCTTCTTATCAAATTCACCATCCTGGAGGCAGACACATTCTCTTGCAGTGCTGGGAGTTTATAATGATAAAATTAACAATGTTGTATTTCCCAGTGAAGTCAGCAGTAGTGCACTGCATCCTACCATTAATCATTAGAGCCAGTTCTCATAACAGAGCCACTTGCTGGCCCTCAGGCACCTGCATCACTCCCCAAGCAATTCCAGTCCCCAGCAATAACTTATCGCAGGAGCCAGGGATCAAGATTAAAAACCCAGTGAATAATGGGAGACCGTGTGCACCTCTATTCCTCTGGTAGATACAAGCAAGCTAATAACCTCCTTAAAGGGGAAGCAAATCATTCCATATTTTTCACTTTATAGACAAGCCAGGAAAGACCTGTATCTACGTCTCAGTGAAATTTATTGTACTGTTTAAGTTACTTGTTTCTGCCTTGTGCAAGGCATCAGCATGCATAAAACATTGCTGGGGGAGGGCCCTCTGTGCAGCACTGCTCCAAGTACACTGCATTCTGCTTACAATAAAAACTGCAGGGGAAAGAAATTTTCATCTAAAACAGGAAATCAGAAATATTACCCATTTTGTAAAACATTTGGGCAAGCAGTATAATCAGAGGGCAGATTTCCAGCAGGCAAAAAAAAAATGGGCTTGAATTGACATCTGTGCCATAGAGGTGATGGAAGAGTCCCTGAAAATGCATTTCAGCCATGGCTTCTCCCCCTCTCTCCTTCCCAGTCACAGGGCACAGCACTAAAATACTGAGTGTTCTACTGCTGCTGAGATCAATGCAATTCTCTGGGAAAGAGTCTGCTGAGCTGATGCAGCTCACAGCTTGCTAAGCGTGCAGGAGAGACAGTCAGGTCTGGAAATGCAAAAGGAACCTTCATAGGGACCTCGCTTCAGTGTCCCTGCTGGAAGGACAAAATGCATGCACACACACACCTGTGTATGTGTGCAGGTAGGTACAGCTGTTTACAGAGGGGCTTTTGTCTCCTTCAATTCAGCATCAAATATTATTCCATTATTGAGACCATGCTCAGAAGTTGTTCCAGATATTCCTATTTTTACCTATAAACCATATGAAACTTTTAAATAACTGTTCTTGTATTGTTTATCCAAAGATTAATCTGGAAAATTAGTGCTACCGTACTTTGAAAGGAAGGAAAGGAAGCAGGGTCTGATCAAAGAGACTGAGACAGTGCTGCTCTTTGGTGTTCTCAGGAATTTCATATCAAGTTTTCACTTTTTTGGAGGTTACTACAAAGGGAGTGCTTGAATTCCTGAGATAAAAACAATAATTACTATACTTAGAATAATTAATACTTGCTACAAATTTTGTGTGAGGTGAGCAGAGAAAGAATTTCAAGCGTGGCATTGGAGAGAAGGTGAATACAAGGAATTTAAGAAAAGTAAATGTAGAACTATTGTGTTAAAAGTATCAAGTTTATACAGGCAGCTCCTTGGCACACCTTTATATAATGCCTCAGTCAACAGCAATTTCAGACAACACACTGAGCTGAGCCAGCCCAACCTAGCACTGCATGATGGAGAATAATGTGTGAAGGAAACACAACTGAGGCACAGTTGGGCTGATTTCACCATGAAAACCACACAGACACAGAGGAGAATTCTCTGTCACTTGGCTCCAATCTGCCATTTAGACTACATGAAATGTTAAGAAACTGCAAATTAATCTTTAGAAGCTGAAACATAGTAATAAAATTCTGGGAGAGAAAGGAATGAATATCAAACATGGCCACAAAAATTTGTCAAGTGAGATTAATCATTGAGCCTGGTTATAAATTCTTAGTGCTACACTGTTTTCCCAAGCGCTTTCATGAAACATTTATTTTTGATTATCAGGTCTCAGGAATTCTGCCTGATTTTCCCATCTGCTAAGAATATAAGTTCATCACAGTCATAAAATCTTGATGCCCCACAAAAGCTTCCCAAGCATACAGTCAAATGAGATAAAGTCATTACAACTTACTGATATATCTGTAAACCTACATAAAAATCACATTATGCTTAATGATTAAGAAATAAATAACAATGCATTAATGTAATGGATGCATTTCTGAATGGCTGCATCTCTGAATACCATGTGATATAGTGGAGTGGCAAATGATTCAAGCCAAGTGCTACTGCCATCACTTCAAGAAGTTATTTGAAACAGAGACAATGTTGGACTCTGATATGTGTTGAGATGGGCCCAAAACATGAAGTAAACAAAACAAAAAAATTACAGACAGTTATTTCCACCCAAAGATCACATGTCATTCTCTGTTTCAGTTTGTGCCCAGGGTGGGAAAAACCTGAAAGAATTCTGATTCATGATTTTCCCTGATTAACTCTGACAATAATTCATTTTCCATTGAAAAAAAAAAACTTCCTGATTTCATCTTTATTTTGATAAAATAATTAAATCCCTAGTATTAAAAATCAAGTTTCAGCAAAATATCTCAACTGATTCTACCTTGGAATCCTCTGATTCTTATTCCTATTACAGAAGTCTGTTACAGAGGGAAGAACAGAGAATACTGCAAGGCATAAAATTGCTGGGATTTTAAAATATACCCATGAAATGCATGTCAATCACTTTACAAACATCAGAACTGGTGTCAACTGGAGGCTTTAGAGACATCATGCTGTTAAGCAGCTTCTCCTTGAGTTTTTGAAGGTGGGAGGATCAATGGGAGGATGCTTCAAAAGCTGGGTACAGGTGATGTACACACTACTGAGGGGAACAACAGAGGAGCTTTGGGCATGTCTTAAGGAAGAAAAGTGACAGTCTCATAAAAAGAAATTCTACAGGATTATGCTTCAGAGAACACAGTCCACACGTGGATGAAGAAAGCAGCATAGCAAGCCATTTTCACAAGTTTGTGGGTTAGTCTGGTAGCAAAGGGTTTTATTTAATGTACAGAATTGGCTTCCTAAGCACGCCCCCTGGGGTCATAGAGGTTTGTAAATCAACCCTTGGCATCTGGTCAAATAATTCATAAAGACATAGGCACACAGTGGGATCTGTTTTCCATTCCTGAGCTGATCTTTGCCATGCAGAATTCAAGCTCTTGTACCTTTCATTTCAGTGTTTATTTTGCACTACTTTAGTTGGCCTCTGCCTCATTATCAGCTTGAAGATCTGTGCCTTTGCTGACTTTAATGATAAGTAATCAATAGGCCCCTTGTACTGGCACTACCAATTCATTTCACATCTAGTGAGGACTACACCAGATGGAACTTGCAAGAGCAAGAGATGGCAAGCACAAACCAAAATACCAGATAACCTATTTAAACATCCCAAAAAGCTTTTTTCTCAGCAGCGATTGAACACTGGAACATGTTGCCCAGACAGTCTGATTTTTTTTTCCATTCTTGAAGCTTTTCAACACTCGTTTGGACAGTGTCCTACACAACCTGCCCTGCCTGACCCTGCTTTGAGCAAGAGGGTTGGCCTCAAGGGTTTCCAGACATTGCTACCAATCTCAACCATTGTGTCATTTTGTGACTCTATAAAAAGGCTTTGTTAATTGACACCTTGTGACTCAGCCTGCTCCTATGCCTTTGGCTGCAAATCTGAGAGATACCTGCAATTACAATCAAAATGTGCAGATCCACGTTCCCTCCAGCACTCCTCCTCAGCCAGCAGCTTCCAGCACAGCCCCCCTCTCTCACATCCAAAATGAGCCTCCCTGCCTGCCAGCAGAGCCCCCAGAGGCACACCTGTGACCCTGGGAGCAGTGCTGAGGGCTGGCACAGCTGGAACAGCTGTTCTCCACAGGAGCTCCATGTGGGGGACAGTGGGCAGCCAAAGCCAGGCTCAGGCAGGGATCCCCTTACAGAGTGTGGGAGGCTTTCATGACACATCACTGCTGCTGGGGACAAAAATGTGCAGCCTGCCCTGGCCACGGAACAAACATTTATGAGCTCCAGAAACAGGGATGTGAAAATGAAGCTGATTTAAAGATGCAGGACAAGTATCAGCTAGACCTGACTTAAGACTTGAAAAACCTAAAGTTTGGATTAGGAAACAACTGACAATATGCCAAGCTCAATTTTCTTTCTACAAGCGTACAAGAATGGAGTTAAATTTAAGGTCTTCCTCATGTGTTGTTATAATTGTCTTCTCCAAGAGAGATTCTAAATCAGCATTGTAGGAAGAGACAAAAAGCACCAGGGGAGACAAGAAGAAGTTCTACTGTCACAGACAGTCAAGACTTCCAACACTTCTGGAATTCAAAGGAGGCGAGGAAGAGGCAGGCTGTGTGTTATGTTGTGGAGGGAATATTGGATTGGAGGAGCTGGACAACAGACTAGAGGAAATCTGACTGTGACTACTCTTAAAAAAGGTATAACATTGGAGAACCTTTTCCCTCCTAAGACAAAATATTCAATCCCATAGCTTCTAGTTCAATACATTCATTTTTACTCCCTTATTTCTATGAAAACCATAATTTTTTTTAAGACCAGGCACTGGATGATTGTATTTATGAGCTAAAATTTAGATTCCTTAGACTGTTAGAAAAGTTTCCCTAATTGTGTGATTTTTTTTCTGCAAATTAGTTTAAACATATAAAAAAAATCTTTAGTACTGTTGTGGAGATTTAGCACTTTAGCACTGCTCATCGAGATTTAAATAATACAAAAGTAAATAAAATGCTGCAGTAAACTAAAATGAAGAAATACATAACATTTGATTTTTTTATGAGGAAGCAGAAAGTTGGAATTATTTTACTATTTTTGACTGTGTGCAAAAAACCCCAATAAACCCCAAACAAATATAGGCACTATAAGAATGAAAGCAATGGTTTAATCCCAAAAATGCTTCTGCACATGAATAATTAAAATACTCTAGAGTAGAATTACTCCTGCTCTGGAGTTCATGCACAAGTAGTAGGATGCAAAAATCCAAGTTATCACCTCATACTGAACATTACAGTGTTATTCTGTCTATTTAAGCTTCCTAAAATTCCTGCTGATTGCAACGAGGAGTTTGCAGGAAAAGTTGATCAGTATTCAATGATGCCATTCAAATCCTGCCTGTTTTGGTTATGGAATCCATTATTTGTGAGAATATCTGCATCTTATCAAGTCCCCCACCTTTTATTTAGGTACAGCCAAATCAAACACACTTAGCCTTCAGTGCTAAAAGACTGTATTTCATCTGCTAATGATTTCATTGAATCTGCTTAGATTTAAAACACCTCTAAAGGAAACAGAATATGACATTTCAATAAAGCTATATTTTTTTGCAATAGTCCCTAAACAATGCATGCAAAAGATCAAGTTGCTGAGCACAAGCATCTCTTTGTGAAGGCCCTCAAATATGCAAGCAGTTCTTCTGAAAGGAAAAACACAGACACCAGAGGAACACAACCAGCCCCTAGCCTAGAATAAAATTACTTTTATTCCACCATAAATGCTCAGGTACAAAATGTCATTCAACGCTTTCCCTCTTTCAGGTGGCATAATTTTACAGAAACTTTCTCTTCAATGTAGAATGTGATGTGACTTTAGAGAGAAGAGGGATTTGGGATTTTTAGTGTATTATTAAGCCATGCAGAGTCAAACATTTTGCTGAGTTAAGGTGATTCACTACACTGGCCGGCTTAAGCTCAATATCTATTTCTGTGTTGCCTATTTTAATCTTAGTTGCAAGTTAAACTGACATTGGTGAAGCTCTTTCCTAAGGGTTTCCAACACATAAGCTAAATTGCAGTGCCTTGTAAATGGGGTTTTGTCTGTTCAGCAGATGGATAGTGATTGATTAAGCTTCAGTGACTTGTCTATGGATATGAATTCTTAAAGACACTGATCCGCAAAATCAGAAACCCAGTGGCAGGTTACATAGGTAAATACTCCAGCAGTGTTCCTGAAATTAGTGAAAGCTCTGTGTGGGACAGAAGGGCTGATCCAGCACTCTGTGTTCACGTAGGCCAACAATTTAATGCTCTTTTATATTCCACCATTTGGAAGAATGGGAATGCATCTACTACTCCAGTTTCTAACATTTAAAGGACTTCAATCTCCAAAAAGGCAGATACTTTAGCAAAGTATTTGTAACTTTAACAAATTGTAGAGCTAATGGCAAAGAATCCTTCTGAGGTGACTCAAGGAACTGAGGAATGAGTTTACCAAGCCCCACAACCTAAAGGCTGATGAAAGAGGATGGAAGAGAAAGGTGTGCTAGGAATTGCTTTGCATGGCTCAGGAGGTGTGATTCCACTCAATATTTTGGAGAGAAAAGTGTATTTCAGAGCTGAGCCAATTTTTAATGTAAATTCAGACTCCATCATACCAAGACTATTATCCTTATGAATACACCCTGGAGTACATTAGTTTTGTTTTCTCTTCTGAGCAGCAAACTTTGATACAAACAGCTTGTGAATCAATAAGCAACTTGTTTTGTGGCCTCCCTGTGCATTGATTCACAAACCATTTGTCTCCTTGTAAACACTGTAATAAAACAATTATCACTTAAGAATGCACCATTACATCATCAGTAGCCAATCAGAATGCTGAAGAATCACAATTCCCTTCTCCCTGTATATTACCTATACATTGCTGTTCATTCAATTTCATAAAAAAAAATCAATATTTATTTCTTTCGATGGCCTTGGTGTTTTGGAAGCACTTATATATTTTTTCCCTAAATAAACAGAAGATCACCTGAGAAAAAGTGGTAAATCTAGATTTTAATAATCTGTAAGTAAAGGAAAGAAAGTGGATTTTAAATGAGAAGCATTGAGGAGTTAGGCATAAAATTTCTACTGGAACTGGTATTCTAATTTTTGCTTAGAAACCTGCTCTGAATTAATTTAAGGAGCCAACTCTGGGAGCTGTTCACTGAAGTCTCCCAGTTTATCAGGGCCTCTGTTGTGAGACATAAATGCAAATGCAGCGTTACAGACACAGCCTGACGACTGCTGCAAGTAGAGGGGAATAACCTGCTGGTCTCCTGGCCATGCTCTGACACTGTCAGCCCTCCTGGCTGCCCAGACACTGCTGCCTTCTGATCACTTTGGGGCCACCAAGGCATCCTGACCCTCTCCTGCTGTGTTTTTCCCAGGCCTTTGTCCTTGATGTGCAATGGTTGGGTTTTCCCTGCTGGATTTTGGGAGTTTTGATCAGCTCACCCCTCCAGGTCTCTCAGGATGGCCATTCGCCCCTTGCTGGTGCCTCCAGTTCCACGTCCCCTCTGAGGCTGATCTGGACAACCCCTCACCTGAAGCACTGCTCATAAAGAGGTGAAGCTGGAGGGGTTTGCACACACACACCCTGCAGGGCTCCCCTTGTGAGCAGCTCCAGACAGAGCAGGATCCCTGACCTCCATCCTGGGACCACAGTTTCCACCCAGCTGCCTGTCCATCCATCCAGACTGGAAGAGCCTCACTTGAATACAAGACTGCCGTGAAAAGCAGTGTCAAACGCCTTGCTGATGTCAAGACAAATGATCTCTCTGCTCTCCCCTCATCCATAATGCAGTCATTTTTCACAAGCATCAGCCAGGGTGGCCAGGAATGCTTTACCTGGTAAATTCACATGACTGCTCCCACTCATGATGGTTTCTCTCATGCCTATCAGAAACACCAAAGTGGAGCTGACTGACCTGTAACTCCCAAAATTGTAATTTTGGCTGATTTCAACATGGGTGCTAAGAAAATCTGAAAAAAAAATAGAACCCATGATATTCTGAATGTAAACTGTTGTGTTTCTTATCTACAAATAATCTCCTCCCAAATTTACACGTATAGATGACACCTATGTCTTGCATCTAAAATGCCTTTTGGCTTTCTGTTCCAGAAACAATTGTGATTTATGAACCAATGATGGTTTTTTTTCTCTAGAAAAAAAAACCAGTTTCTTTCTTGTAAAGAGATAGTCCTAAGTCTTGAACATTCTAATTTTAATTTTTTTTTAACAAATTGCTAATTTGGTCGCTTGCATTCCTATTTTTTAATAGTAATGTAAAGTTAAGAGACTATGACAAAAATTAAATGTGACATTTAAAACTACTTATTTATGGCAAAAAAACTTGTATGTTTCATCTCCTCCAATGAACCCAACATTTGGAAGGACTGTGGTGTAAAAATACCTACCACTAATATTATCAGTAATATTTTTCTCAAGAGTTACTGATAAATCCTCCTAGTCTAGAATAAACTTGTTGCATGCTGCAGAAACTCACATGTGTACTATGTTGACAGCAAAATCACTCATTTGGTAATGTTAGAGCAGATTGTCTCAAATGACTGAAATATCTCCAAAAGGGACCTTTTGAGGTCATTAAATCAAACTTTCCACTGATGTTTGCAAATCTTACCTAGGAAAATTCCCATAATTTACTTTAAAAAGAGTAGATCTTACATTAAGAAATTAAAAACCCAAAAATACACACTTGCGGGTGTGTATTTACCTAAATCTGATGAAAATCTACCTTTGTTTTATCACCTTTATTCTGATTATCCTTGGCTTTTTGGAGGCATTTAATACTCCCTCCCTTGATCCTTCAGAACAAGCACTGCAGTGGACAGGCAGATAAATGGAAAAAGGTTATAAAGGGAACTCCCTGACACAGAAAAGTCAATAAAGGTCAACAAGCAGATGTTAGCCTGACACAGCATCAAGGTCTGTGTCTTTATATACATACATGTAATGGCTCATCCCCTGCAGTTTTTGGATGGTGCTGGTGCCACAAATTACAGCAATTTTTGGTTGATACTCCAACTATTACACGAGCCTTTGGACAGAATATTATACCCTGGGAAGACAGGCTAAGTCACCCCTGCAAAAAACCAGAATACCTAGGGTATTGGAAAGCACGTGCTTCCCGTATCTTTATTTAAGTGTAACTTGAACAGCTCTTTACAGCCTATGTTCCAGAAATATTTCTTCAGGTTATTATTGTGTTGGTCAATTATCCCCCTTTTTGGTATCTTTAAGTAATTAACTTAATTTCAGCAACCAAGGGACCACTCTCTGTAGTGATGCAGACTCAGACTGTCAGAGCACACTGCACAGTCCCTGTGCTGAGCACAATTCCTCCCCAAGACAAATAAAGCCCTCTGTCAGCCTTGGTCTGACAAAACCCTGCTGTAGCTGCATCCATTTGGGGAATTGCAGTGCCTCCTTTCACTGCTGCAGCACAGGAGATTTCTGCTTCCACCCCTAGCCACAGCAGCTGCTGCCTCAGAAATCCAAGTTTACCTCCTTGCAGAGAAATGTATGCAGTCGGAAGAACAAAGCAGGGCAACGACCACAGACTCAGCCCCAAAAACTCTGATACAAAAATTGCACAACAATTCTTATATTTCCAAATACCTGAAAGGTTCCAGCACCACCAAGGTGACAGGAGGGCTTAGTTGGTGCCAAGAGTGCAAAGAATTAGAATATTCCTAAAGAACAATGGTCCCTGGAGGCTACAGGAGTGCTACAGCAAAGCCACCACAGACTTTCACACCCTGCATGACCACACAGCATTCTGCTGTAATTACAGCCTTTCTGTTACACCTAATGACATTTCCAGCCCCTTTCTTTCCTTTCCAGTGAATCCTGCAGCACTGGGAAGGGATCAGAGCCCCACATTTCTAAGAATGCATAGGATGTCAGAAAAGAGAGAGTCTGTCCTGGGTTCAGCACCACACTGTGCTGCATTCAGCAAACAGCATCACTGCAGGTGGCTGCTCCACTTTTTTGTAAAATTATTTTGTTGTGTTGGGTTCAGGGAGTTTTTTATGTTTTTGTTTGTGGGGTTTTTCTTGTTTCTTTGGTTTTTGGGTTTTTTTGGTCGGTGTTGTTTTCTGGGGTTTTTGGGGTTTTTTTTTACTCCTCGGAGAGAATATTTTGGAAAACAAATTTGCCCTAAGCTAACAAGGCCCTGTTCTTTGATGGCAGGGACACAGAAACTCCTCACCACTGAGGCTTTCCATGTTTCCTGTAACAATTGCTCAGATTATAGTCACTGTACTTTGTCCAAGTTAATAAATATTATTCTCTTAAACTGCAGTATCTGCTAATTGCTGTATGGCTGTTGAATTGCATAAGCTTTTAAAATCCTCTATCACACTGAGAAAAGGCTGTGCTTGTGAAGCCAGAATTAACAGTGCATGGTAAAAGCAAAATAAGATTAATTTTGGCTATTACAAACCTCTCAGGGGAGGTTCACCCCCGTTCCAGAAACTTCTGGGGACTGCACATGGCACACCAGTGATCTGAGGCAGGGGAATTCAAACAGCTTCACATGGCTTGGACCCTCTGCTCACTTATGGGAGAACTCAAACCCCATGTATTAATCCTGGCTTGAAATAAAGTCACAGGACTCTTTGCTAATCATATACATCTAAGCACACAGACACCATAGATGCTGACCATCAACACACTTATGTTCAAAAGACAACATTAAACTCAGACTTCAAAATGCCACACAAAAATCTGTTTGCATAGAAACTGTCCAGAAAATTGTGACTTACAGAACCACAACAGCAGCAGTTCAGATACAACTATGCAACAATGTGCTTTTATGTTTCTAATACTGTATTTTTCTCTGTTTGGACTAGTGAATGGTTATTATTTTGGTTGGCACTATGGTAGGCTTTTGTGAATCTGACAAAATAACCTTCCTAAATACACAGCAATGAGTGTTAAATTCAGCTGGCCCAGAACAAATGGCATCTGCTTCAGCTTTGATACTTGGCTTACAGGGTGTTTCCCACTCTTCATGTCAAACATAGGATTCTAGCTTCACTTTTTATTTTTACCATCAAAACAATTACAATATCTTTGAAGATATGACATGGGAAATGTCAAGATAATTCCTTTTATTCTTTAGAGAAGTTGCGCAGACCAAGTGCAAAGAACCAGCTCAGTTAGATTCCTAAATACTTGGAATTGCCTGATGTATATTGCCACCTCTCTCATCTTTATTTGCCCTGATTCAGCCATGGAATCTATGTTCCCATCTCCCCCCACAAAGAAATTCCTGAACAAAGAAATTTTCTAGTTAACCTAAAGATCCTTATAGCAACTGTAAGGACCCTGAGCTGTCAAAAAGGGAAAGCTTTATCAAGATGAAGGTTTCTCCAGAAGAACCAAAGACTCTTTTTTGCAGTTTGAGTGGACAGAGCACGTTGGCAAGACACGAAGAGCAAGCCTGAACCTGGCCCTGGGTGAAAATGAGACGTGGCACAGAACAGCAGGACAGGTTAATGAAAGTTTGCCAACATTATTTGTGGGGAGGGGATGAACTTGTCTCCGTTTCCACAATGCCTGAGAATTCTGATTTATCATTTTAGGTTTTTTTATTCCCCCTCCCTGCCTTTGGTTGAGGAAAAAGCTCACTGGTGAATCTGCATACCTTTGCAAAGGGGGAGGGAGGGCTCTTTATGGCACTCTCTCTCATGCGATCAAACCTAATTTCCTTCTCAATTTGCTGAGCCACTATCTCCAGTAATTGCAATTGGTCTGTCAAAACAGTTGGCATCTTGAAATAATGGAATACTACCTAGTATCAATCTCATTTCACATTGCTGACAGAAAGCATGATTTCCCTTTGTCTCTCCCATTTGCAGGAACAAACTGCATGATTTCCATTTGCACTAATAATTTCAACACACACACTTGGCTGGCTAGCATTTCAGATCTATTCCTTCATCCTTACATTGATATAAATGTTATTTAATATCTGAAAAAGTACTTAGGGCCTCCAACACATTTTGCTTTTAAAATTAAAGACTGGAATTTATTTCATTGGCCTGGATCAATATAGAAAAATAATTGCTGAAAGCTTGAGGAATCAGATTTTATCTCATGTTGGGTAAAACCCAAATGAGACAAATCTGAGAACAACAAATTCCTTCAATTTACTCATAACTAGTGTTGGTTCCAAAGAGACAAGAATTCTTTCCTGTGTGCTTGAGATGGAAATATCTTTTCAGTCTTTTCACATATGATCTCAGATATCCATTTTGGAGCTATTTCCCTATTGCCCACATGCCAAAAACTTTTGCTCTCTCACATTTAAATCTCACAGCTTCAAAAAGGGAGGCTTCACATTTCAAATGAGGAGAAAATGTTAGGTCATATCAATCAATGTAATATTTGGAAAGAATACTTTTTAAAGTGGGTTATGACTGATTTATCCAAGAAGAAAACTCCAGAGAAGAGCTATAAATGCAAAGTCACCTTTAACTGTTCTCAGTGGAGCCTCTTTTCCTTGGCTTCTGTCCCTTCCAGCCCCTGGACTATCTGGAGCCCATTCAGCTTGGATCCAGTCTATCAACATGTTTTACTGGAGGCCCCAAACTGTACACAGCTTCACAAATCTGAGTTTAAAGTGCCAGATAAAGGGAAAAGTTTGTCTCTCATGGTCTACTCCCTTCTAACTACATGAGTTAGTCCACTTCTATACACCAGAGCATGCTTTCTCCTTCCTCTCAAGAAACCCTCATTTTGTTTTAAAATTTTTTCTTCAGAATAAAATATGTATTTCAAGCACTACTTTATGCTCCTATATATCCTTGAAGATTAATTTTTCCAGCTAGCTGTTTTTCTACAGCACATAGACTATGTCCTAAAGATAACCAACAAATAGAATTTTTAAAACGTGAAGGTAAAATTAGATTCCTTTTCATCTACCTGTTGTACACAATAGGAGAATTTATTAATTAAGAAGACATTTCCCTGCTTCCAGTTTTGTAAAAAAACAATCAGAAATTCCTATCTGACAGCAATTTCTTCTTTGGCTGAGAAGCTGTTGGTTTTGAATATATTAATGCATATATTAAAACAGATAAACACACAGTCTAATTGGGGGGAAAAAAAAACAAAACTTGAATGATCTATGAGACCCTTATGTTAGCATTAAGACCATTTCCTCTTGAAAGGAACCTGTCTCTACTCCATCATGTTATTCCCCTTTGTTATAATGACTGTCACAGCAGTCTCCCAGGCCTGACTTCTGCAAGATTTACAGACAACACCCCCTGACTCCTTACTGAGCTCAAAAAGTTTGCGTGATCAAAGCCACCTAACCAGGTTGGTACTGTGACTCAGCTGACCCTGCCTGCTCCTCTCAGAGAGGCCACGGCTGCTGCAGTGTTGCACAGCCAGAGCTGAGCAGCACACAGACCCTGCTGCTCCTGGAGTGATCACACAGAGCCTCATGGGCTGGAGCTCAGCCTCAGACACCCTGCCTGTGCAAAATGCCCACCAGTGTTAAAAGAAGTTGTTGGCATCCCCATGTTTGAAAGCACTGTGAGTATGAGAATACCCCGTTACTCTGCATTTTAGTGGCTGCATAAATTAATATGAACTGTCTTGGCACGGGCTCTGTTCCTTGTCTGAGTACTAAATACTGCTCAAGAGTGATTTCCAAGCCATATTTTCCACTCCCTCCAATGGACAGGATTATCCTTCTCCAAACGCCAAGCTTCAGAGAATTTCATTGGACCTCACATTTCCCCCATTTTCTGTTTGGCCAGCACATTTCTGCAGTAGGAGATCCACCACCGCCCCCTGAACACCATTTTCCCCTTTTCACATCCTGATGGCTAAAACAGCACAGAGCAGCACGTCTTGGGAGGAAAGCCGTGGCATATTGGGCACATTGAGCTGTCCCAGAAGAGCATTGGTTCAGTGGTTTCCTCAGAAGAGGAAAGGGTTTTGCCCCATATCTCAGTAGCCCTCAGCTGGCCCCCTCCCATGGGTCAGTGCCTGTCTTGTCCCAAAGCCCCACACAAGATGTGCTCCCTGAGACTCTGGCAGAGGGCAGGACCACTGCCCTGGACCTGCTGGCTGCACTCTTGCTGATCCAGCCCAACACGTCCTTGGCACTGCTGGCATCTGACTCAAGTTTCAGGGCTGCTAAAATGCAATCTGATAAAATAGCCCAAACTCCTCTCCCAGCACAGCAAGGATTTCAGTTTGACCCGAGCTCATCCCAGATTTTAAGAACCCAATTTTTGAGGGGGCCCTTCTGCTTTAGCATTTCCCAGGTCAGACTCTCCTATTAAGTACAGCAGCAAAACAGTTTTTATTTGTTTTTTTCCTTCTCCTACATACACATAGTGCTTCCACTGGCTGTGCCAAGCAGCAGGATAAAACTAAAGCAGACAGCCCAGAACCAAATACTAAAGATCTGCATATCAGATCTTAGCATCTCTAAGCCTGGTCTCTATTACAGACACAGGGACCTCACGGAAAATATTCTATTTCTCTGTGCTCAGTTTCCCATCTGTAGAATTAATATTACAGTATCTTCTTATTTTTTAATTTTTGTCTCACATATTTAAATTACAAAATTCAGTCTTGAAATTATTTCTAACCTGTGACTCTACAAGTCTTATGAAATACAAGAATTACAACAATACCTACTCGAGGCAAGCAATACAAAGAAAGGAATTAGCCCCATAGTGGCATTTATAAAGTTTTAGCAGATACCACACTTTGCAGGCTCTGGTTTTGATTAGGCAGCATGCTTGCTTGTGTTCCTTTTGACGAATCATTGCTGAAGCAGACACGTATATTTTTTTCCCTATGTATTTCCACTGCCTTGTGTGCAATTTTAGTGCAATGTCCTTTCTCAGAAAGGACAAATTCACCTCCATTCATCCACAATTCATGGAGAATTCAACACTGGAAATTTCCATAAGTGCAAAATGAACCTGTTTGACCTCAAAGTCCCTCGCACAATAAGTTTTGAGTCTGAAGATATGAGATTAAGAGAACTAGAAAAGCAAAACTCAATCCATTTCAGTTCCTGACATATTAAAATACAGATAGATATTTTGAATCTGTTTTTGTGATAAGTGTTCATAATTATATACACACACATTATATCTTCAAGCGGATCTTTTGTAGGGAAACAATTTTCATTTTGATGACTAATCTCACAAGGAACCTTGAAAAATATCTTCTGTCAAAAAATCAAAGACCAAACCAGACATCAAACAATAACATCAGAAAAATTTTAGTCACATTTCACCAGAGTCATCCCAAATAATTGTAAATGAATCACGGAATAAGGCTGACCTACCTGCTGCATCACTTGTGTGTAGGACCAAGGTTAAAAGTGTTTGGAGTTTGCCAGCCCCAGGGTAAATGCCTGTGTGATTTGGACAGTTCTCCTGATCTTTATCTTAGTTTCCTCATCTGAAAAAGAAAAATGAAAAGGTTTCCTCAGCAAAAGTAGTCCAGTAATACAGTTCAGCAAGGCATTACGTGAGCAACAGATACACAAACCCAGCAAAGGAAGGTGTTGATGATCCTAATAATTATGGGGAAATAATAACACACTCGATGCTACAATCTACAGAGCTTGCTCTCAAAGTGTTTGATATTGACTGCAAGTTCAATAATTATCTTAGCAGTTATGATACTACACAGAACAAGATCTGCATCTCTTAAAATAAAAGTAATTTGCCTTCTTTTCTTGGCATGCAAAAGATGGTGCCCTTACAGTGTCCCCTGGGGTGGACACTGAGTGTTCAGCAGTGCATCCACTGCTGCTGGAGCCACCCAGCTCGAGTGTTTGAGCACAACACCCCTTGCCACAAACACCATTTCACATGCCACAAATACCATTTTATTTATGGTATTAAATAGAATTTATTTATACCTGCAAGCATGCAACTATGAGAAATTATAAATAACCCTGGCTTTATGATTGAGTGACAATGAACAAAAAAAAATCTGTATCACAAAGCTTCATGTGCTGTTGGCCAAGAAGGGTTGTGTGTCTGCTGCACAGGGAAGTCCGTGGACTTGGAGCCAAACACCTAATGAGACAATTATGCCCTCACAGGGTCTTTGCCTTTTATCTCATTCAATGAGAGGTGGGGATGCATTTTTTGCTGTAACAGAGTGAAATGTTCTCTCCTGCTTTCCCTTCTTTCTTGCATGACAGCACCATCTGTTTATAAATACATCACTGAAATGACAATGCTCTGATGATGTACTAATATAATACATCATCAAAGTGCCATCAGTGATGATCTAATGATGTATTAGAAAGCTGTTTATCAAAACCCTGTTGCTCTGATGATGTATAGGTGCAATACATCACTGGAATGTCTTGCACCGGTGGCACTGCACTGATATAGACCTTGTGGGGAAAAATGGGTCCTGCAAGGATTCAGCAAGGCAAAATGCAGGCAGGTAAAAAAGGACAAGGAAGGAAATGCACAGTCAAATGAGTAAATGAATTAGATTCAGGAAGAGTCAAAGGTGAGGAGAAAGAGACAGAGGTTTTGGACAACTGAGTTTCTAATGAAATTGGACTCATCAGCTGCAGAGACAGACACTTGGTCACATTACAACTAGAACAGAATGAAAAAGAATACCAGGAAAGACCCAGATTAGTTATAATCTGTTTCACAGCTCAAATCCCAATTCCCTTTCACCCTTTCCTCTAATTCTTTACTGCAAATAGGCTCAAAATAAACAACTGGGTTTAAGATATGAGGTAGAACAAGAGTAATTGACCCAGAAAGCCCCATGTGCTTCACAAATTGAGTTTTAGAACACTTAAGTTAAAGGCTCCTCATTGTAGAATTTTTTGTTGTTATTGTTTCATTGGTTTTAGGGTTTTTGTACTTTCCACTGCCTGATCCTGCGCATCTAACTGCATCCTCCTCATGCAACACATTGCCTTTGTGACCAAAAGAGTGTGGATAAGACATGAACAGATAAAACAGAGGAGCCGAGGTTGGCACCATAAAGTGCCAGTCAAAGCTCACTGCCCTTCCCTCCAGTTTATAGCTGAACACGAGATTAAATGAATCTCAGGATACATAGTTTATGATTTTACTAATCAGCCCAAAACAATTCTCTTTAGCCCTCACTTCTCCTTTAAATGAGTGAGTGGATTCTGCTTGGGTTTTTTAATGGGTCTCCTCAAAAAGAGGACCCATATCAGAAATAACTCATTAATGCTGAGAAAAAAAGAAGAGTGAAGCATGAAAGATGCAATGGCTGCTCCAGCTGAGAAGTTCCCACACCTTTGCACTTAAACAATGTAAAATTTCTTGGAGTTGTTTTGTTGTTTGAGGTTTTTTTTTATAAAGGACATTTTTCTTGCAGACAGGCAGGAGGCAGCTGGGTTTGTTTTGCTGGTACAAAGTGGGTCTCATAAATTTTCAACAGCCATCATAGCAACAAGCTCATTGTATTTTTTTCTAACCTCATCGTTATGCATTTCAGAGAGGTTCTTCACAGGCTCACAAAGCATTTTTCAACCAGTGGAGGAAAAATGTTTTTAAGTGACATCCAATGGAAAAAATGACCAGGAAAGGGTAACTCAGCATCCCCTTTTGGCAAGTCCAGAACACATCTTATCAAAGGTGAAGCTTGGAGGTGCAGGAGAGATTTGTGCTCCTTCCACAGAACAGCCATGGGCCATTTTTGTGCTCAGGTGCTACAAAATTTAAAGCCATCTGTATTAACACAAACCTCAGAGTGTCACATTTTCTAGTGTGTTCCTAGGAGAGGAACATATATGCTAAAATTGAAGAACCCTAAAAGAGTCTAAATTTGCAATATTATCAACTAACTACCTTATTGTCTCTGCTATTTACTATTTTCATACTTCTAAGCCTTTAAGGAACATGTCAAAGATACAAAGCTGTCAGAAATCAGTTTGGTAAATTTACCAACTCAGGACAACCAACCCTTTTTCATATTAAACAAAAGCAAAGAACACTTTTCAACAGATCTTGTCATTTTCTGTTCATGAACACTCTTGCAAAAGAGCCTTTCTTGCCTTTGTCACTCAAAATTGCCTGTTCTTTCTCCAAAGCAAATTATTCTCTTTCCATGGACTGCTTAGTTACAAAGTACAAGTAAATCACACAATTCTCCTTGCAATGTATTTGAGTAGAATATATCATTTAGCATGTGCATATTTGAAGTTCTTTCTGTGACAGCAAAGCACAGAGATCATGCAATCAGAAAAAAAAAAAACAAAACCTCCAAGTCTTATGTACCCAACCTACATTTTTTACATCAAAGTACACAATGCTAACTCACTCACAGATCACTCTGTTTCAGGATGGATTTATTGTTTCAGGCACAAGTTTCCCAGAGTGTTGCAGGTATTTAAGAGAACCCAATTTTCTGAGGCAAAGACAATTCTCTTCCACAACTTGGGACCTGCGAATTTGGACATCAAAACCAGAATATTGAATACGAACATTCCGGCCTTGATGCTCAGAGAAAGGGAACTCAAATACTGGAAAACTGAAACGTAAGCACACAACCACAAATGTAAAAATTAAGTAATTAAAATCCTTATCCAGTGTTTCATCAAGCCTATTTCCAATAGCTTCATGGATCAGTGACAGAGCAACCCTTAGTGTTCAAGAGCTTAGACAAAGGCAGTATCTTCTCTTAGGTCAGATGATTTAAGGAAAAATAGAATAAAAACTTTGAAATTCTGAGCCTCCCCATGAAGTCTGAGGTTTATCAGGTAGTTCCTATTTCAAATGTGAATTTTCCCACTCTACAGGCTGCACTATTGCCCAGACTGACCCAGCTACAGAAGCTGCTTGGAGAGGCCTGGAGTTCTGGACTTGGATGGTAGAAAGAAGGTTTGGTTTTCATGCCTGATGCCCATGAAACATTTTCACAAGACAGAAGCATTTGTTTCAGTTTCACTTACAGGTACCAGTTTGAGACTTCGGGGCTGTCACAATTCATGGGAATACTCTCACTCCAGTGGCTGACCCTAAAGAAGTCCTTTAAATGTCACGAAAGTGAGAATTGTACACAATTGCTGTGTCTTTATTCTAAGGGCAGGAAAAGAGCAATTACCTGGATGGAATGATTTGTGTGATGTGTTGGAGGCCACTGAGCAGCTCTGAGCTAAACTGGAGGACAGAGAACCAAGCCAGGTGCAATAACAATCTTGTTAGGATTCACACTTTTCTCACAATTATTTTCACCTGGGGCCACTGCAAAGATGAAGAGCATGATCACTTTTCAGGGAGGAAGTAGGTGTTTCTCAATTTAACTCCTTGGCCCTTTGACAGAATGTTTGATTTAAGAGATGTTTTGAAGACATGGATTCCAGCAACACACACAGATTTGAAGGTTGGAGGGGAACTCCTAAAGAGTTATGGCAACTTGCCCAGAGAAACTATCAGTCACCCAAAGAGATGTCACACTGCCTTTTCCTGTCAGGGCCACCTGCTGTAACAGGATCCTGTACGTTATCTCTCAAGTGCTGAATCTGAAGTATTTAACAGTGGGTATCTGAGGAAAGAGCTACAGAGACAGTTATTAAGCCTGGCCCTTAAGAATTTTCTTCTGCCATTCTATGACTCACCTGAAATTCTGCTCATCATGCAGCCTAAAGGTTTCAATACAACAGCTATGAATAGGATTGCGTGGATTTTCTATTTTAGTGCTGCTCCTGAATAGACACAGCATGAGCAAGGCCACAGACACTTCTTGACACCAGCCCCATGCCACTGTGCCCTCAAAGCCCAACTCAAACCCACTGCACTCAGCTTGCAGGGAGGCTCTGAGGCTTGGCTGCTGGGGTGGGGTGGTTTGAGAACCAGCCCTGGCAGGGAGATTGGGCAGCCTGAAACCAGGGGCCAAACTGCCAGCGCCGCTGAGCAATGCCAGCATCAAACGGGATTTGCGCAAGGGCAGCAACACACTGATGGGCTAATTACAAATCAGCATCTGCCTAATGCTGTAAAATTGAAATTCTGATAGCTCTAAAGCAGCCAGAATCCTTGGAAAAGTGGGGGTAGGTATATGGCAAACTGGAAGAGATTTCTGGAATGCCAGCAAGTGCCAGCATTAACAAAGCCACGAGACGAGCAACGCTCCAGCAGTTTGAGCTGCCTGACCACTGAACTAAACCCTGCTGAGAGGGACTAACTTTTTGTCATTAATTACCAAGAGAGCAGAATTTAAGGAAGGATTGAGGCTTTAGTTAAATAAATGGAAAAAAGCTAAGCAGAAGGCAACACTTGTAGAACAGCTTTGTAAGGGTTTTTTTTTTTTCCTTTTAGAAAAATCCAGAGGCATACGACAACTTCACATACAACAGAATCAATGATTTACCACCTCATTTCATTTTTAATTTAATGGTTCTGTTCATTCATAAAATAGAAATACTACAAGGTGAAACATGGACTGAAATTTAAACACCTCATTAGAGTTACATATTATTTTGTCTACCAAATATATTGCTTTGTCAATGAAACATGCTGGTTTATGCGAGATCTCTACCAGGCTGTTACTTTACAGTTATTTGTTTGGGTTTGTTATTACTCTGCAGTTCCCTGATCTACATGTATATAATTTGGTTTATGTGTAGCACACTCAATGATATTATAATGATTTGTAAGGTATTTGTATTGATTTCACTTTGCAAAAAAGTCAAAATGCAATTAATCATAACAAAAAGAGACCTACTGCAATCTTTAGAGTTTCCTCCACAGGAAAACTTATTGAAAAGAGATGGGATCCAGAAAAACATTTTGGTTTTCACATTTCAGTTTGGCTTGAAAAATTTTGATTGCTGAAAATATTTGATCAATACTTGTCACTTCTGATTTGTCATTTCATAATAGCTGCAGATAAAATTCATTGTAACACAGAACTGAAGACTACCAAGATAATTAAGTGGATGTATCTAATCCATAAAAGTTCTATAAACAAAATGAATTCTCATGTTTCTAACCCTTTGAAGATAGAAATTACAGTATTAAAACAAATATAAATCTAATGAATGCAAAAAACAGTTTGACTTCTATGAAATTGCTCTTCTTTTGTTCAAACTACTTTTCCTTCAAAACTTTTCAGCAACTTCCCAGTTAAGCCTAACACCTGAACTTGAAAAATCATGGTAAACTGGAATTTTACATAGAGGAAAAACCATGATGAGTGTGCCAATAAGCCTCCATTTAATAATAAATGAGGTCTCTAATAAATCTGCTAAATAACCTCCTGGTTTCTATAGCTCTGTGCACTGGCAGCTATTACAGTGCTGGGGCAGATGCAAGCACTGCAGACAGAGCAGGAAGCCAAAGGATTCAGCAAAAATCAGAGTAAAAGAAAAACAGGTAACAATCAACACCAATCATTCACGTGTTGCCCTCCAATTTAACAAATCAGTGCTTGGGAACTCACATTTGGCATCAGCATTGCTCTGCCAAACCACCCTGTCTCCTCTGCCTGGGTGAGCTTTTCCTCAGATAACAGGAGCTGTTGTCAGACAGCTTCTTGTTCTTTTGAGCTGCATTTGCAAAGGGTGTAGAGGAACAAACTTGTCACCAGAGCAGCACATGTGCTGGGAGAGAGCACAATGTAAACAAGGCAAGTGCAGCTTAAGGGAGCTTCTGCTAGCAAGAGATGACAGATGAAATTTTAGTCAAAATAATATTGGTCAGCATCCCAGCAAAACCAAAACCCATAAACGAAGGAACAGCAAACAGAAGCCAGTTTTTTACCCAGGATTTACATTGTTATCATGCCAGCCAGAACCAAGTGAAATGAATCAATTGAAATAGCTGGTTATCAGCTCACAGGAGTTTCGAGCGGTGCCAGGGAGTAAGCCAGATGACCTGCTTGGCATGCATGCCCTCCTCCCCGAAATTCCTGTGCTCTCCAGCTGCCCCCAGCCTTCTCCAAGGCCTTGTTTGAAGGGTCAGCAGCACCTCAGAGCAGCCCAAGGGCTGTGTCTCCTGTGCCAGGTCTATAGATGGGAGCCAGGGCAGGAGCTGCATTTCCCTCTGTCCATAGCCTGGCCTCTCCTCCAGGCTTGCCCTGTCCCTATGGAAAAGCTTTCCAGAGCTGGAACCCTCACCCATCAGCAGAATCAGGCAGTTATTCCACATTATAAAGGCACCCCACCACCTCCATAAATGATACATATAACTGAACAAGAACTGAGGGACCTTTTCAAAAATTATATGTAAACTGCCTTTCCAGAGCTCAATTTTACCTTTTTTTTTCCAGTTTAATGGAGAATTGCCAAGCTTTTCAACAGCTTTCTCTAGGCTGCCAGGAAACTGAAATATCAGTAGTCAAAACCCCAAAATACGTTTAGCTAGTTAGGACTGTGCAATAACAAGGTCATGTTAAATTGGTTTTGCTAGGAGCATTTATTCTGCTGAAAAATAATAAAGACAGTATTTGCAACTATAATAAAAGCAATAATAATGGTGACAAACAGTTCCACCTGTTCCATTTCTTGTAAATTGGAGTTTGTGTAAGCCTATCAGAATAAGATTGGATTGTATTTTGTGACTTTCTCATAAAAGCAATAGAATTAACAGCTGAATCAGTAAATGAGAGATAATCAACTATTTTCTTTCTAATGCAAAAACCAATGTAAACCCGTATTACTGGCACTCACTATTGAACAACACTTTTTTGGCACATAAAAATCAACATAAATCTAAAGTGCACTGCAAATTAAGCCACGTATTTATGCAGAGTGAGTAACCTTGACAAAAAATATATTTAACAGAAACCAATAGAACTCTCTGACCCAACAGTATTTTATACCTGTAAATCAATGTACCTCCTATCTGGTATAATTTAAAAACATCAAAAAATGATATTTTGAAGCAGAACCAAATTTCTCTTCAGTTGATCTATTACAAGCAAACATTGATCTCTCCAGAACACCATCAGGTACTAACATGGGCAGCACTGAACATGGGTTAAAATCTGCTGCACAAAAGAAGAAATTGAGCCCTGCACACAGTAGGTGCATGCTTCCTGATCACCTTTGGTACCTTCCTGCAGTTCTACACGTTATTTTGGGATTCAGATGCCCTTTGGGTTAGCCATCCCCTGAACTCCTTGGGTAATTGACTTTCCATTCTGCTGGAAATGATGCAGCTACAAAAGGGCTGTAGCTAAAGTCACCACACAAAGCAGCCCCAAATTTTAAAAAAATGTTCATTTCCCTCAGCTAAAAACCTTCAGCAACAGAGTCCCTTCCAAGGAGAATAACTGCAAGCAGAAATTTTTCAAATGGATAAATTGAGACATGGGAAACTAAATTAACCTTCCCGAGATCTCAATGAGCCCATGTGAGCTTTGTGATTTCCCCAAACCAAAAATTAAACCAGTTTTCATGAACTTCAGGGCAAGAACAGCAATGAAAATACATTTTAAGAAGTCTGTTTAAAACTCAACTGAAAATAAAGGACCTCATCCTCCTGTAAGTTTGGGATTATCCCTGATCTTTTCTAAACCAATTCATAGACTTCAACTTATCATCCTTGATTTATGGTTTCAAAATTGTTAACCTAACTAATGAAGCAGTGAAATAATAATAATAAAGAATTTATTCTTGCCAGCGCAAACATCTAAGCCCAATTATTAATATTAATTTTTAGTGACATCAAAATGATATTCTGATTTCTAGCAGCAATCAAGTGGGTGAGTGGTGGGGACAATTTATCATGGAAGAAGGAAAAATGGTACATGCTGTCACATCATGTATCATAGAAGTATCAAAATTGCTATGGAAACTGTGCACTTTTTATAGAGTAGGCACATAAAATTCACATAATATGTCAGAGAATAAGTTATCACTGTCCTGAGGCTGTAATAAGATCTACACCCTTATTAGTGAAAAGTTTTGACAGATTTTGTTTATAATGAATACTCGTAGCCAATGAGTTTGAGTCAAAGTCACCCTTTTTTGACCCATCCACTTGCTTTCAGGTTTCTGTCTCCCTTAGATACAGGGAGAGTGCAGAGTAATATAATTTCCAATGGTTATTAGATTCCATTATAGTCACTTGTGATATGACAGGGAAATCGTCCATATTCAAAATTATTAGGAGGAAATACCATCTTAGTCTTGGATTTTATTCTTGTATTATACAGACCTATTCTTAGCATTTATCTGTGTTGTTTACAATTGGTTGTAGAAGAGAGAGCAGATAATTTAGGATTCATTGATAAGACTGCAAATAGAAAAAACCCCTAGGTTTTAGCACAAAATGGTTTAAAGCATTTCCTGTGAAGAACCTAAACACTGGAGCCCTTTGCCACCCTGATCTCTGTGTGACAGGTTTCTCATTGACTGACAGCATCTCTGATGGGTTAGGTTGGAGAAAAATGAGCTTGTTTAGGAGAGCAGAAGATACTACAATTAGGTTTTTGCAGTCCAGCGAAACAGTGACTGCTGAAAGAAAGGAAAGTGGAGAAAAATGGTTGCACGTGTAACACCCTGGGGTGCACGGGTACATTTATCACCTTGTTTTATATGACACACTGGATGAATGTTGATGAAGATTGTCAGCATCAATGTCAGGGAAAGCAATTCCATGAATAAAAGAGTCTGTGTTAAAAGACTCTCCACCGGGAGGAAATTCACATTATTACTTTATCTGCTGTTATCTGCTCTGCTCCATTTTGTAGGTTGTTTATTTATTAAAGATAATTTTTTTATAGTTTTTTTTAAACATGGGCTCCTGTTTACTGAAGACAGTGCTCTTATGGTAAGCACAGAGCAGCCAGACTGAAACCTTGGAAAATAATGAAGGTTTTAAAAAAGCCACTGAGCACACTACAGCAATGAGAAGCGCAGGACTGCACTACATGTAAATGTTATGTTTACATTGCTTACACATTCTGTTGATGTCCAATGTATGCACTACACTGTTCTACAGTAGTCCATTGTCATTAAATCTCATTTGATCAACTAACAAGAATTTTAATTCATATATATATAATCTTCAAATGATATAGGATACAGCTCCTAGAAACCTGAATTTTTGAAATAGTTACTGAGTCCTACAAATAACCCATCATTGTTCATTAAAGCAACAAAAACAAGCTACACTCAGCAATTAAAAAAGCAACAGACAATAGAAAATCCAAAGCAAACCAGAAACAAACAAACAAACAAAAAAAACCCCAAACAAACAAAAGAGAATTACCTAATGTACTCCCAAATTTCTTCAGTAGAAACACCACATAAACACCAAATTTTTGAATATATTCTGGGATGAAGATGGACCCACCCAACCCCAGCCACACTCTTGTGGAGCAATGCTCTCTGTCATGCTCACCTTTGGCCAGGACGCCAGGGCCCAGAGACCTCCCTTGTGCAAGGGATCCTTCCCTTTGCCCCCCAACATTGCCATGGTCTGCTGCCCCTTCACCTCTTCCTGGACACCTCCCTTGCAAGGCATGAGCAGGATTGGGTGTTTTGCCTGAAAGGGCCTCCGCAGTGTGACAATAAAATGAAATTAAAAGCTCAGAACTGTTCCTCCCAAAGTTACAGCATGACCAGAAGAAGGGCCCAGCTCTGCCCCAAGCCCAGTGATTTTCACAACCACTGTTGTGACAGTTCTGTTCTCCACCTTCCAATCCCAAAACACCCCCCACGCTCTGGGTATTTCCATGGGCTACGGGGAGCCCAGGGATAGGGTCTGACCCCAGTGTGAGCAGGTTTTTGCTCACACCTGTATCCACAAGACCCTGAGTTTTCAGCACTTGCAGCTTCTCCTCCAACCTGCAACCTGAAGGGATAACCACTGGGGAAGGGCAGCTCTGCATTAATGAGGAAGGATTGATTTGTTTTGACTGTGCAATCATGGAAACTTCCATTGGGTGAGGATACCAGCAGGATGAAACCAGAGATTTCATTTTGCAACAAACTTTTGCTAATAAATTCTGAAAACTTAGCCTATTTTCGACTAGCTGTGGAAAGACAAACTTTTGAGACAAACTGCTTCACTGAAATTTCATTTTAAGGGTTATAATTTTTATGGATATCTTACTTGCATGTATCTATACCCCCTATTAAATGCACAGCATACACATTTCAACATATTTAAGGATATTTAATGAGTTTAATAAACTTAAAGGGATGTTATATCTGTTCACTCCGTAAAGATTGTTTATTTCAGGAAATAAACCATTTTGAAATGAGTAATATGACTTTTAGAGTTATGACTACCTCATTCAATTAGTTTCTGTAATTACTGTCATTCCACACAGTATATGCAGTATTAAAGGAGAGAATACATTTTGAGGAATTACAGTGTAGGTGTACAACAGTTATTGTTAATGAGCCATAAACTTTAGTCTCCTGCTCTGTAAATTCATGCCAGTGGAAAGTAATTTGGCAAAATAAGTCAACAGTTACAGTTGGACAAATACTGTTGTATTTTAATATTCTCTGAGATTATTATCCTCTAGCGCATTTCATACCATTTATTTTTCCTCTATATTTTAAAACATCATCCCACTTCTAAAAAACACATTGTGAGAGATGAAAGCAAGATCTGAACAGTACTGAATTCTCCCTGCTCAGTTGCATGTTACCTGGACTAAAACAGACTTTGTAAGACACTTTCACCTCCACCCAGTTTTGCCTTAACTGAATTTCAGACATAATAAAGGACTAATTAAACACAATCCTACATTTTCACAACTCATAGATTTAGACTTTGTTTACATAAGCAAGTGGCACAGGTCAGCAGGAGCAGAGCTAGGAAGGAGGCAGTACTGAGGCCCAAACAAAAATCACTGGAAAACTGATAATTCTGATTAATGATTTTTCACTTGGAGTCCATGCTATGCAGTGCCTTTCAACTGGGAATAATTCCCACTTCACAAGATAAAGTTGATTGTATTTTTCTGACAGACCCTCTTAGGAAATATGTGCATCTGCCAGGTTGGGAAGGTGAATGTCATACCAAGAAAGAGGAAAAAAAATAATTGCAAGTATCATCATTTGCATTCTGCCCACAAAACAGGTAAATAATAATTAATGTTCTGCCTACAGGAGAAGTTTGGAATTGTCGGGCATCTCCAGAACCTGGCACTGAACAGCCATACTCACTACACTGATGAACATTAACAGAGATTGTTCTGTAATACACACACAGACCATGATAAAACATTCATCATCTTAAAAAAAAAAGAAAAAAGAAAATCAGGGTGCTGCCATGTCATTCAAAGGAAGAACTTTGATCAGTATTTTCTTTGTTTCAAGTTCAGGGAATCACTACATACAGATTAAAATTAGTAAAGAACAGCAACCATATTCTCTATGTTGATACACAAATACAAGCTGTATTTTTCCTGTACTGTCAACTCTACATGTAGGATACCTGAGGCTCAAACTCAAAAAAACCCCACTTTTTAGAGGATCTTTTACCCTTTGCTACATAGTTCAGTGGTACAGGAGAGATGCTTTTAGTCAATTAGACATTGTCCAGGAGAAGCCAACTATCTCAGAGTTCACTCAGTTGCCAGTAAAAGTTCAGTATCACAGTCAGTATCCCAGAACACCACACACCAAGAAAGAGAAACAAGAGAAAAACCCAGACAACTTCCATTCTGACTATTTTAATTACTTTAATAATCTCTTTAATTGCAGAGCTGGCTTACAGAGAAGCAATAATGCAAACAGCACATTGCTCAGTTTTTCTTACTTTGCACATCAAAAATGCATATTCAACCTTACCAAATGAAGGATTCACAGCATCAGCAGTGGTGCTTTGTGAGCAACATTCCAACCGTACAAACAGTAAGCACAGAGCCAGCAACTTACGAGCTACAAACTAATTCAGATTATCCTTTTCCATCAATGCATCTCCTTCCCTCAAAATGTATTTCTTGGCTCTCCTGGAGTTTGACTTGAGCATGTTCCAGAGAAGTCTTCTTTAGAATATCTGTTGGCTTTAAGTTTTATTTTTCTAGGAAGTAATTGTTGTGCTATAGGCTACACAAACAAATACATCTCAATTGGCACTCAACTTCAAGAAAAACCAAACCAAAACAACTCAATCACGGAAGCAGCAGACTACTCAGCATTTCCTGGGCGCTTATGCACCTCATGCACTCTTTCTCCAGGTCCTTGCATACTTCCTGCTGCAAGCTCTCAGAGATGAAAAATGACACATTTAGGGGATGACTGAGCACTCCCCAAATGTAAAAAATGGCAGAGCCCACAGCTGCTCAGCACAGCTGGCACAATAATTGGGAAGCTCCTGGGTGCTCCCTGGCCTCACCCCTCCACAGCAGGGCTGAACCAAATGAGAACAGGGAGAGCACAAGGCTTGGTTTGGGATTTCTCTCTCCTCACTAGGGTATGACCGTGGAGTGAGAGATTCCCTCAATTCTCTCACTGCGGGAACCCCCAGGCACCCTCCACCCTCACTGATAACACAAATTCCTGTTTATCCATTGGTCTCATTTCCCCTCCTGCCCACCAGTCACCACCAGAGCCCTGGGGCTGATAAACTGCCCCAAGTGCCCAGAGGTGCTGGCAAAAGCTTCTCAAACATCTCAGCAGAGCACCCAGTTGAGATCATGCGTTGGAACACTCTACCTCTCCTTCCCTCACCTCCCTTTCTTTTCAGATACTCCACAACAAACGGAATCAGATGTGGCTCTGGCAGGCTACACCTGCCCCTGCTTTGTCCCTGAAGGGCCACCCCAGCCCCAGGCAGCCAGAAAGTGACAGCAAAGGGTTTGGGATCTGCATTTACACTGGCCCTGTAACCCCCACTTGCCACATATGGTGGGGAGGGAAGGGTGGCAGATGTTCTTCTGAACCACAGGCTAGAGTGGCAGCTGCTGAGGGGCTCTGCTACACCCAGGGGGCAAAGACTTCTCTCCAAGTCTCTTTCCTGCCTTGCTTTCATGCCCCACTCTTGGAAAAAAAAATGCGAGCAGCAGTTGAAAGCAAGCTCCATCAGCTTTGGAGGAAGCAAAAGGAACAAAGAGCTGGCATATTGTATCTATACAACAGTTTGGGTAAAAATTCCCAGTTCGTAATTTGTCCTTTCATTAAGCTATAATTCAATAAATCAATTAAAGTACAATTCAGTAAACAGTGGAACTGAAATGCACCAGTACTGCTTTTCAGTGCACAGCTGCTGTTCTTTATGGCTTCAGAGCTGAAACACCACTATTTGCATCAAACAGAGCAAAAATGGGAGCTCCCCTCTCTGACATGACAGAAATCTTCATTTGTAATCATTTTTGTTATTTGCTGAAGAGGAGTTTTCAGTCACTCACTCTGGCAGTAGAGAAACTGCAGAGAGGGCAGTGAATTAATACAAACACTTGGATCATGTTCTGTGTGCCTCAAGGACTGAGCTCCTAAAACCAACTTCCCTTCCATCTAACAAAGATAATTCCTGATATTTTACCATAAGACCATGCCCCCTTCAACCTCTACCTCCTTATGCTTTATCTCCTCATATCATAGATCTCCAACAAGTTCTACACTAAATCTCTACTGTGCATTCATACAAAAGAAGGAATAAACCATGTCAAATGCAAGTGCCTCCACAAACAGAAGCTCTTGTCAGATAAAGCTGCATCTATACATAAATATATTCACAAAGGAATTTTGTAGCATCTGGGAACCTAGATGAAAATAAAGAGATTATAAAAATTGGCCCCATTGAATCATAAGCAACAGAGGAAATGCACTCAACTCCTCCTTCACACCCAGCTGGCATTTGAGAGAGTTTGGGTGAGCCCAGGTAGAATTTTGGAGCAGAGTGCTGGGCTGCTTGAGAGTTTTGTGCATACCCAGGGAGTTCCAGGCAGCAGCATGCCAATACACAGAATTATCAGCACATCAAAGGCATTATATTTATCAAACCCTGCCACAGCACATTTACTAGCTGTATGATGGATGTTGTTGTAGCAAGCAAGGAACACTTTGATGTACATGGCCTTCTTTGATTAATGAGGGCTCTTGCTGAGAAGCTGCATATGGAGTAAATTACTCTTTTCAAAAATGGCTGATTTGCACTATTGTACTAATTATGTCACAAGCTCAGAGTCAGTTCCAGACTCAGTCACCCAAAATAAAGAAATAAAAATTCACATATACAGGTCATGATTTTGTCACACGTATGCATCAGCTCAAAATCCTCAAGTCCTAATTAAATTAATTTAGAGTTTCTTTTTTTCTGCAGAGAGCACCAGTAAGCATTTCCTTCCTCAGCTGAAAGCTTCTTCAATCTAGTATATTGGTAAATAATTTCCTTCTCAGAAATGAATGCCATTTTATAGTTAATTCCACTGCACTTATGAGAACATTAGAAGAACTCTAAAAACATTTCCATTTTTCACAAAAACCCCGCAAAACATCCAGCCCAAAAGGCAAACCCAAAAACCCCCAAAGCTGAGGGAACCACAATACACAAAGCATGCCTCTTAAAAGCCTTTTCTAAACTAATTCTACCAGCTAGAGAAACGCTACAAAACTGAAGTTATTCCATTAGCCTTGAGTCTCTAAGCATGTGGTGCCTTAAGCAATTTATCCACTTAGCTGCAACAACAAAAGTATTTCTTTGAGAGCATGAAAGCAGTGTTAACGTCCTTAAAATTTTGAACAGTAAATATTTTATCATGTTAATTACGTATATTTGCAATCTCCAATTTTTCATTATAGGTGGCAGAATCATTACTTTGCCCCGATCACATGGAGTGTACAGAGGGAATTTATCTTCGGACATATAAGCAGGATGAAAGGAAGTGCCAAATCAGCATTGAAGCCCATGGGGAGACACTCCACTGAGGACAAAATGGTTCCTTAAGTGCACTTTCTGTTAGAAAGTTCAGATTTAATCCAACTTGGGCTTCATAATTCAACAGTTTTACTCAACACTTTTTGCTGCAGTTGCATGACAGCACATGAACTACCAAATAAAAAAGAAGAAATAAAAGGAATAGCTCACCTTAACCCTATAGCTTGGGCAATAAGATGTCACAGGACACCCTGTCAGGCCACACAAGGTAAGGTTTAAAAAGCCTTGTCAGATTTGCACAGAACCACAGAATGATTTGGGTTGGAAGGCATCTTGAAGATGATTTTGTTCCGCCCCCTGCCACGGGCAGGGACACCTGCCACTGTCCCAGGTTGTTTCAAGCCCCGTCCAACCTGGCCTTGGACAATTCCAGGGATCCAGGGGCAGCCCCAGCTCCTCTGGGCACCCTGTGCCAGGGCCTCCCCACCCTCACAGTAAAGAATTTCTTCCCAAAATCCCCTCCAACCCTGCCCCTGTCGGGTTGAAGCCCTTACCCCTTGTACTGGCAATCTGTACCATTCAGGTGAGGGATTGTTTCATCTCAATTGAACAAAGACTTGCACCTGGCACTTTCAGTTTCACATTTCTAGAGCACCTATGAGGTTTCCATGGGCTCCAGTCAGCCAGCTCACACAGATCTGAACCAGACTGGATGGGTGCAAGGTGTGCTCTCTAGAGATTTCTACACCTACTTCTGAATTACTGCAAGAAAGAGACAGATTCTGTGAAAGGTATGGTGTCCATAACAACATTAATTTCCATTTTTTTCCACAACGCTCTTTCCATGAAAGCAGTTCTCCAGGTACGTAAATTTATATTGGGTCTCTTGAAAACATAATTCAGAACACCTGCGCAACAGTTAGGTGTTTCCAAGTTGTTTAGAAGGTAGCAACTTCACAAGTACCAAATCACCGAAGAGACTTGGCTCTTGTCATAGAACAAAAGTTGGAAAAGATTGTTTCCAAAGCCTTACTGGATTTGATAGAAGTAGCCACAAAGGGAAGTTATGAGGGGAAGGAGCTGAGGAAGAAGGGTGCTCAGATCTTGGGCAGGTCACCCTGGGCATGCATCTGGAAGGTTGGGAGCTCACTGTGGGGAACTGCACTCACAGCCAAACACAGCACAGCCACCAGGCAGCCCCTGAGGGGCTCCACAGACCTGCTAAAAACTTGTGTAAAATATCACCTACTAACACCAAAACAATCCTATTTACAAGGCATATCAAGCAGGTGGAGCTGTATGAGGCACACCACGTTAGAATGGAAGAGAATGGTCAGCCTGGAGCTGCTGGCTGAGCAGCAAACAGCAGGAAGCTCTTTGGTACTGCTAGCACAGAAAGGAAACGTTAAAAACAATAACTTTGTATTATGCAAAACTGTTCTTGGCTCTCATTTTGGTGTAATTTCACTATCTGCTTCTTCTACTCCTGAATTTCTTTAAGAATAGGTTATTTTTTCATGGATTTAAAACATTAGGGGTTAACTATCATGTACAGAGCATATTATACCTTATCTACCCATGTAAAAACAGCACATTACATCTGGGTGTGCTGATGGTTCTTTGGAAAACTCTGAGGTTTGCTCAATTCCTCCTCCAAGTGCAAGTGCAGCTCTGCAGAACAGCTGAGACAACTCAGGCTCCAACTTCCAGGACAGCTCACAGCCTGGCTGCTGCAAGCTCTCCAGGAGAGAGAACACCTCAATTTATTAAAAATAATCATATTGTAATGTGTTCTTAGGTCTGGTTTAGAAAAGCGTTTGTAATGTTTAAAGGTTTGGTTTAAATCCAGAAACTGAACTAAAATTAAGTCAGGAACCTTCAATAAGCCATTATATTATAAAGACCTTTACTTCTGGTCATCACACTGAGAAACTTTGTGTTAAGTAGTTAAAGCTTGGCAAACAAACAGATTAAAAGGTTCTATGAAATCTTGCTTAAATCTCAGAAGAAGATGAGAATATATCTTACTGACCATAACTGATATTTTCATCCCCGATTTTCTCTGACTGCCTGCCAGCCTTTGAGGCCAAAGGCAATGGAGACGACATTGTCTGCTGTAGATGACAATTCCACCCCCCAAGAATATTTCAGACAAAATGTTTTTGCCCAAAAGTTTTTCCAAAGTCAAAGTTTAATATTTCATCTGTTTCTTATTCCTGAGCCAAGAACATCTGCCTGTCAAAACTTTCCTATTACTTTATATAAAATGAAAGTACATGATGCCAATCCTTTTGCTGTTTCCCAAGAACCCCTGCCATTAATTTCCCACACTAGGCAAACTAGGAAATTAGTTTCCAACTCAAAATTGGAAATACTACAGAGGTATATGCTCAGATGATAATATTCTGTTGTAGAGAGATGTCCAACCTGATTCTTGTATTACAAACAGTGTAAAATAAAATAAATGAAACTATAAAGAGTAGAAGTTCTGCTAGAAGACTGAGCTCAAAAAACTGAGAGTACATCAAACGCAGTAGACAAAAGGATCTAATGCTGACCTCATATTAGTTGCAAACTGCTGGATCAGCCTGCTCCCTGCAAAGTCACTCATTTGGCTTCAGGGCATTTTAAATAAGCTTTAATGCTGGAATTGCTACTGTATAGCTGGAGAATAGCAAATGTTGACTTTAAAAAGCAAAAAAAATAAAAGCAAGTTGAGCAATTGCAAGCTGGCAAATCCAACAATGGAACAAGTTCTGAAGAGAGAAAAATTAATGATTTAGAGGATTGTGCCTAAACTGGGACAAGAAAATTGAAAAAACTGAGAAGGGAAAAACAGACACATGAAGGCACTTAGAGCAGGACAAGTATATGTAGATTAGCTAAAAGTTTGTGTCAATTATTAGAAAAAGGGATTTTAGCAATTAGAATTGTAACAGTCTGACATAGCTTTCTGATTGGCATGGAGAAAACGACACAAAAATCCCCAACAAAAAACGACACTAAAAAAACCAACAAAACAAAAACCAACACTAAAAACCAACAAAAATGACACTAAAAAAAATTTAAAAACAAACAAACAAAACAAACAAAAAAACCCCAAAAAACATTAACAAACTCCTGCCATCCTGCTTGGACAGTGTGCACTACCCAGGAGGCCTCTCCAGCCACGTGTTCCAGGTTATCTGTAGTTTGTCTGAGAACCAGGGTTCATGTCTGTGGCTGTCTACCCAAGCAGCAAGGAAGGAAATTCTGGCTTTCACAAGGAGTGCAGTTTTTTGAGGACAAAATGATATTTTGTAGTTGTCGTGTATTTGGTTCTGGGGAGTAATAAATATGATAAGAGGCATAGATGTTAATTTATTGTTAGTAAGACAGAATTTTAGCAATTATACTCAGTATTTATGGGGATCTGAGCTGAAGGAAAAATAAAGGGAAGGGAGGTGGGAGCTATCAAGAAGTAGGAAATGAAGCATCTCACCCAAGGGTCTTTTGAGATCATAGAGCCAAACTGCCAGGTGCCAGCCCCTGACCCAGGAAGGACTCTGGGCATTGTTTATTTTGCCCTGGGCCTCCCAGTGAATCTGTGCTAATGCTGCAGAACTGCAGTGAGCAGAGCAGAGGGGCTTGGAGTCCATCAGCCAAAGGCAGGACAGGGCACAGGGCTGCCCTCTGTGTTAGCACTGGCACCAAGCCCAGCCAAGCACAGAAGTGAAACCACCTGGTTTTACCAGGAAAAACTGACACCAGGCTGGCTCTGACCATGATAAATGGATAAGCCAAAGGTTGAAATCCTAATTAACTAACATATTTTCCAATTATTCCCATCTTCCATCACTCTGTGGTGTCAGGAGAGGCTCAGAGGCACCACACACCCCTCACAGGCTGGTTTGCTGGGATGAGCAGTGCAAGGGGGCTCCTGCTGCAGCTCCTGGGACTGAGCCCAGCACAGGCTTGGGCATCATTTCAGTACTGCAAGGAAGTTAATAAGGCCACTTACAGTTTACAAACTACCTCCACTAGCATTGACCATTGTAAGCCTCAAGCAAAGCTGTCATGAGGCTTTTGTAGGGGAAACCTTAAGGGCTTTGGCTAAGGCTTGCTGTCAGAAAAATGCTTGAAATGAATTCAAATCACCAGGCTCCCTTACTGAAGGTCAAACACAACATTTGCAGCTGGAATTGCCAACACAATAGAAACATGAGGGGAAAAATGAAGACTACCTGAGAGGAAGAATCTCTGCAAGTGCTTTACTGGCACCTGGGGAAGAGGAAAATGGGAGGGGGCAGGCAGAGCCACAGAGCCTATCAGAAAGGGGAAACTGTGAACCTTCATTCAAAACAGCAGCTAGGCCAAATATCTCTGAATTTACTTTAAAGGTTGAGTCAGCCCATGCCAGGGCTGCAGGAGGAACCAGGTCTGACCATCTCCCTGTCCTGTGCCCCACAGTGGGCAGGCTGTCTCCTAGGGAAGGGAAATCTCCCCATCCAGCAGGATAAAGGAGCCCTGAGAGCTCCTGGCAGGCAGCCCCATGGCCCTTCCATAGCCCCCATCAACCTTCCCCCAAGAGAACGTGAAACCCACCCAAAATGTGGCTGTGGGTGTCCTGAAGAGCCAGGACATCCTAAGGGAGGTGCTGTGCTGGATAGCAAAAGGGTCAAATGGGAGGAGAGAGCAAGTTTTCCCTCTTGGCTTGTCCACAGCACACTGCCTGGCACAGGAGTGACTTCCAGGAGGCTCTGGTGCCCTTATGTTACACCTACTCTCCTTACAGAGATCGGCAGCAACGAGAAAGCTTCAGCACTCAGCAAACATTTGCTGTGGGGATGTTCCACAGCTTAGCTCACACAGAGCTCAGCCCGGACAGGAGGGTGATCCCCTGACCCAGCCATGCGCAGAGCTGGGGGCTCTGCTGTCCCCAGACCAACGAGAGAGCTCTGCTCTGTCTGTGCAGGAGCAGAGGAGCCGCAAAGCGGCCCCAGAGCCCCGGCAGGGCTGGCCACAGGGCCCTCACTGGGCTGGGCATCGCTGGGGCTCCTGGGCAGGAGCAGAGGGTGGTGACAGCCCAGGGAGGCTGTTCTGGGCCTTTCAGACCCATCAGAGCGGGCAGCTCATCACCCTGACACTGTTCTTTAACTTCAGTGTGAGAGCGCAGAATTAAAAATTAAAAAAATAAAAAATCAACCACATTTAGTGGAACTAATCACCTCACTTTGTTTCTTAAATAATTCATCTTTTAGGCTCAGCCCTGGCTAAAGGCCCAGATTCAGATAATTTTTTCCATTTTCCTGATCCAAATAATACAGTTATAAAGAAAAGCATTAAGAGAGACACGGCAAATTTTCTCCACTCAAAAGTTCAGCCCTAGTGCATATATTTTTGAGCATTTCTCTAGAAAAGCTGTCTTGAACATTTATCTGAATTTGTATTTAAAAAAAAAGTCAGATTCTTGTTTGCAGTGTGCCAAGCTTCAAACCTTCTGGATAACCAGATGTGTGGAAGGCAGAGCCAGGGCTGCAAGTCCAGCACCTGTGAGTGCTGAGTCAGCAGCTGCTCACCCCCCAAGAGTGAACAAGAATAATAGAATTGGCCCCTGGCACCAGAATCAATCTATTAACCAATATGATCTGGAGACCTTGGGTCCTCCCTCATATTTTCTACAAATTGTATTGCTTCTTGGTGAAAGCAAAATCCTTATGGCACTGCTATCTCAGGATCACAGCAGCATTTTTCATACTACCTTCCTGCATGATAAGAAACTAAAAATATGAAAATGAAACCAGATATCAGTTCATAGCGGGGAGGAGAGGAAGAAATAAAGGCCTATGAGCAAAGAAAAAAAATGAAGAAATGTATTTTCTCCTATTAAAAATCCTAGAATTTTATTAGAGTATGTTAAAAAAGGGTACAAGGAAAAGTTATGCAGGCATCAGTAGTTACAATGAAGAATCCACATGTTTTAGAGAAATTATAGGGTAACACAAGAAATTTATACAGCTGACTAGGACCCAGCTCAGAACATTGCTATCTCACAAGCACTGCATAATTCAGCTGGCTAACCTACCCACATGGGTCAGGGTAGCTGCCAACCACCCCACAACCCAAGAAGACCCTGTTCAGAACTCAGTGTTTAAAGGAGCTAGAAAGAAGATGGAGAGAAGAGTCAGTTTCAAAAGGCTCAAGTTAGTTTTGAACTTGACAAGCTTAGAGGAAAAATCCTGAAAACTCCTCCATGAATGGTAACGGCTCCTGCCCTTCCAGTAAAGGATGACAACAGACTGTGACCCTGAGCAGGAGCACTTAAGATGCTCAGAATAATAGAAAATGTCACAAAGAAAGCACAAAGCAAACACTTTTGGTGAGAAATCACTATGGCCCTTTAGCATGAAGTAGCTGTTTAGAAATGCCCAGCTGCAGCTGAACTTCTGGTGACTGTCCCTCTCAGAATAACTTCCCAAATAAAACAGTTTATTTGCCCTCAGGATGAAATCTGCTTCCCTAACTCCTCATTTTTTTTAAAAGAAAGTTGAAATTATCCCAGTTGAAGTGTTTTGGAAACAGAATATTGAATATGTTTGACCTCTTGCAAAGTCCTCTTCACCCATTTTGAAACTGACCATTATTATTAGCAATATTGATATCAGCAATAAAACATTAAAAGACAAAATTAACATCTTATTCTCCCATAACAGTTTCAATCCCCATTATTTCACCACCTTTTATTTTTTCAGAAAATACCACAGCACTCATTCCCTTGAAAGAATGCCCTGGATGTTCTCCTTTTTGGTGGGAATGTAAGAAATAGGAATCAAGAACGTGGACTGACCCATGAATGGGTTGAATTGAGGAAACCATACAAAAAAAAATGGGTGGGGAACTGAGTCCACAGAAGTCGAGTCCAATAGGAACTTTGAAAGATTGCAGCTTAAAGAGAAGGAAGATTGGGCCCAGCCCACTCCCAGGGCAGAGCACAGACACAACTTCAAGTGGTCCAAAATCACCTGAGCAGTAACAAGAATAGAATTAGCTGCCATTATTCCTAGGAATAAGAAAGGTTGATCCAGTAGACAAAGTCAGGATTTTGGAAAATGATCATTTTAGTTGAACCTGGCAGCCACTTCACCAGCCAGCAATCATTGCATTTTATTGTTGATTCTCAGGAAATGCAAGACTATCCAGGAAAACATTTACTTTTATCTTTTCTCTCTGCATCTCCTGACTAAAATCTGAAAACCAGTAAAGTGCCTTTTCTTTACTTGTTAGAGTAGCCACAGGTTGCCTTGAAACCAGTGAGCCTTGCTGCAGCACTGCATTTGTTTCCTTTTAATAGGAACCAAAGCCTAAATATCACATTTGGCTATGCTGCCCTTTTGCAAATAAACCCTGAAGGAACATGAGGAGCAGATAGTGCAGTTCAGGGCTCTGCAATGCCTGCAGTAGCATCAGTCTATGCATCTCACTGAACCATGCCATTTAGCAAAGGGCAGAGAGAGGAACAGACAAGGAAAAAAAAAACCCTCATGCTACACCCAAGCTTAATTTAAAATAATAATAATTTTTTAAAAAATTAAATATTCAAGACACACAACTGACCATTTTCTCCTTCCTGATGTTTTATTTTTAGCACCCTTTTAGCCATTGTGTGGTCTCTGACAGCTTAGTTGTTCAACTCAATTTTTAAATCTCATTAATAAAACACAAATCATGTTCAAAGAGCATTTTAGGAAGTGAAAAAGTAGATTTCCTTTATTAAGTCCCACAATCCTTTTCCCCTCACAGGTGGCCTGAAAGCAGCTTGAAAGCACATCTCCCTGTCCCACCAGACTCAGTTTCTCATTCTCCCCTGTGTGGTTGGTCCCACTGGGGAGGATTTGTCCCAAGAGGCATCACAGTCCTGACTCTGCCACCTTCATTTGTGTCAGAGAGTGCACCACACCACAGCAGCTCACTGGGAAAGGCAAAACTACTGAAAAACCAGAAAGGACTGAAAGGAGCACCCAGACCGAACTCCAGGGTATAAAACACAGCCCAGCTTGAGCAGAGTGCTGAGCTGGGTCCCTGGGCATGGAATGTTTGCAAATGATGCCATTTCCAGCCCTTTAGAGAGCAGCTGATTCATAAGAACAGAAAAGCCTGGGGACCAAAGAAAAAACTGCATTCTTTTGTCTTTTCTTCTCATAGTACCAAACATTCCATTTTTGTAATAAAATACTTTAAAATGTTCTGAGGAAATAAAACAATAACTACTCACATTTACAATTATTTTAAACTAAAGGAACATAGAGCTCTACGGACAGCACCAGAGACCAGAAGTCTCATACATCCCTTTGTGGTCCAACCCCTGTAACAGAGACTCACTTCAGTGAATCTAAACCTTTAAATCCACACAACAAGCCCAGTTATTAAGCTTATCATTTCACACTGAACTTCTCAGGGAGCTCAGTTTTCTTTTATGGCCAATACTAGGAAATAGCTTAACTTTGGGCTATAATTTCTCTAGAACTTTGCATCATTCTGGTATCTTTTGTGGCACTGATTCTGTGGCCCAGCTGCCCTTTTCAAAGGAAGCAAAAAACAAAAAAAAAAAAACAAAAAAAAAAACAAAAAAAAGAGAGGGGGAAAAGGAAGGAAGGGAAAGGAAGGAAGGGAAAGGAAGGAAGGGAAAGGAAGGAAGGGAAAGGAAGAAAGGGAAAGGAAGAAAGGGAAAGGAAGAAAGGGAAAGGAAGAAAGGGAAAGGAAGAAAGGGAAAGGAAGAAAGGAAAAGGAAGAAAGGAAAAGGAAGAAAGGAAAAGGAAGAAAGGAAAAGGAAGAAAGGAAAAGGAAGAAAGGAAAAGGAAGAAAGGAAAAGGAAGAAAGGAAAAGGAAGAAAGGAAAAGGAAGAAAGGGAAAGGAAGAAAGGGAAAGGAAGAAAGGGAAAGGAAGAAAGGGAAAGGAAGAAAGGGAAAGGAAGAAAGGGAAAGGAAGAAAGGGAAAGGAAGAAAGGGAAAGGAAGAAAGGGAAAGGAAGAAAGGGAAAGGAAGAAAGGGAAAGGAAGAAAGGGAAAGGAAGAAAGGGAAAGGAAGAAAGGGAAAGGAAGAAAGGGAAAGGAAGAAAGGGAAAGGAAGAAAGGGAAAGGAAGAAAGGGAAAGGAAGAAAGGGAAAGGAAGAAAGGAAAAGGAAGAAAGGAAAAGGAAGAAAGGAAAAGGAAGAAAGGAAAAGGAAGAAAGGAAAAGGAAGAAAGGAAAAGGAAGAAAGGAAAAGGAAGAAAGGAAAAGGAAGAAAGGAAAAGGAAGAAAGGAAAAGGAAGAAAGGAAAAGGAAGAAAGGAAAAGGAAGAAAGGAAAAGGAAGAAAGGAAAAGGAAGAAAGGAAAAGGAAGAAAGGAAAAGGAAGAAAGGAAAAGGAAGAAAGGAAAAGGAAGAAAGGAAAAGGAAGAAAGGAAAAGGAAGAAAGGAAAAGGAAGAAAGGAAAAGGAAGAAAGGAAAAGGAAGAAAGGAAAAGGAAGAAAGGAAAAGGAAGAAAGGAAAAGGAAGAAAGGAAAAGGAAGAAAGGAAAAGGAAGAAAGGAAAAGGAAGAAAGGAAAAGGAAGAAAGGAAAAGGAAGAAAGGAAAAGGAAGAAAGGAAAAGGAAGAAAGGAAAAGGAAGAAAGGAAAAGGAAGAAAGGAAAAGGAAGAAAGGAAAAGGAAGAAAGGAAAAGGAAGAAAGGAAAAGGAAGAAAGGAAAAGGAAGAAAGGAAAAGGAAGAAAGGAAAAGGAAGAAAGGAAAAGGAAGAAAGGAAAAGGAAGAAAGGAAAAGGAAGAAAGGAAAAGGAAGAAAGGAAAAGGAAGAAAGGAAAAGGAAGAAAGGAAAAGGAAGAAAGGAAAAGGAAGAAAGGAAAAGGAAGAAAGGAAAAGGAAGAAAGGAAAAGGAAGAAAGGAAAAGGAAGAAAGGAAAAGGAAGAAAGGAAAAGGAAGAAAGGAAAAGGAAGAAAGGAAAAGGAAGAAAGGAAAAGGAAGAAAGGAAAAGGAAGAAAGGAAAAGGAAGAAAGGAAAAGGAAGAAAGGAAAAGGAAGAAAGGAAAAGGAAGAAAGGAAAAGGAAGAAAGGAAAAGGAAGAAAGGAAAAGGAAGAAAGGAAAAGGAAGAAAGGAAAAGGAAGAAAGGAAAAGGAAGAAAGGAAAAGGAAGAAAGGAAAAGGAAGAAAGGAAAAGGAAGAAAGGAAAAGGAAGAAAGGAAAAGGAAGAAAGGAAAAGGAAGAAAGGAAAAGGAAGAAAGGAAAAGGAAGAAAGGAAAAGGAAGAAAGGAAAAGGAAGAAAGGAAAAGGAAGAAAGGAAAAGGAAGAAAGGAAAAGGAAGAAAGGAAAAGGAAGAAAGGAAAAGGAAGAAAGGAAAAGGAAGAAAGGAAAAGGAAGAAAGGAAAAGGAAGAAAGGAAAAGGAAGAAAGGAGGAAAAAAAGAAAAAAAAAAAAGGAAAAACAAAAAAAAGAAACAAACCCCAAAAGTCATAATTGGCATGTGGTATCTGCTGGTTGCCCCTCCTGGAGTTTGAGGTGATCTCAGCTGTGGGATTTCAAAGGGGCAGAACCCCCCACAGCTCCTGGGTGAGCCAGGTCAGCCACCTCCTGTCCAGCACTCTAATGAACCCCAGCTCTGATCCAATGAAAGCACCCAGGCCAGAGCCTGCAGCCCCGTGTGCCCCAGCTGGCAGCTCTGTCCCTCTGTCCCCTGTCCCCAGGAGCAGCCCAGGGCCCTGTGCAGAGGCCACTGGTGTGACTGACAGGGTGGCAGCCACACTGGCACTGCCCCTCTGCTCCCAGGAGCCAGGCAATCCTCAAAAACACCTTCCCACCTTTTCCCAGCCTGCGGCCAGGTCAGGGCAGTGAAAACAAAACGATCTGGCTCTGTGTGATGCTGTGGGTCCTCCCAGTAAAAGCTCTGCTGTCTGTTCTGGGAGGTGTCGCCCGGCTCTGAGCTGTCGCTTCAGATGAGCGTGCAGCTGTTCTGAAGGCATTGTACCACAGCTCCTCCCTCCACCAGATCCAGCTCTGCTGTTTTTTCCCCTCCTTCTTTGCAGGAGTTGCCTTAGGTGCCAGGAGAGTTCCCTCCCAGAATTTATTGTAGCGATCTTAATTAAATTAATATTCCTGAGTGCAAGGCGGCTGGGATCTGAGGCTGGTGTGAGGTTCATCGACTTTCACTTAGAGGGTAAAGTTTCCAGTTCTCACTCTCACGAGGCAATATGAAAAATTTATGACAGAAGCAGGAGAACTCTTGCTAGAGGCAATGACATCCCTGTGCAATTAAAACACTTTCAAGTGTCTTTTTTTTCCTCCATTCTCCTTCCACTCATCTTAGAAAACAATATACAGAGCAACTTTATTCTGCGCTGTACATTTTTAACTTAAAGATCTGTAGGCAGTTGACAAACTATAACCTGATCATAAAAATTTTCTTACAGTTTGAAATGTAACATATTGTACAAGGTTATGGCCAGATGGTAGGGAGGTTTTTTCTTTTCTCTGTTCTTTTTATTTCTTCTGGTAAGAAAAACAGTTTAAAGCTTTCAAGCAACAGAAGAAACTCCCTCCACAAATAGAAGCAGAGACCTTGTCTGCACTCCTTGGAGATGGCAGATTTTACTGAACCCTTCCACGAGCAGTTGTGGCAAAGGGCAAGGCTGGCTTTGAGGGATTCCAAGCTCCAGGGATGCTGCCAGCACATCCCAAGGGCCAGGCTGTGCTGGGCACCCACACCCTGCAGCCCCATCCTGCTGCAAATCCTCCTAAACCCTCTCAGAGGGGCAAACATTCAGAGCATGAGGAGACAGAGCCCTTGGACAAACCCTCCCAGCTCTGAAAGCCACAAGTTTGACTCTGAGCAGCCCTGGGATGGGATGCCTTTGAAACAAACCTGCTGTATTCTCTCACATTTTGCAGAGCTGAGCGAGTGAGAGCTTTGGGACAGTCAGCTTCTTGGTAAACCAACATTCAGCTATTGCTGTGACTGCAAACTATGGGGAATAAAGCAACAATAAATACTTAATAACCAACACAATGCAATGGTTCTTTACCTCACCAGAGGACATAATTTTTTGCACAGTGCATTGCAGAGCACACTGCAGTAACCAGAGCTAACTCTGCAACTCGGGAACAACAGAGACTGTTCTTCCCATGACCATGTAAAATTCCCCTTAACAGCAGGTGCCCTGAGAGAAAAAAATACTTTAGTAGCCCATGCTTAATTCTGAACATGCTAATCCTTGTTACCTCTGGATAGTCAACATTGCTGCAATGCAGTGATCTATAAAAGAAAATACAGGTTATTATTCCTGAAATCAGGAATAATGGAAAAAGACACTTCTGACTTCTTAAATTCACTTCAGAATTTAGACCTGAGTGATGCAAATATTACAAATACCCACCAGCTGACTTAAGCAGCAGACCTATATTATGTTAAATGCTGTCTTACTCTGATCATAATGGCAGTAATACAAATAGGGTGTGTATTACAGTTGCAGAAAGTTAAACATGGTGAAAGATTATGAGTGCAAATTTACTTTCATTTTAGGATAAAGCTGCCGTGTTTTGTCTTTGGAAATCTTTAAAAAACCCTTATTCCAGCCTCATGTTGACTCTATTTGTCTCTGCCCTACCACCACTTCTCTCCTCCTCCCTGTCACTGTAAATTCAGTCTCTCTTTGGACAAGGTTTCAGGACTGGGATGGTGCACACAGCCATCTCAGGGACCCAAAGCAGCAAACAACCCAAAGGAACCAACAACTCAGCTCTCCATTCTCAGTCACGAGTCCCATGGATCCATGGGGGGACACAGCAAGCTCCCCTGGAGCCAGCTGACCCTGGGCAGTGGCAGGCTCTGCCTTGCCAAGTGCAGGAGAGCTGGAGCAATGCCTGTCCCAGAGCTGCACCCAGGCTCAGGGCAGCACACTAAAGGCCAGTCCAACCCTCCTGTGAGCACCCTGGTGTGGGCCAGAGAGCTTGAGCAGCCCCTGGAATGGGACAGCACATCTCTGGTATGAACTAGATGGACATCGCCACAAAAGCAAGATGTTGTTTATCACACCAAACAGACAGGTCTCCCTGCTGCCTCTCACTGCTGCCAGGGACTGGCACCCGTCTCTCACCTCTCACCAGACATTTTGATCATCTGCTCTTGCAGCAGTGGTCTTCCATAATTTTCTCTGCCACACAGGCCCCTTTTCTAGTTCCCAACTGTGTACTTAAGGCTCAACCACTCTGGAAACAATAAAACACAGCAGCAAGCAGAGTTTCCTTACCTTAGAGAGGCTTTTTCAGTGTGCACAGCACATATGCAAGAACAGTTCAACACCAGGGCTACAACTACTGCTTCTTGGGGCAGAAGCTCCTCCCTAAGAGCCCTTCTTGCTAATTACCCCCAGCTGCATTGAAGAAAACACAGCTTCAGGTGTGTAAGGCTTTCAGGTGTTACTAATGAAAGAGTCTAATGAAGGACAACAGTTTTCAAGTGAAACTTGTAAGAGGACATAAGGATAGCTCTTCAAGCCAGAGCTAAAGAAAAATAAAGTGTATTTCATTATCAGTAGGGACATCTTGTGAGAGAAACATGGGCTGGGCTCCAGGATGGGGCCCAAAACCAGACAGTGGCTGGATCCCTCATTAAGATGTGACTATTTCTGAATCAGTGCTTAAGGCAGCAGAGAACGGCCTCAAACTGAGCTTGCAGTTCCTAGGAGAGAGAAGAGGAAACACAGCTTTTTGAATGCCATTTTACAGCTAGAGCTGAGTGAAACACCACACTGGCATCAAATCTGTGACAAAGGAAAGCAAGCAAGGCACTATCAGAGGGCAGAGCTCTGAGAAGGACTGACCCCACATCATGTACAATGTTCCTCTCACTCAGAGCTTGAGCTTAAACATATGCAAGAGAATTAATGTTTGATATATTTGATATATAAGGTAGCTGAAATGTCAGTTCACTGGACAAGGAAGAGAAGACTATGATATTGCCTTTTTTGAATGCACCAAAGTATTAAACTTCCCATCTGATCTAACCTTGAACCTGTTCTAACCATACTGCAAAGAGACTCCTACAGCAGAAACACAAAGATAAACAGAGATATCAGCTCAAAGCTGAATTGGAAGAAAAGGATAACCACTGGATACAGTAGCTTATTAATGTGTAGGTGGAGAAGATAACACAAAATACAAAGAAGCAGGAACTCCTTTGCTGTCTCCAAAACATCCCTGCTAACACTTTGTGCTCCTGAGCAGTGAGGACTGCTTTGCTCGGCACAAAACCAGGAAAACTGTGAGTCATTTCCTTCCCCCAGAAATAATCCCTATAACCAAACTGTGAATGTTTTAACATCTTCCCCTCTCTTGTAAAGATAAAGATGGGGGTTTAAAACACACAAGCCCCATTCCTCTATGCAATCCCCTCACCTGGAAGTTGCCATCCCCACAGCTGGAGAAAATCAAGGCTGTCACCTTCAGCAAAGGGGCAAATTGAGATCTCTTCAACAAGCTCTGTATTAACTTCAGCTGAACACAGGCACAGAAACGTCCTGGAGTATTTCAGCTGCTTTTAAAGTGAATGCATATTTCCATCCCAAATTAGAAAAATATGACAGTAGAGCACCAGATTGGTGTTAGAAGATCTGGGCTCTCATACCTCTGTCATAAATGTCATGGAAAACCTATCAAACCTGACCAGGCTTCAGTGTTTCTGTTTAAGTGGAATGCAGGACTGCTTCACATGGTAAGGGATTTCTGTGGGTAACAGCTTTAGAGCACACAAGCACCTCAAATAACACTGCAGTCAGGACCTACACCAAATAAATAAAGGATAAATTGGACAAAACCTGAGACAGGCATCTTCACTTCTTCTGACACTCTCTCCCCAGCCAGTGGACAGATTAACTTCAACAGCTGCTGCAGCCTAGTTAACGAAGGCAGGAATTCAGGGCACCAAGGGCAATTGATACTGCATTATATATTTTGCCAATTTAGCCTCAGTGAAGAAATCTATACTCCCCATCTGCAGAGGGTTTTGCTAACACAGCACAAGACAAATAGTAACCACCAGCTGTAATAAGTGAAGTGAGGGATGAAGGAATTCGTGGAGTTCAGGATAGTTTCCCAAAGGTCAGAAGCTCACATCACCAAAACAGTACTGGGGGAGATGTGGGACTTCCCTGAGAGAGCAAATACAAGCCCAAATGGAAGAATTCTGTGTGAGAGACTGTATTGTAATTGGTGTCATGGAAAAAACCCTCTCTTTTCAAGGCAGAAGAAACAGACAAGATGATGGAGGTTATAAAAAGCATCTTGCACTGTAACTGACCTTGAAACCCTTCTTTTCTCTCAGCCTGATTAAGGGAAAAATACTTAGTTAGACACTCTCTTTGTCCTCCACATGGATAAGCACAAGAAATAGGGGGAAAAAAAAGAAAAAAAAAAAAAGAGGAGGAGAAGAGGAAGAGAAAATCAATACAAGCTGTCTTCAGTTTAACCAGAATGTTACAGTGAATAGGTTTATGAAACCTCCAGTAAAGAGGAGCACAATTGCTCCCACAACAGCAGAAGTTGCTAAATTTTAGTGTAGTGTAACTTTCTAAGGTGTCATATAACAAAAAGAAAATGCAGGTGTTCTTACTGTCCAAGGACAGTACTTGTATTAGAGTGTATAAATTACTAACCTGGAATTAACTCATCGGATCTAATGCAGGGGTTGTGACAGCAATCACTACTCTGTGCTGCACAAGAAAATAAAAAACCTGCCTCACACATGGGAAGAATAAATAGAGATAATGGCAAGTAGCTCTTCCCATCTCTCTCAGCAAAAAGATTTATGCTCTGTAAGAAGAGTTCACACCCCATCAAGCCTTTTTGGTTTAAGTATATGGATTTAAACTACACAAAACCATAATTGTCTACATTTTCTTGATAAACAGCCCGGTCAGCTTAATGAGCACTGGTGAATTCCTGTCCTTGCTGGTGTCTTGTAGCTGTCAGTCCCACAGGGACATTCTGAGCTGGATGAAAACAGAATCCTGCTCCTGATTTCTCTCTCTCTCCTCTTTCTTCCTTACATAGATACATATATATTCTCATTGAACCAGCTGCATGATCCTGCCTGACAACAACCAGACAGATACCGAGGTAGAGAAATAGTGGCTATGGAAAATAAGCAGATGGTCTTCCTTTACTATGCAGGTGCTGTTCAGCAATTTTTCCCACCAGTGAAGCTGCTGTATTTTGCACAATGTTTTCCCAATTCACCAGACAATCAGGAGCAGAACAACATGAATGCTCTGTTCTGCTGCGAGGTGCTGAGACAGCAGGTTATCAGTGGTGACTCTGAAGCTTGCTGACATCTGACATGAATTCCTGGCATGCTGACTTTTTAAAAATCGATGGGGACAGACCTCAGAGTAACAGAAATAGCTGTGAAGTTTAACACTGCTGAAACTGTTCAGGCTTGATTGGCTGGTGAACATGGAAGGTCAGAAAGAGGAGCACTGGATCCTCATCAGTAGGAACAGAAGCAGATTATTATAGAAAAAAAAATCACCCTGAAGTTTCATAGCTTACTGTTCCTGTGAAATAGCCGAGATCAGGAGATGCATAATGTGCAGCAGACCTCTTCTTTATTAATACAACCTTAAGCTAAGGATGAAAAATGTACATTGGCATACAGAAAGGCTCAATGGAGTGTTATAAAGCCATTGCTTGACCTCCATTTTTGATAATTTTAAAGCAGCTCCGAAAAACTTTTTTTTTAAGGAAACACTTTAGCCATAGAAGGATTGTTGATGTTAATGAGACTTCAGTCTTTGGAGTGGAAGTGGGGAGGAAACTGTTAAGCTCCAGGAGAAAAGTACCTATAAATTTAAGTTTTACTTAAAATATGGATGTAGCCTCTTTGCCTTCTTAATAAAGCAAGTATCTCTTCAATCTAGACCAAATTACACCCTCAAAACTGCAAAACACCTGCCTACAGAACGGATGAAGCACAATTCCTCATTTATCTTGCTAATTTATAAATGCTGAGAAGGCTCACGTAGAGAGAAACACTCGTTGAGTCAATGGAAATATAAAAGAAAGCCAGCAAACCTCTTTGTAAGGCTTTGAGAAAATTATAAAAAATAATAATTACATTGTAATTCTCCTTTCTAAACAAAAACAGGAATAGAAACTGGATGACAGAAGTTGCTGACAGAAGAGGGTGAAAACATTTCCATCACTATTTTTCAAAAGCTTCTTGCACTTATAGGTCAAAAAAAGGCCTCATGCTTTAGAACATTAGTACAGTAATCATACTAATACAGTTTATTGAAACTTCATAAAAGGACATTGTCAAGTGCTTTTATGCAGTTTCTAATGTAGGTGTTTCACTCTCCATTGATTGTATAATAACCTCTCAACAGTTTGAAAATAACATCTCTCTCTCTGTTCCCCTTGTTGGTAAACACAGTTTCTGCAGTTATGGACCATGAGCCAGCATGGTAATGGACTTATAAATTCAGGAGCGCTCAAAAGTGTATCAGTGGTAACAACTAAAGTAACAAATCCTTAGCTTGTGTTCTTTGAACTTCAGCCTCTGCACTCACATGTTTGTGCTGCTGTACTAACATTCTTTATTTCACTTATCTCCTCAGGTAAAGCAGTATTTTTTCATACACTGCACAGTGTCCCATGTCTCCAAATGGAGTTCTGCATTGATTACTGGCACCATGGCATGCAGGATGCCCATTTTGGCAGGGAGGGCAGGTTCAGAGTGCCACCATCCAGCCCTTCCTTGTGTTTGAGCAGCCAAGGAGACAAAGACCCTCCAAGAGCTTCTAAGTGTGCTTAGAGGCTTCCCAGCAGCTCATTCATGAGCAGCAGACCTGTTGCCAGCTGTTGGGTGCTCATTTCTCTCCCTCATAAGAGAGGGACTTCCCCTCAGTGTGGATCTCTCCTTTGCCTGGCTCACTGCCTTCCAGCTGCTGAAGGGTTTTGCTCTTCACAAGCTCTAGGGGAACAATCTACTGCCCTGCCCTAAAGTGTGCCAGGAAACGAGGCACCACACGCACCCCGTTAGGGGAGAAGCTCTGGACAGGCCTTTCTGATCTCTCTGCAGAGGGAGGCCTCATGTTATCACAGAATCACAGAATTTCTAGGTTGGAAGTGACCTTTAAGATCATCGAGTCCAACCCATGTTCCGACACCTCAACTAGATCATGGCACCAAGTGCCACATCCAGTCTTTTTTTAAACACATCAAGGGATGGTGACTCCACCACCTCCCTGGGTAGGTGATTCCAGTATTTGACCACTCTTTCTGTGAAAAACTTCCTCCTTAATTCTAGCCTGTATCTCCCTTGGCGCAGCTTGAGGCTGCGTCCTCTTGCTCTGTGGATGGCCAAGGAGACCAATGTGCTGCTCAAATCATGAGATAACATCTCTAATCTCCTTGCCACGTAAACCTGCATGGCCACCATGGAATTCCTGCTCAATGACGCTGCCAGCTGCACCCAAAGTGCTTATTCCACTCTCCCAGCAAATTCTCTGCATCCACTCCATGCATTTGCTATTTAAATGCCTGATGATTGGAGATTGAGTGTTTTTGAACACTCAACTTGAACTGAAATTACCTTATCTAAAAGATCCCTAGCAGGAGGTGTCCCATTTGTTTACTTACAGTGAATTTTCTTTTGAACATTATTTTGTTCAATACCATTAAGTCAAAGCATTTAAAAGTGAAACCAGCAAAAGCATATAGAAACAGAATGCTAATGATTTGCCCCACAGAGGAGAGTCTTTGAGTAATTTCCAAACTTAAAGGAAAGCAACTTTCCCCTTTAAAGTAAACAAAATTTTCAGGTCAGTCTATCCAACTCAGGTTTGCACAAATCCACTCCTGCTGCAGTTTAAATCTTACTCAGCTGCCTTTTGGGCTTACTCCAGTGATTCCCCAGAGTTGTAGGGAGAAAATGAGTAAAGTTTTTTGTAGATCCTAAAGCTAAAGATTTCAAAAGCCTAAAGCTCTTCAGTGGACACACTATTAATTGCCAACTGACTACTTGGTGATAACCATTTTTCAAGGTTCCTGTACATGACTCAGTTCACGGTTTACTTTTAGACTACCAGATTCTAGAAGGTTTTGAATACAACACATGATGAAACCAATCCCAGACATCAAAAATAAAAATCAAAGCAAACGTGACTGAGCACAACAATAATAAATATTGCATGGTGATGGATCAGAACATACAATACCCTGGGCAAGATCTTCCTAGATTTTTTTTAGAAGAACAAGCTGTCCCTTTTGAATAGAACATTCAATACATTCCCTGCAAAATTTGTGGGATATGTCCTGCATCTCCAATGCGTCTGCAGAGCCTCTGAAATGTTTTTCATGGTTAAATCCCTAGTGCCAGACTCTTCAACTAATCAGATCATCACTTCCTAGTGTGCCTATTTCTGGAAATCAGAACAATTCTCTGTCTCTGAAATGCCAAACTCCTCTCCCAGATGTTTTGCCTCCTACTAAAACAAGCATGGATATTTATGGCAGACATCACTGAAATAGAGCAGAGAAAACAAAACCCAGAAAGATTTAAAAACATGATTTAAAACTAAAATCCATTTTGGGAATACAAAACCACACAGTGTAAGTGTCCTTCTCTTATTTCTGCTTTTTTAAAAGACAGTAGGTGCCATGTATAATACAGATTTTTGGTTCTGGGCTGTTGATGGCACTTAAGAAAACAAAAATCTCAGAAAACCAAGAAATTCCGTAGGTTTGAAATTCTGGGAATCTCACCAGATGGATGCCTTAGTGTGTGAGAGAAATATTCTGACTATAAATGTTGTCATTTGAGAGTTGCCTCAAATTGAAAGTTTAGAAGCAATTGAATCCCTCTGCTTCCTTCTCCAATCTATGCTTCCAAAAAATAAACAAGGACTCATCAGACCCCGTGATCCCGAGGACAGTGGATTATTTCAAGAGTGGTGAATGCCTAAAGGCATAAACTATTTTATTGTCAAGTGACTTTCAATACATGGGCAACAAATAAACCCAACAAAGTTCTGGATTGAACAGGAACAGATTCCCTTGCACAGTAAAGGCCAATATTCACAAAAAATGTGAGAGAGTAAGATTCTCAGCTAGCAACAATGAATTTCAAAGTGTAAGAAGTGTAGGAGCAGTCTTAAATCCAGAGTCACAGGCACGGCTTGGTCGCTGTGTAACCTTAGGCTGGTGTTTTGGCAGTGTACATGGCAAAGAATGCAATATTCCTTTGCCCTGACAAAGGTGCAAAACTTTAAATTCTTCTGCTCAGCTCCCAGAAGATTTCTCAAAAATCAGTCAGAGCAACCAATGCCCAAGTTCCAGGGCAGGCTGGATGCTGATAGCAGCCCCAGAGGTACTGCAAGGAGCACAGGTCACCAGGGAGAGTGAATGTGCCTCAAACAGGACATCAGGAGCATCCAGGATAGTGCTGGAGGCCTTCCCAGTCCCCAGAGCACTTTGCAATCAGGACTGAGACAAGGCAGTTTAAAGATAGATAACCTTCTCTTCCACTGGGCTTTCAGTCCTTACAGCACAGGACACAGCCAAGCCTGTTCAGCTCACAACTCAGTGTTTAATTCATGTCTCCCTCCAGACAAACTGTTACTTTAGCAAGTCATTCTTGCGACTTCTAAATAGATTTAAAGGCACCTCAACCATAAAGTCTGAAAATTAATAAGTGAGTTCAGGCAAAATCCCTTTTTTTAGTAGTTAAACCTGAGCAAGGAGGTAATATTATATGTATTTCACGTACTTACTATTTTAAAACTTCGTTGGCCTATTGTATTGAAATATCCCTCACTCTCTTTGATTTGGTTACATAATAATCATTCCACTGTTACCTAATACAAATAGGCAATGAGTTCATCTTTATAATCCAGGCCCTTTCTCCAGGTATTCTGTAAAGTGAACAGCGACACAACACCTCAGAGCACAGTAAGGCCCTTGGTTTTCATTTCAGAGAGTCAAAGTTCTATATTTGGACTTAATAGTAGTTAATTATTACAGATAACAATGTAGCTTTTTAACAGTCATGAATTAATTTACTTTAATAGGCAAAAAAAAAAAAAATCAATTACCCAGAAAATGACTATTGAGGTGGCAGGCTGGCATGGTTTAACCTGACTGAAACCACTTTTAAGCTCAGCTTCCATCAAAGATTTGATACAGCACATCCACAAGCCCAGCCCAGCCAGATCCCAGCACTGAGGCTGGGTCAGAGAGCAGGATGAGAGCCTGAGACTCTGCTCCCACTCCCTGCTTTGCAAAGGCTCTCTGCACTGCAGCTCCCCATCTCTCAGGCAGGGTAACGCAGCGAGGAGAGCTGGGCAGTGCAGTTACTGTGGAAAACACGAGAACAGAAACATCAGTGGCACTGAGGACAACCTCTGATCTCAGCAAGCCAGGGAGCTGCTGTCCACGAGCACTGAGCATCCTGTTAAGAGAAAGCACTCTGAAAGAAAGCAAGAAAGCACTGTCCTTTACTGGCCCCTCTGATTTTATCACCTGTCACAGCATCAAGTGCTCCTTTCAAAATTTGTGAGACTTGAAATCTTATGGCCACACAACACTAGACTAAGAAAAGGACCTTTTACCTTTTTTTTTTTTTCCTCCAGGTAAGCAGGATATCAGCAAAAAAGTATCACATTTGTGAAATCCTCATCAACATTAATTCTGAGGACAGAGATACTGCAAGGAAATAGAATTTGTCTCTGCTAATTTGATATGTTTTTGACACTGCTTCATTGTCTTTGAAGCTGATTTTAGGTATTAAATACACCAAATGTCAGCCTGCTGTCTCTTCCAGACTCTAATTTTTTCATTGACTTGGAAAAAAATATGGAGTTCTCATTAGCTTCTATTAAGAGCCCAGGCTCGAAGGAACAAAGATTAAGAATTAAAGCAATGATAATATCAGGTTTTGCTTTATGCCTTTTCACTTATAAGCACTAGGCTTTTCATGAGACCATTCAAGGATGTGTAAGAACAATCTATTTTTTTTTTAGGTCTGTCTAATGCAATGTCTATCTCCACAGAACTGCAGTGGGAATTATGTGAAAAAGTTACTAAACCTGGGGTTGTGCAGTCAGCTTTCTTCAGGATTTATGAAAAAGCAGGGACATTTCTCTATGGACATTTTTGAAGACTGCTCATTTGCAGAGAAAACTTGCTTGTGGATCAGAATTCTGCAGTGTCAAGCCCAGAAACAAAGACAGCCACCATCCCCATCCCACCACCCCAATGACAGGCTGTGTTCCCCCTGGGCTTGAGCTGCTTGTCCTGAAATATATTTCAAATAAAGGACTGGATATTTGGAACTATACAAATGAAAGACAGAAAACACAGATGCAATGAAACAAACAAAAAAATAATGCAGGTGAAGACTGTTGTGAGAATGTGAAACAACTGGACAGGAATTTTGGACAAAGCACTGCCTGGAAAGGTGTTCAGCTGTGGATACAAGACATAAACCTCAGAGCAGTTTTCATCAATAATCAGGTTAGCTAGTCCAGTGCAATAAACACATTTGGTACAGCCTGGATGGTTTTCAGTTTTTCCACCAAGGAAAGGGAACTCAGAAGACCTCATGTTTCATCCTAAATTTGAGGACAAAAGGTTTGCTGACAGAACAAAACATACCTGAACAAAAGCACATTCAGTCCATCTCAAGAGTTGCATAAAGCAGAGCTACTGTCTTCTAAGAAGCTGATTTCCACTTATGTTTACATATATTTATAAATATGGTGAGAACAAAGACTGCCATCCCAATGGGACTACTGGCAATCCAGAGGTTTCAGAATGTTCATGAGGGATGCCACTTCCAAGGATCTGGTCTCCATAAGCACAATGCTTGTTATTTTATTAACATTTTGAACACTTCAAGGCACATCGCAAGAACGTATACTCACACTGGAAAGATGCTTCTAACTTAAAATCAAATTATTCACCTGATAGATCTCCAAGCCTTTTACAGCACTGAAACTCAGTTCTCTTAATCAGGATCAGTAATTGTAGATTCAAAGACTGCCCAAACTAGTCAGCAGGAGATAATATGTAATATGTAACCACAGGAAAAGCAAACTGGAAAAAGAAAGACCACTGGCTTTCATAAATCATTTTTTTGACAGGAAGGTTATTTATCATGGGAAATAAGCTTAATCAATAATAGAGTGAAACAACCTTAATAAAAAAGGGAATCAAGATCTGTTCTGTTAGAGCATTATAATTAGTGTGGGTAGGGGGAGCGAGAAGAGGCAGAAAGAATTGTTACAGAGAATTGTTATTATCCTGACAAATGGATTCTGGATTGTTTCTAAAAGTTCATTTTCATCTAGCAGCTTTGAATGAGAAAGGGTCAAGGATTGCATTTTGTTTTCCTAGAAGTAATGAGAAATTTTGAGGGAGGTGCCCAATGAAGGAAGAGTTATTCAAGGGATGAATATATTTTTATTTGATCTCAAGGGAGTGATGTAACCAATTGTGACTATATTAAAAATCAGCTTTCTTAAAAGATGTGGGGAGACCATGTTTTTCTCAATTTATTTTTATATACAAACCAAGTGTTAGTTTTTCCAAAAGTAATCTTTTTTGTTCTGGGTTGATTAATTTTAAAAATATGAGAGGAAAGGAAAAGCACTCTAGAGAAATTTCAGAAGCTTGATGAAATTATTTCATCTACATTAAAACACAAAGACTTGTGTATTATAGTTATTGTTTCGTTCAGTCACTTTTCATTCATTTTTCCAACTATTTTTACAGATAGATGATAATTCCATCAGATTTTGAAAACATTTAGCAAATTTCCTGAAAAATATTGCACAAATTCCTCTGCAAAAGGAGTAACCTATATATAAGTACAGTGGTCACAGGCATCCCAGAGGGAATATATCTCCCAACCATAAAACATTTCTCTCAATCCACATCATCAACATAAATATAGAGGAATAGTGTTGCTAATGCTTAATTTAAAAAATTAGCATAACATTTCTATTTGAAGCAAAATCAAAATTTGAAAGAAATACCAGTCCCTAAAGGAAGTAACAAAGAAGCTGCTGCTTTCTGTGGAGGACATACAGTTACATTAATTCCAAAAATATATTCATAGGGAGAGAGCAAATATGTGTTAAGAATGATGAAAATGGGAATGGAAGAATGAACAACAAATTTGCTGGACTGACTCAGATTCTGTATTTCAATTAAGATCTCCAAAATTCCTGAAACCTGAAGGTAACAGTCTACCAAAAAACAAAACAAAACAAAAAAAAAAAAAAAAAAAAAAAAAACAACCAAAACCCCAAACACTGCAAAGGTTTTAATAATTTAATAATCAATGTAATGATTATCATGCCTAGCCTAAACTTTTGAATTTCAGGAGAATGGCTCTTTTGCCTCTAAAGCAGACATTTTGTTCCTGTTCCCAAGGCCCTTCCGAGCTCCACTCAGTATTCCACTGACTATTCACACACAATCTACAGACAAGCCACAGGTCAGGAAAAGCAGAGTAGCAAAATAATTCTTATCCAGGAGATCATTTGAAAGCCTCTTAAAGTGTTCCCAGACAATTTGTGAAGGGAGAAAAAAAGATTATGAGGTATCCTACTTGTTACAAATTATTCAGCAGCTCAGAAAGTCACTCACTTTTAGAACACAGTTGTTGAAAACAAGAGGGTTTTTGATTTATCGTAAAATTCTTAACTTTTTATTTTATCAGAGGATAAAAAAAAATGTTTTCAGGTAACTTTTTACACAAGCCCCACTCTATACTAATTTCAGTTTTTATTCTGCTTGATCCTACCAGGATTAAACTGGCAATGTTCCTGACAACATGGAACAAGCTGGATCAGGACCCCTATTCTTCAGGAGCTCCTTGTTTTTCCCACTTCATGTCAATAAGGTATCTCAAAACTGCAGTAACTTAGACATAAAGGAAGTATAAATATAAGTTTTCAAAGTGTTGCACCCTAGGCTAAATTCTTCTTCAGTTCCACTGGGGAGAGTTTCAATAATCCAATGTATGAAACCAGCCCAGAGTTCAGCCTGCGCCTGTGTCCCCGTCCAGCATTGCCACCCAGACACAGCTTCTCACCTGGAATTAAACACTCAGCATTCCTTCCCTCTCATTCTGTTCTAGTGCCCAGCATCAGAGAGGCAGAGCTGGGCCACTGTTAATTTAATGAAGTGGGAGAATGGAGAAGGGAACGCCTCACTCCAGCGTTACTGACAGTCAGCACAGTTCCCTCATCCATTCCCCCTGGAGAATGCATTGCTTTAATCATGCTCACTGCAGCACTGGGAATGTGCTTCCTGCTCCTTTTACAGCTCCACACTCAGGGGTGTTCTCTCTATCTCTTCCAGAAATGCAGGGATTGCTCTCCTCATTGCAAACATGGACCACACAGAAGTGGAACCCAGTTCTATATTGATATGTACTTTTTACACAAGTCATTAGAGCTGCCGAGGAGGAATCCTTTTTCTGCTGGAAAAGACACGGCAATAGTGATTGACCATTCTTTTTCCTGGCTAGCTTGCAATAAAACACTTATTCATAATGCATGTTTAGTGCTGCAGGTGGCATTGTTACTGTTCAAAGAACCCTACTCAGCACATAATGTGGTCGGCACTTCATCTTCCTGAAAATGAATCTTGAAAACTTCTTGAATTATATATCTCCTCCTGCTTTTCAGTAGATCCATAATTTCCTTCAGAAGATGGATTGCAGATAGCAGCACTGATGAGAATTAAACTAGCAAGGTTCATGTTAAGAACATAGTCAGTAAATCAAAAACTGAAAGTAATGTCAGAGATTCAAAATTGTAGACTGACAATATCCTGAGATGCTGCTTATGATGGAGTCTGGTAATAAAGTCATGAGGTTAAATATCAGCCTTTCATGGATATCCACCTGTTCAAGTACCAGAAACCTGCACTCCCCTCTTAGGAACTGGGAAATCACCCTTGCTGCTGATATGGAGGAGAAGGACACCTCAGTCAACTAATTCTAAAAGGAAGAGCCTGTATGCAGCAAAAGCCATAAAGCTGCTCCCTCCAAATGCCAATAAACAATGCCAATAAGCACAAAGAGCTTTAGGAAGTTACCATTTGGGATATCCTCCAGCATCAGAAAGCTATGCATTCAACCAATGGGAAAAAAAAATAATCTTTATCTTTAGAATTTTTAATTTTCTTTTAAATACCCCAAACATCTGTCACTCCAAAACAATCATATTCACCTTTAAGAGCAATTGTATTGATCCTGAAAATTTAATTGAATTTTAACTGAAATAATTAGTTAGTGATACTTGGCACCCATATCAATGTATTGGATATACCTCTTCCCAACCCCTTCTGTTTTGCTGTTGAATAATCCTGCCAAAATCCATTTCATACCAATCCCTCCACCTCTGGATGTGAAGCAGATATTCTGCTGCAGTGCTTGTTTCCTTATCATATCTGTAGGATAGTGAAGACCTCCAAGACAAGTAGAAAAGAGGATTCACATCCCATACATTTTTTATTTCTGACATCAATTACATGCCCACTCCCTTCCTTGTGTCATAAACTGTTCTACTTCCCTGTTCACAAATAATTTGCTGAGGAGAACCACACACGGGGTAAATACTTGTTTCCATAATCAGGGATTTGGCAGGGATGATAGTGGGAGCCTTGCAGCTCTGTCTCTGTGCATGCACAGACTCTCCACCTCTGTGCAGGGCTTTAGGCTTTCAGGAGTGTCAGGCTCAGGAAACTGATGGGCTGTATTCCCATCTCAGAGCATCCACATCTCTCTCTGAGGGATTGATGTGCAGAAACCAACATGTGGCAGGCTAAGGCACTATCCTTAGTTTATGGAGGTAACCATGCTAGCTCATGAAATGCTCAGCATTAGAAAGCTCATATCCACATGCAGCAATTTTCCTTTTTTTATAAAAGGAGGAGTTTGTATTCTCACATGAATTTAGTCCTTGTGGAAACAGCCTGTGGAAAGAGCTCTAAACTTCCCATTTATTGTTTACCTACAGAAGTGACACAGGACAAATGGAAGCACTGTGACTGTCCTCCAGAGAGTCCACCAAAACCTCTCAGCCTTGGCCAGGAGAAGAGGGTAATTCAAACTTTGTGTCAATAAAATCATCACAGGCTCACTGAAGTTTCCCAGTGCAATGGTGAATTCTGGGGCATATCAAATAGGGGCTAAATCAAATCCAGCAATTTTCCACTGCTCTGATACATGCTTCCAAAAGAGGAAGAATTTAACAAACCAGAGCTTCAGTTGATATAAATCAGCCCCATTCCACTGAAGCTAATGCAGCTGCATTGATTCACAGCCACTGAAGTCTTGGACTCTGGTCTCAGAAATATGATAGAGAGTTCCATTTGCTAATGTAAATGTATATTGATGGTTTATCACGTAAATTTGTTCAGGAAAATGCATGAATCAGTGCTGCTTTTTTAGTAATAAATCGCTTTAACAGGTAGGAATAAGTTTTGAGCTTTTAAAGAACCCGATATACGCACTTCAGTCACGCAGTAATTCTGCGAGTACTCTCTTGCTTTGTAAAACACCTTTTTCCTTAGTGCCCCTCTCTTGATGCAAGCCCAGAAATTGCACCACCACTCCTATGACTGTAGACAACAAATTTAAAATACCCTTAATTGGAAGCTGAAAAAACTAAGCGTGCTGCACAATGGCTGAGACACAAGACTTATGGTTGTTTACTGTAACACTAAGACAGTCCCATTAACAAGAATGATGGGAAACTGCATCCTGGCATTATTCTTAGCAAAAGACTTGACAAATATGTTTTGTAAATGAAGGAACTACAACAGAGAAAACATATAATACACTTTTCCCCCCTTTTTCCCGGCGAAATGGTTGCATGTTTAATGCTTTATACATTATTCAAGGCTCCATTTTCCAGGGTTCATCAATACCCTAGTCTGCAGCAGCTAGAAGCTTGTAACAACTGACAAATGTAGACAAACATGCTGCTTAACCCAGGAACAGTGGGTCAGAGAACAAACAGGAAAATTTATTGTCTTTGCTATATTACTGTTGGAATGGAGAAGTAAATGAATACCATACGTTATAGCTTATCACTTACAGTATGAGTGTATCATGAACAGCCCAGCATGTCCTACTTAAATAATACTGATGGATAACACACAGGCAGCTTTTGTTCACTGCTGAGGTTTTGTCTTGTCTACATGTTGTTTATACTTATTTAGGGCTAGAGGAAGAGACAAAAGAATAGCAGGAGCCATGCTAGAGGCTCATACAGTCCCCTTCCTCCACGTAGCCATAATGAATCCAGGCTGTGCCTACCATGGAAAGCTATTGCAGAGAAATATAGAAGTCTTCTTGGGGTAAAAAGCAGATTCCACAATATATCCTTAGAGCAGACATTATATTATTTCCCAGCTGCACTTGTAAGCAGCTCTGCAGAGGACAAAGGAGAAAAAGGAGGGGAAAGAAGGTGGTGGCAGGGAGGAATATCAACCTGAGTTTTATTGCCTCTGCCTGCTGGAGAACTGTAGGGAGATTAGCAATAAGTTTTATATTCAGCATTGTACCTCTGAAGGTGACTCAAGAACTTGTGTGAACTAGAATTCCAGTGGAGCATAAGCAAACCCCCAGACCTGTGCTGCTGCTTCTCTCCTGCCCTCAGCCTGTTGTTTGGCCAGACCATTCCAGCTGTGCAAGGCAGGCCTGGTGCACCTCTGGATTTCTGCATTAACATCTGCAGCACGATTTCTCAGGTGCCTGGTGTGAGGGGATCACTGCCTGAGGATCTCATCCCACACTGCCATCACACTATTTCAGACTTTATGTCCGTGCTGTGTGAATGGCAAATGGGGAGGAAAAGGCACGGCACACTTGAAAAATGGAATTCAGAGCCATTTGATATTCATCCTGCTTTTGTGCCACAGAAACTGCAGGGCAATGTAGACTCAAGCCCCACATGAAGGAAATAATTTAACAACATCAGGGATCCTTTTAAATTATGATTAAGCTTTTCACTATTCAATAGAAAAAATAGATATCAAGCACACTCCCATTCCTTCCTCCCACCCCCCCAAAAAACCCCAGTAATTTTTCCTAAATAATTGAAGGTAGTTGTGACTGAAGGGTTAGATTTATAATTTTTGGTAATTTAAGTCACTTATATTAACTACAGGAATTAATTTGGTCTGACACCTTTGCAAGCAGGTTTTTACCAACAGAAAAAAGATATTCCCAGCCCAACATGAATTAAGGAGTGCTTGTCTACTCACAAAACTGTATCATTTTAATTAAGATTTTGCAGTTACCACTTATTAATTTAAACCTGACCTATATCTCAGTAAGGGAATTTAAACTAACAAGTCAGGTTCCAATAGATTGGAGCTCCTTACACAAATCACAGGGATTTTAATGAAGCAGCTCGATATTCCATCTGTATTTACTCTGGCATGATTTTGTGATGCACCACAAGCCTCCTGTGAAAAGGATTTTAAAAAGAAACCCTGTTTCAAAAAGGAAACAAGATGGGATGAGCTCCAAATGGGACTCAGGTCTCCAGTTCTCAGCGGTCCAAATCTCATATTGGTCAAGATGAGCCTACTCAGCAAAATATCACATGGTGGTGATTTCTCTGTGTGAGTAAATTCGTTCTTTAATACCTACTCCTCATGTTAATTGGTTGATTTATGATTGGTATAAATGAAGAATGCAGATATTTACTCGGATACAGAAAAAAAAAAAAAAAACAAAAACCAAAACCAAAACAATCCAATCCTTGGAGTTTGTTTAGGTAAAGAGATTATTCTTTCCCATTACCACTTCCCAACATTAATTTTCATCCGAGTGTCCCAGAAATCTGTGGTTCTTTAAGGCTGCCATTTGCTCATGCAGACCACAGTAGAATCCAGGAGCTGTTCAGGGATGTATTCAACCTGGCTGAACATGGTTTTCCTTTTCAATATAAAAATTGAATTAGCAGGGCTGGCCAACAAGGCTCTATGGAATGACATGAGGAAACTGAGGCTATTTGATGACCATCGTGGAGAACTGGTATTGATGCTAAAATTTTGATTTACTCTGCTGTAAACTGAGAAAAGGAACCACCAAAGCAGTTTCCTAATCTTGGGCTGATGATCAAACAATCACTGAAGGAAAATATCCAGAACAGATTCTTAATCCAAAACCTGTTTCCCAAATTTTGGCAGATTTGTTTGGGCATCTTAAATACACTTCTACATTAAATTTGTGTACCTGGTACCTAATGTGGCATTTCTTTGCCTCCACTGCAGCTCTCCCAGTGCAGTGTCAGTGATTAGGCTGACTATGACAAAACTCTAACACCAGCTTTGCATTCCAGAAAGTCACCAGGCAGCAATCCTGGGATATGACTGCTCATCAAGAGCCTGGTGACATCTGTAGCAGAGCAGATGGCGACATTCCACAGGTCCTGCTGCAGGGGCTCTCAGTTTTCAAGGCAGTTCTTGTAAATTTAGGAACTTTGATCTATAGTCTTTGCCATCCTCTAGCACTTGGGAAGATGACACAGGCAGCTAAGCACAAAAAAGGCCCTTCAAGCACAAAGGGCACGGGATAACCCCTGTAAAGTAACCAAGTGACAAACCTCCACACCATGCCCTAAGACATGACCATTGCCCCTGGCTGTGGCCACTGTAATGCTGGGTTTGGCTCTGCTGTGTTTGTTTGCCTCTAGTTAAAGGTTATCAGATTTATACCAATTCAAGCCCACTGCTGTCCCTCATCCTGCGTACACAGCTCGTGCACCAGGCCCCCAGTCTCCTGCACAACCCCCTCAGGACCCTGCCCAGGCTCTCCCAGACCTGTGGAGAGTCAAATCATGCTCTGGGTAGGGAGACCAGCACCACCAAGAAGGTTGGGACAGCTTACTGAACCTGTTTGCCACACTCCAGATATGTCAAATACACGGTTGGAAACCAAATATGACTCTGCAGCTGGCAATGTCAGACCTTAGAGGTTTACATGGATTATCTTCCGCTATTAAATCCTGCTCATGTTCCCCCCATGATGTGCAGCCACTGTCAGTGCACCTCATGTCTTTGCAAGTTCCATCTAACTCAGCACTAGGAGCACCAAAATAGCAGCTTGAAAATAAACCAGCATCAGTTTGGTTCAAAGAGCTGGCAAGCTTGACAGTGACCCAGGGAAATTCCCTTCTGCCCCTTATGACATTCTGATACTACCTCCGGCTTCTGCAATTCATTTGCCTCCTACTTGGAAGCATTTATTGAGAAATAACCTTGATCTTGACTTCTCGCCATTCCCCAGGCAAATTATTATGTTTTTTTACTGTTCCTTTACCCCACGGTATTTAACAATTTTGTTTCTTGCCTGGGTTCATTCAAAGCTTCAAAGCGCAAAACAAAAATAACCCTAGAAATGTGCAAGCAGTGTAATAATTTTTCGTATTATTACATTATAATGTAATAATGTACCCAGCTGGAGCAGGGTAGAGGAGGAAAAATTGAGAATGACATAAAACAGACAATACTAAATGTAAAATAATAGTAATGGTACAGCTTTGCTTTATACAATAATTCCTGGCCCTTGAAAAACATGGTTAATATACAGGGTTAAACGCATTTTCAGTTTAGAGGTTCTGGAGCTCAGAAATATCTGCAACCCATAACCTTACACAGAGAAAGAACCAGGAGACTGAGAGCACAGGGAGGTTCTGCTGTCTTGCTGAAATTCCTTTTCAGAGGGAAGTTCCTGCTGAGGATTGGGAGTCTGTTCTACATGGGGTTTGTGCCAGACAAGAGCCATCCTTTTGTTCATTAAATATCCAAAAGAGAGACAGAAAACATTTGAGTGTATCACACACAAGTGGACAGCAGGAAATCTCAAACAATTCCTGTGAAGAGGATGGCCACGTGAAAAAGAGGGTGGGGGAAATGACAGGAATGACAGGTGGATGATGGACACCAAAACCCCACACAATATCTGCTCACCAGCCAAGAGAAAAGTAATGGCCAATCTCCTGCAGAACTGTAATGTTTCCTCTGATCCCATTTATCAAAGACAAGGGATATAAGGGGGGGGAAACGTCCTTAAAATGAAACTCCTTCTTGGCTGAGAACCACAGCCAGGTTCAGGCATTCGCTGCTATGGACACATTTAATAAAACACCCATTTTGCATTAATTGCTATTTTAAAGTTAATTTATTTAATTATTTTGATTCTTACTAATTTATTTGCTGTGATGTATATTTGGATAGTTTTGGAAGTGATGGAAAAAACAGAAGTATAACCTTAAGTTGCCTGAAGTTATAATTCACTATATTTTTGCCTCACTTTTTTATTGCACATAAGTGCAACCTTACTGTTGCTCATAAACAGGTGTGAATCTGTCCCTGATTTCACACCTAACTATTCCAGGGAAAATAATAGCACCTCTGTAACAGCAGCTGCAGTGATACACAATTTTTTCAGCCTACCTAGTACTGAGTCGGTTCAAGGGCTGCTATGAACAAAGCTAAAAACACTGAATTTGCACCACAGGATTCTCCAGCCAGGTAACGACTTGAATTCATATTTATTTACCCCTCCAGTTATGTATTAACAGAAGAGTTGTTGTTTCAAAAAGCAACACTGTCTTCTCCTGCTTGTTTTTACATGACACAAAAGCCCACCAGATGTTTTGCCTCTTTTCCTCTGCCTCTCCAATACTTCTACAACTCTTCAGTGCTCTCACAGTCCCTCAAAATCGCTCCTGTGGACGTACAGCTTGTGACTTCTTTACCTCTTAAATAATTCTGAAACCTCAACAGTCACACCAAGTACCCAAGGTCTGGGTTCTGCTGAGACACCCCCACCAAGCTGCAACAGGTTCTTTATGTCCTGAGGTGAAGAAAGCACTGAAACATTGCTGTGCTGCTTTCCCTCACCCCCAGGGAGCTCTTAGGTGATGACTGAATGCAAACCTTTGGCCAATATTCACTTTTAAAAAACAAAATAATAAAGAGCGCAAGTCGCTAAATAATTTTTCAGCCAAGGCATTCTCTTGCCTTCATTCAATTCTGTCATTCAAATCAAATGAAATTCTTAAAACCAGAAAACTGTAGCTTAATTTTCCCGTTTTTCTGCCCTCATGCCCTCTGCAGGCAGTGCCCCGGAGGTGCATTATGAACCCATTGTGGTTGCCTGGTCTCTCCTTGATGAACCTTGGGCTGCTGCTGCCTCCAGACCTTGTTCAGAGGAAAGCCAACAGGAGATCTTGTTTAAATATGTGAACATCAATAATCAGAGGTCTGAGGGTTGAAAAACACTCATTACCCTTTTGGTCATGAGACTCTGCCAGTTTGATATCTGAAATTAATTTTCCTGGGACCTTATCATACCTTTGCAGGGGCTCCAGATGACACTATGCACTGATGAAAATGAACTTACCTTCTGCTAAGGATGCTAGAGACAGCACAGGGCCTTTGGCTGTACACAGTGTTGTTTGGCACTTACTTTAGTACTTTAACAACCTGAACCTGCCTGACTTTGCTGGTCCCAAAGCAACAGCCATGTTTCCTTTCCAAATATTCTGCTGCCTATGTGCACACACACATGTGCCCAGGGAGTCTGGAAACTCCAGGGGTCAGAGCCAGATTTCAGTAACAACAGGGTAAATGAAGAAGGAACTCCATGGAATTATTGCACTGCCTGTTTGGGACTACTCTACATAACTCTAGAATAATTCAGTTCAAAAATGGTTTATTAAACACCAAAAGATCCCATAAAAAAAGGAAAGATGATATGAGATGACTTGGAAGATGTGCAGAGCTAGCTATGGTCTTAGCACTGTGTACACATGGCACACCAAGTGTTTGCCTTCATTAGCAAGAATCCCATCCCCAGCTCTGATTACTTTTGTTATTCTCTAAATGAAACATTCATTTTCCAAATTAATCTTCTGCAAAGACAAGGGGCAGAACAGATGCATTATTGGTCTGAGAGCTCCACTGAAGGATATCTGAAGGAACAAACTGATGAATGTTTTATTGGAGAAAAACAAAAAGGAAAATAAAATTGACTCAGAAAAGAAAAAGTCCACCCCCAAAATCACAGGATAAACTCTTCATATCATGAGCTAAAATTCTACTCTGGCTTTTGACGACTGCTGTTTTTATTATTAAAGGTTTTGTTGAGAGTCTACATTTTGATGTTAACATATGAAAATACGATGACTGGCACAGAAAAACAAACTCATAAATTTCAACTTTAAGTATCTGTTTTAATGTATTATTGTACTTTATTGGTAATATTCCTCTAGCAAATGCTTTTTTATTATTGTATCCCCACTTTGCAATAAAGAGGAATGCTGTTGACTGGCTTCCATTTTGGGAAATATGAAATCATTGTTTCTTGCTAGCTGTGGGCAAGAAGTAGTTTTCAAACCATGCTAAAGTTGCAAAAGTGTGCTCACAAGAAATATATAGCAAGAAATATGTTAGTACCTTTCATAAATTTTCAATACAGGGATATAGCAAGATCATTTCCAAGCATAAACAGACCCAGCAAAGAAAATATATTATCTTAAATCAGGTATCATTCCCTGGTACGACAAAAGATGGGTTGTTTAACAGCACAAAACAAGCAGACTTCAGCCTAGTACAATATGATAGCTGAGAAAGTTTTTATATTTTACATAAGTAGCCAACCATCTCTGGCTAAATCTTTTATCCCTAACAGAAACAAAAGGCACATTGGCTTCTGAGAAATATGTGTCTGTCTGCGGGGGAGGTTGTTGAATTAATTCAAAACTTTTTCAGTAGCTGGCAAAAAGTGTTGAAGGGGGAATTGATGCATTTATCCTAAACTGCATAAATAGGACACAGCAGCAGAACCTACAGACTTTGTGGGAGAAAGGAAGCAGAAAGGGCCAGCATGGCCACACAAAGGTGTGTCACCCACACAGGTGGCAGCAGAGCTCGGGGCACACAACAGGAGCTCACCCAGCAGCCAAATGCCCTTACTTTCCTTTCTGCCCTTTCTCCAGTTAATAATGCACAGCCCCACCTTGTATTTCACCAAGCCAACCAATAAATGGAAAAGCTCATCAGAGAAATTCTGTCATGCTGGTCAATAACACCATGAACACAGGTGAGCAAACTCAGTGGACAAAACCTATTGTCACACTGGGGTCTGTGAGTCAGTCCCTTGCACCAGCACCTCACATCTGCCCCTCCACAACCTGCAGAAACCCACCTTTGAGCAAAGCAAAGACCAAGGACTGAATTCTGACACAAAACCAGCCTTTAAGCAAAGCAATAATCCAGGGCTTCCTGGGAAACAAGCTTTTACCTGGTGAGGTGCAGTCCTGCAGTCAGTCTGCATCCACATCCTCAAACTCAGACATTTTCTTTGGAAGCTGAAAAATACAAGGTGAGCCTGCAATCAATAAGTTAGCAGTCCTACTGCTACAGATAGTCAGTAAACAGGTGGTTGAAACCCAGCAACTTCAGATATTTGTGCCCTCTTCCAGCTGGTACCTAGGTCCATAATGGAATTGTGTTAATATTTCATATACAGGTCTAAGTTAAAGCCTAGATTCCTTTATAGGTAATATTTGCATAATTTTTAAGGTAGCCCCTTCAATTTTTCATATGCAGTGGTTGGTATGAATAATTTAATTACATCCAGAGATCCACTATAAAACCCAGTGATTTAATGACATATTGAAAATTGATTGTAGAAGGTGGCACTGTCCTACTCTAAGCAATATTTGATGGTTTCAGTCTGTTCTCAGTGGATTTGGGTCAATTGTGCCATAAAGATCTTTGACAACACCTGGTGAGCCTCAAGGTTTGCTTACAACAGGTACCTATGAGAGAATTTGTTTTTTCTGGTGTTATATTTGCTCTGTGGTCAGATAAAAACCTACATTTTGGAGGCTTGTAAATCAATGAAAGTTGAAATTCATAGGCTTGAAATACAAGCCTAAATCCAGACATAAATTAAGAGATGTGGCTGTAGAGATGAACTAATGGGAATTAGCTGTATTTATTCTTGCAGCAGTCATTCCTTGGGAGTTTTGAATATGAAACTTTGCCTGCTGCCCAGGTCTTGATCCAAGATCTGTGAAAGTAATTGGAGGCATCCAATTGACATAAGCAGATATAGGTATTGCTCCTAGAAAACACATTCTATATTACTTTTTAGACACCTGCTTTGAAAATAGTTTCTCTTAAGTCTCCAGTGACACTATAATCATGAATAATGGAAGAAGACAGTTGTATCAAAAACAGGAATAAACTTTATATTTAACTTTTTTTCAGGCATGCATGTGGTCTAACACAAATATAACATATAAAAGTCAGTAATAAATTTGTGTGCATACATATGTGTGTGAGCACAAAAATTCTTAGCAAATACAATCTTACTGCAGAAGAGCTCCTCATTTCCCAAAAATTGGTAACCAACAAGGAATTAAGGTCTAAAAATACAGTTTTTTAAAAATCTGAGAGCAGTAGGCAAATTCTGAGCCATTCTTAATGTCTATGTCTTGATTTCAGCCATTTCAGATCCTAATCGTGTAATTCTAATGAAATATAGACACAACGTTCAATTTTGCAACACATATTTTTGGCACATTTGTAAAGTTTCAATTTTATCTACAATCTCAATAACAAGTGTCTTTATAATGCCAGCTGAAATGAAGAGAGAGCACTGGGGAGCTCCCACAGTGGTCATTTATTACCTACTTTACACAAGCACCTCATCCCATGGTCTGGGATTTCTAACAAGCAACGTGACAGTACCTACAGGAGATGCAATATTGGACTAATTGGTAAAATGGTAATTTTAATGTTGTCTCAGGGAGTAGATGAAGAGTCAAAAATCTCTACTTACAGCAGCCACTGGCAGGCATTGAGAATGAAGTGGAATCACAGATATAAACATCAAGGACTAAGGAGAAGGATATTTGTTTAGGCACTGGGTGAGTGTGATAAGTGCTCCACTCCTTTTGCCCTTTCCAAGTAGCAGTTGCTGTCCCAGGTTGTGATCATAAAAAAAAAAAAAAACAAACCTGTAATTCCATTCTGGGATGTCCCTTCTCTCCCTAGTCCAACATCTCATTATACACTAAGAAACAATCAAAACATCCACACATTTTTGTGCATCTCCTGTTCTTACTGACTGACTTTTCTTACTGACTTTCTGAGGAGCACACCTCCAGTCTGCCTTAGCAATATGTGTTATTTATTAGCAAGAAGTAAAAAAGCCTTGTTATTCTACTATTTGCATTGAATGTGAACATCAATATCACTGCTCAGAGCCATCATCAATTTTTTTTAAGTCTAGCCTGTAATAAAAATCTAATTACAGTACTACCATGCAAACACGTAAAAAAGCCCTCACATAGTCCTTACTCCCTAAAACCTCACAGTCCAAACGTGGGACTGTAATAAAGCATAAATTACCAAGTCTTGATCAGAAGCAGCTCTGAATTGTAGCTTCAGTGGGAATAGATAATAATAAACACATGGTAAGTACCTCAAGAAAATTTACATTTCCACCAGACATTAGCATAAGAGGCACAGCTGAAAAGACATGGCTAAACTCACAACTCTTTGCATTTGCTTGTAAATCTGGAATTTGAAAAATGAGATTTGCCCTGACTTCTGAAGCATCCTTCCTTTCTAAATGCAAAGTCCCATCAGTTAACACAGTACCTGAGAGACATGAAATCCCTGCTCCCCACTCACACCCAGTTACACCCATTACTCCCACTACTCCAAAAGTGTTCTGAATCCAGATCCAATCCTGATGACTTCAGATCTATCATGGTATCCCTGCTATTCATTTTCCCAGCATTTCCAACACTCCAAGAGTCCCCATGTGATCACTGGGGGAATAAGCAGCTGCTTGTTTGCTTGAGACCCATTTGGAAACGTGGTTCTGCTCAGCAGGAAGAAGTGATCCACTTGTTACAGGCTGGAACTGTGGATAGGCTTAGCTTGCCTGGTGGTCTTCTCTTGCTGGCATTAATGAGAGAATCCTCCAGGCAAACCTCTTCTCCTCACAAAGAAAGTAAAAATACCTTGTCCTTCTTGGCTGGAATGTGTTATTTTCTGTCTGTGAGGGCTGAATGCACAATGACCTGCCTACATGGAAAAAAGGCTCAGAACAGTTTGCTCAGGTCTGTTCACTCAAAGGGCTTCACCTTCAGCTAACCTTGTCCACAGAAATTAATACTACAGATTTTTTTTTCCTTTCTATGTCCTTGTTACAAAGGAGGAAGACAAGGTCACATTGAAGAATAAATAAGTGAAAAACCGCACAAAAATCCCACCAAATTAGATTTGCAAAAATCCTGGTGGACAGCTGCTGAAAAGACAAGCAGTTTATCCTTTAGAAACTTTTAGTTTAATTAAAATTACTTTAACAGCAAGGATTGAGATGGGGGCAATCCTAAATCCTGAAGAATATACAGCATTCTTCCTTTCTGATCTGGCACATTCCACGGAAACACAGATAAAGGAACAATTTTGATGAAACTCTTTGCATGGTTAGATTCAGTGTTTGTCTGTTCTCTCCAACATTTTGGTTTTTAACAGACAGAAGAATGGGATGACTTTACTTGATTCATTGGCACTGTAAAGCACTGACTTCTTTAAAAGCAATCATAAACGGTTTCAAGATATGAAACAAGTGTTGCAGCATGGTCCATTGAGCAGAATGGAGAGCAGTGCCTTCCCCAGTGACACTGCACATGATATATTTAATGATTGCTATCCTGTGTTTGGATCAAAAGTGTCTTTAGACATGGGATTCCATCTTGTTCACACTTTTTGAAAAAGCTACAAGGACAGTTGTAGTTTGATTTTCCTTATTCAAAACCCTGAAATGCTCTTTTATACATCGAATCTTCTTAGCTTCTTTAATTTTCCTTTTAATATATCTGTACAAATATATGATAATAATAAAGTGCAATGCTTAAGCATTAAAAAAAATGTTAATTATTGGCTGGAAAAGAACATTGCATCTGCAACAATTTAAGTTTACTATAGCTATAAATGCATTACACCATCATTCTGCTTGCAGCTGTTCGTGAAAGCCACAATATTCTACTGTCATTCTCAATATCTTGAAACATTTTTCAACAAGCAGCATTTAGAGCTGATAAAGAAAAATGGACTTTTGTTTACTAGAACATTTCAAAATTTTGGTTTCATTTGTTCAGAGATGAAATACAATATTTTTTAAATTCCTAGAAAAATTGTTTTAATAAATTTTTACTTGTTTAGAATGTTGCATTTGACTACGTGGTAACATTTTTAAAGAACATAATCCATTCTGAAAATGTGAAGTACTTCAATACTGTATCAAGCAGATATTTATCTAAATAAATAAATTGATCTGTGGAGGTGTTACAATATCATGTTGTTTTCCTTGAGCAAACTGTTAGGCTTTTTTTCCTTTAATATCTTTATGGGGCTAATGTAGCTGAACCAAAGCTGAACCCCAAAGTTTAAAATAGTAGTGAGATTTTAAATGTAATCTTTGCCCACTAAGGAATATTAGGATAATTTCTCATCTGCAGGAAATAGTATCTTGCCCAATATTCTGAGGGCTTCTTTGAAGAAATTCAGTAAGTAATTGATAGGATGGGAGGACAAGAGAAAACAACCTCAGTTGCATCAGGGGAGGTCTAGATTGGGTATTCAGAAAAAATTCTTTTCCAAAAGGGCCATCCAGCAGTGGCACAGCTGCCCAGGGACATGGCGGAGTCCCCATTCCTAGAGAGATGTAAAAGTGTAGAAGTGGCATTTGGGGACACTGTTTAGTGCTGGATTCATGGTTGGACTCCATGGTCTCAGAGGGCTTTTCCCACCTAAATGATTCTATGATTTAATTGAACAATTGAAAACTGACCAACAGGCAACAGTGTGGGGTAAGGATGCCTCACGGTGACCACGACCAGACCAAGGCCTCTCCCTGTCTGTCCATCTCCTGCCTCCCTGTCCCTAAACCTTAGGGAGTTCTGTCTGCTGTTCCTGCACACCTGAGGCACAACCACAGAAATAATTAATCCATCTCCCTCCTTTGTTTCCATGCTCCTGGGCTGTGCCTTGCAGCCTTGAAGGGCTGCCAGAGTCATCTACCAAACCATTTGGACTCCAACAACCCTAACCAGCCTCACCACTGGGTGACAGAAGGTGCCTCTCTGAACCCCTGGGGAGATGTTAAAAGTAGATTAACTTTTAAATTGAAATAGGGAACAGCTTTAACAGAGCCACTTTACACCCCAGACTGCTTGGATTCCAAATCAAGCACCTTTCTCAGAGTTCTGTGTTCGATACAGGGTATAATCCACAGTCTTACTCTTTTGAAACAGATCATGATCCAGTTTAAATCCCCTCCTCTGAGCAGCCATTTTCAGAGTATTTCATGACTTTTAGAAAAAAATTTCCTTATTCCAAGTGAAGCAGATCACTTATTCCTGAATGATGGCTTCTGTTCCCAGATTATGTACGGTACCTTAATTGGGCAGTTTGATAAAGGTAGTTGATATCCTCAGGATTTCTCTAACCTTTATTTTAGCACACTCCAGGATAGTAACACTCTAATCAATTATAGCATGCTGATGGCACATGGGGAGCCCTAAATCTCCTATTGACAGCTCATCAGGGAAGTCAGCACTTTTTTGTAATTTTCCATTTAAACAATTCCTTGGTACAAAGCCATCTCAAAGACTCTACACTGTTTGTTGACTGTCCCATGATCCTACATGGAGGATACAGAATTTCATATAATTTTATGCCTTATGTATCTTTAGCTTGCTTGGTTCAGAATTTTTAGGTGTTTTTACTTCACAGAGATACACAGGCTCATTTTTAGACAAGAAAAACACTCAGAAAAAAAAGATAAAGGGGAATGGTACTCATTTTTTATTCTGCTCTTTGGTTTTGTACTATATTCTCCATGTTCAGGGAAGTGATGGGAAACACAATTTACTCCTTTAAAAGAATTTCATTTCACGGAATGCAACCTATAGCAGCAATTCATACACAGATATACTGCATGAATGCAGCCAACAATCCATTTCAGTGACTAAATTAATTATATTTAAGCTTTCCAAATCATTAGATAGTACCTGGGAAACCAGTTACACGACTTCCTCTTGATCAATGCTAAGTTATAGCAAATGTCAAATGAATTAGTTAAAGAAAAAAAATTCAGCAAAATTTAAATTATCAAAACTGCAAGCAAGGCACATTAACATAAGAAAAATAGCTGTGAGAGTTCATTCCAAATGCTGAACGGCATCATGCAGAACACAGATTTTCCCCTATGAGGAAACCCCATCTCTCTGTATCAGATATACTTGGAAATAACAAATGCTGTTGTATTGGATATTTATTACAAAGTACTGTATCGAGAAAGAAAAGAAAGGTGAAGCCTTTTATTAGCTAAGATTCACTTTCCATGCAACTGTAGAGCTGTGGCATTTGCAACAAAGCATAAGAACACAATAAATGTGATATACTGAGAGAGCTTTCAGACATACCTTTTCTATCCTTGAACTCTAAACAAGGATTTCTGCCTCCCTCTCTCCCATTATAGAAACCCTCTAAGTATTAAAATACAGCAATTTCAGATGGATTTAGATCATTGTCCAACTATGAATTGGTATTCTTTGGGAATAGCTATACTTATTTCAGAGTGAGGAATGGGAACTATCAATCCAGAGCATCTGCTGAACCTCATGTAAAGGTCAGTCAGTCCTGTTGTAAATGCAAACATTCTACATGGTTCCCAGGCTTCCCTTTCATGACTGAAAATAACACCTTGGGCAGACAAGGAGGTTTCATTAAGTGAGAAAGGGAAGGAACCATTACAAAGAGAACTGATACAGTAAGTGTTCTTTAAGAGAGAAGAAGTCATTTAAAAAATCATACAAATGCTGAATCCTTATTTCTTGTCCCCTTATGTTTAATGAAGTCCATAAACAGTCAGAGGTCAAAATGGTAGCTTCTTAAAATAGCTCCTGCACATCTGATTTTTCATATAGAGAGACTTAAAGCGAATAAGATCTTGATTTCAGGATAGCCAATAGCTATGAATGAAAGAATTAATGTACAAATTGTACCAAGAGAGAAAAATTGACCCAAATAAAAAATCAACTGACATCCCTAAGGCTTTCTGAGTTGAGAATTTTGGCACAGATTGGCTCTGTTTGTTTTTTTGCAAACAAATCTACAAATTGCATCCACTTCTGTAAAATTGGATGTTCAAAAAATCTCTTATGTTCTTCTGGTGTATTTGTAGCACTTTTAGCTGCTTCTGGTGCACAAAAAGGTAAAAGAAATAAGGGGACATTTACGGACTGGAGCCAGCTCAGTGCATCTCATAAATTCACTGTTCATAATTCTGATTAGTGAGGATATATCCCAGTTTAATTCTGGGCAATTTCATTCACAGCAGACACCAGGGTGAGCATGTCTGAGTTGCTACTCAATGGCTCTGCTGTTGCTGTGTGTAAAATACCCTGGAGAAAGAGCAGTCCCAGTCATCCCATAGAGTCAGGATGCAAAGCCTGTAGATCCAGAAGTGCCACATCAGCACTGCCACAGCTGCTGCCAACACCACTCTACAAACTTGATTTTAAATCCCTAAAGTATTCCCAAACTGTTCCAAATGTCCTTGCTACTCAGACATCAAAAAATACCTTTTCTGAGAGCTCTGAAGATTATTTTAAGAGTTTGCCCAACTCTTAATCTTAATTGCCATATAGTATTTTCTGCCTGAAAACAGCTGTGACAAATCTCTTGATCAAAACACACAAATTGTTACTGACTTCTTCACTATCAGGTATTTATGTTTTACTTTAAAAATGTTGCCTACAATTATTTACACAGCACTATCTGACACAAACAAGATGCTATCTGTGGAGCATACATTTTACCATGTGAAAATCCATTATAGCAATTTTTCAGAGAACAGTTTAAATATACTGTTCCCAAGGTAAACTTCTTTGCTGTAACATAAATATGAGTTTGTAAAAGCTCCTAAGCCATGATTTACTACCTTGCAAGGTTGGCTTGGTACGCAGTTGTGCAGTAGTTGTAGCTGAAACACATTTAATTCCAAACCTACATGATGACATTATCAATAAGTTTTGTCCTTAACTCATGGCCTCAACTTCTGAAGGCAAGCTTGCCAAATTCCTGCTACATATTCAGCTGACTGGAAGGAAAAGTAACATGGAAAAAAAGAAATATCTAGGCATATATAGTGACAAGATACTAACAAAAGAAACATGGGTTCTTAGGGGTTCTGAATTGAGGGATCTGCAAGCTGTTCAGCAGTTATGGAAAAATCTCTACCACCTTCTGGTGGTATTTTGGAAAACAAATGGGGAAGGAAGGGACATAAAGAAGTGCATGTTAAAAAGCAGAGGCATACAAATAGTGCTTTTTAAAATGCTGTGGACTTGAACTCATGATTTCTCAGTTTCTGAAGCTCAGCAGTATGGGCTGAGAGAGGGAGGGAGAAGGAGCAGAGCAAACCTCTCCAAGCCCTGTCTCAGGAGGGCCAGCACAGACAACCTGCACACACAGCTCCATAGGGAGGAGAACAGATCTCTCTGCTCCCTGATTCATTCTCAGGCTCTTCCCTGCAGCACATCAGGAGCTCTCTCAGTCCCCAGTGGTCACTGAGCCCTGCTTTGTACAGTAAAGTACATGTTTTGTTTAGCAAAAGGAGGAAACAGTGTTCACAGAGATGTCTGTTCCAGATAAGTGCCATAAATAAGAATAAAAGCTTGTTCCTTTTCTTTCTGGTCTGCAGGAAGCAGAACTGATAGAATACATTTGGTGAGTTTCTCTGCAGAAATCACAACATGAGCAAACACACCAGTTCTTTGAAAACTGCAACCACCTTTGATGGTGCAAGCAGTAAATAACAAAGAATTCCCAGTCTCCTAATTAACATGAGAAATGTTTGCCTTTCTTCAGATATGCTATTGCAACGTGACTCACAAAATCAGGAGAGGAAGACTGAATGGCAGAATATTCTGACAGTTTAATAGGAATTTATTACCAGAAAGTACTGCTGCATCATCCAGAGAATTCATCACAGACTGAAAACATGAAAGTGCCCAAGTTCTAAGTGTATTCTGAGATCAGTTAATTTCTCTATTTCTTTTCTTCTTGCAAATAAAAGTAATACTTATAGCAGCTACTTTCAACACAGATTAATCTGTATATTTGTCTATCAATTTTGCAGCACTGTGTTCACACAAACAATAACGCTTAGGTAGCCAAGGGTTCCTTATCATCATCAGGTAAGTTTTGCACAACACTTTTATGTGAACACATATTATTAAAGACTGACCACTGTAAGTGACTAAAAGCTTCACAACAACAACAACAACAACAAAATTCTATATAATCTATTTAATAATATAACCTCAGAGGAATAGAGAGATTTTATCTTGAGGCAAAACTGCAGGTTTGGTTGTTGTTTCTTTTTAATTATAAGAAACTTTATTCCTAGACCAATTCTGAGATTGAAACATTCAGTCTTTTTGATTACTGGAAATCACAGTCTTAGCAACAGTATCAGATGAACAAAAGTAAACTAAATTTTAACAACATTCTGATTTGCAGATTTTTTTTTTTAATCCTAACCTACTACTCCTAGCACTCTGCAGGAAAGACAGTCCATGTAGCAGTGCCTCTTTGTATTTTTGCCACTGTAGTAATATCTTAAAGGAACAAATTAATTCCACTGAAGTGCATCTTAAAACCTTACTGCAAAACACAACTAAGGGTGATGACAGAGGAATATTACTGACACAGGAGGAGATACCCTTCAGATCTCCAGGATGTTGAACCTGGGCTCCACACCCAAATCAAACTCCAGAGATCAGGCCACAAGTCAATTAAATTTGTCCCCATCAACACATAAAAAAAGCCCAAAAAAACAACCCAAACTGTTCTCTTTTATACCAATGTTTTGATCCTTAATTATTTTAATCTGCCTGCTATTTCCCCCCTTTTTATATGAGGGATGGGGTGGAAAAGCTTCTCCTTTCATGAATTGCAGACAATAATCTTTCCCACAGGCAGAACTGAGAGTGAAGCAGAGCTTTAGACTCTGAAGAATATTAAGGATGTCCAAACAGGGTCACTCAACTCATCGGTCACTCGGGCCCAAACAGCATTAGGGAAGTGCATTCTGTTAATTGGGTTAAGTAGCTTGAGCTGCAGGACACAGAATTCACAATATTGAGCCACTGGCATTAATGTGATAAAAGAGTTAAAGGCTAGCATGGTAGAAAGAAGAGAAAGCAAAGCTTATAAACTTCATTTAATGGATAAAAGAAAACCATCTTTAACATTCCAGTTGTCTTGGCTTCATTGTATTGATTAAAAAAAGACAGTTTGACTTGAGGTCTCTGATGGTATAAATAAATGCTGAGCTCTCAAAACATTTTCAGGGAAAACCTATGTGAGAGGAAGGTAATATCCTAAGTTTGACAGCAGCTTTGTCATTAAGGAAAAGTTAGTGAAATTTTTCATTTGAATAGTCTTCCTCATTGTTTTTCCAGCTGATTTGCAATGAGGATTAAATGCCAGGCTAGCTTCTAAGAAAATTTCAAATTAAAAAATCCCCAACAAACTACATTTTTTTTTTCTCCTGGGTTATGCAGGTATTCTCACATTTCTTTAAATTTCATAAAGATCACAGACATAATTTTTAACCAAAGTGCAGTTATATCTCCTTCCTCACTGTAACCACAGAGGATCACTGCTGCCACACCATTGCCTTTGTACTACGATTTTTAAGTGCCTCCATGTAGTATTTATTTTTAAATCTTATTTTTTGTCTCTTTCACCTACACATTAACTCACATCCCATTAAAATAAATGTAGTTAGGAAGTTCAGCCACCAAAGGCAGGACCATCAGGCTTCAGCAGGGTCAAAATTTTACCCAATGTGCTTGTTAAGTGAATTTCCAACAGGATGGACTTATGCAGGTTAAATGAGTATTTAAAGATTTTGCTGAAGAGGGACCATTAAACAGGAAAGGAAGGAGTAAAGACTACAGTAAGCTTTCAAAATTATAGTCTATCAAGGTCTCCCCTCCTAATGATGTACATAAAATTATACAAAATAATAAAAGATAAAAAAAATATAGGCCACCCTCAGAAACACCTCAGAATTAATATGTATGATATTCAACAATTTTTTTTAAGCAGATGAGAAATGGAGTTTGATTTAAAGATGAAGGGCCCCCTGTGCACATCAGCCCTGCTCCCACAGCAATTGGCAAGTGATGCTGAGACAACAAACACCAGCGCAGCAAAGGAGCAACAGGGCTGAGGGGAAAATCCATCCAAGCTGCCCTGACCATGGGGATGAAGCACCCAGGGGCAGCACTAAGGAAAAGGATTCTCTCTGGGTGTTGTGAGTTCCAAAATGCTTTTCTGAGGAGGAACCATCACCTCTCTAGAGAGGAATCTATTTTCCTCATCACAGGGAGCCAAGTGCAGCATCCAACTGCTGTCTCAGTGAAATCAATCTCGTTTATGAGGTGGACCACCCCTCAGTATTTCAGCTTAGAAGCTTTTTAGTAAAGGCTTCTCACAACACTTAAAACATAAGTTTGTCTCTACTGTATGGTCAAAAGTGCAGTCATAAACAGATTTTAACTCATCCTTAAATATATAATGGTATAAGGTGATCAAGGATTAGCTTGCTAGATACTGTCCAAGTGTGAGAGATTAGTGTTGATGACCATTATCACACTTCAAATGCCTCATGCAAGCGATTCAAAATTACCTACATGAATCTTCTCTTAACTTCAGCATCAAGCTAGCCTAGTTTAGACCTGTTCACTAAATAAGAACTATCTTCCTATTTTAAAATTAGGTCTAGTAATTGGAACATTGCTTTTCCTGGTCAGAAAGGTAAGGACTTCTGCATTTCTCACTTTCCCAAGCTTGCCTAGCTACATTTCCACACTTTATTGCTATGTAAGGTTCTTCTAGGAGGAAATGCTCAGATTGCTTAAAGGCTTTGAACTTAGTCCACTTTAGTGATAAATAAATACATACCAGGGTGGCAGCTGTTAAAGGAGGTGCCAGGTACATAAATCAAACAGACAGAGCCTAGAGGGGAAAAAGTCTCAAATGATAAATAATTACCAATTCTACAGAGCTTGATTACTGCAGAAGTAATGGCTGAGTAAAAAAGACCAGGATTAAGGCAGAGACCTGAGCCAAGGGCCTGAGTGCCACTGGGACAGGAGGACTCACCCTTCTGCTCAGTGGAGACACAAACCAGGTCCCTGAACTGCCCTGGGAACCCTTTGCCATCAGAGACCCATTTGGATCAGCTGGGTGCTTTAGCAAAGGTCTGGAATTTAAAGGAGTCAATTATTTAATGGATTTTTCCACACCCCCTTTATTGCTCTGGTTCCCAAACTCTTTCCACTAACATGCTGAGAGGCCCAACACTGAACATATGTGTAACTCAGTCTCTGTGGGACTATACTAACTCTTAAAATTTGCTTTTCTGAGATGTGTTAGTTAGCAACTATTTTTTAGGGATTGTTTTCACTCCTCCTTTTCCCTGTTAACAGAAGTAATTTCACAATAAATACTGATATAGGTGAAATTGTTTTCTACTCCATGATTTAATGGGAACAAATTTTCCTGTGAGGTCTTCAGCATTTTAAACTTATCCAAGTGATAATTTATTGTAATTGCTTAAAGTTAAATCAGAACATGTCTTTCCAAATTAAACATTGTTTTAACTGTCAGAAGCTCAGTATTTTAGTTTTCAAGAAATGAATCTGTAGCATTCAAATTCATTTGGCTTTTCCAACGCTGAACCAATAAAACAAAATTATGACACCATGATATTTTTGGTCAGGAAGGGCACTGAATAAGGGCTCAGATGTGTTTTATGATAGTAAAGAGTTAGCTAAAAGGGTGAATGGAGTTCCTGATCTTAAAAACACAGATACCACAATTCAAGAACATGATCTAGAAGCTTTGGCTACTTAATAGGATTTTCAACAACAATTAATGCTAAAAAGCAAATAGTCAAAAGCTACTCTGAGGTCAGCTTTTTCACTTCAGACTGCTTATGAAGATTCTTTAATCCAATCTTTAGTTATTATCCTCTTGACCAAAACTCCAGGGAAAGATGGTGAGGGACAGCTGATGAAGCTAGACATATCAGTGCACATAAGGATGCATAATTAACCCAAATTAATGTTACTGAAGATAATCATACAGAGAGAAGATCAGTTTAGAAAAAACACGGCGTTGATTTTCATGCCCACGTCCCATAGCTGTAGCAGCAAGACAGAATCACATATTTTGAACTTGAAAAAGTCATACAAAACCTCCCAAGCCTGCAGGTAAATTTGAACTATGCTTAATCAAACAAGAGATTGTAGTTCAGCGCAATATTTCAGGCAGGGATATGGGGGAAAAAATACCCCAAAGCAGCAAATTATGGAAGGGCTCTTTAGCTGCCACAAGCAAATGAATGGATTGTTACAAGAGCTGTGTCCAAGAGTCTGATAGCCTCAGTCTGCAGTCATGAAAGACAAGACAGTTCTACAGAAGCAAAAGAAAAATGCTGTAAGCCAAATAAATATTTAATGAGCCTACCTCCCTCTACACTTGAAATTTTCACCCCGTTTATTTGCAGAGCTCCCTGGCCTTAAGAAATCTAGTATGGAAGTTACTGGGGAAGGCTGCCTAGAGCCTGGCCCAAACATTCTGCTCTCCAGCTGGAATAAATCTCTTTGCTGGAACATCTTGGTTGCATCTCTCTGCTACTAAATCCATGCCCAATACCAGTACAGGGGCATTACAGACATCCCAGCAGCCCTCTTTGTGTTACGTTGTAAATGCAGACTTTTTTACTAGTGGCTTTATAGATATTTGAGTATCCAACATAAAATATTCCATTACAAAGGGGAAGGCTAATAAGAAGCTATAACACAGCACAGCAAGGGCAGCGATCGGGCAAACGGAGAGAATTATGAAAGATATATAAATAAATTTGCTTTTTCACTCTGAAAGGTTACAGCACATACATGCAGACGATCTATAATTCTCCCATTTGCGGCACTGACTGCAACATTTACTGATCTGTGTTACTGCTGCACTCGTTTTAGGAAAGATGAGCTAAACTCATCCCTATTACAGGTAAAGCATAGTCTGTGTGCCAAAGATCCAGAGACTTGTCATCTATTTTGATACTGTTATGTTAATGCCGGACTGGCAGAGTTTTTACTTCACAGGAATGGGTTCCAGTGAAGCTCCTTCCTGTGATGCTTTGCCTGGAGTCTCAGCAGAATGGAAATCTTTATAACCCCATAAGGATTTTATGACAGATGCCTACAGGAATATGCACACATATACGGTGCAAGCTAAAGCAAAGCAGCCTCACGGTACCTTCAAATTCTGATCAGCTTTAAATGCTAACATATTCTTGTCTGGTAAAAAAGCAGATAGAAAACATATCTGCCCAGAATTAGCTGATATATTTCTAAAATTTTTAACAACAGAATTAGATACCTTTAGGCAGCTGAACCATGCTTTGTTAGTAGTCTTCCACGGAAGGAAAAATTAAAAAAAGCCCAGCACTGATAGAGAATCAGAGAGTAGTTGGGAAAAGACCTTTAATTCTCATCTGCAATTTGGAGCTTCAGAATAAGAGAAGCCCAGGAGGAATAATGTGTGCCATGGAACAGGTTTTGCAATCCCTGCTTTCAGTGTGCACCCTTATGCTGGAATTTATCATGGGAACATTGCTGGGTTGGTAAAGCTATCTCCAGTTTAGAGGGGTACCAAAAAAATGTTGGGATTTATCACGGGAACATTACTGGGTTGGGAAAGCTGTTTCCACTTTAGAGGGGGCAGAAAACCCCTGCCTTCAGTTCCTCTGTTCATTTTCATCCCAAATACCACCAGACTGACTTGCACAAAAGGACACATGGGACAAAACTTTTACTGTACTATAATGAGGCAAACAGTTGCAATGGTTCCGTAAAACAGGAGAGGGAACACCAAATTCTCCAGTGGTGCAGAAATCCAAATTCTTCCAGAGTTACACCCAAAGGTAATTTGGTCAAAATCGGCATTCTGAGGTTCAGTAGTAATTCCCACTGTATCTTTAATTAAAATGAAACCCAAGCAAGCACAATCTGTGAGCACAAAGTGAAATGAATCTATTAATTTACAACACAACTAAACTCAGTAGCCACATTATCCTGGAGGCAGGCTGCCGACTCAGGAAGGGTCGGAAGTAAATAAATCATCTCTGACTGTGATAAATGATCAGTGCAGGATGTGTCAGAGTGCAGGCCTGATCAGCCATCGTGCTGAAATGCTCTCAGCTACCACGGGAGGTTTGGGGGCCTGCAAATATGAAATTGGCTCTTGTTAGTGTCAGAACTGGGCAAATGATTTGCCATGAATTAATACAAAAGCAGAGCTTAGCCCTCTTCACATTTCTGAACAGTGAAAAAAGCAGGTAGTGTTTTTTAATCGTGTGCTTGCAGCTGTTGTTCCACTTTCTTTCCCCAGAATTGTAAATTCCAGTATTTTTTTTCCCATGGTTATCTATTAACAATATGTCATGAATGGTTTAACTCAAGACACATCATTTATCCTCAAAATCCCAATGCTGCATGCCAGTGTTAACAAAAATTCATGCTGAAAATGTTCTCAATCCAAAATAAAACATCATTAAGATGCCTATATGTCACAAAGAGCTATTAAGCAGGGGAACAGATCCCATTCCTTTTACATTTCCAAGCTCAGTAATGATTGTGTCACATTTTGGTTCTTTGTCACCTATTGTATAGCCCTGACAGGTGCAGAGACATATGACACTCAGTTCCATGCTTGGAGGCATGTGCAGAAAACCATTTTGCTTTGTTTTGTTTTTTAATTAAAAAGAGATTAGCAAGAAAAACTGTAAAACCAGAAAAAAAAATACCATCAATATGAAGGCTGAAAAAGCCCAAACAGGTGACATTTCACAAAAATCCCATAAACATCAATAACAGAAGTAGATTGCAGAAGTGGACTGCATTTATCTCAGCAAATAGCAGGACAGCAGCACTGGCACACTGGCACTGGGGAGGGCTCAGCAGCCTGAGGGCCATGGGAAGTCACAGCAGCCACCCAGGGCTGTGCTGCTGCAGGAACTGGTCTGTCCCACCCTCTCAGGTGTGTGACAGCACCTGCTGCAGGTGACATGACATCCAGGGACTGTGAGGTGTCTGAGTTTCTCAGAGGGTCAGACTTCCCAGGACAATATTCCCAGGGCTGTGCAAGAACACAACAGCAGATCTCTCCCCGAGGAACCTTGCCAAGGTCAGCCTCTCCCTAAGGTTCCTTTTTCTCCCTCTCTCTGAAGCCTACATGAAAGCCAAACCTACTGGCAATGCCAATGCCAGATGGAAAACCCTACACAGGTACTAACTCTGCTACTCCTATGGGGTTTGCACTGATCCTTTTCAGAACCCTAACTGTGAGAAAGATCACATATCAGGAGGACAAACCCAATCCTCTAAAGCAGACAGTCAAACCAGTTACGCTTTGTGGATTCTCTTCACCTGTAATTATGAAGTTACACGATGTCCAAGGCTAAGATTGTACAGTGGTTATTCCTAGGAGTAACTCATATTTGACTATTCAAAACATCCCTGAAGCCCCTTTCTTTCTACAGGGGTTATCTGAGCCTTCAGCCCAGCTGGCTGTGACCTGAAGCCGGCCAGCCCTGCAGTGCTCTCAGTGACGGATCACACAGGCAGCACTTGTCAGCTCCTCTCTGCCTCTATGACTCTGTTTCCTCCTCAAACACCAAATCTCCCTCTAGCATGAGACAACAGCCATGGGGCTTCCCAGAGCCCGAAGTTAATTGTTTCACAGAGCGGCCTGGTGCGCTCCTGCTCCTCTGCAGCAGCATCTCCTGTTCCCTGCTCTCCGTGTGTACCTGAGATTTATTGTCCCCAGCAGCCTCACTCTGCTCTCATCCCTGAGCACAGCCTGAGCCCCAGGCCAGCAGCAGAAGCTGCTCCAGCAGCTCTGAGTGCACAGCTCCCCTGACAGCTGGCACATGGCCCTGCCAGCCCTTCCCAGCCCCACTGGATCTCTGCTTCTCAGCACCTCCACTGCCTTTGCTCCTCTGTTCTCTTTACCTGCCACCTTCTTGGGACGCTGGAAAAACCAGCTCTGGTTTGGATTTGAATACATCTATAGAGACTTACTCTGAGATAACAGTTGGAGGATGTCATGTTTTTATTTTCAATGATTGTGAAAATACACAAATTCTGTTAAAATTCCTCCTCCAATCAGCCTTTTTTCAGGGCACCAGACAAAAAAACACAAAAAGATCTGTCAGGATCTCTTCTTGACTAGTCATAATTAGACTAACAGTTTCTTAACAGTTTGTCAAACTCACTGTTATCATTTGATTGTAAATTTCTCCCATCTCTTTGATATTAGTGGCACAATTAAAAAGTTAGGGCCACAAAATTAATTAAAATCTCAATTATGTGGAATCTTCCTTGCTTTCTGCAATTATATAAAGCAGTAAGTTATCATAATTCTATAAAAAAAGAAAAGAAGCAAGACCAAGAGAGAAACACCGAGCAAATGATGGCAAAAGATAAAGGATTTGATTTTTATGTTAGATATGTGGGCACACAGAGCTGTATATCTTGTAGAATCAGCTAATGTAAATGCATTACCAATTTGACAAGACATAGCATAAAAAAAAGGTATGAATCCATTTGTCTTAGATACCATCACTGATCCTGGGCTGTTTTTATGTATCCCTGAAGTTCCAAATTATTTAGACCTGGGGTACTGAAATGTATGAAATGTATCAGTGAAACAACATCCCCAACCGTTCCTTCTAAGTTAATATGAAAGAGGTTTTTCTAATCCTTTTGGGAACAGAGCAGAAAGTCAAAACACATCAGAATATTTTTTCTATTTCTCACCTGGGCAAAAAATTGAAAATGCTACAACAAATAGTTTTGCCATCTCTTGTGACCAAACTGAAAGTCTCATTACTCTTGTTGCTGTCTAAAACTATCATTTTCAGATGCTAGTGATAACATGAGAACCTCAGTTTTCATTATTAGAAAATAAAAGCTTTCCTAGCTATCATATCGAGTACAGATGCATGATAACACACGATCCATGGTTAAGACATAATGAGAAAAATAATTATTTAAAATAAAATCGTGACTTTGATGAAGAACATTAATATTAAATGGTTATTAAGTATTGCTTGAGAACACTGAACTAAATCCTCAATGCAGTATCCAATATTCAAGAAATAGCACCAGAATAGTTAAAATGGCATAGAAATAATAAAATCTCAAAGGGTGGAGGTAGGAACAAATCTACCCCAGGGTTTTAGGTTACTATAACAGCAGGGGATTTGTTAGGCAAAACTTCCAGATCATGTCCTATTGCACACTTTTTCTGTAGAAGAATGGAAAAAACCTGCAGCAGGTCCAGCTGCTCTGAGGGAGGGAAAATTCCTGTGCATCTCACGTGCAGGTGTAAGCTTGAGCTCATCATCTACACCCTGCAAATGGAGAGCACATCACACCATTTTCTTGGATTCTAATTTGTCTTTTGCTACAGTGTTTGGTTTTTCAGAGTTAGATGGAGAGGGACAAAAAACTCAGCCCAAGAACTCTGAGAGGAAAACCAGTTTGTTACTCATTTATTCCAGTGTACACTGCACACATCAAAAGCTTAGTGCAATATATGTGGTGCAGACAAATGGAATCTTATTTAAACCCCACGGGAGACACCAGCATGCTGAGTGCCAAAAGATTCCTATCCCACCCTCAATTTTCTCCTTCCAAAAGCATACATTTTTGTCCTATATAATCCTTTCTATACACTTGCCAAAATGACTGTGGGATGAAACACCACAGTACACTGCCAAGGCAGTGGCGAGGTGAGATGCTGTTTGTTTGTTTTTCTGTCGCATCAAATTGACAATGAAAAGAATGAGAAAAGTGACAAAATGAAAATTAAAAGGAACAGCTTACTGACAATTAAGAAAACATGTTCAGCTGTCATTTTGAACAACATAATTGCACAGACAGACAGATCTTGGGGACTAAACTGAGCCCCAGTCACCTGCTAACAACTCACCCTGCTCTGAACCTCAGTGGGTTCACAGGCCACTAACTAATATTCAGGTAAGAGGCTTTAGTAATGTAGATTAATGTTTCATGCTCTAGGGAACAAGCTTATCACAAACTGTGTTGAGAAACTCTCTTCCCCCTCCAGGGAACAGAATTACATAATCTGTTAAGTACATTATGGTTTCTCAGCTCTTCCTAAGCCTTGGTCCAGCAAAAACTTCTGCTGGGGTAGGTGGGCAAAGGGTCTCTGTTCCAATGCCCAGTACCCACCAGAATGGTACAAAATAAATACATTAGCAGCATTCCAGCCGTGCTGCTCTTATTCTGTTTAATTCCATCCATTAGAACATTGCCCCTATATTCTCTCTGTGCTCCTTGACAATTGGCAAATGACCATGAAAGAGCCCATGTTTGCAATCACACAGCCCAGTGCTCCCCCAACCAACCAAAGAACCCAGGAGCAAAGGAATATTTGTGGACTCCTACCAGCACCTTCCCTTTCTCATACAGGGATGGAAAACAGAAAGAGAATTAGGTTCCAAAGCAACATTCATTATTAAGGTCATATCTTACAGCAGGCATGGCTACTGCAGCCAATTCTTGCTGCAACTTAAACTGAACGTGCAGCCATGTGATAAGAGATATAATGAGATTTTTAACACAGGGCTGCATCTGAGTGTTTGACAAAAAAAGATTCAGCTGGGGTACAATGAACTGTTATTTATTTCCATTTGAGTTTAGCAAAGGTTGTCCTACACAACTGTGAAACAATTTTACACTTTTTAAATGTATTAGCTTTGAACTGAAACAGTAAATAAACTATTTATTTGGATTTTTTTTAGTATCTCAAAATGGATTAAGAAGGGTGTGTAGAGAGTATAACCACCACAGAGAACAATTTTTTGATGGCAGGCTAATGGGATTGCAGAGGGTTATTTTGCTAGAGAGGAGATTTTCAGATGCTCTTTCTCTAATGAAGGTTTTGTTCCTCACTTACAAAGTGTTTCTTGCCTTTCTTTTACACCCTTTTTCTTCTACTTCTCTTAAACAAGTCAGGGAAAGGTGAATTGCCTTGGAGAACCGTGTTGTCATTGGACTAAATTAAACCTTAAAAGATCAAAGCTTTCAAAATCATGCTGAGATCAAACTGGGATCTTTGAAAGATTTAGAGGGAAGGAAAAACACTGATCTTTATGGTTTGTCTGAAAACATATAGCTCTTCAGCTTCTCAAATATGCAGGAGGAACTTTCCCATGTAAAAAGACCTCCCAATTTTCAGTGATAGTAGTGCAGCTTTTAGATAAATCAGTCTCTCCTGAGAACAGGTGAAATTCACCTCTGTTCCAAGAGTCCACAGGTCCTTCCCTGGCCATGTTCATTTAACTCTCTAATGGCTCAGCGATTTTGTTATATATTTTCTCTCATGTGACCTTCTAAATCTCCACCTCCCACCAAAGACTGTTGAAGATTAAATAATGTTTAAATAAATAAAAAAAAATATATAAATCTTCCACAGCAGCAGAGAAAACCATTTTTAAGTCAAAGACCTGCTTTCTTCAGAAAGCTCTAGGGACTAAAATGGCCTTTAATGTCCATGGGGCCTGCTATAATTTTTCTCAGGTTGAAAATGACCTGTACCTGCTGCTCCTGGTGCATCTGCCAGCAGTGGCTGCCCCAGCCAGCCAGCCAGGGCTCCCTGTGCTCTGGGGGCAGGGGACAGGGGCCACACCTGCTGGGCAGCCCCATGGAAAAGAGGCAATTGCAAAGATCCTATTTGGGATTGCTGCTTTGATTATCTTTTCCCTAGAGCCAGAGAAGGACACTGACACAGTGCCAGGGGCTGGTCTTGCCTGCAGTAAGAGCAGGTTCCACCTACAGCCATTTCTCAGGCGCTCGGCAGACCCGGAATTGCTGTGTGTGTCCTGTGGCACAGCTGTGATGGTTAAACCCGCTTTTTAAAGCTCATTCCCTCTCACCAAGGTCTCAAGGGCTCTACCTGCCACATGCTTGTCTTAAACTTGCAACCAGCCAAGCCCAACCCACAGACACCAAGAGCAACCACTCCAAACCCATTCCTGCTCTGGGTGGTGAGCAGCAGTCCTTGAGGAAACTGGGACACTGATCACAGCCCCTGCTCTTCATATAACCTCAATATTTCCAAACATTGGGGAGAAAATGACTGGGAAAGTTGCTGCAACATAAAGGCACTAGATGTAAAGAGTAAAGTGTTTAGTTCCCAAATGAATCAGGTTTCAATATTGCACAGATGCACAAATAGCACTGAGCCAAATTTCAATGTCTGCCGTCACCATATCCATCAGAATTTTCCCTCAAAAAACTCCCTCCCTTTTATTAATAGAATTAATGTTTCTGTGTGAACATTCAAACATCATTTTCTCTGGGATTTCCTTTAAAGAAATGATGATGGCACACATTCCTGGAAAAAGTCAATTCAGAAGAAAAGAAGAGGAGCAAGAAATGTATTCATTTAAGTCCTCGACTTTTGACTATTAGTACTCACAAATCACTTTAAACCATTTACAAATGATTATTTAGATTTTAAGATAACAAAGACCAATCTGACAGTTTATACTGGAAAAATATCTACATCAAATTATTTCAGCAATATCCTCAGTGGATTTAAATTGCCATGAAATTCAGTACAGTGTGTGAAAGGATCACATTTTACAACACTGCAGCATATATTCTAAAAGGAATTCAGAGTTCTAGCAGTATCATAAAGAATTAAAAGTCTAATGGTATTTTATAGAGCAATTCACTTATCTATGTTAAGAATAAGACAGCAGTTACAAATCTATGCTATTTCAAGAGGCATAATCTGTAATATTAACTAGATTGAATCACAGCTTAATTCAAACTAATTGTGTCAGATGGGGTTACACTACACAGTCACACTGTATTTGTTTCATTTCTACAATGTTTTCATGTCACTTATAGAAAATTTTAGCTCAGTACCTTCCATAAGCAAAATGGAAATACACATTATTTCTGGCAGATTATGAAGGAGCAGAGCAGGGAACAACTGGATCAACTGAGTGTTTCTGAGATTTCAGCAGCCAGGTTTTCTGCTCCCAAAACCATCAAAACTGTATTATGCTTTATTACAATGAGTTCACAAATGAGTACAACAGAAAGATAAATCCAAGTATCACTCATGCACAAACACTACTGCAAAACAGGATGAGAAATTATTTGGCCTTCGAAATACAAAGATGGAGCATATAAAAAATAGGTTTGCTCTGTGGTTTTCTCACAGTCCCTCTAAACCATAGTGCAGGCAGCAAGGCAAAAATGACCATACAAAAACACCCTAGAAGCTGCTAAGAAATATTCAGCTTGTTCTTTTGTATACACAGAGATGCACTATTGTTAATACCAAAGAAAGCACAGCTTACACTTCCAAATGCTGATTTATCAAACTAGAAAAGTAGAAGATACAATTTTCCTCATTCTGATTTTCAAGAAAATTTGCTTTGCTTCAAAATGTACACCTCGTTCAGAGTTTCCATCCGTCTGGGTCATTAATTATCTGCCATCCCCTCATATCAGACACTGCTAAAACAGAGAAAAAACAACTCCTACTTTGAAGGATCCAACAGCTCATGTTTTCTTCCTCCACCTTAACAAAATGGCCCAATTGTTGCAGCAAAACATGCAACAGAGTTCTCTTGTGCAATATCACCTCCTTTCTAGGACACATTGTCAAATTCAAGTGACAAATGAGAATCATGCTGTATTTTACCCAAGGTTTCTGAACCCCTGAGAAACTTTCATTTATGTTCAGAAGTGTGACTTGAAACACTTGTACAGGATTTCAGCAGCCCCCTTTGGGAAAAGTCCAGCTAAGCCTTTAAACACATGCATGGTACATTTTATGTGAACATGAACATCTCCACCAACGCCATCAACTCTTCAGCAGTCTTAAAATTAAATATGGGCTTAAAGCATTTTCCAGATTAGGCCTTCTCTCCTTACTTTATTAAAATGAGACAGTGGCTATAAGCCAGCAAGAACTCTAGTGATAAAGTAGAAGACATAAAGTTGGAGAGAGATGTGATAAAATTCACTTCTATACATGAGGAAATGACTCCCATAACTCATTTCAGGCTTTACTTCTTGTAAATAGCCTGGCCCTGTAAAAAGCCAGCTCCGTATCGTTCTGGATGCACACCACACTGATTGCTGACTAGCTCTAATTCCACAGAGCAGGGACCATTCCTAAGGGCTTTTTGCCTTTTGTTTCATTATCTTTACTGGATTTGTTTTCTCCCCTTTGGATTAAAGCAGTGAATATAGAATAGAAAGAAAAAAGAAAAAAAAAAAAAAGAAAAAAAATCAGAAGGAAGACGGATCTACTGAAGAGGCAATATTCACATTGCAATTTCTCTTCTGTTCCAAGGGCTGGATGGATGATCTACCTTTCTTTCAACTTGCCTTTGCTGGAGGCAAGAATAGTGACAGAATTTTATAGGACTAGCCAAGGTGCAGAGCAGCTGGATTCCCCAGCCTTCTATAAAAAGCCCAACAGGATGAATTTTGGTAAGGTCTAAAACTATCAATTACCTTTACACAGCTCTTGCAACATTGACTGCTGAGATATATAATCTAGAGAAAGTTCTGCTGGCCAAACACACGTTCTCTGTTTCACTGTATTGTGTAGCAGTCCAAGAAGTATCTATCCAAATCTTTGAAACACATACCTGTGAATGGATTTTTATAGGCTGCACAAAATCCCAAGGCCACAGTGACCTCTGTTAGTTTGGGGTCATTAATTATCTACCATCCCCTCATATCAGACACTGCTAAAACAGAGAAGAAACAACTCCTACTTTGAAGGATCAAGTCTTTAGTGACAAAAAAGGCACAAAAAGATAACTGGAACAAATTTATTTCTGCAATAAAAGACACTAGGGACCTTACTCACATTTTAAAGCATGGTGCTCTGAAAATAAAGCTTTAAAAAATTAAGAAAACAAAACAACAACAAAAGTACTGTGTTTACAGAAAAGTCTCCTAAAAGCACATTTTACATTGCTGAACAATAGGAAAACACCCAGTACAGCACTATAACGCACTTTCAGTCTTGGTCATTTGTTAGGAGCATAAAATTTATATTCCCTGTGCTGAAATAGATAAGAAAGGTAAGCAAATCAGACACTACACAACACCCTGGTTTGGACTTGGCTCTTGCAATTATTGCAACTCAGTAGAAACTTCCTCACATTATTATAAGCCTATCCCATAAATATTCAGAATAGAGGAGCTTGGTGTGCATCCAGCTTTACAGAGAAAATACGAAGATAGAGTGAGATACAAAAACTGCCCACATGTCCCTGGGGGATCTTATAAAGTCACAAAGGCTGAAGATTGTCCCCAGGGGAGGCCTCCACATTTGCTGTGGAGGGCAGGTCTGAGAGACGCTGTGGTGTGAGTGCTCCTGGCTGGATGCGCCTGCCCCATAAAGTTCAGCGCTGTGGGACAAACAATCCCCAGGCAGAACAATCCCCAGACAAACAATTCTCCCAGTCAGAGAGAGCCTCTAAATCAGGAGCCAGAGAGCAACTCAAAATGAGCAAGATTGAGGATCACTTAAATTATTGGAATCCTCTGCTAGTCAGCATGCAAATTCTCAGTACTTGAGTAAGATCTTCTGCAGGAAGCAGTGACTGAACAGGAAGGAGAGACAGAAATTACAGCCCAGGCCTGAGGACCAGCAGCCTTTTACACATCCGCACTTTGCTATTTGGGTAATGTACTGGGCAAATTTACCTGAATTTACAACAGCAGTGAATTGGTAATAGATTGGGTACAGATCTTCTTGTCAGTTTAATGTTAATGCAGGATTATAGATGTAAAGACCCCTGATATTTTTAATATTTTTTACTCATTTTTTTTAGTAATTTTCTTTTAAACAGTGTAGTCTATGCATACAATCATGTTAACAAAACCTAACAGGATCCAGGAAACGTCTTGGTACTTATACAGAAAAAGCCTCTTGAATTTTTTAAGTCTACTACTATATAATCAGAATTATCACACTTCTTTTAATGTCAGAATTCACTATAAAATTTTTAAGAGAGATATTCCCAGCAAATTCCATCTCCTTTCCTTCTCCTAGGCACCATTATTAAACTAAAAGGGAAACATGATGAGAAAGAATATGCATCTTCAGAACTGAATCATCAGCATGAAAACTTTTCTACTTTCAAGATATTACCAGTGGAATAGACTGATTTGAATTCAAGTAAAAATTGTCTTGTTGATTTTTATTTTTAAATTTCATTAATTTCATTTTTTAACTATCTTGTCCTGATATTAGACATGAGAGGCTGTTCTCTCATTTTACAGAATGCTGGTGGCTCTGATGAGTTCAATACATGCTTCTGTTAGCCTACCTGAAAAGACAAATAAATACCTGTTCCACAATGAAGATTCACCCTAGGAGACCAACACTTGTCAGGAAGGATGCTTCCTGAGACAGTATTTAGTCTTGGAGTGTCTTATGAGGGCCAGTGAACATATTGCTACTTAAGCAAAGCCCCAGAAAATCTTTCTGTGTTGACCGATAAATAATTGCTTTAAATATTGTATTTTTATCATACATTTCCCTGGCTAAAGGCGACCCCACAGAATGAACCAGCTGAGGAATCCTAGCAGATTCAGATACTGCTTCTTAAGAAAGAGAAAAGGAGAAATTTAGATAGATAAATCTACCTTGTTGCTGGATGGCAAAGCTGTTCTTTGATAGCCAGAATTTACTTTGAAAATAGATGGGCTGAATCCATCTTCACTACCAAAGAGCAGCCCTTTGCCAAACATCTGAAGTCACAGCCTGATGGAGTGGCTGTGCCTCTGCAGGAATGAAAAAAAAAAATAATTCTGGATCATGTGAAACTTCTGAGATGGAAGAAATGAAGATTCTGTTGCAGACATGTTGCAATTATTAACAGTAACAGGAAAAGGTTCTGCCCGGACCTCCAAACTAGCACAGGATTTCAGAGTGACACCGCAGACACAAACCTAACCCTTGTTCAGTCAGACCAAAAGCCCAGCTGGAAATGAGACACACGGAGCACTTGCAGTTATCCATCCTGTGCCTCACCACTAACAAATCTGGGGAAAAAAGTTCCTTTCTGGATGCACACAAATCATCGAAAGCACACACAGTGGAAATGAAATCCAGACATAACAGCCCATTTTCTGTTAATGAAAAATTAATGTATAATTACTTGCATAATCAAAATCCCATTGATTTTACTGGGAGTCTCTGAATAAGCAAATGCCCTCTGATCACCTCCAAGGTATACAGGTATGTATAAGGAAATACACATTATCAGAATTTTAGTGCGGGTATGAGGACAGTGTTCAACATCAGTTGTGGTTTTTGTGTGTTTAGTTGGCTATCAGATAGTGGTGGCATTACTATTATTATTATTATTACTATTATTATTATCATCATCATCGAGATAAGTTACCCCACAACAATGTCAATATTCCATTTCTTCCTGTCAGACATGAAAGTGAGGAGTCAAGTCAATGTGTATGGAAGTTGATGTTCATGAAAGTCTCTTTTAAATTAGCCTGTCTCATAAGAATTTGTTTTTAAAAAATATCTTTTCAGTCTTGGCCTTGATATTTCATTATGGTCTGTATCAGTTCTAACAAGAGTATGATTTTTTTTTTTTCAATTAATGTTCCTTACATTATCTGGCAGTCTTTACTATTCATCTTAAGAACTCCATTTGGCATTTGGTGCAGCCAGTTGTGCATGCCAGAGTGTTCTTAATTCAATAATAAAACCATGTGCTAAGGCAGTCAATTGACAACTGTTAATATTCAGTTCATGTTCTTGATTTCTGAATTCTTAAATGGCTCTGAAATATCAGTGCAGCTCTGAGGGGGCAGGTTCTGGCTACCTCACCTGCAGACATTGGAAGAAACTTTCTATTAAAGTATTAATTGAACAAAGTTTAACTATGAGGTGTTTATTCCTCAGACCATGCCACAGCAGCCCATTCACTTGAATCCCCAGCACAAAGTGGAAAAATCACCTCAGCTGGACCCTGGGAAGGCTGGGCAGTGCTCCAGAGGGAGGAGGCTGCTGTGAAGGTGGGGGCTCAGGGAGTGAGGCCTCCACCGTCAAAAGAGCTCAAACAATAGTTTAACCTCCAATTTTAAAACCTAAATGTATCAGTAGAATATTTAAGCACTCTGGTCCCTTTTCTCTATAGTAAGACTTAGAATTAAGCCCAAGTGCTTTAGGATTAGAAATGGACTTAAGCATGCCCTCAGAAGTTTGAATAAATGAAAGCCTTGACACAGATATATATGGAGATATATATATATATATAGACAGAGATATAGATATATATAAAATAATTGGCTCTATATATGAGTTTTTCATTACAGCCTCACAATAGATTTCAGAATAAACTTCAGAATTTCTCTCCTTTGTGTTTGTTGTCATAAGTCTGGTCACACTGCAGAAAAGACTGATTTCAAAGGTAATCAACATGCTGAAGCTCCCATTCCAACATGAAAAATAACAACTGCTAACATCTTTTTGGTTTTCCCACGTGCCACTTTGGAAGGACTCAGTAGATGCAGTAAAGATTTTTTTGAATCTGAGGTTTCCAGATTGTCTAAGTCTGGAGCAGTAACCCCACTCACCACACTCCACAGAGCAGCGTGGGGACGTGTGCCAGCTGAATTCTCTAGACTTGCTTAACACTGTCCATTATGAGAATATCTTCTTCAGACATGGGGAAAAAGGTTATTTATCAGAAGGAAATGAGGCTTGCACCACAGTGCTGTGAAAGGTGAGTTTAGGCCCAGAGACTGCCAGAGGTAAAGGGGGGCCACTCATGAAGCTTCTGCCTGGAAAAGTATCCAAGAGGTCTCCTGTATTGGAGAAGCTTCGTACAGATCAGAAACTTGAACATGATTGAGCATCCAGAACACACGACCAAATTCCCATATTTGTGGTAAGGTATATCATACTGCATCAATAAAAGAGTCTCCAGAACACACAGCCACTGGTGCAACACATGGGGAAATGCTGTCTCCCTCCCTGGATCCCAGGCAATTTCTTTGCCTTGTCTTGTCTCAATCAACCATCCTGGGATTCCCTTTCCCACCAGCTCCAGCTGACAGGAGCTGAGGTGAGCTGCTGGCTCACTAGAATGAGGTGGTAACTTT